>CAWUFW010006296.1:0-600000 GCA_963921515.1 Calotriton arnoldi
CCCCCAGTCACAGATCTGGGTTTAATCCATCGTTATTTTGCTTCACCACGCCACCCCAGTTCAGACATGGCCATATGCAAATCAGTCTTGACCCTGTGCCTCATGGGAACAGTCCAGACCGAACTGCCAAGCCATGTCTTCACTGGACCGGAATCAAGCATCCTAGGACCGGTTTCAGGCTATCAGCCTTCTTCAGCCAGGATAGCTTGACTCCAGTGGCGTAGTGAGCACGGGACCCACGTCTGGGCATACCCTTCCCACTTAGGGCAAAATGCAAAACACACAAGATGATGGACGGAATGCTGCACATTGGCAAACATTCACCCCCAGTCACAGATCTGGGTTTAATCCATCGTTATTTTGCTTCACCACGCCACCCCAGTTCAGACATGGCCATATGCAAATCAGTCTTGACCCTGTGCCTCATGGGAACAGTCCAGACCGAACTGCCAAGCCATGTCTTCACTGGACCGGAATCAAGCATCCTAGGACCGGTTTCAGGCTATCAGCCTTCTTCAGCCAGGATAGCTTGACTCCAGTGGCGTAGTGAGCACGGGACCCACGTCTGGGCATACCCTTCCCACTTAGGGCAAAATGCAAAACACACAAGATGATGGACGGAATGCTGCACATTGGCAAACATTCACCCCCAGTCACAGATCTGGGTTTAATCCATCGTTATTTTGCTTCACCACGCCACCCCAGTTCAGACATGGCCATATGCAAATCAGTCTTGACCCTGTGCCTCATGGGAACAGTCCAGACCGAACTGCCAAGCCATGTCTTCACTGGACCGGAATCAAGCATCCTAGGACCGGTTTCAGGCTATCAGCCTTCTTCAGCCAGGATAGCTTGACTCCAGTGGCGTAGTGAGCACGGGACCCACGTCTGGGCATACCCTTCCCACTTAGGGCAAAATGCAAAACACACAAGATGATGGACGGAATGCTGCACATTGGCAAACATTCACCCCCAGTCACAGATCTGGGTTTAATCCATCGTTATTTTGCTTCACCACGCCACCCCAGTTCAGACATGGCCATATGCAAATCAGTCTTGACCCTGTGCCTCATGGGAACAGTCCAGGACCGAACTGCCAAGCCATGTCTTCACTGGACCGGAATCAAGCATCCTAGGACCGGTTTCAGGCTATCAGCCTTCTTCAGCCAGGATAGCTTGACTCCAGTGGCGTAGTGAGCACGGGACCCACGTCTGGGCATACCCTTCCCACTTAGGGCAAAATGCAAAACACACAAGATGATGGACGGAATGCTGCACATTGGCAAACATTCACCCCCAGTCACAGATCTGGGTTTAATCCATCGTTATTTTGCTTCACCACGCCACCCCAGTTCAGACATGGCCATATGCAAATCAGTCTTGACCCTGTGCCTCATGGGAACAGTCCAGACCGAACTGCCAAGCCATGTCTTCACTGGACCGGAATCAAGCATCCTAGGACCGGTTTCAGGCTATCAGCCTTCTTCAGCCAGGATAGCTTGACTCCAGTGGCGTAGTGAGCACGGGACCCACGTCTGGGCATACCCTTCCCACTTAGGGCAAAATGCAAAACACACAAGATGATGGACGGAATGCTGCACATTGGCAAACATTCACCCCCAGTCACAGATCTGGGTTTAATCCATCGTTATTTTGCTTCACCACGCCACCCCAGTTCAGACATGGCCATATGCAAATCAGTCTTGACCCTGTGCCTCATGGGAACAGTCCAGACCGAACTGCCAAGCCATGTCTTCACTGGACCGGAATCAAGCATCCTAGGACCGGTTTCAGGCTATCAGCCTTCTTCAGCCAGGATAGCTTGACTCCAGTGGCGTAGTGAGCACGGGACCCACGTCTGGGCATACCCTTCCCACTTAGGGCAAAATGCAAAACACACAAGATGATGGACGGAATGCTGCACATTGGCAAACATTCACCCCCAGTCACAGATCTGGGTTTAATCCATCGTTATTTTGCTTCACCACGCCACCCCAGTTCAGACATGGCCATATGCAAATCAGTCTTGACCCTGTGCCTCATGGGAACAGTCCAGACCGAACTGCCAAGCCATGTCTTCACTGGACCGGAATCAAGCATCCTAGGACCGGTTTCAGGCTATCAGCCTTCTTCAGCCAGGATAGCAGTTCGGTCTGGACTGTTCCCATGAGGCACAGGGTCAAGACTGATTTGCATATGGCTATGTCTGAACTGGGGTGGCGTGGTGAAGCAAAATAACGATGGATTAAACCCAGATCTGTGACTGGGGGTGAATGTTTGCCAATGTGCAGCATTCCGTCCATCATCTTGTGTGTTTTGCATTTCGCCCTAAGTGGAAGGGTATGCCCAGACGTGGGTCCCGTGCTCACTACGCCACTGGAGTCAAGCTATCCTGGCTGATGAAGGCTGATAGCCTGAAACCGGTCCTAGGATGCTTGATTCCGGTCCAGGGAAGACATGGCTTGGCAGTTCGGTCTGGACTGTTCCCATGAGGCACAGGGTCAAGACTGATTTGCATATGGCTATGTCTGAACTGGGGTGGCGTGGTGAAGCAAAATAACGATGGATTAAACCCAGATCTGTGACTGGGGATGAATGTTGCCAATGTGCAGCATTCCGTCCATTATCTTGTGTGTTTTGCATTTCGCCCTAAGTGGGAAGGGTATGCCCAGACGTGGGTCCCGTGCTCACTACGCCACTGGAGTCAAGCTATCCTGGCTGATGAAGGCTGATAGCCTGAAACCGGTCCTAGGATGCTTGATTCCGGTCCAGGGAAGACATGGCTTGGCAGTTCGGTCTGGACTGTTCCCATGAGGCACAGGGTCAAGACTGATTTGCATATGGCTATGTCTGAACTGGGGTGGCGTGGTGAAGCAAAATAACGATGGATTAAACCCAGATCTGTGACTGGGGGTGAATGTTTGCCAATGTGCAGCATTCCGTCCATCATCTTGTGTGTTTTGCATTTCAGCCCTAAGTGGGAAGGGTATGCCCAGACGTGGGTCCCGTGCTCACTACGCCACTGGAGTCAAGCTATCCTGGCTGATGAAGGCTGATAGCCTGAAACCGGTCCTAGGATGCTTGATTCCGGTCCAGGGAAGACATGGCTTGGCAGTTCGGTCTGGACTGTTCCCATGAGGCACAGGGTCAAGACTGATTTGCATATGGCTATGTCTGAACTGGGGTGGCGTGGTGAAGCAAAATAATCGATGGATTAAACCCAGATCTGTGACTGGGGGTGAATGTTTGCCAATGTGCAGCATTCCGTCCATCATCTTGTGTGTTTTGCATTTCAGCCCTAAGTGGGAAGGGTATGCCCAGACGTGGGTCCCGTGCTCACTACGCCACTGGAGTCAAGCTATCCTGGCTGATGAAGGCTGATAGCCTGAAGCCGGTCCTAGGATGCTTGATTCCGGTCCAGGGAAGACATGGCTTGGCAGTTCGGTCTGGACTGTTCCCATGAGGCACAGGGTCAAGACTGATTTGCATATGGCTATGTCTGAACTGGGGTGGCGTGGTGAAGCAAAATAACGATGGATTAAACCCAGATCTGTGACTGGGGGTGAATGTTTGCCAATGTGCAGCATTCCGTCCATCATCTTGTGTGTTTTGCATTTCAGCCTAAGTGGGAAGGGTATGCCCAGACGTGGGTCCCGTGCTCACTACGCCACTGGAGTCAAGCTATCCTGGCTGATGAAGGCTGATAGCCTGAAACCGGTCCTAGGATGCTTGATTCCGGTCCAGGGAAGACATGGCTTGGCAGTTCGGTCTGGACTGTTCCCATGAGGCACAGGGTCAAGACTGATTTGCATATGGCTATGTCTGAACTGGGGTGGCGTGGTGAAGCAAAATAACGATGGATTAAACCCAGATCTGTGACTGGGGGTGAATGTTTGCCAATGTGCAGCATTCCGTCCATCATCTTGTGTTTTGCATTTCGCCCTAAGTGGGAAGGGTATGCCCAGACGTGGGTCCCGTGCTCACTACGCCACTGGAGTCAAGCTATCCTGGCTGATGAAGGCTGATAGCCTGAAACCGGTCCTAGGATGCTTGATTCCGGTCCAGGGAAGACATGGCTGGCAGTTCGGTCTGGACTGTTCCCATGAGGCACAGGGTCAAGACTGATTTGCATATGGCTATGTCTGAACTGGGGTGGCGTGGTGAAGCAAAATAACGATGGATTAAACCCAGATCTGTGACTGGGGGTGAATGTTTGCCAATGTGCAGCATTCCGTCCATCATCTTGTGTGTTTAACAGTTTTCAGACATTTTTCATATATCTTTCTTTACTAAGGTATGTTGTAGGAGTAGCCTGTGGATTATATGGCATATTGACATCAGGTTATATGGGTGGCGAGTCTGTTCAGCAGCTACATATTCTTTCATGGACATTAATGGGGTTATATTACTACAAAAGCAGAAACTGATAAGGGAGGAACTCAATACACTCCAGCCTCAAATTCTCTGTCTACAGGATACTCATTTGTCTCCAACTGAAAGCCTATTATTGAAAGAACTGGGTTATCAGATGGTATCTCTTTCTTGTTACTCTTCTACACAGAGGGGAGTTGCACTTATTTAGTTCAGGATAGCAGGTGGGGTGTACTGCAACAAAAGACAGACCAAGAGGTGCGTTGACTGATAGCTACTATTCAGAAGGATAGTCAACGATTTACTATTTGTGTGCTATACCACCAGAATACAGACGATCCAAAGGTCTTTGACTTTCTTTTATCTGAGCTTAATTTTTGGACCCCACCTTATATCGTCTGTGGGGATTTTAATGTGACTCTGTGTCCTAAAAAAGACATGGTATCAGTATATATCCTCCGATCAGCGCTAAGATCCTGCTCGAGGGGGCAAGTATCCGGTCTGAGAGGCAGTTCACCAGCCACTTTCTTCATATGCGTTGGTAGATCTCTGGCAGTTTCAGCACCCTCGGGATCTGGGGTTTACATTTTACTCTGTAGCTCACAAAGCTTCTTCTAGATTGGATATGTTTTTGGTGAGCAGTACTTTGGTCTCTTCCTTAAGTATTATACGTAACGCTCAGGTCCTTTCAGATCACAATTCTCTATCATTGTTTTTGTCTTTAGAAGTGGGACCGGTATCTGCCCCTTGTAAGTGGATAATTTGAAAGCAAGCTTCTGTTGGAAGATGGATATATTAGTTCTATGAATTCACATTTAAGTGAATTCCTTGACCTCAATATTGGATCAGCTCTGCTCCCGGTGGTTTGGAATGCTCTTAAAGCCTCATGTCAAGGACAGACTCTCCAATTTGCCTCATGTCAATGTAAGGCAGCAATGACAGAAGAAATGGCCGCCCGAAGCGCTCTTAGTGTTTTAGGAACTGACCTGGGTTATTATTTAATGGTTAATGATGGGCCACGGGCCGACAGGCTCTGGGAGCAGGTTACTATTCATAGAGTCTCTCTCAGGAAAACAAATTTGGGATTGAGCGGTTAAAAACGGGAGGGCTCGACAGATGACCTATTTTGAGAATAGTGAGGAAAGGGGCATATTTTATCATTTAGGGTAAGAGATAGATCCAGCTCTAATAGTATTCTGCAGATCATGGATGAGACTGGGTCCCTAGTTACTGACCCTGCAGGAATTTGTGAAGACTTTTGCAGATTCTATCAGGACTTGCACACGTCCTGCTGGCGGAGTCGGCTGCTCCTCAGGACCGGTCTGCCCAGTCCGTATTGTATTAGGGTTTCCATGTTGCTCTCCTCCACCCATGCATTAATGATTTATGATTGATCTTCCTTTTTTCTCGGCTTGCTAATCTTACCAAAACATATAAGTTCAGACCTGGAATTTTGGTTTCTGCTTTGTTTGCCCCCTTTCTTACCCCCTCTTTTTTTCTTCTTGTATTTTGCTTATATTCTCGCTCATGTCACTTAAACAAATCTATATATTAAAAAATATATAATAATAAATACCATGTAGGAAATGTGTCCCACATTTTTAAAAAATGGACAAAAACCACAGATCATACTAGTAGTTTATTAAATTGGAAGAAATACATTTTTGTTCTTAAGCATTACAACCCATGCATTCTTCTCATTTACAGTTCCAGAAGTTGCCACCATGGAAAAATGGATTATAATCAAATACATCAGATTAAATAGGCTAACTATTATTGATTTATATCATCAGCTGAAGCCAGATCTCCTGGCCCACAACAGGAATCCCACATCAATATCATCAATAGTCTAAATCAAGGCAGTCCTCAATTTGGTGGCCGCAGGGTCATTCCACTGCAGTTTTGCAGTATCTGGTGCAATGTCACAAACAATCGTAAGTGTTGTGCTACAAGAAGTTCTTTCTACATTGATAACACACATCCACAGCCTCCGACACAACACAAAATATGGATTTTGCAAATGTGAAGGGAGATTAGTATGCTTTGTGTTGACTATCACATGTGGTTAGAGCAATTTAAACAGCACACATTGGCTTGGTGCCAACATTCCACAGAAAACAAGTCTAATGCAATCTTAAAAATTTCAATTCAATCACTGTGCAAGTTATCTTTGTACAAGATATGTACACACAAAGGGGTCGATTCCGATCTCGGCCGGTAGGGCTCCGAATCGGATTCGGCTTTACCGGATCCGATTCGGAGCCCTGTTTCCCGACCGATCCGTACGCGCGTCCGGACGAGCGAGTACGATGCGAAATCGCCGACCGACTCGTCCGGGCATCCCGACCGCTCTGACCGACTCGTTCCCGGCTCGAACCGCACCGACCGACTCGCTCGGACTCGACTCGCACGCGCAATGGAGACGTTTCCCGGCCGGGTGAGTACGATGCGCGCCGCGAGCAGTCCGACCGAGCCGCACACTCCGGCTCAGAAGAGCTGTCGGAGCCGTACTTCGGGGGTCCGTGTCGGACCCCCTGAACGCGTAGCCGCGCGAGTCGCACACAGGGGGACCCATGGGTCCCCCTACCTGTGCGTGTACGGGGCGATCGCTTCGCCGCGTACACGCTGTGGGGCGCCCTTGTCCGCTCTCGCACCCATTGAGTCAATGGGAGCCCGTGTACGCGTCGTACAACAGGCTCCCATTGACTTCAATGGGAGTCCGACCGAATCGAGTCCGATAGCATACGGACGCATCGTACTCGTTCGGTCGGGCTGCACGGGTCCGATTCGGTCGGAAATCTCTCCGGGTCCGGCTCGGTCGGAGTGATTTCCGGCCCGAATCGGAATCGGCCCCTTAGTCTGTGTCTGTTTTTCACAGGATCAACCTATGTTTCCTTTGCATTTTGCAACAGCAGCATACACCTGCAAATGTCACAAATTTGAAATGTCCAAATGAAGATGATATGGTAAAGGAACCTAAAACAGATTGAAAAACAAAAGCAATTTGTTGATAACATTACAAATTTTTCACATAACAAATGAATAATTTTGAGGACACATTTTCTAAGATCAATAAAAGATAAACAACGTAAATGAACAGAGTGCTCAATGTGTCAAAATTTTGATCAACAAACATCTTTTTCCTTAACTTGCCCTTTCTAAAAACTTTCCAGCACAGACGGTCATCCTCATTAGATTAAAAGGTGGTTTAACAAGACGACACACCTGAGTTCACCTCATTTGCTTCTTGCGAAGCATGGGTAGAGCATTTTTCCAGCATCTTCCAATGTAGGTATAAGGAGGATGGAGTAGAGGCTCATGCAATGATTTATAATCAGAATCCCCCCATTAGATATCTCAGTTGAAGAGGTGATGTTAGCACTGCATGCAAGTGTTGGGGGTAGGGCTCCAGGCCCTAATGGGGTACCTTAAACGTTTTTAAAAATGTTATAGATCTATGGGGACCCATCTTGGCCAGGGTGTTCAATGCTGCCGATACTTGTGTGATCCCATCGCAATGGGGTACCTCAATAATGGTGCCAATTTTTAAGAAGGGTGATAGGTCTAACCCAAAAACTTACAGCCCTATATCATTACTGAATTTATCAGAGAAAGTGATGAGTAGAATTTTACTGAAGAGGCTTGAGGAATGGGCCGAGGAGAATTCTGTCCTATCCCCCGTACAGTTCGGTTTTAGGAAGGGTTAAGGGATGGTTGAGCAATGCGTAAACCTAGATCTGCTGATAGGGAAATATACTCGGGCCATTACAGGGACCCTATATCTTTGTTTTGCGGATCTAAGTAGTGCATTTGACTTAGTCAATAATTTCTTGTTATGGTTAACGTTAATTTCTCTTAGTGCTCCTACAGCTATCGTTAATTTTCTTGCATGTCTCTACTTGAAGTTATCAAGTGCACTATGGACCGCAGGGAGAATACTCACCCACTTTTAAATAGGAACAGGGCATTTGGCAAGGATGTGTTCTGGCCCTGCTGTTATTTTCCCTTTTTATTAATAGGGTTGACTCTTTCCTACAGGACATACAAGCTGATGCCCCCAGTGTTGCCGGGCGTCCCATACCAGAGTTTTAATTTTATACCAATGACGCTGTGTTGATATCCAGGACCCCGGTTGGCCTCCAAAAATTGATGAATGCCTTTGCTGAGTTCATGGCTGATAAGAGTATCAAGATGAATAAATCTAAAACTGTCACAGTGATCTGCGGGCATCAACCAAAAAAATTGCAGACCTTTTTTTATTGACAATATGCCCATTGTTGGGGTAAATTCTTTTAATTATTTGGGAGTCCTTTTTACGAGCAATGGTTGTTGGGCCCAACAGGTTATCAATGCTAAAATCAAAATGGTTAGTAACACGAATGGAATTTTTAAGTTCTCATCCAAGCTGTGGAGCCAGCCAATCCAAGAAATGGTAAAGATATATAAGGCCAGGGGGCTTGCGACCGCTACTTATGGGGCCGGCCTTTGGGGATAGTCCCCTAGTAAACCGTTAAACTCAAGCAAAACTGTTTCAATCAAACGTTTACTTTGTCTCCCTTCCTCTGCTTCCAAGTTTATTGCTCACCAAGAGCTTGGACTACAATATTTAGAAGACTAACTCTTGGTCAAACCTTTAGTCCTTTGGTTTTCTATTTGGTCCAAAGTGGAGACCAGTTTTACTAAATCAATCATTATAGACTGTCTAAAATTGGATGATGCTTTTCGCATTCCATGGCTGTTGTATATTCATTCATCTTTTAGTACCCTTTTTAAATTGCCACTGCGCAGTGACCCTTTAATGGTCCTGAAACTCACCAAGAATCTGATTAAAATTACCTTTTTTAGGCATAGGGCAGATCTGAGTATAGATTAGGAAAAGATTAAATCTATAGTCTGCATGTATATGTCTCTTTCCTTGGAGGAGGATTATCAATAATATTTGTCTTGTGTCAATAATAACCAACATCGATATGTGCTGGCTAGGTTTCGGCTTGGTATTGTGCACCACTTTGTAGCCTTTACTTCTATGAAGGTATGTCCCTCAGAATCGACCCCTTGCCCATGTAACGGAGTGAGCAAGCAGAGCACAAAGCACTTTATGCTATTTTGTAGCTTTTACTTAGAATATCAGTGGTACTATATGAGGCCCATTTGTGTCGCACAGGGTATTAGGAACTATGATGTGGCCTTGCAGTTTTTGCTACTTTTAAATGATCCTTTAGTATGTTTGAAGGTTGCTATTTTTATTTTGAAGGCAATTAATCTAAGGAAGAATATTATGTACTAGATTTTACTAGCTGCGGATTTAATCAAAAATGTATTATGTTGGATTGTGGATTTTATGTATTATTTGGAATTATGCATTTTATCTCATTTTATGCCGTATCTTGATGTTTTATTTATTTATGCACTTTTATGGTTGTAAACCAGCCGAATAAAGTTGAATTGATGATGAACAAGTAATGTAATAAACTGTAAAAATATGCTCACACTCGTGCAAAGAAGTTGTCAATAACAACTTGACATAAGTCAATTCCTTCCTCTTCACCATTTTAATCTTCATCTGGCATTTCAACATCCTCACCCGGTGGCTTTTCATGGTCTCCATCCTCTGCAATGTATTGGATGTTCCATCGCAGCACTATGTTGTGTAACATGAGTAGAGGAGGGCTCCACCAGTCTTATTCAGACATCGAAATCTGGCCTTTAGGAGCCCAAAAGCCTGCTCCACCGGCCTCAGTGTTCTTCCATGGGCCTCATTGAAGCGGACTTCCCCTGGCATTGTTATATTCCTCAGCGATGCCAACAACCATGGTCGGTTAGGATAAACAGAGTCTGCTATAAGAAACAAAATAGTTTGCCAAAAATGCAACAATATTTAAATCATTAAACTTGAAATTAAGCAAACAATATATTGACAGATTGTACTTACCAACAAGCCTGGCCCTCTCAGATCCAAGTTGTGATATTTGCAGAGGTATGCTGCTGTTCCGTAGTACAAAGCAATCATGGGTTGATCCTGGAAAATGCACGCACATGCTTGTGATGTACAAATCTGGTGGCAGACAACTTACACATTGATTGAATGGAAGTTCTTTCGATTGTGGTAGACTTGTTCTCTGACATGTGATGGCACTAAGGAAATATTTGTGCCATCAATTGCTCCAACCACGTGTGGTAAGCAACCCAAAGCATAAAAATGTCCCTTTACATTGGCAAAATCCTTTTTTCGTGGAAACTGGATGAAGCTATTGATGTGTCTCATCACTGAAGAAAGAACTTTTTGTAGCACACCACTGAAAGTTGGTTGTGACATTCCACCAAATACTGCCACAGTGTATTGAAAAGATTCTGTGGCCACAAAATGTAGTACTGCCATGATTTTGACTATTGGTGTTATTGCTGTGGTATTCCTATTATGAAGCAGAAGACCCAGCTCCAGCTGATGACATAAATCAAGAAATATTTGCCTATTTAATCTGACTTTTTAGATAATATCCCATTCTTCCATGGTGGCAAGGTCTGGAAATGGTCTGAACACTTGAGCCTGTCACCTCCTCACTCTCCCTGGGTTCATATGTCTGCATTTAAAATAATAAGTATGTTGTAAATGTTTGCTAACATTTTTTTTTTAACGAAACACGTCATTTAGTTTTTAATAAATATTAAAAAATTAACATAATTGTACAGAACATTAAAATGTATAAATATTTTTTGTAAATTACATTTTTTACATGTGTAAATATTTCTTAAATGTGTAAATAATACATTTTAATTGTATTATTTACACATTATTATTTTTTTACCATTTTTGCCAATCAAAATTCTGTCAACAACGTTATAAACTACACCGCACAAATATTGCATCTAACCACATTAATCAATCAATCAATCAATCAATCAATCAATCGGGATTGTAAGCGCACTACTCACCCGTGAGGGTCTCAAGGCGCTGGGGGTGAGGGGGTAAGCAGTTCCGTTCAGTTGAAGAGCCAAGTCTTGAGTGCCTTCTTAGAAGATGTTCAGGGACGGGGCGCGTCTGAGGTCGATCAGGAGCTTGCTCCAGGTCTTGGCCACGATGTAGGAGAAGGCTCTTCCTCCTGTTCTGGCTCTGCGGATGCGCGGGGTTTCGGCGAGGGCGAGGTTGGTGGAGCGGAAGTTTCTTTTGGGTAAGTGGAAGGAGATTCTCTCGTTGAGGTATTGGGGTCCGGTGTTGTGGAGGCATTTGTAGGCGTGGGTGAGTATCTTGAATGTGACTCTCTTCTCGACGGGGAGCCAGTGGAGGTTCCGTAGGTGTTGGCTGATGTGTTCATGTCGAGGGATGCAGAGCACGAGCCTGGCTGCGGTGTTCTGTATTGTCTGGAGCTTGCGAAGTAGAGACTTGTTGATCCCGGCGTATAGGGCGTTTTCGTAGTCCAGTCTGCTGGTTATGAGTGCGTGGGTGACGGTCTTCCTTGCCTCGGGGGGGATTCATTTGAAGCCTTTTGGAGGATGCGGAGGGTGTTGAAGCAGCTGGAGGCAACAGCGTTGACCTGTCGGTTCATGGAGAGGGGGGAGTCAAGTACGATGCCGAGGTTTCGGGCATGGTCCGTGGGGGTCGGGGGCTGCCGAGGGCAGTGGGCCACCAGGTGTTGTCCCATGCAGAGGGGGCCGGTCCGAGGATGAGGACTTCTGTCTTCTCTGAGTTGAGTTTTAGGCAGCTGTTGCTCATCCAGGATGCGACGTCCTTCATTCCTTCCTGGAAGTTGAGTCTGGTGGTGGTGGGGTCCTTGGTGAGAGAGAGGATGAGCTGGGTGTCGTCGGCGTACGATACTATGTTGAGTCCGTGCTGTCTGACGATGGCGGCGAGGGGGGCTATGTAGAAGTTGAAGAGGGTTGGACTGAGAGATGATCCCTGGGGTACTCCGGAGTTGATTTTCGTGGGTTCGGAGAGGAAGGGTGGCAGTCTGATTCTTTGAGTTCTGCCGGTGAGGAACGAGTGGATTCAGTCGAGGGCAGTTCCTTGAATGCCGGCGTCGTGGAGTCTGGCAGTGAGTGTGCGGTGGTAGACGGTGTTGAATGCTGCTGAGAGGTCAAGTAGGATCAGGGCCGCGGTGTGTCCTAGGTCGAGGAGGGTGCGAATGTCATCTGTGGCGGCGAGTAGGGCGGTCTCGGTGCTGTGGTTGCTGCGGAATCCGGATTGGGAGGAGTCGAGGATGGAGTTGTCTTCGATTAATCTTGTCAGTTGTGCGTTGACGGTCTTTTCAGTGACTTTCGCTGTAAAGGGGAGGAGGGAGATGGGCCGGTAGTTCTTGAGCTCCATGGGATCTGCTGAGGGCTTCTTGAGGAGGGGTCTGACTTCTGTGCATTTCCAGTCGTTGGGGAAGGTGCCGGTCTTGAAGGTGGCGTTGATGGTGCGTCGTAGTTCTGGAGCGTTGGCAGCGGCGGCTCTGTGGAAGATGTGGGGAGGGCAGGGGTCTTTGGGGGCCCCAAGTGGATGCTTTTCATGGTCGAGGTGGTCTCTTCGGTCGTGTCCGGTGTCCAGGAGGAGATGGTGGGCTGGCTGGCATTGTCGGAGGTGTGAGTGGTTGCGGAGTCAGGTGTCCGGTCGTTGAAGTTGTCGTAGAGGCTCTTGATTTTCAGATGGAAGTAAGATCCGAGCTTCTTGCAGAGCTCCTGTGAAGGGGTGATGTCTGTTGTTTCACTGGGGGGCTTGGTGAATTCCTGGATGACTCTGAAGGTTTCCTTGGAGTTGCTGGAGTTGGCGAGGATTTTGTTTTGGATGAAGGTCCTCTTGGTGGTCCTGATGCGTTGGTGGTATTCCGTCATGGTGTTCTTGTATGTGGTGTGCACTACATAACACTTTTTGGGGGGAAAAAGAACAACATTAGCATTTTCTATAAGTAAACAAAGTAGCCACCATTTTGAGTGGTGGTGATGTACTTAACATTCACAAACACACTGTTTCACAATCTAAAATGGGGGCCATCTGAACACGCCATCAGGACATTTGCTATCAGACAGCCGTGGGGGAAGTTGACCGGGTTGTGGGTGTGATACTCCACGACAGACACGGCCATGGGCTAACGTGTGTGATAGCAATGTACGAAAGCCAATGGATGTGTCTGTCTACATTGACGATCATGTACATCGTGTACATGTACGCGGCATTTCAAAAAAAGTTCACTTGACTCCTAACACCGCAAAAAACATTTTCTCAACCTTTGCTGCTGTTTTCCACCTCTGGGAGCCACAACGCATGGGAAAGCAGGTGACAGGGCTCCAGCCTTCTCGCCAGAGAAGCTAGAGTTGCTGGCTAGTGAGGTCCTGTCCCTGTACAGCCAGCTGTATGCTTCACCAGAGGAACATGTTGAAAATGAATATGTAATTCTTATTTTTACTTTTTCAAAACACAGGCTAGAATGTCCCCTTTAGTTTCTGAGTGAAGTGTAGTGATTGAAGTGAAGTTTCAGTTCTTTTTAAATTACCTAGAACTATGATGGTGTGTATTTTTAAAAACATTATAGTTACAGAACACTACAACATTAGTATGTGTTGTATTTGCTGCCCTATATTTTATTTGGTGTGCATTGCTATGCGTGTGTGTGTATATATATATATATATATATATATATATATATATATCACTCTGCCAGAAAACGTCACTGCAGTCCAAAGTTTCATATATCTTCCTTTATTTACTCATTATGGGCTATGACACGTTTCGGCAGGGTCCCCTGCCTTGATCATATATATATGAGCAGAAAAGAGTTGCCCCTAGTTGAGACGCACTCCCTGATCTTTATATGCCTGCCTGCGACTGCGTCTCAACTAGGGGCAACTCTTTTCTTCTCATGAATACGGCCAGCCCGGTCGTGAGACACCACCGCGCAACTGTGCGGATCCGCTGCTGTTTGTGGAGACAGCGGGATACGGAGCAGGAGGAGATTGTTTGCACTGGGGAAGGGGACTTGGAGGTGAACCTTGTTATGGAGTAACTTTGCCACTGCGGGATAACAGCAGCCCACATGGGTTTACAATATGCTCTTCCAGTCCCAGGATGCTTTGTGAATTACTCACCTCAGCAAGATTACTATTTAAAAAGGGAAAATACTGGAAGCCTTGTGTGTTTGTCATCTATTCGCAGTCTACCTTTGATGAAGGGCGTAGGCCCGAAACGCGTCAGGAACGGCTGAGGTGTGGTTGACTACAAGACCTTCCCTGATCTTTATATGCCTTTCCTGCGAGTGCGTCTCAAATAGGGGCAACTCTTTTCTTCTCATGAATACTGCCAGCCCGGTTGTGAGACGACACCGCCGCGCAACTGTGCGGATCTGCTGCTGTTTGTGGAGACAGCGGGATATGGAGCAGGAGGAGATTGTTTGCACTGGGGAAGGGGACTTGAAGGTGAACCTTGTTATGGAGTAACTTTGCCACTGCGGGATAACAGCAGCCCACATGGGTTTACAATATGGACTTCCAGTCCCAGGATGCTATGTGAATTACTCACCTGAGCAAGATTACTATTTAAAAAGGGAAAATACTGGAAGCCTTGTGTGTTTGTCATCTATTCGCAGTCTACCTTTGATGAAGGGCGTAGGCCCGAAATGCATCAGGAACGGCTGAGGTGTGGTTGACTACAAGACCTTCCCTGATCTTTATATGCCTGCCTGCGAGTG
This sequence comes from Calotriton arnoldi, assembly GCA_963921515.1. Taxonomy (NCBI): domain Eukaryota; kingdom Metazoa; phylum Chordata; class Amphibia; order Caudata; family Salamandridae; genus Calotriton; species Calotriton arnoldi. The sequence continues at coordinate 15,030 of CAWUFW010006296.1, forward strand.
CGTCTCAACTAGGGGCAATATATAACTATATATATATATATATATATATATATATATATATATATATATATCCATAGACGGTCATGGTCTTCCTCTTTGCCTCTGCACCACCCTCCAATAGGAACACTCCTTGGATTTTAAAACGTGAACTATCCAATCATGTGTGTGTCAGACTTACAGCAATTGAAAAAGGCATGAGAGCCGAAACGCGTCTTGCTGAATAAATGGATGTTTCAATACAGAACATGCCCGTGTGTTCCAGTTACTCCCTTTGCCCCCAGGGGGACTGTTGTGGTTTATATATATATATATATATATTCACTGAAAAAACCATAGGTTTTAGGGACAGTTATAGTTAGTTGGACATTTCACTCGTACAAAACCCGTGAAATTCCCCCGTTATAGTTAGTTCAGCTAACTATAACTCGCGCCCCGCAATGCACTGCTGATGACGTCACATATTACATCACTCATGACATGGTCAGTGACATCACTGATGACATCTCAAATGACATCACTGATGACATCATCCAGTGACTGTGTGTTTCTGTAAAGTTTAAATATGTTTAATATATATGCCAAGGTGTATTGAAGAATGAGTGGGTGTATAAGTGTCTGGATGGATGATTTAGTAGTTGCGTGACTGACTCTATAAGTGAGTGATTAAACGTATCTTACTGAATGCATGGGTTAGTGACTAAACTGTGTGAATGTCTGTATCCGTCTGTCTGTTGGTGTGTAAGCGGCTGCATGGGTTTGCGAATAGCTACATGAGTGTCTACATGGGTTATTGATTGGTTGTCCGAGTATCTGTATGGGTGCCTGAGTGTTTGTGTGGGTGGGGTGTGTGACTGCGCATCGATGTGTGAGTGGGTGATTCACTGGGTGCATGGTTTCAAGAGTGCATCTGTGATGGACTGTATGGGTGGGTGAGTGTGTGTATGGGTGTGTTAGTGAGTGAATGTATATCTTAGTGGTACATGTGTGAGTAACTAATATGTCAAAGGCAGTATATATGTGTGTTGGAGTATATAAATGGCTATAAGTGAGAGTGTGTGATTGTGAGAGTGGCTGTATGGATGAGTGTGTACTTGTATCAGTGATTGTATAAGAGTGTAAGAATGTGCTAGTTTTTGTATGAGTAAGTGAGCTGGTGTGTGTATAACTGTATAGGTGAGTAAATGGCAGTGTGATTAATTATTTGCATGACTGACTAGGTGTGTGAGTACCTCTATGGATGAGTGGCGGTGTGTGAGTGTCTATGTAGGTGTATAAGTGCATATGAAAGTCCTGTACTGAGTGACCGTAAGTATGAGTGACTGTAGAGGTGAGTGAGTGGAGTGTGTGTGTAGACCTAAGAATCAGTGAGTGTGTATGTAGTTATTGGTGTTGGAATGTCTATGGTTTTGACAATGGCAGTCTGTAATTTACAGTGGGTGTATCAAAAGTTATATTAGGGTGTGAGAAGATGCATCAAATTATCACATGGATGATGTCATCAGTGATGTCATCAGTGATGTCATTTGAGATGTCATCAGTGATGTCATCAGTGATGTCACTGACCATGTCATGAGTGATGTAATATGTGATGTCATCAGCAGTGCATTGCGGGCGCGAGTTATAGTTAGCTGAACTAACTATAACGGGGAATTTCACGGGTTTTGTACAAGTGAAATGTCCAACTAACTATAACTGTCCCTAAAACCTATGGTTTTTTCAGTGAATTTCAAAGGTTTTTAAATGCTAATTTCTAACTATAACGTGTCTGAAACCTATGGTTTTTTCAGTGAATTTCAACGGTTTTTTAAATGCTAATTTCTAACTATAACGTGCCTGAAACCTATGGTTTTTTAAGTGAATTTCAAAGGTTTTTTAAATGCTAGTTTGTAACTATGCCTACAGAGGTAGGACATGTGAAGAAAGAAGAAAAACGCACAGAAAGAAGCAAAAGAAATGCAGAAAGAAGCAACAGAAGTCCACAAAGACGAAGAAAAGTGCAGGAAGAAGCAAAAGATGTGCAGAAAGAACCAACAGAGGAGCAGAAAGAGGCCTTGTTCCAAAATCATCCTGTGCCCACAACTTTTTCCGACGTGTACTGGTGGTAACTGACTCTGACTAACCAGAGCCAGTGCTATGCTAAAACACATTTAGAATACAGTTAAAACACCTACATACACTAGGGAACACTATGCGTTCGGGTACCCCTGTGATTAGCATGACCTCCTCTGTAAGTCCCTAGTACATAATAGGGCAGGGGATTAAAACTACCTCTTAAAACGCGCTACAGGGCGCGTTTGCACAGTGGTGAAGGGAGGGGGGCCTGAGGTGACATGTGTGCAAAGGCGCCCGTGGCACGTTTAAGTTGCGGGATTAAGTCCCTTGAATCCTGAGTGTCCCTGGGGCCCAACTAGCCCCCCAGGTACCTACAGTTAGGACCACAGAGCTGAGTTGCAGAGAGGCGTTCCGAGGCCACGCACCTTTTTCACCTCTCTGCAACGCAACTCTGCTGTGCTTACTGAAGGTACCTGGTGGGCTAGTTGGACTCAGGGACCCTCAGGATTGAAGGGGACTTAATCTCCCAACTTAAAACACGCCACGGGGCCTGTTTGCACACATGTCACCTCAAGCCCCGCCCTCCCTTCACCACTGTGCAAACGCGCCCGTGGCGCGTTTTAAGTTGGGGGATTAAGTCCCTTGAATCATGAGGGTCCCTGGGGTCCAACTAGCCCACCCTGTACCTCCAGTATGCGCCAGGGAGCTGCGTTGCAGAGAGGTGTTCAGAGGCCACGCCCCTTTTTACACCTCTCTGCAACGCAGCTCTGTTACGCTTTCTGGACGTACCTGGTGGGCTAGTTGGCCCACAGGGACCCTCAGGATTGAAGGGGATTTAATTCCCATCTTAAAACGCGCCACGGGGCCTGTTTGCACACATGTCACCTGAAGCCCCGCCCCCTCCCTTCACCACTGTGCAAACGCGCCCCGTGGCGCGTTTTAAGTTGGGGGATTAAGTCCCCTTGAATCCTGAGGGTCCCTGAAGTCCAACTAGCCCACCATGTACCTCCAAAAGCGCCACAGAGCTGCGTTGCAGAGAGGTGTAAAAGGGGCGTGGCCTCTGTACACCTCTCTGCAACGCAGCTCCCTGGCGCATACTGGAGGTTCCTGGTGGGCTAGTTGGCTCCCAGGGACCCCCAGTATTCAAGGGGAATTACTTCCCCTTCTTACAACGCGCCAGGGGGCGCGTTTGCAGACTGCTGCAGGGAGGGAGCGGGGATGCCGGTCTTTTTTTAAAAAATTTATTTATTTTTTGTATGGGAGGGGGGCTGCGTGGCCCCCCTTCCCTCGGCCACTTTTGGCCCCGGGGACCCCATCCCCCGGGGCCTGCGGATTTTCTTTTTTTTTTTTAAACGGGAAGGGGGCTGCGTGGCCCCCCTTCCCTGGGCCTCTATTGGCCCCGGGGACCCCATCCCCTGGGGCATGCCCTCTTTTTAAAAAAAATAAAAAAAGATTTGGAGGGGGGATGCGTGGCCCCCCTCCTCAGGCCATTTAAGGCCCCGGGGACCCCATCCCCCGGGGCCGGCCTTTACGTTTTTGTATTTTAAAAAAAAATATATATATTTTTGGGGAGGGGGCCCCCACAGCCCCGGGGACCGCCACCTCCCCAGGGCTTAATAATTTATGTGCGGGGGCACGCGGCCCCGCCGCAGCCCCGGGGACCGCCACCTCCCCGGGGCTTTAATTAAATTATGGCGGGGGCCTCGCGTGCCCCCCAAGCCCTGGGGACTGCCACCTCCCCAGGGCTGAAAAGAATAATGTTTGTGGGGGGCTCGAGCCCCCTCACACTGCCCCGGGGACCACCACCTACCCGGGGCACTGTTTATTTTAATTCGGGGGTCCGTTACGGACCCCTGGCCCCGGGGACCACCACCTCCCCGGGGCTTTAAGCCCCTGGGAGGGTGGCCGCGTGGCCCCCCTCCTGGAGCCCTTGATGGCCCTGGGGACCGCCACCCCCCAGGGCCGGCTCCTGCAATGTCCCGGGGTGCCCACCCCCGGGACATGGGTTTTTTGAGAAGACAAGGGTACCCCAATATGTGAACCTGGGGTGGCGAGATATTTAGGAAACAGTGGTTCAGGTGTGACCTAAATGGTCCAAAGCGAGAAAGTGACCCAACAGGGAACACTTGGGGGTCGATTCCGATTCGGGCCGGAAATTTCTCCGACCGAGCCGGACCCGGAGAGATTTCCGACCGAATCGGACCCGTGCAGTCCGACCGAACGAGTACGATGCGGCCGTATGTTATCGGACACGAAGTCGAGTCGGACTCCCATTGAACTCAATGGGAGCCGGGTCGTACAACGCGTACGCGGGCTCCCATTGCCTCAATGGGTGCGAGGCGGACGAGGGCGCCCCTACAGCGAGTACGCCGCGGAGCGCCTGCGGCGTACACGCACAGGTAGGGGGACCCTCGGGTCCCCCTGTGTGCGCCTCGCACGGGTACGCGCGACAGGGGGTCCGACACGGACCCCCAAAGTACGGCTCCGACAGCTCTTACGAGCCGGAGTGCGCGGCTCGGTCGGACTGCTCGCGGCGCGCATCGCACTTACCCGGCCGGGAAACGTCTCCATTGCGCGGTGCGAATCGGGTCCGAGCGAGTCGGTCGGAGCGGTTCGAGTCCGAGCGAGTCGGTCGGAGCTGTCGGGACGCCCGGACGAGTCGGTCGGCGACCCGCATCGTACTCGCTCTCGGACGGACTCGCAGACGGTTCGGTCGGGAAACAGGCTTTCGCATGGCTTCTTTCCCGACCGAATGGTATTGGGTGCGCCTCCGACCGAGATCGGAATCGGCCCCTTGGTTCTAAGATTTTGAAATTAATTAATGAGGGATCAAAGGAAAGATCAAAGGAAGATCATGTAGGTCAGATAAATGATAAACATTTATTTTACAATTTTTTGTATAGTATTCAGGTGCTCACATATATTTTAGTGAAAGGAAGCGTGACATGCAGGGTGATAGTGAGGTTTAAAAAGGCATCGCATTGACAACAGTATAATGAGCTCCACAGTTATTTTACAAAGAGTAATAGGAGTTCATGTTGTATGGTGGTCGACGGCGTTTCGAACCCAATAAGTGGGGTTCATCTTCAGGACAAGGGTGAGCAAGCTGAATTAGAGGAAAGGAAAATCATCCTAGGCCCATTCGTCTGTTAATGATGTGGGCGGCTGGTATATATATGATATTTTCATGTGAATTCTACAAAATTAGCATCATGTTAATTTTGAAAACACAATATATTTTCTAGACAAATTAACATACATATATATTTTTATTTTTTTAAGCCTAATAAAATTGATATTAGCTACTTGTATTATCCCACAAATCACTCAGCCTCACTCAGCCTCGACCAGTTGACTGTGAGCTAACAGTAGCTCCCAGACACCTTCAGAATAGCTCACAGCCTTGAGTTAAATTTTTAAATAGCACAAGGTCATATTTTCCTTTGAAAGTTAAGGAAGGGCTGTGTACCTTTTTACACTAGACTGCAGATAGCAGAGACTGATAATGAGCATTGTGCAGTCAGAATTATGCCCCAATCTGGGGCTGAGTCACAGAGGTGAACAACTGAGGTTTGTAACTCTGAAATAAAAGTCCTGTTCAACTCTTTATTGGAGCTGTGAACAAAATGATGTTTCTGAATGCTTTTAAATGGGAGAAAATGAAAATGTAAAGTTACCTTAAAGAATAAGTTAATTATTCATTTCAATTTTCACCCATTTGAAAGTGTCACATTTACAAACAGCAGGCCCCTTACTTCCAGTAGCCAGTAGACACTGTGCCATAAGTGTAACGGAAAAATGCAGTCAATATTTAATATAAGAGAAAATTAAAGTGCAGAAAAATGTTCCATATTATTAACTTTTTGGCAGGTTATTTTTCTGCACTTTAAAGTTCTCCCATTTAAAAAAATGAAATTGTATGTTTGTGTTATTCATGTAACAGTGCCACATATGGCAAAAGGTATATCCTCTGCTGAAAGTACATACAACACAGGCTCTCAGTCACCGGTACAAATATGTCCCATTCATGCGCACACATGTTCATACATCACCCAAAGACCGCGCTCTCACTGACACATATGGCAGCCCTTTCATAGTGTGCTTAGTCATAGTATGTTGTTCAAACCAGAGGGGCCGATTCCGATCTCGGCCGGTAGGGCTCCGAATCGGATTCGGCTTAACCGGATCCGATTCGGAGCCCTATTTCCCGACCGATTCGTACGCGCGTCCGGGCGAGTACGATGCAAATTCTCCGACCGACTCGTCCGGGCGTCCCGACCGCTCCGACCGACTCGTTCCCGGGTCGAACCTCACCGACCGACTCACTCGGACTCGACTCGCACCGCGCAATGGAGATGTTCCCCGGCCGGGTGAGTACGATGCGCGCCGCGAGCAGTCCGACCGAGCCGCGCACTCCGGCTCCAAAGAGCAGTCGGAGACGTACTTTGGGGGTCCGTGTCGGACCCCCCTGTACGCGTAGCCCTGCGAGTCGCACACAGGGGGGACCCATGGGTCCCCCCTACCTGTGCGTGTACGGCGCGAGTCGCTTCGCCGCGTACACGCTGTAGGGGGCGCCCTTGACCGCCTCGCACCCATTGAGTCAATGGGAGCCCGCGTACGCGTTGTACGACCGGCTCCCATTGACTTCAATGGGAGTCCAACCGACTCGAGTCCGATGGCATACGTGCGCATCGTACTCGTTCGGTCGGGCTGCCGAGTCCGATTCGGTCGGAAATCTCTCCGAGCCCGGCTCGGTCGGAGAGATTTCCGGCCCGAATCGGAATCGGCCCCATAGTATCTGGGTCTATGGACATTAGCCTTAAAGTAAATGAAGCTGGTCTTGGGGGTGTCTGGTAACAATGCGCAAGTTGTTTAGCCTTCAGTAGTTCATGATGATTTTCACTGATCAGAAGTAGCTCTTACAGCAGAAAATGTTGTAGACCCCTGGCCTAGCTTATGTCAGTGGGCTGGGTTAACCCCTTCGCTGTTAGGCCTCCCCCCCCCCACCCCGGTGCACAGACATATCGATTTTTTATTTCGACCTACATTAATATCGAGTTTTAAATATCGTAGGGACAGAATATCGACATCAAGAATATCGGTGACCAGAATATCGACCTGAAGGTAAGAAATATTGTTTTTGTTAATATCGAAGTTAGTAATATCGATGGCAAAAATATCGATGTTAATAATATCGATGTTTATGTTAGTGTTTTGTATTTTAGTATGTATTTTATATGTATGTGTTCCACATGTTTTGTTATGTTTTGTATTTTTTTTAAATACATGTATTAATTGTGTAGAAGTTAGTAAATTTTGCGTTTTAGTACCGTAGCGGGTTGTGGCTTTATAGGGAATAGGGTGGGAAGTAATTTAATTATATTAAATTAAATCATAATTTTTAGAAATTATTAATAATTTTTAAATAAATTTTGCATTCTAGTTCTGTAGCGGGTTGTGGGTTTATAGGGGAATAGGGTGGGAAGTAATTTAATTGTAATTAAGTAATTATTAATTTTAATTTATTGGTATTGATAATTAATTTATTGTTAATTATTAATTGGTAATTAATTTTTATTAATTGATTAATTGATAATTATATTAATTGTGTTAATTTTTTATTGGAGTGGGTTGTGGGTTTATAGGGGAATAGGGTGGGAAGTAAATTAATTATAATAAATTAATTAATAATTTTTATTTTTTGGTATTGATAATTAATTTATTGTTTATTAATTATTAATTGGTAATTAATTTTTATTAATTAATTAATTGATAAATATATTAATTGTGTTAATTTAGTTTATGAGCGGGTTGTGTGTTTATAGGGAATAGGGTGGGAAGTAATTTATTATAATTAAGTAATTATTTATTAATATTTATTGTTATCGATAATTAATTTATTGTTAATTAATTATTAATTGGTAATTAATTTTTATTAATTATTATTTTGGGGTATTGTTAATTAATTTATTGTTTATTAATTATTAGTTGGTAATTAATTTTTATTGATTGATTAATTGATAATTATATTAATTGTGTTAAATTTTATGCGGAGTGGGTTGTGTGTTTATTGGGGAATAGTGTGGGAAGTAATTTAATGTTATTAAAGTAATTATTAATTTTAATTTATTGGTATTTATAATTAATTTATTGTTAATTTAAATAATAAATCATTATTTAATTTAAATAATTATTTAATTGATAAGTATGTTATTTTTAACCCTTACGCTATCCAACACTTTCCCTACTGTTGCACTCTCTGGAGTTGGAATAGTAATTTTTACCCCTATGCTATCCAACACTTTCCCTACTGTTGCACTCTCTGGGGTTGGAATAGTAATTTTTACCCCTACTCTATCCAACACTTTCCCTACTGTTGCACTCACTGGAGTGGGAATAGTAATTTTAACCCTTTCGCTATCCAACACTTTCCCTACTGTTGCACTCTCTGGGGTGGGAATAGTAATTTTTGCCCATACGCTATCCAACACTTTCCCTACTGTTGCACTCTCTGGAGTTGGAATAGTAATTTTAACCCCTACGCTATCCAACACTTTCCCTACTGTTGCACTCTCTGGAGTTGGAATAGTAATTTTTACCCCTACGCTATCCAACACTTTCCCTACTATTGCACTCTTTGGAGTGGGAATAGTAATTTTTACCCCTACACTATCCAACACTTTCCCTACTGTTGCACTCACTGGAGTGGGAATAGTAATTTTAACCCTTTCGCTATCCAACACTTTCCCTACTGTTGCACTCTCTGGAGTGGGAATAGTAATTTTTACCCCTCCTCTATCCAACACTTTCCCTACTGTTGCACTCTCTGGAGTGGGAATAGTAATTTTTATCCCTACGCTATCCAACACTTTCCCTACTGTTGCACTCTCTGGAGTTGGAATAGTAATTTTTGCCTCTACGATATCCAACACATTCCCTACTGTTGCACTCTTTGGAGTGGGAATAGTAATTTTTCCCTCCGCTATCCAATATTTTTCTGCATTGTTTTAGTTAATGTTGTGTATAATTTATTTTTAAAACATTAAAAATATTGTAGTTTTTTAATTTGTTATATATATTTTTTATAATGTTATTTATATTATTTTTGTATGTGTATATATGTATTTATAATTTCTAAAATGTTTTTAACAATTTATAAGTTATTAAAATATTTATTTATGAATATTATTAAGTATATATATTATATTTTATATGTGTATGTTTATTTTATTTTAACATTATATGTATTAGTTATTATTTTGAAACATTTTTACATATTTTTAACTGTTTCTTTTAATTATATGTATTATTTACTTTATTTTACATTATTTTTTAACATTCAAATAAAACAATATGTTTTACAACGATATTTTTGACATCGATATTTTTTCTCTATATTTTTGTACTTACCATGATGTAGATAGGATGTCGATATTCTTGACTTCGATATTTTTGTCACGATATTTTTGTACCTCGATATTGTTGTAGTCGATATTTTGTCAGTGATTCCCCCACCCCACCCCGTGCTTAGCCTCTTTTTGGCAATTTGGGGTAGTTTGTGCTTAGGACCCTGTAACGTTTTGTACACATAAGGTATCCACGTCAAATTTGCAGGGTTTGTGGATTCCCCTGGAGGGGACAGAGAAATTAGCCAAAATACAGCAAATGTTTGTTTTTTAGGGGAAAAATGGGAAAAAGTGCTGCAGAAGGAAGCTTCTGTTTTTTTCCCTGCAAATTGTATCAACAAAGGTTTTGTGGTGCTAAAATCACCATTTCCCCAGCTTTCAGGAACAGGCATACTTTTGTCAGAAAACCAAAATTTTCTACACAGTTTTGACATTTTACTGGGACATAGCCTATTTTTCCTGTTTTTTGTGCTTTCAACCTCCTTCCAGTTAGTGGTAGAAATGGGTGTAAAACCAAAAATGGATCACAGAAAGCTATACATTTCTGAAAAGTAGACAACATTCTATAATCAAAAAGGGGTCAATTGTGTAGATCCTTAAAGGTTTTCCTATAGAAAATAACAGTTGAAATAAAAAGAAAATTGAAATTGAGTTTAGAAAACAGCCATTTGTGCCAACATTTTCACCCGTAACTTCTTCTAAGTATGGACAATTTTTTAAAGCAATATACTGTTACATCTGCTAGACCCTTCTGGTTGTGGTGATATGTAGTACTTGTAGGTTCATCAAGAACCCAAAGTACCCAGAGCCAATAACTGAGCTGCGCCTTGCAATGGTTTTTCATTGTGTACCGGGTATATAGCAATTCATTTAGTAAAATATAACAAGCATTTGCAATGCAATAGGTCTCGCAGTTGTTAGAGTTTGATCTATTGGCATTGTAAATGGCAATGCCTTTTATTTATGTGTTGGTTTTTAAAACATAAATAAAAGGCATTGTCATTTACAATGCCAATAGGTTAAACTCTCGCAAATGCGAGACCTATTGCATTGCAAATGCTTGTTACACATGGTAATACTGTCTGGGCAAAAATGTCACCTTATTAGTACCAGGCTAACAACCAAATATATAAATAAGCGACTGAAAGATGACCAGCTAACGTCTGTGAAAGGTCTTCCAAAGCGTGTGAACATATATTACCAAGTTTTCAGTAACCTTTGATCCTTTTGAGTTAGAAACAATTTATCTACAGATTATGCGCCAGATGAGGGATAATTATGCAAAATAAAGCAGAAGCAGCAAACACAGGATCGCATAATTCCAGTGGCCCTCCCCATGACCTAATATTATATTTGAACTCTAACTTTTTGATATTCAAACTGGACCTTCTCCATACCTGTCCATTGGGTGCAACTTGATGACTCTATCGTGACCCCCGAGCCCCTACCCCTCGGCTGCCAAAACATACTTTTGCAGACAGTTCCATTTAAAGATGCATTTGCCCCAGGTTGTATGGCCTGTTGCTGGTTCTGCTGCAGCGGGCGGTGAGAGCAGAATCCCCACCCCGAGATGTTTCCCACACAGGAGCGGCCGCTATTTTACAGCCATCGTTCCCAGCCTGGCAGACCATCCCCCCTGGGGAAAGGGAGGGGGGGCTGCGGCTCAGGGCAACCCGGCTGCACGTTTACCAGCCACACATCAGAAGTGGGGGGCGGGGAGCGATCAGACTTCAGAGGCGGGGGAGGGGAAGACATTTTCAGAGAGATGGACAGCAGTCTCTTTTTCCGTCCCCACCCCCGCACTAGAATGCGGCTAACGAGCCTTCGCTGCCGCCGGGTTTAAGAGGACCAAAGCAAGTTTTGCATTAGAATGGACAAACTTGTGTAACCCCCCCGCCCCCCCATGTAACAGGTACATCACCATTCTCTGCAATCGCCTAGCGGGGGCTGGCTTCCACACTACAAGGGATTAAAGAGGAGGGACGCATTTCAGAGATCCTTCCACTAACATTCCCCAATTCCTCCTACATCCATGTACTCCTGACTGCCGTATTAGATCCTCCGGTTATGTCTGTTCGGCTTAACTCAGATCCTCTCTTTCGTACTCACCGCTTGAAGTGCTCGATGATTTTTTCCTCCCGAACACTCTCTGGGAGGTTGCCCACCCAGAGGTGCCTGGTTTCCCGCACCATGCTGGGGAGGCTCTCGACGCATGCAGGCGAGGGGTGCTAGCGGTGGCTCCGGAGTGCCGACATCCCCTCCGCCAGGACCGAGGCGTCTTCACAGGCGGTGATTTCTGCCCCAGCCTCTTGGGCTGCCGCCGGGCTCCTATCTTTGCCAGTTGTCGTCGCCTTCTCTTCCACTGGACGCTCGCTCTCCTCAGCCTCTCCGCACGCGCGCTCACTCTCTTGCCAACAGGCGCGCGACGACTCACCTCGAGACAGTGCCCCTACACCGAGCTCTCACGCTCCACCACGCACGCGCATAGGGAAACAAGCTGAAGACACGCCGTGAGCGTGCGCATCGGCTGCCTGGACAGGAGATGTGCACGCGTATGGTGCGAGCAGGCGTTGTGATAACGCCGCGAGCCGTACGCGTGCACATCTCCTGTCTGTTAAAGCTTCGGCACAGACAGTTGATGTGCACGCGTACGGCTTGCGGCGCTATTACAACTCCTGCTCGCACCATGCGCGTGCACATCTCCTGTCCCGCATCGGAGCAAAAGTCGGCAACAATAGATCTCGCATAGCGAGCAGCGCTTTGCGCTGCATCGCTAGGCGAGACCTAAAAAGTGTAATTTAGGTATACAGGACACCTATGTATTTCTGAAATGGGAATAAAATATAGAGTTTAGCTGCAGTAGTTATTTGCACATCTCCGAAATTATGGGTACCCATACTAGCATGTGAATTAGAGGACATTTTTCAAAATTACTTCTTTTTTACACATTATCTTACATTTGGAAGGCAGAAATACATAGGAAGTCAATTGATAATAACAATTGTTCTACACTTCTGTGTTCCCCTACGTCTCCTGATAACAATAGTACCTCACTTGTGTGGGTAGGTCTAGTGCCCGCAACAGGAAACAGCCGAAAACGCAAAGTGGGCACATTCCATTTTTCCAGTGAAACGTGATCCTTTTTTCGCAATGTGCCTAGCTGTGGATTTTGGACCCTTGCTAAGCCGGCACCTAGGGAAAACTAGCAAACCTATACATTTTTGAAAACTAGACATCTAGGGGAATACAGGATGGGGTGATTTGTGTGGCTCTCACCAGGTTCTGTTACCAAGAATCCCTTGCAAACCTCAAACTTTGTAAACAAAAAAACCATTTTGCTCACATTTCTGTGATGGGAAGTTCTGGAATCTGTGGGGAGTCACAAACTTTCACCCACGCAGCATTTAGCCAAGTCTCCTGATAAAAATGGTACCTCAATTGTGTGGGTAGGCCTAGTGCCCACGACAGGAAACGGCCCAGAACGCAACATGGGCACATCAAATGTTTCCAGTGAAAACTGACCCTTTATTTTTAATGTGCCTAGCTGGGGATATTGAACCCTAGTTCAGCCAGCACCTATGGAAACCTAGAAAACCTGCCCATTTTTTAAATCTAGACATCCAGGGAAATCCATGATGGGATGACGTGTGTGGCTTTCACCAGGTTCTGTTACCCAGATTCCCTTGCAAACCTCAAACTTTGTAAAAAAACACATTTTCCTCACATTTCTGTAATTGAAAGTTCTGGAATCAGTGAGGCACCACAAACGTTCACCCACGCAGCATTGCACCAAGTGTCCTTATGAAAATGGTAGCTCACTTGTGTGGGTAGGCCTAGAACCCGTGACAGGAAACGGCCCAAAATACAACGTAGGCACATCACATTTTTCCAGTGAAAACTAACCCTTTTTTCACAATGTGCCTAGCTGTGGATTTTGGACCCTAGCTCAGCCGGCACCTAGGGAAACCTGAAAAACCTGTACATTTTTTAAAAGTAGACACCCAGGGGAATCCAGGATGGGGTGACTTTTGTGGCTCTCACCAGCTTCTGTTACCAAGAATCCCTTGCAAACCTCAAACTTTGTAAAACAAAAAAACAAATTTTCCTCATATTTCTGTGATGGAAAGTTCTGGAATCTGCAGAGAGCCACAAACTTCCACCCACCCAGCAATTCCCCAAGTCTCCCGATAAAAATGGTACCTCACTTATGTGGGTAGGCTTAGTGCCCGTGACAGGAAATGTCCCAAAATGCAACATGGGCACATCACATTTTTCCAGTGAAAAAGGACCCTTTATTCGCAATATGCCTAACTATGGATTTTGGACCCTAGCTCAGCCGGCACCTAGAGAAACCTAGCAAAACTGTAATTTTTTTAAAACTAGACATCCAGGGAAATCCAGGATGGGTGACTTGTGTGGCTCTCACAAGGTTCTGTTACCCAGAATCCCTTGCAAACCTCAAACTTTATAAAATAAAACACATTTTCGGCACATTTCTGTGATGGAAAGTTCTGGAATCTGCGGGAAGCCACAAACTTCCACCCACCGAGCATTTCCCCAAGTGTTCCGATAAAAATGGTACCTCATGTGTGTGGGTGGACCAAGTACCTGCGGCAGGGAAGGTTCAAAATGTATTGTGGAGACATCACAATTATCTATCACAAAACAACCTGGTTTTGCAAGGGGTTCACCTGTGTTTTTGGTTCCGGGCTCGGCGGCCATCTAGGGAAATCTGCGCGGTGATCTTACAACTTTCCCACACAGAAATGTGAGGAAAATATGACTTAGTGAGTAAATTTGAGGCTTGCAGGTGATTCTGGGTAAGAAAACGCTGGGGGATCCATGCAAGTAAGACCGCCAGCCAAAAGTCAGTCCACGCATGCCTCTATCCACGCACACCATCAGCCAAGCACCATCCACGCACACGCCAGCCAAGCGCCATCCACACACAGCGCCAGCCAAGCGCCATCCATGCACACTCCCAGCCAAGCGTCATCCATGTACACCGCCAGCCAAGCGCCATCCATGCACACCGTCAGCCAAGCATCATCCATGCACACCGTCAGCGAAGCGCCAGTCCACGTACACTGCCAGCCAAGCGCCACTCTACGCACACCACCAGGCAAGCGCCAATCTACACACACCATCATCAAGCGCGAGTCCACACACACCATTAGCCAAGCGCAAGTCCACACACACCACCAGCAAAATGCCAGCCAAAGGTCAGTACATGCAGACTGTCAGCCAAACTCCAGTTCACACAAACACAAACTTTCCCTGGTTTCTAGTGATTTTCTGCCCCTGCTTGGGGGCAGATGAGACTAAAAATATCACTGAAACAGCCAAAATGTGTGCCTAAAAAAAGGGGAGAGATCCTTGCCTATAGGGCTTCTCCCTGACATGCCCATAAACATATCCCTGGTGCCTAGGGGGCTTCCTGCCCCCATCTGCCTCCCAGGGGGAAGGGCAGAAAGACTGTGTCAAATTTTTGGGGGAGTGGGGGCATTAGCATGCCCATTCTGGGCAGCACCCACCCATACGTATAATAAAAAACATAATTCCTAGTGCCTAGTGGGGTTTCTGCCCCTCCGGGGGGCAGATCAGGGGCTATTCAGACCCCCCAGGTATTTGCGATTTGCAATAAAATCGCGAAATCAGCACTTTTGTAAAAAGGCTGCGCTTTTTACAAAAGTGCCCACGAAATTCATGGAATGCGGACCCCTAGATTCCAGGAGTTCCTCTTCCACCTCTTCCTTTACTAAAACCAATTCAAAAGAAATTAACCTCTGACCTATGTCGTTCTCAATCACTTAGCCTGCTGTTAAATTATGTTCTTCTGATTTCCCATCACTTTTTTTATCTCCCCGTTTTTCGCTGCCACCAGCTCACTCTTCAGATCCAATCTTTTGTGGCTCTGCTCATGACACAACAACACATTTTCTCTTTTAAGGCTATTTTCCTCTATTCAAGAATAAAGGCTGCCTTTTTCTTTTCTAAGGCAGACTTTTCTCTTGTGCAGCCCGAGCAGCGATATTCCATTTCTTTTTCCTTTCTGCTATCTCATCCTTGTAAACTAATCTGAGTGCTTCCAGCTCAGAAGAGGATGCACCATGAACTGAAAAACTGCTGCCAGTCGAGGTACGTGTAGGAGAGGATTCCTCTTGCATAGTTTGCATATTTTCTTTTTCTGTCTCTCTTACTTCTGTTCTGTTCCCTCTGTCTCCTCTGGATTAATCTGTGACTGCTTTACCTTTACCCTGGCTCAGAGAGCTCTCTACTGATCAGAAGTCTTGGCATTGCTACTCAGCTTGGATCCCCTTTCCTGAAAAATTCACCTTTATTTCTGCAAATGATAAGCCTCGCAAAACTGGCAAAAACAGACAATCGCACCTCCATGTTCCCATAAAGGAAATCAGTGCTTTAAAATGATGTGGATCAAATCAAATGCAAAAAATACCAAATCAAAATTGAAAAAAACGTGTCCATTAATAATCAGAAGAAAAAAATGCTTCTAAGGGGTCGATTCCGATTCGGGCCGGAAATTTCTCCGACCGAGCCGGACCCGGAGAGATTTCCGACCGAATCGGACCCGTGCAGTCCGACCGAACGAGTACGATGCGTCCGTATGTTATCGGACTCGAGTCGGTCGGACTCCCATTGAAGTCAATGGGAGCCGGTCGTACAACGCGTACGCGGGCTCCCATTGACTCAATGGGTGCGAAGTCGGACAAGGGTGCCCCCTACAGCGGGTACGCGGCGAAGCGATTCGCGCCGTACACGCACAGGTAGGGGGACCCATGGGTCCCCCCTGTGTGCGACTCGCGCGGCTACGCGTACAGGGGGTCCGACACGGACCCCAAAGTACGGCTCCGACAGCTCTTACGAGCCGGAGTGCGCGGCTCGGTCGGACTGCTCGCGGCGCGCATCGTACTTACCCGGCCGGGAAACGTCTCCATTGGCGCGGTGCGAGTCGGAGTCCGAGCGAGTCGGTCGGAGCGGTTCGAGCCGGGAGCGAGTCGGTCGGAGCGGTCGGGACGCCCGGACGAGGTCGGTCGGCGATTTCGCATCGTACTCGCTCGGCCGGACCCGCGTACGGTTCGGTCGGGAAACAGGGCTCCGAATCGGATCCGGTAAAGCCGAATCCGATTCGGAGCCCTACCGGCCGAGATCGGAATCGGCCCCTAAATCTGGTAAGGGACTTTCACGTCTAGGCTGTTAATATAGTGAGATAACTGCTTGACACAAGACCTGTCAGAGCAATCTGACACTATGGATTATTTACTGAGGGGGGGACCAGGTATGAACATGGTAGTGCCTGGAGAGATAAAATGCAGTTTCAATCAGTTGGTAGATATGGTACAAAGCAGCCTGCATTTTCCTATAGAAATTTGAGCAATGTGATTAAACTGCACCAAAACAATATTAGAGCAAAAAGAATAAAAATTCCAAACCAATTTAGGATTTAGACAAAATATTCAAAAAGTATAAATAACCAAACACTGTCACAATTAGATTGAAAAAAGAGAAAATATGAAGTTTCAACTTTAAAAAAATATCTTTATATCGGATATTGAAGGCAGAAGCAGACGCTTGGGATAATACACAAATGAACCCAATGAAGAATACTAAGAAGAAGAAAAGAAGCACAAAATGTTCTTATTTTTAGTATGAGAAACCCTGAAAAAGGCTTTCAATACTGTACTCAATGCTTTTGACCCCTCCGACCCAACCTAGATGAACAGGAGTGGCGGAGAAGAGAGAAACATTTTAAGAAACAAGCTTCACCAACTTTAAGTCACACTTTGTAGTTCTGTAGTCTTCACATAAAACTAGACAACACTGGCCTTAGCCAATTGTGCCTGGAAATGGGTCCACTCTGGATCCAGCCATTCAGAGAGTCCCCATGTTCAAACACCCAGGATTACTGGGGTGGGATCATTGGGAGCTAACGAGTGCATATCTGTAGTCAAGTCAAGTCAATGAAGTCTTTATTTCGATTTTCATAATCATAAAAGACAAAATACATCAACAATTAAAAAAGACTTAGAGGATTCAAAATATGATATTTTTCTAAAAAACCACAGATATATTTACATGTGGTGTTAAAAACATTATTACAATAAGTTGACAATGTTGTAAGTACAAGGATAAGAACATATTTAAAAAACACATAAAAAGTGCAAATACATAAAAAGCACAAAAACTGTGGCAAGACAGCTGTTTCCTTTCGTCTGCCCATAATACGGGGTCCAAGTTTTCGACAAAGGGTCAACATGGGATCATTTCTTAAATAACCAGTTATCGTGGTCTAGACAAATATTGAGTCAACGGTCCCAGACCATAATGTCTAAACCCTCATAGATAAAGATGACGAGATTAGTGTACCCTCATCTTATTGGCTCGGATGACCCACATCCAGCTCAGAAATTTTGCCACAGCAACCACGATGGAATCTTTGGTGTTTGTCCTTAGAATCCTTAAGGCCTCCCGAGCTATTCTTGTGCCCAGATTCATACAAATAGGTTTGAGTGCATATCTGTAGTAAGTAAAACTGCAGGTGAAGGCAATTATCTTCATGGATAATGACACAGTCTGGCCTAGCCCACTCCCTCCAGCAAGGTGGGAAAAGCAGATAAAGCTCACACATGGAAAAGGACCAGGAAAGTCTGGCTCCACCTGGTTATCCAACCCTCAAAAGGTGAAGGGAGGTTGCTTGTAATAAGTCTAACCACTGCTAATCGCTCGGGGTAGCATTCCAACCCATTGTTCTTTCACCCACCATGCAACCTCAGATTAAACCCACCAACATGCAAATCAGCCTTCACCCTGCTTCAATAGGAACAGTCCAGCCCAAACTGTGAAGCCAGGACCTCTCTGAACCGGAACACAAGCACAGACCGGTTTCGCCCTGAATGAGGCTCTTCAGTACTGTATAACTTGGTACCAGTGGCACAGTGAGCAAGGGACTCAGGTCTCGAGAATCTCTCCAACCTGATCCAGTTCTCGGAGTGAACTGCAAAAGACCTGCAGTGGTGGATGACGAACCGTGATTGGGTCAGCGGCAGATCCCTCTTCCATCCACAACCAGAGCTGACTTTACTGACAGATGCGTCATTCCTGGGCAAAGATGGCCACATGAGAGAGGCATAGATCAGAGGACTCTGGTCTCCGGCAGAGTCCGGGCTCCACATTAACTTGTTGGAACTTTGGGCGATTCGGTTGGCATTGAAAGCCTTTCTTTCTTCGATCAAGGGAATGCGGGTGCAGGTGTTCACCAACAGTACCATTGCCATGTGGTACTGCAACAAACAGGGTGGTGTGGGGTCGTGAAACCTTTGTCAAGAGGCCCTGCGTCTCTGGCATGGCTGGAACGGCAGGGAATTTACCTGATAGTTCAACACCTAGTGGGCTCTCTGAACACCAGGGCAGACAAACTCAGCCGTCGATGCCTAGCGGATCACGAATGGCGTCTTCATCCATAGTTGGTGCAAGGTCTCTTTCAAGATTGGGGAGAGCCTTGTTAGATCTGTTCTCCACCCCCAAGAATGCGCAATGTCAGCAGTTTTGTGCGCTGGACATTCCAAGGCGTCTCTCGCTCTGCGACGTTTTTGCTCTCAAGTGGATCTCAGGCCTCCTGCACGCATTTACGCAGATACCACTTCCAGTCGCGGCTTCTGGTGGGAGTGCTGCGGGGCGGGGGAGGGGCATGGTGGGGGGTAGTAAACTCCGGCATAAGGCCGAACGGAGGTAAGTACAGAAATAAATAAATAAAACGAATTACATTTCGCGCGCCGCATCGCCATTTGGCGTTGCAGCGCGCGCAATGTAATTCGTTTTAAATATTTCTTTCTGTACTTACCTCCGTTCGGCCGTATGCCGGAGTTTACTACCCCCCACCCTGCCCCGCCCCACCGCCCCGCAGCACTCCCACCAGGAGCCGCGACTGACCACTTCTGTCCAGAGTTCTTAAGAAGATGAGGAACGACCCAGCTCAAGTCATTCTGTGGCTCCGAATTGGGCATGGAGAGTGTGTTATCCAGAACTCCTGAGCATTGGCTCCGATCAGGCTGCCCCTTCGGGAGGATCATCTGTTGCAGCAGCAGAGCAGGGTCTTGCACCGAACCTGCCTACGCTCCGCCCTCGTTCTTAGAGATTAAGCTGAAACAGTTGACAGTTTTTGACCTGCCTCCCGAGGTCTGTTATGTTATTCTGGCAACCAGGTGTCCCTCCACCAAGACCACTATATAGCTGTTAATTTTTGTATATTCTGGTTTTCCTATAAGCAATTTTTAGCTCTCCCTGCAACAGAGTTTAGTACTAAGCGTCTGCTTCAGTGGAAGTATACTTAAAAAAGTAACTGTTTCAAGTAGAGAAATCACGTGAGCCGCTCACAGAACATTTTTTAACATAGAACCTAAGAAGACAATATACATGTGGCCTAAGAATGTCACTTAAAGTGTCCCACAAGACTAATGCATACTGTCTTTACTGTCTTTGTCATTAATAGGTTATTTATTGAACATCGGGAATATTTCAACCAGAAAAGCTATATATACATGATAATGGTCATAAGGTCCATGTCAGTTCTGGTGGGAACAGGTAGATAAGGTGACATTTATAATGGATGGAAAATGATGACCATAACAGGACAGTAAGTACATTTATAATGTATTCATTTTATACAGCAACAGATAATCAGGATGGAGGAGGGAGATGCAAGTAGGAAGCAAGTCTCTGATTAGTAATTAGTACAATTATTTTTAAAGCATTTTGAGACCGGGAAGGAATGAGGTTGAACACTGTTCCTTGGGCCAAGAAGTATCTATAGAAAAGTTCCCAGTAGAATAAAGGACTAAAATTAAAAGGCCATAATCTGCATACCACTGATTGTAACTGGTCAAACGCGTTTGTTTGAGTAGGGACATAGTGAGGGCAAGTATCAAATATAATTTGGGAACAATCTGTGATTCTTTTTTTTTTAAACTAGTATGGATAGCATGTTTGTCCTTAGTTTATGGTTCACAGTCATCCATTCTGATGGTGATATTATGAGGAAGGACTGTGCCTGGGGAGGATATGCAGGTTCTTCATGGTGAAATTCAGCATGCTTTCCAGTGAGATGAAGGAGTATTGAGCAATACTCACCAAGTGACTGTTTCAATAGTCAAATTTGTTGAGGACTAGTCCGCATTCATTTTCTAGCTTGTACAGAAGAGAATGTTTGAATGAAACTTTATTTGTAGTTGGCACCTCGCAGCATTACCAGTTATTAAAGATTCCATGCTGATATTGAGGTTAAACTAATACAGCAAGGTTACTGTTGATAACAGTTAAGTCAAGGTGCCGAGGGGGAATATTTTTTTAGGACTTGTGCCCTGGAGGAGGGGGTGGTGGCAGGTGGAAGGTAGTGATTAGTGATGGGGGGGGGGGTCAGTCAGTATAATCATGTGCGCAACTTGTTGTTTACTGCGCAGTTTTAAGTGCATGAGCAGCCGGGAGAGAATCGAATTACAGCAAACCATGGTGTAGGCTTGTAAGCAGTGTCGGTGGCTGGAGAGTGAAAGGGTTGATGCCACTGGTTAGGTAGGGGTGCCTGCACCCTGTTCTGGGGTGAGAGTAGATGGGAAGCAGGGTGCAACGTTGGGCACCAACCTCTCTTCTTGTTTCAGGACCCAGCAGGGGTGCATTTAGGCTTGCAAGAGTGTCTTAGACTTTCGCGGGCATGCCAATTTAACAGTAGAGAGTTATGATTGGCCCTGGGATCTTTATTTCCTTTGGGCCATATCGCTCCTGCAGAAGTCAGAGTCCCCCAAGTTCTCTGATTGGCTGCCAGCAACAAGAGAAAAATGTTGCTGCCAGCCATTACAGGACTCGGGGACTTCGCATAGCAAACAAATACTCTCAGACACTTTAAACATGCCTATTTGAAAGTGGGAAACTCTGCTAAAATAGTTTCCATTGATTTAAGACTGAAAAGGAATGATTACGAGTAAAATGAAGTGCCGCAATAATGCCGCTAAATTTTAATTTTTGTGCCGCTAAATTTCAATTTTTGTGCAGCTAAATTTGCAAATCTATGCCGCAATATCTTGGGGGGGTCTGGCTATTGCCCCCATCTACCTCCTGGGGGGGGCAGAAAGACGTTGGCATTTTTGGAGGGGGTGGGGGCATTGGCATGCCCATTCTGGGCAGCCCCCACCCCAAATACATAAAATAATTAAATCCCCATGAGCCTTGTGTGCTTTTTGCTACCCGGGGGGGCAGATCTGGGGCTATTGCCCCCATCTGCCTCCCAGGGGGGGGGTGGCATAAAGACTGAATTTTGGAGAAAAAGTTGTGGAGGGAGCAAAAGACCTTGCCCAAGGGACCGCTCCCCCTCCCTGGTGTCTAGTGGTGGATCCCTGCTTGGGAATCGCCCTCCTGCGGCAATCTCCAAGTAGGGATCCACTAGGGAGGGGTACCATTGGAAAGGGGAGAGTCTCACCCTTTCCAAAGATACCCCTCCCATCTGCCTACGTGTTCGTGGGGCTGAGATAGCCCCGTCAGCACGTAGACAGTGAAACTGAAATGAGCCGATCAGCTCATTTCAGTTTCGGTTTCAGTGAAATGACGTCAGTGTGCCGTGCTCGCTGATTGTCATTTCACTGGAGCTAGGAGCTGGGGAAGCTCTTCTTCAGCTCCCGAGGCTGGTTTGATTGAAAGGAAATCCCTCTGGTGACCGCACCAGATGGATTTCCAGTGCCATGTGCATGGACGGCCGGGAACCGTCCGGCGCACACGAGCACCGTGGTGTCGAGCGGCTCCCGGTCGTCCTACGCATGGAATGTGTTAATAAGATAAGGACATGCCAAGGGATAAGAGTACTCAAGAGGTTACTACAATTTTGTTTAATTGTATAAAAAAAAGTTTTTAAAAATGCAGTTGGAAAATTTTACTAATGCTCGTGATTGATTTCTCAAAATTGTGCTTCATCAATACAAACAACTAAAAATCACAAAACATTTTTTTTCTTTCTTTTTCTGTATCCATACAGGTCAAAGCCCATCAAAAAAAATACACATGGAAGGCCAACACCAAGAAGGTGCGGACCCTGGGGGTCTACAAGCAGTGCACCATTCATTTCAGGAAGAGGTGGGAGGACCTTTGATGCTGGACCACAAAGTCAGCAGAAGTCCAGCTCGGCCAGTCTTCCCAACATGGGAAGCATTGGCGCCGCACCCTGACCCCCCTAAATGCCCGCATACTTGCAGTGGCCTATCCCCAGATTGATGGGCAGCTGAGAACCCAACAGCACCATCAAGGGGGTAAGTTATTTATGGACTTTTTCATGTTACAAACTATTCTTTTCCACAGCAACAAATTATGGCATCAACATAAAGGTTAACACATGCCCAACACACAAAAAGAGTTTTTGAAGGTGTACGTTTTGCACAAGGTGTATGATGATGTGTTTTGTATAAGAATTTGTGGAAAATGATTCCACTATATTTCTATTCAGTACCAAAGGACTGTTTTGATCAGACACATACCTGCCTAAACAACAAATATACATGAGTTTCTTAGGTGTTATAAGGGACAGTTGTACCTAGCAGGCCACAAGTTATCCGTGTGTGGTGTGATACTACGTCACAAGTGTGAAGGGTGTTACATTAGCCCTATTACAGGTGACATAGCATTAAATGTACTTATGATACAGTGACTGTTCCAAATGTCACATTGGTGAATTGGTATTATAAACAAACAATAGTGAGCATGTGAGCCAAAATGACTAGATGACTAGAAACATTAGATTAAATGCCTACATTTTTGATTAAAAACATTTCACAAATATGTTTTGAATCAAAAAGACTATTTAATTTATGTTAAAAGTGACAGATTTGCATAATGTCCTACTCCTTCACAAATGCGCATGTAAGCCTGTCCGTTTAAAAAAAAGATTTTAATAGGCATACATTTTTTGTAAAAACACAGTAATGTGTACACATTGGTGGCAGAGTAACACATATCCAAAAAGTCTTTTTAAAATGTCCTTTGTTATGTCCAGATGATAAATCAATGATTAACAAAAATAGGATACTTAAAGGTACTTTTGCAGATGGAATGTTCCGTCACATATATGTTGGAGTATCCCATCTTCAAAACTCAAAATCAGGAACAATACATGACTCACTATGAAATTGTCGGAATACATCAAGGTTTGATCTGTTGCATATTGTGATTTGAATTTTAATTTTTGAATCAAACCTGTACCACCTGCATCTTTGTCCATCATAAAGAGACATATCTCCACCCTCCCTCTTGCTCCCCCCTAGTTGGCCAAATCCGCTTCCCTAAAAAGACTGGGATCTCCTTCACCACAGGCACCTCACCCCCTGCCCTTCACCCTGGCTGCACTGAGTGAGGAGGCTATTGACCTCTTACGCAGCATCTTTGTGGCATCCAGGGCCTTAGTTGCCAAATGCAACAAATGATAGCATACCTGGAAGCCATTCATAGTGCTATGTCTGGCCTGCAGAGATCATTTGCAGGATTACCCTCCTCACTGACCGCATCCTTCCAACCAGCCCAACATTGTGCCCCAACTCAGATCCCTTCCTCATCCCAATTCCAAAGCCCCAGCCCTAGCCCAAGCACACTCAGTTCTTTAGAGGCACCCACTCCAACACACACATGCAGCACACTCGCACACACATGAACACAAACACATAAACAAACACCTAAACACATATAGAAACTATTGACACTACACCCACAGGTACCACAACCACCATCACACCCACAACCACCACGACCACCACCACACCCACAACCACCACAGCCACCAGTACACCCACAACTACCACCACACCCACAACCACCTGCACACCCACAACCAGCACTACAACCACAACCACAAGCACCACAACCACCAGCACACCTACCACTACCACACCCATAAGCACCACAACCACACCAACCACCTCAACACCAGACTCTTCCAAACACACACCTACACACAAACCAACACCCACCAAACACAAACGCACACACTCACCCCAAAACAAAACACCTGAGAAACCACACACATCCAAACATACACCAGGCCCACATGCAACTGTAAAACAGACACCACAACAACCTCAACAGCACGCTCAGCCAATCCAACACCCTCACACACAAGCACACCTACATGCAAAACAGCACCCACAAAACACAAACACACCTACTCACCCAAAGAACATACACCTGCCAGGAAACAAACATACACAACATACACCAGACCCACATGAAACTGCCAAACCAACAGACACACACACACATCACACACTGCAGCTCCCTCTAATTCCCAAACCCAATTCTCTCCCACCCCTCCTTCCCATACTCCTCCTCCTGAATTCATGTTTTACCTGTCCATAACTCCTGTCAAACTCAAACCCACCCCTCCCAAGAAAGATCCTTGAGGTGCCTGTGCTGTGCCCACCAGATGCCCCTTCCTGAGGAGGTTCCCCTTTCTCAGTCTGTTTAGGAGGTAAGTTTGGGGCAACACTCCAAAGTCATGTCTTTGTGACATTTATTTCTTTTACTGTTCTATATTTTGAAAGAAAATATATTGATTTGAGAGAAGTATTTAATTTCTTAATAAAAAATATTTTAATTTCACTATATTTGTCCTGACATTATTTTTGATTTACTACTCTTTGATTCCTAGAACTGTTAATGATTAAAATCTGATTTACATATTTTAACTTAAAAATGCAACCATTTTTTAATTGTCTAATTTGTACAGTCCATATACTAGTAATACAAATATGTGATTGACATTTAAAATTTGGTACAAGCATTCATCATGAGGATGGACACTTACACCAACAAATGGATTTGTCATTTTTTTTAAGTGTTACTACATATGTGTCTATTTGTACTTGATAAGTGATTAAATTAAACACATATGCATTGCACCTTACAATAACAATGACACAAATAACATTTCATAAAATACAGGAAATGTAGGAGACAAGGGAAAATGTTACATTGATAAATATATTAATTGATTAAAGTTTGGAACTAAAATTGATTTTACAGTTATTTTAAAGCAAACATTTCACCTTGTCAAATGCAATTTCTACATTATATTACATTTCAATTATCCCAATAATGTGTAATGCATATGTTTATGATTTTATAGTTTAGGAAAATTAAGCTAACACACCTGTATTCTCAGTTTCTGATTTTTGGATTGATGTCCATTTTTAGGTCGAGCCTAGCGTTGCAGCGCATGCGCTGCTCGCTTTGCGAGGCATGCAGTATTCAGTATAGCGTGGAAGCTTCATTGAAGATCCGCCCACTCTCCGCCCATCTTTTTCATTGGCTTAGGTCCTAAATGCTGCCTTCCGATTGGTTTTAGGCTTGTTAGTCCCTCCTCATGACGGCCATGTCCTCAATTGTATCCTTCCATGGCTACTGGCCCCTTTACTCCGAACACTATTTTCTTCCCTGTCTCCCCCCCCCCGCCCGCCCACCACGCACTCCCGTTCGTGCCTTCTCCCCCCCGCCCGACCACACTCCCGTTTCCAATGCAATAGGTCTCGCGTAAATGCTAGTCATATTGCATTGCAAATGCTTGTTTCCATTTCAAGCACTGTGTGACAATTGAAACAAAGTTTCCTTGTAATTTTAAGAGTTTTACATTCATTTAGACGCATTTGGGAACCCATTGGGCAGTGGCTGTTATGGGAGAGCAGTCCACAGATGCGATGCCTCTTTGGTAAATCTGAGTAAGAGGGTGTTCTGGCAACCTCGTCCCTACCCCCGCCTTCCCTGGAAACCTCGCTCCGTATAGCGCTGCCTCGGAGCCTTCTGCGGTGCAGCACTCAGGCGAGGGCTGGGCGGCACCGTTAGCATTGCGACTGTCAAACGGCGGCCCATCCTCCCCAGGCCCAGCAGCAGCAGCCGCAGCAGCACCGGTGAAAGGTGAATGCGTCTCCAGCCGCTATTGTCCTGAGGGTGTCTGTTCAGGCTCTTCTCACCCCACTCAAGGCACGGACACTAAAGGAGGGCCCTTTTCGCAAACAAAGGGGGGTTTGAGAAGTTTCATTTTCTGAAGTCATTGTTTTTGTTTAACGGGCAGTTTTGTTATTTTTATTTTTTCTCCTTTAATATTATTTCCCCCTTCTGCCAGCAATGAAAAACAAAACCGCCCACCCTCTTCTGTTACAGATGAAACTCCTCTCCCGAGTGACATGACCATGAACTGTCACCGCTTTATGCCCAATTCCTTTTAATTAGCAATGCCTGTTTCAGAGGTCCAGCAAAGTATGGTCATGTCAAGCAGTGCTTTTTAAAAACGGAATCGCTAGGAGGAATAAGCACATGGGATAAATGTTTTAATGCATTTTTATTATTTATGTTTCGAGAAACAGCAGTGTAGGCTTGAATGGCTGCACCAGTATATTAGTTCCCATGAATATTTAAATCGTAATGCTCCACTTTTCGTAACCCCACTGCTATAGAAGTCACCCTATGCGAGAAGAAACTTCTCCTAGAATAATAAAATGATGAAAAGGAGCATATAATCAAATATAATACATTTATAAATTATAAACAGTATTAAATTTATGCAATTGACACAAAATTTAAGTGCAGGGAGTCTTGAAATCTCTTT
The DNA here is from genome assembly GCA_963921515.1 of Calotriton arnoldi. Lineage (NCBI taxonomy): Eukaryota > Metazoa > Chordata > Amphibia > Caudata > Salamandridae > Calotriton > Calotriton arnoldi. Next base: position 42,129 of record CAWUFW010006296.1, read on the forward strand.
TCTTCATATAATCTTTATTTTCATTTCCAATCAGATGCATAAAGCCCAGCCAACGCGTTTCGTCCAATAAATGGACTTCATCAGGGTTGTAATTCAGGTCATGAAGATCATCAAAGCAATCTAGGAGTGTGTAGTCATAAAGGTCGAGAATCTCTTGACGTCTGTTAATAATATATATCCGAGTTGGGAACAGCTCATGCAAATCACCAAAGAAATTTAGTGATGTCTATTACTATGCATCGATATTCCAATAGCACCAATGTCCTCTGGATTTTCTAAGGATTATTGCCTTTTATCCATGCCGGCATCCTTTCAGGTCGTGTCCAAAGTATCGTCTGTCTGACCACGGGAGACTGGATGAGCACTTAACAGTCATGGCAATGGGAGAATGCAGGTATCAATACATTAAGTAATGAAGGTGCAGAAGATCGACAACTGGTGTTTTACCCCATAACAAGAAGCATAGCAGTACTTCTGAATTCATTGTTTCAATAAATATTAAACATCTTTGTTGCATAATTTTCTAAGTTGCCCATCTTTCGAAATGCCTACAGGTGTGCAGTTTAGCATACAAATCGGAGAGAGATTTTGCGTGTTGTATGGAAATCTGAACTGAGTTTATTTAGCAAGAATAATATAGAGAGGGATGCAGATAAAGGCCATTGCCATATCTATGTAGAAAAAAACACAGTAGGATTTCAGTGCGAGGAAAACCTCCTTCAGCATAAACATGCTGATATGTAAACTTTTGTCCTACTGTTATCAGAGGCTCTGGGTGTCAAGAATACACAAACAAGTTCTCGTCGTACCAGCCTCCACTTCTGTCAAGGGGAGAGGATGTGGTCTGACGGCTAGATTGCCGACTTTGGAGCTGGGAAACCAAGGTTCGAGCCTCGGGGTTGCGTCCACATCCTGTGATTCTGGGCAAATCACTTAATCTCCCCGTGCCTACCAAAAAAATGAATGTGCCCTTTTGTAACGTAACCGGTGCTCATGTAAAGCGCTCCAATACCTTCGGGTCGAGTTCGCGCTATATAAATCTGCAACAAAAACAAAAAAAAAGCTTGTGCAGAGGACGTGACTGTTGTAGAGATCTGCTATCTGCGAATCTCAGAGGGTACTTTTTTTTATCCAGGGACCGACAAGGTGCTCAGACTGAAGACTGAAGAGATATGAAGCTCCTTGGTCCGAGGTTTTACTTTTTGAGCCTACTTTGGGAAAAATTGTATATGTTTCCCTTACATGAAGTCTGGCTTATAAAAAGAAACTATACTATATACAAAGCCATGTGCCATCCATGCCCATCTTCAAACACCATATAGCGTTTTCACTTTCACTATAAATGTGAGATGGTCTCTGTGATGGCTTACATCCTATGGGACACGTACAGTCCTTCCTCGCAGGGAAGGGTTTGGCTTATGAAAGGTTACTATTACCAATCGGGTTGTTCTGAATGCTTAAGTGGCTGACAAAGACAACTAAGATGTAGTGTGACTGTCGTGACAGTTGTCGAAGTAAGGGTAAGCCTTAGTCTTCTTGTGGTACAGACAAGCCACAGTTATTACCAAAAACATTGATGGAAATGCATGGAGCCCGTTCTCTAACATGCAGAATGCTATACTGCAATGCTGATTGAGCAGAGCAGTTTGCTGCACCCATCCCAAACAAAGGGTTTTATCTCTTGTCCTGCTGCTTGCTTGTGTAACACTTGTGCTGCCCTCAAGCCATTTTAAAACTTTGGATGGAGCAGGAGAGGGAATGAAAGGACATGTGAGAAAGCAGGCAAAAAAAGAGAGGGACAAGGGGACATGAATGGCTCAAGAAAGATTGAAGGAAGATACACAAACCCCCTTGCTAAGATCACATCACATCGCTTCTTTCTCAAAGTCCCTCTTTCTCCCGGTTCCTGGAGATGTAGTTTGATGTTCTCAGTGGTGTAGCTTTTCAAGGTTCAAGACCCAGAATGACATTGGTTTAGTTTCTGTGATGATCTTTGGCATTTGGTGGGATAGTTGGACGTTCCGAAGCAAAAGAGGGAGGCGTTCTTTTTTTTTGAGGGACATGGAACAGAAAATAAATTAACCTAGCTAGGTCCAAGATAAAACATTGCCATATGCCCTGTATCCCTGTACATGTTTAGGTTTTCTGACACTTGCTTCCTCCTGGCACTTTCGCATAAACATCCTCATGCCATGTTCTGATAGTTACACAAAGGGCTAAACATAATCTCTGCTTTGGGAAGTTTTTCTATAGTTAATGCCTGCTCTCGATCAAATATCCTTATTAAACATAATGTACAGCTAGCCATCTTTGTATTTCATGTAAATCATATTTAGCCCAAAATTCGGCTCAATCACCCTTATTTATTTTTCTGAAACGTGCTTGTAGGCGAAATTGTTATTCTTTCATTTTTTTCTCGTTTTTTATGGCAGTACTTTACTTATCCCCCTACTCAAATTAGGATGATCTACAGATTATTTTCTATGGCCATGAAAGAACGTTAAGGCAACACACAAATTGCGACAGTGTTCAGGGCCTACGTGTCTCGTGCTCATTACAAGTTCTTACTCCAGTTTCAGGAGGCTAGCATGAGGGTGTAATAGTATTTTTAGCTTATTAAGCCAACTTCCATTTCTTCCCAGTGATTTTTTTGGGGTATGTTTTTGCTATAGAATCAATTATCGAAACAGAGGAATAACTTGTAGGCAGCTCTATTAAACCATTTTTATGGATAATGACAATTTCAGTGCAGCCAGTCGATTGGTATTACTCTGCTTTTCAATACTGCATTAGTGTTCAGTACGGTATATGGTCGCCAAATCAATGGGTTAGATTTTTAAATGTCACTTGAAGCACTCTCCATCCTAAGCAGTTTCACTTACTTGTGTGGGCCAAGAACAGCAAGGACCGGTTTCTTAGTGAAGAGAGTTTGGATAGCAGCGCTTACTCCAGGACACCTTTAGTAGTACCAGCCTGGATCATCAAGTGCACTAACTACATTATAATACAAAGATGACAAATATTTGTAGCAATTTTGAACAATCCTGATTAATAACCACATGGAATTTAATTTATGTGGAGCAAAAATCATTTAGATTCGTTGTTACATCCATTTTGGTCAACTAGGTGATATTTATTGCCCAGAAAAACATGCCAATATGAATTAAAAACTGTGCAGGTAAGAGAACCCAAACTAAATCAGTTTAGCTTTCTGTGGGAAACTCTCCATTGAACCATGTGGTTCCACCTTATACATAACACTTCATACTTTCCGGATCATCATGTTCAGTGTCATTCATAAACAACAAAAGGAGAATTTGATGCCTTTCTGAATCACCATTAGCTCACAGTCATAGGCAGAATACCATTATCCAAACCCAGCAAAGATTGACTTTGGAATCCTTGCCTTTTCTTCTATGTGGTGTATGGTATTGTTGGTAGATAACAGAGGGCTCTCAATTTAAATCAAAACAAATAGCCTAAAATAAGGATGCTTACTTTACCCATTACTTTTTAGGTCGAGCATTCGAGACCTCTTGTATATACTTTAGTATATACTTATTATATAGTATATACTTATTATATACTTATATGTGTATGTACTTTGTGGGATCTGGAGATCAGCCCTAGGACTTGTCTGCTTCCGCTTAGGGACTTTTTTTTCTGTTCAACTGCCTCTATTTAACTGTCTTGATAGAAAACGACCAGCGGAGGTCAGTAAAATACCAGAATTGCTTTCTGCTGAGAGACTTTCTTTTTTTATTTTTCTGGCAACTGCCTCTATTTAACTTTCTTGATAGAAAACGACCAGCTGAGGTCAGTAAAATACCAGAATTACTTCAGCATTCTCTAGATTCCAGTCCATAGAAATTGTCTTCCACGAGCACCTGTAGGCAATAATATTTTTTTCAAATCTTGTACTTTCAGTAATATGACCACCGAAGGCCCTGATTTTATATTAAAAACAGAGCTTTGGACTATACCATTTCCCGCTGAAAGGCAATATTTTTCTCCATGCGTTCCTATACCTGGCGTGTCGCGCAGTTTGGTGCTTACTTTCCCTCCATGTTAAAGAACAGTAGATGTTTCAGGACCCAGGCTAATGTGCTGCACAGCTAAATACATATAAGGTCCCAAAGGCGAGACCGATTGCATTGCAAATGCTTGTTGTGTAAGTGTCCAGTATCATGACGGCAACTTGCATCAAATTTAAAATTACAATAAAATTATACAGGTGTGTTTCTTTAAATATCTTAAACGACAACATTACACACATATGCATTACACTTTTGCTATTGCTCGCAAGAGAGATTTAAACATGCACGAGTCCAGATCAAATGTAAACAGACAATTCAAAAGGTAACAAGTTATAATGGAAGCTTACCTTCGATTATGGCGACGATGTTGTCGATGTACTTCGTGGTCAAGTAGCAGCAGCAAAGGCAGGAGTTGAACAATCGGCTCCGTGATAGAAAAGGAAATGTGAAACAGAAAGGAGGTAAGTTTCGGCCTTAAATCCATTCCAATCCAACAACTCAGCCGTGGAGTATTCCCTGCCACAGTTACGTCGGCGGAAAGGCACATCGTGATTGTACCAGTGGACAAATTGGCTGTACTCCCTCCGGCAGCCGCTTTTGCCTATGGCGCCGTCAACACCGGTGAACAAATCTAGCGGAGACTGTGGCACTCCAACTGTCTTTCGTCCAACGACCAACCAGCACCTAAATGGAGCAGGCAGACTGCCTAATAGGCGGACGGTGATTCTGATGGAAAAAAGACAGCAGAACCGATTCCGCCAAGATCTAAATTAGACCCTAAATGTTCTTAATCATTTAACTTCTGTGGACCCCAACTGAATAACTATGGAAGCCTGGGATCCCCCTTTAAGCAATTTCTATGATTTGAACCTCAAAACAATACACGAAAACATAGAAATAAGTATACATCAAACAAATATACAAATTATTAAGTATTAGATTTGATTCACAAACAAAAAATGTACAAAAATGGAAATTTTATTAGAAGGGCTGGAGCTTTTCAAAATGTTGTTTTATTTCTAAAATACTAAATGATATGCTGCCTTCTTGCATATCACATTTTTTTGTTCCTAATGCATGCTTTCCTGTTTTCGGTGCATACTATAGCTATATCTGAGTCCACCAGTGGTCCATACTAAATTCCACTTGCTGTGCTTGTATTGCTCCCTTGAATCAAGATAAAGATATCAACTTGATTTTTAGCCTCCAATTTGAAATTCCTTCACATATACTGAGTGTTTTATAATTTACAATTTGCTTTTATATGTACATATATTGTTTTAATCCGCTAATACAATTTCATTTTCTAAACAGTTGTAGACCCCCTGAGTAGGCTTTTCAGAAACGCAAGGGTCTGTGGACCCCAGGTTAAGAACCACTGTTTTAGGCCATTCCTGAATCGAGGACACTCTTAGACAGGTCAGTGGTCTGCCTTTGAAGCCGAACTCCTCGCCTGAATTCAACTGGTTCCTTTTCAGACACTGCTTCTACATCCCTCTTCTTCCTCCTGCTTCTCTCTTCTGTCATCTCCATTGGGTAGGCCATAGCTTTCATTCGCATAGTTGTTTTAGAATGCAGGAACATCCATCATAAACCCTCACGGACAGTTATAACACTCAGGGCCTGATTCCGATGCGGTTAGGAAAGCATTCCCACCTAGGGCCCGATTCCGATGCGGTTAGGAAGGCCTCCTAATGGCATTTGCTCCTTCCCAATCGGATCGGGAACGTGTCTTCCCAACCGAGGGCCAGATTACGATGCGGTTAGGAACATAGGCTTCCCATAGAAGTCAATGGGAGTCCAACCAAATCGTATCTGGAAGCATCCGGATGCATCATACTCGGTCGGTAGGACTCTCCCGATCCGAGTGGGTCGGAAACCATTTCCAAACCGATTTGATCGGGAAGATTTCCTAACCGCATCAGAATCGGGCCCTTTGTTGTTGCCAAGGGGCATTATACGATTTCCACGACATGGCCCAGAGTGGTGTCTGAACCCACACGGACAGCAGTAAGAATCATCTGATGAAGTGCTGCTTGTACAGTAGTTGCCTCGTGGCCTGGGTGGTGGATCGCCATATGGTAAAGCTTTCTAGGTCAGGATGGCTGGATATCCCTATAATCAGGCCCACTGGAATTATGCGATCCTGTGGCTACTGCTTTTTTCACATAATTATGGATTAGATGCATTTGCCACATACTTCATCATCTGCTGCATAATCTATAGATTTAACAAAAAAAATTGTTTCGAGCTCAAACGGATCAAAAGTTACTAAAACCGTTGCAACATATGTTTGCCCGCAGTGGAAGGCACTTCCCAAAGGTTAAGTGGTCATCTTTCAGTATCTTATTTCTGTATTTGGTTGTTAAACTGGTACTAATGAGATGAAATATTTGCCCAGACAGTATTATCATGTGTAAAAGTTACAAACTAATGAAGTAGTACAATCAAAACATGTGCCGCATTATGACGCATAATTTGCCTTATCTTACTGCATAAATTAGTCTTCCCTGCTGCATAATTTGGTGCTACCCTGCCGCATAATTCGAGTGGCCATGCCTATAATCTTTGGATTACATGTCCCATTGTTGTCTTTCTGTCAGTTTGGGTACCACTGGATTGTGTCACCCCGACGGCAAACAGTTATGTCTTCAGTATGTATAGTTTTCTTTCTAAATAAATATGTCCCTTTTCTGAAGCACTGGGACTCAGATTCCATTAATATCTGTGAGGCTACATTTTTAAGTATGCAGCAAAAGTTTCTTTAATTACAAAATGCACCTCTTGCTTGTGAAGACGAGATATATGAATGCATATACATTTATATGGTAAACAGCAACGTTTTGAATCAAAACCATAAATAATACATAAGGAAAGACTAGCTCAGTGGGTTGAACACTCGCCACTGATAAATATGGTAATTTGAAGTCACAAGATTGATTCCAAGCAAGACAGACTCATCCTTCCACCCTTTCTAAATCAGTAAACTGATCATTATAAATTGGGTAATAGCAACATTTGTTTATTTACAGTTCTTGGAAACAGCAGACATGCGGACCGAAACATTATGTAAAACAATATTAATAAAGGTGGTAAAAGATAAATGTAAATGCAGGTTTGCACGACATAAAACAAATAACACTACATGGAGCAGTAGTGCAACTCCTTACATAGCACAGAACATGTACAGTGCAGGTAGAAGCAGTGCAAGCTTCTCTAGACAGTGAACAGGTGTATCACAGGCAGGAGCAGGGCTTTAAGTGGGCCGGGGGCCTGCCGGTGCTCTGCACTGGCAGTTCTTAAAAGTAGGTGCTGAGACAGGTCCCTATCGAGCTCTCCATTTTTGCCCTCACCTTCAGGGTGAAAAATAAAGCTCAACTCTGCAGCAGTACCACTGCTCAAATCCTTTGATGTAACTTCAAAGAGATTCGTTTTTAGTTCTTTCACAGTCTCATTTCAGAACTGAAGCATTTTTAATATTATATACAACAAAAGCGTTGTTGTTGTTTGTTTATCTTATGCAGCTAACAACCATTGACAAAGCCAATAGTCCTAGCTTGATGTAGGTATAATATTACTAGTTGTACCAAATATCTTGATGCAATGACAGAAACAGCAAAATACCTTATCGGGCGGCACCCTATGCTTAGCACAGATTTTTAGCTTATGTGTTTTAAGCCACGCCCTTAATTACATCGTCCACGCCCCTTTGAGAGACCCCCTTCCCCCAGTTTTTTCATCCCACTTAAAGCCCTGGGCAGGATTAGTACATTTTTCTTTCACAAACAGATTAGGAGCTGCATTGTCAGTGCAGGTTTATGGTCCTGAATGGTTGCAGCACCGGCAGCAGCAGTGCAGGCTTTGCTCACACAGAAGAAGTACAATGCAAGAAGCAGAACGGCTAAGATTCCACGTCACAAAGGCAAGGGATATGGTTTAAGCAAGCATCCCTCAAACAAAGAGCATGAAGCAACAGTGCTTGATTCTCTCAAACAGAACAGGCACAAGGCCCCTTACAGACTGAAGAGGTGCAGCACAGGCAGCAGCAGTGCAAGCTTGTAACCTAGAACAGGTGTGTGGCATGAGGTACACAGAAAAGACATACAACAGATGAAAAAAGAAAACCTTTTTGATACAGGCAGAAGAGTCACACAATCTTTCATCACATACAAATAGAACTCACAGTGCCGAAGGCACCTGCATTTCCTTGCCTCAGACTCACTGAACACATATAGCAGGGGCGGCTCCTCCGTTGGAGCATCACCCCACTTAAATGCCCCACTGAAAAGAGGTGGTGAATCGATAAATGATGGTAGAGACGTCTTGAGGTAATTTGAAGTTGCTTTATTTAGCTTCGTAAGCAATCACCACTGGAGTGCATCCTTCCTCATCGAAGTACAAGTTGCCTATGACAGTTATAGGCAATTTGTGGTTCGATAAGGAGTTGGGATGCACGAGAATGCAATGTTAAATGAAAACATGTATTGAAACGTACACAGTGCGCATGCAATGGAACAAACCTGCAAGCAAGAACGAGAGCAAGCGCATGCAGAAACAATAGCGCGCACGCACAAGCAGTATTAGCTCATTACATCACCCTCCCCCTATTAAAGAAAAGAGAACAACATATTTACAAGGAAACAAAAATGAACCATAATAAGGAGCAGGTAAGCCTAGGTCATGTAGAAATCCCTGAATTTTGAAGGGAGGGAACAATTGCGTGAGGACCTTGAAGTGGCAAAACTGGGCATGGAATTTGAACCATGTAGCTGGACTGATGCTGTATATGGAGAACATGGGGTAGATTAGGGAGAATCTGATACCTGGAAATCAGTTTCATTAGTAGTGGCAGATTCACTGAAGGATGAATCTTGGGAGTAATGTGAAAAATGTAAATCATCATGGGGGTCGGTTCTCTTGTTGGCTAAAATTTTAGAAGCTTGATCAGGGGTTAGTTTGACAATCATTCTTTTGTTCCACCACCCTTTTGTGTCTAAAAAAAGGGAACCTTTAGCGACTTTGAGGATTTGTACAGGAAGGGAAAATTTTGAAAGTCCCTTTTTAGGTCTCGCATGAGCCAGCGCATGCGCTGCTCTGGCGAGAGTTTTAGTAAGCGGGTTTTGGAAGTGCAAACAGCAGTTTGCTGGCGACCAGCTTGCGTTCACGCGAGCGTGCACGCGCGATCAGGCGCCATATGGCTTCCCTTGCCATCTGGCTTCCCTCGCGATTACTTTCACTTTCGTGGCCGCGCGGCCGTGTCAGTTTCACGGCCGCGCGGCCATTGCTTGTTTTTATTACTTGTCAGCATGACCCTATCCTGGCCGCTGTTTTGGCCTTTGTTTCTTGACATGGGGATACCTGACCCCAGCATGTTGATCTAGATAGTGCCAGACTTAGGTGCAATGTTAAGTTCATGCTGTCCCAATATGTAAAAAAGAAAAACCAACATTGCCTCTCCTTTTGTCTGTTGCTCCTTATTCCTCCTTTCGTCTGTTGCTCCTTATACCCCCTGCTCACACCTCCCTGTCTCTAACAAATAAAAGTCAGAAGGTAAAGGAGTCTTGATTATACACCGCCTTTCGTTTCTTACATTGTCTGTCTGGTTTTAAATGTGTAATGCTGCTTTTTTGTGTACTATCACAATAGACCCAGGGCTTTTTGCTTTTCCATTCCTTGTTTTTAAATGCAGCCAGAAGTCCATATTACGGCACACAATATTTGTGTGTTGACTAAAAGATTTCCTTTCAAGTGAAGGAATGTAGTTAGTAAATACGTCATCTCAACTTTCACCCCAAATACATTTAATTAGTAGCACACCCCTTTTCATGCGAATTAGGCCAGTATATGACTGTGTGCGATGTGAAATTATGGGATGTCATTAATGTTTTACCAAATAACAATTTTACGATCCTTTTCTTAGGTGTTTTTTTCCTTTTCAGATCCTTGTGTTGGCACCCACACGAGAAATCGCCGTGCAGATTCATTCGGTCATCATGGCGATCGGGATGAAGATGGAGGGGTTGGAATGCCACGTCTTCATCGGAGGAACCCCTTTGCAGCTGGATAAGGCCAGGCTCAAGAAATGCCACATAGCTGTTGGCTCTCCAGGTCAGTGCGGCCAGTGGCGGCTGGTGATCTTTGAAACTGGTGAGGCGTAAAACATGCACTGAATGCCAGCCAGCTAAGCAAGGTAGCCCAGATTATTCTAGATTATTCTTCTCACTCACACTTTTATCACTCCCCAGCGCTCACCGTATTCATTCTCAATCACTCACTTATTCCACTCACTCACTCCTCATTACTTACTTTCTCTCTTGCTCTCACAATAAGCACCCACTCTCCTTAACTGTGTATACAGCAGTTTCTTTTCCTTTGGGGCTGTCCATATTGGAACTGCTGTGTATTCCTCCTTTCCACTTCCACAGAAGGTGGTAATTACAATCGGCACACATGTGAGCATTGCTCTGTGCTCTGCCCAGAGGATCTACCAGGGACCGGATGAGCATCTACACACCCTTATGATCCACAGTCAGGCCCGTGAGAATCTTAAACTGACTTCAGCCTCGATTCTAGAGATCTCAAATGTGTCCCATCATGAACACCTCACCACAACCTGTACTCACCCAGGCACCACTAGAGGCAGCTCAGGCTGCAGTAGGTCCTATACAAGAGTCATATGCTGCATGAAAAAACCTACACACTCACAACATTTAAAACAAGCATTGGCATAGCCAATAGGTCTCGCCTTTGGGACCTTATAAGTGTTTAGTTATCCAGCACAATATCCTTGGTGCAACATCAACTGTTGCATGGCTAAACACTTATAAGGTCCCAAAGGCGAGACCTATTGGCTATGCCAATGCTTGTTTACCTTATTGGGAGATTTCACCATGACCCAATCGCCAACCTGAAACTCATGAGTGATGTTACAACTTTTTGTGTCAAACAATTTTTTCTGAATAATTTGTTGAGCAGCAACATTCTTTAACATATTTTGCTTGTCTCTACAAACTAAACATGAGTCATCTTCCTTTCTTAAGAGTTTTAACCAACCAGGGCACAGGGTACCATTAGGATCTCTCTTCTTAAGAAGTCTGAAAGGAGAGATACCTGTAGAAGAGTGAAGTGTAGTAAGGTAAGACCAAATCTTTTTTTAGGAAAAAGGTCTACAGGAGAGTTACATGCTAAGGCGGATTGAATACCTTCCTTGATGAACCTATTCATTTGTTCCACAAGACAATTAGAGGTGGGAGAATATAATGCCACCCTTAAATGTTTAATATCATGAGCAGTAAGAAAATCACCCATTGAAATTGAAGTGAAGTGAGAACCATTGTCTGTAACTAATTATTTTGGAAAACCTTCTGACAGAAACACTCTTGACAGAAAACTAATCACAGACCACGTGCTGGGGGAGGAACAGAACTCAAATTCCACCCACTTAGAGAAGTAGTCAATTAACACAATAATATACTTTTTGTCACTAGACAAAACTTCAAAGGGTCCTGCAAAATCGAGGGCTAATTTGGACCAAGCCTCCTCTGGAACAGGCACATTATGCAAAGGAGTCTTCACCGTTTTCCAATGCTTATCTGATACAAGGCAGGTTTGACATGAGCTTATCCAATTGGAAACATCTCTTTCCATGCCAGGCCACCAGATATTTTCCTTCAATCTTCTAGAAGTGGCACCCACACCCAAATGCCCCTCATGTGCTATCTGGAAAATCTTGCAACGAAGGGAAGCAGGAGGTACAGCTAGATCACCTCGCATGAGTACATTTTCAACAACAGAAAGTTCTTCAGAAACTTGGGCATAGGACTTCAATGAAGCAGGTAATGAGCGCTCCCTAGGCCAGCCAGAAATAATCATATTTTTGACCGCCAAGAGAACTTTGTCTTCTTCTGAGGCTTTAAGCCAGTCTTCTTGGGTAATGCAAGACATATTTCCAATAAGATCCTCAATGGAGGCAACAACGCATTCAACATCATCAAACCTTGAACAAGATAAATCATCCTGTAAAGGTAGTCTGGACAGACAATCAGCCCTGACGTTGCACCCACCAGGAATGTACTTTATTATAAAATTATACTCATGTAAGCGTGAAAGGAAGCGGACTAGTCAGGCTGAAGCTTTCCCATGCCATTACCATTAGGCCAATGAATTAATGGTTTATGATCTGAGCAAATTTCAAAATGAGTACCCCAAATGAATGTCCTGAATTTCTCTACAGCCCAGGAACAGGCTAGAGCCTCTCTCTCAATGGTACTGTAGTTGCTTTCATAATCCAAATATCAAGGACCCCCTTCAGTAACTCTAGAACTCCTAGGGCTTTCTGCAGTTGTCAAAGACCTGGATGAAAAACCAATGGTGTTTTCTCTTCCATTGATCCATTGACAGAGGACTGCTCCCAGTCCATGTTGACTTGCATCCACTGAAATGGTACATTTATGACCAGGTGCAAGAGAAGTAAGTGCAGGCGCATCAAGAGTTAACTTTTTCACAAGGTCAAATGCCTCCTGTGTCTCCTGATTCCAAACAAAACTTGCATTTTTCTTGAGTAGGATGCGTAGGGGTTGAACAACTTGGGCGTAACCTGAAATAAACCTAGAATAGTACTCGGTCATGCCCAAGAAGGACCTAAGAGAGTCCTTATTCTTGGGTGCTGAAACTTGAGAAATGGCCTGCATGAGTGAGAACTTTGGGGTGATGCCAGAAGCAGAAATCGTGTGACCCAAGTATTCAAGTGAATTAACCATGAATTTACATTTCTCAGTACCTAATGTGACTCCAACTTCCCTGAATCTGTTTAAAACTCTTCTTAGTGTGAGTAAGTGATCAGACTTGTTTTTTGAAAAAATTAACACCTCATCTTGATATGCCTGAACCGAATCAATGTCTTTTAAAATGTGATCCATAAATCTTTGGAAAACGCTAGCCGCAGAGGCTAAACCAAAGGGTAACCTTAAATATTTGTATGCCCCAAAAGGAGTAACAAATGTGGTAAGATCAGTAGAGGAGTTAGAGAGAGGAATTTGGTGGTACGCTGAGCGCAGATCTAACAGAGTGAAATAAGTAGCACCAGAGATATTTGACAATAAGTCTTGGATCTTGGGTAAGGGGTGACAATCCAATACTATATTTTTGTTGAGTGAGCGTAGATCGGCACACAAACGAATAGAGTGATCCTTCTTCCTAACGATGACAATGGGGCTGACCCATTCGGATGAGTCAGTAGCTTTGATAATGCCTTCAGAAACTAACTTGTCTAGCAACATTTTAAGGTCATCCCTAACGCTCAAAGGAATGGCCCTTGACTTGTGTGCAATGGGGATTGCATTGGCTTTTAATTTAATCACATGTTCAAATTTAGAAATTTTTCCTATGGTGGAAGTAAAAACTTCAGGAAATTCAGAAATGATTTCGGTAGAGTCATTATCTGAACATTGTGATATTGATGAAACACAAACATCATTGATTTGAACAGGATTATCGGAGCCAGGATCCAATTTGAGACCCATCTTGGCCAAATCTTGCCAGCCTACAATGTTCTTCCCTTTGATGGCTACATAAATTTTTGTAACAACTTTTCGACCCAAACAGGTTAAAGATTCAAGAAAATAACCTAACATGTCAATGATATGATCTCCATAGGCTTTGGGAACGATGTCTAGAACCTCTAAAGATTTGTGAGAAGACCAATGTTCTTTGAACAAGACATCTGAGACAATGGTGACAGGTGCTCCAGAGTCTGCCATCATGTCAAGAACAAGATCACCCACAATAACTTGACAGATGGGATCTTTGACTCTATGAGAAGATGAACCCAAAGGGTGAGAATCAATGGAGAGCATAAGTCTCTCTAAATCAGTAGGTAATGAATCATTTGAATCAGAAGTAACATTGTCAAAATGATCAGAGGTTTGAACACTGCTAACTCTAATCACTTTCTTACTTCTACAAACAGATTGAAAATGACCTATTTTGTTGCAATTAGTACACTTTTTACCTAGAGCAGTGCATACAGGACTATCTCCAAGATGAGATCTGGAACCACACCTGTAACAAAAGGAGTTAGGTTTGTATTGTTTGTTTTGAAATGGTTTCGTAAATTTAGACCTGTAAGAAACAGTATTGACAGATGAATCAGGTTGAATAACATTATCATTGGCAATACATCTTGAAGAAATAATGGATCTTTCAATACCCTTCGCCATGTCAATAACTTCAGCTAAAGAGGGATCCCTGCAGCTGAGTATGCGCTCTTGAATCTTTTTATAATAGCAACTATACACAAACTGGTCTCTGAGATGATAATCTAATGCAGCCCCAAAGTTGCAATTGGCTGCCAGGTTTCTTAAAACTGAAATGAAGTCCTCAACTGATTCATCAGATTCTTGCTTTCTTTTCATAAAATTGAACCTTTCTAGCATTACACTGGGTTGTTCCAGAAACTTTTTGTTCAGTCTTTGTACTGCATCCGAATAAACATTCCAGCCATCCCCTTCACCAGGTGGAGGTAGCGTAACAGGAAGATTGTCAAAAATTTCTCAGCCTGCACTGCCAAGAAAATTAAATAAAATTGCTAATTTGCGTTTAGGAGAGTAACTTTCTGCGTCAATCGCCATTAGATAATTCTCAAATGAGCGAAACCATAGTTTCCAGGTTTCCTTTGGCTTACCAGGTTTCCTTTGGCTTACCAGGTTTAGAGAGAAAATGTTCCAATTGAAATAATTGTTGAGAAGAAGCCATGTAGAATAAATAAAAGTCTCCTGTTAATGATAAAAGAAACAGTACCTTGAAAGCAGGAAAGGAAAGTGAGATGTGCCACAACAATGAGATCCTTGAAGAAAAAGGCAAACATCCGTTTGAAGTATTTCCTCCGAATAAGTCGTTGAACGCGTGATGCTCGTCTGGAAAATGCTTTATAACCACTGGTGAGCCCCCAAGCCAAAATGGCCCCCGCACGTCACCTCCGTGATGACGTCATACCAGGAGCGGGGCTCGTAGGTTTTTGGGAGGGGACTCCGTGTCCGGAAGAATGAAGAAGAAGAGATTAGCGCATGCGGCGCTTGATGCGGCTGATGAAGGCAAGAAGAAAGCAGCCGTTGGAGTTACGTGATCCAGAGACGAGGTCTCTCAGCTGACTGATGAGGATTTTGAGGAAAAGGCACAAAATTGGTGATGAAAGCTGCCAAAACTCATCGCCAGATGAAAAGAGGTGGTTTGAATCGATAAATGATGGCAGAGACGTCTTGAGGTAATTTAAAGGTGCTTTATTTAGCTTCGTAAGCAATCACCACTGGAGTTCATCCTTCCTCATCGAAGTACAAGTTGCCTATGACAGTTATAGGCAATTCGTGGTTCGATAAGGAGTTGGGATGCACGAGAATGCAATGTTAAATGAAAACATGTATTGAAACGTGAACGTACACAGTGCGCATGCAATGGAACAAACGTGCATGCAAGAACGAGAGCAAGTGCATGCAGAAACAATAGCGCGCATGCACAAGCAGTATTAGCTCATTACACCCACGCCTGAGATGAAAAATAATATGGTAATTCACTACCATTTTATTTTTCAGCCTCCCATCCCGAACCAAGAGTCAAGACATGGCAGGGCTTGGTGAGAGCCGCAGCAGGGAGGAGGGTGGGCTGTATGTGCACTTTTCAAAGTGCGCATGTCCCTTTGGACGGCGGTCTTGTGACAGCCAGCCAGACATGCGCACTTTGAAACCTCTAACCCAGCTGTCTTAGGAGAGCTGGGTTAGAGCAAGTGCAGGCCTCCAGAGCGTTGTGGAGCGCTGAGACAGGCCGCTCCCTCCAATCAGGGTGCTGCTCTCATACTGGTGAGAGCAGAGCCAATTGATCAAGGCATTTGCTGAGGCCTGCACTGCAGTCGCAACGTGGTCTGGAGCGAGGAGGTCCTGTAGCGAGGTAAGTATTTTTTATACATTTTAATTTTATTTATGCACGCTTGCCCGTTTATCTTTATATTTTTGTAGAAATTTTGCACATGCGTGCCCTTCCCCCAATCCCCCTTTCCGTAGATGCCAGCCGCCACTGAGGTATAGTACAGCAACTGCAGGGTAAGCATTCTCTAACTAAACAATGAAGGTACATTTGGAGCAAGAGCAAGCTTACGTCACACAAAAGGAACAGATCCTGCACAGGCAACGGCCTTGCAAGCTCCCCTCACATACATCCTACAGATACAGTCAGGACGGAGGCAGTGTGAGCTTCCCTCATGCACGGAACAAATACAGCTTAGGCAGCACCAGTGCAAGCACTCCTCATGCACAGAGGAAGTGCCGCATTGACAAGAGCAGGAAAAGCTTCCCCTCACACAGAGAGAACAGGGACACCACATGCTGTAGCAGTGCAGGCTTCCCTCACATACACAGTAGTGGTACATCATGGCCGGATGCCCTACACACTTCCTTCACTCATACAAAACAATATGGTGCAGACAGCAACAGTACAAATATGTATTGCATTAGCCTCAGCAGCGCAAGCTGCCCTATGACAGAGCAGGCATACCAGTAATAGCAGAACAGTGCAATCTTCACACACACACACAAACACAATCATACACACACATACAGAGTAGGTACAATGCAGGCAGATCTTGTATGAGCTTCTCACAAAGAAATGCAGGTTAGGTACAGTGCAAGTTACTGCACTACAAGTTACTCACACACACATACACAACTGTTACTGCACAGGCAGGAGCAGTGCATGCTTCCCTTACACACAGAAGAGTAACAAAGATACAGCAGGAATACAAACTTACATCTCTCTGGCAAATGATGACACAATTTTTCATATTTTTTTGTTTGTATTAATTGCAAATGTTATTTATATCTGCTTAAAGCACACTTGCGCCTTAGCACTAATGCACATTTACACATATTTTAAATGTACAGGCATTTTGTTATCCTGTGTTGTACAAATCACGTTTAGCCTAACTGTTCTAGTAAGTGTAGCCTCATTCTGAAGTTAAGGCAACAGTGGTTTAGTGAAATCTGCCTTTTTTACACTACCCTACTGGATCTCAATCAAGGTCTTCTCACATTCTTCCCACAATAAGAGCCCGGCACCTGCTCCTTATGTACCTAGTTTTAGTTGTATCATGTGTTTTTTCCTCCACTCATTGCACTGAGAAAAAAGCGTATAAATGTAGGGCCAAAATGTATGGATTTTAGCATTCAACAAAAAACGAGGGAGGAAAAGGTAGAGGCTAGGTTTGTCCTCCTTGTCGATATGTATTCAAAAAATTTGAAAGAATCAAAAAAAAAAACAGCCTGGGGAAGAGTGTGTATAGAAGCAATAGCTCTCCACCGAGAGAGTTAGTAGGAAAAGGTAGTTTTTCCTAGAGACCCCTCACCCACCAGGGTTGCCCCTTGGTAGCATGCTTCATCATTGGGGTTCATCCCAATCCGCTGCGGATTGAGGCGTGCTGCAACCAAACGGTTACGCAGGAGCACTTTTCAGATAGAATGTATGATAAAGACAGTATTGGTGAAGGGAGTGGAAATGATGTGCTGGTAGGTTTAAAAATACCTGACTAGTAGGTCTATTGTTTTATTCCCGCCTCTAGCCGGTATGGTTGAAATCAGGGGTAGTGTCTGAAGGGGTAGACTATAATGAGGCCGTTCTCTTCAGACTTCAGAATTGGTCGGTCAACATGTTTCGAGCCTTTCCCCTATTGGCTCTTCATCAGGACCTATAAGAAATCTATCCCTATTGGTACCACTCCTCAAGATCCTCTAATAAGGACACAATGGAAAGCATGCCATGGGCATGCCCCTATTATACATACAGTAACCGATATCGCCAATCCATATCTGAAAGAAAAAGAACAGTGGAGAATTTTAAAGAACAGAAGGCTCATCAGCCTTGGCTGACGAACCTTGGATTATGCAGAAAAACACAATAATGTGAAACACCCTTTTGTGAAGGTGTCTAATAAACCTACATAATGTGATCACAATGTGCATGAGAAAATGAAAAATACCCAACATCGTTGTATTCACATAGTGATTAAAAAGATGTCTCAACTCGATCGGTGAGGCATCGTAAGACAGACAAACAAACACATGGACAGTATATTACGTACTGTTAGATTTGGGGGTCTCTAGTTGGCAGAGGTAGGTACCTTTGTCCAAATAGGGACCCTTGCGTCTAGTCAGGGAAAGTAGGTACACTCCCGAAATAACCCCTGCTCACCCTCTTGGTAGCTTGGCACGAGCAGACAGGCTTAGTTCAGAGGCAGTGTGTAAAGCATTTGTGAACACATACAGTAATCCAGTGACAACACTACAAATGGACACCACACAGGTTATATATTTATAAAAATAGGTATACTTTATATAGATTTATCACAAGACCATAAACGACAAAAATAATCCACAATACTGTCAAGAGTGCTTAGTTCTGATCAAAAGGCTTAATTCAAGGTTCTGTGCGAGTCGGTAGCCTCCTCTGGCTACGGCGATGTCGAGAACAAACAGAGTCTAACAAATCCAGCTGACCGCGTCGAGACGGGCCAACACAGCGTAGACAGACTCGGTCACAGTACCTTTTTCTTGAAGCGGCAGGCACGGGCGTGCGAGCCGGATGGCTGTTCGTCGCGGTCGCGATGCAAAAATGGAAGCGTTGCAGGACGCGTTGTCCCTCGATGCGGTGCAGGCAGCGGCTCGTTGACGTCGTTGAGACGGAGTCGGTGAGACCAAGGCCGGGCGTTGCAGGGCGAGACGGTGCTTCGATGCGGTGCTGGCAGGTTGCGGTGCGGCGACGGAGCCGGATTCAGGAGCTGGCGTCGATCAGTCCGGACAGCGGTGCGAGTCGGGCGGTGCGTCGCAAAGCGTGCGAGCGGTGCCCAACTCCGGTGCGGTCACAGGACTCGAACTCAGCAGCAGTGACCGTGTCGGTCGGACCAGTTCGATTCGGCGTAGCGAAGCGTTGCAGGACGCGTTGTCCCTCGATGCGGTGCAGGCAGCGGCTCGTTGACGGAGTCGGTGAGACCAGGGCCGTGCGTTGCAGGGCGAGACGGTGCTTCGATGCGGTGCTTACAGGACACCGAGTCGGTCGTGAGAGTCGGTCACAGCTCCCTACCTCTGTAGCCACTGAAACAGAGTTTCCAGCAGCAATTCACAAAGGGGGTGAAGTCCAATGGTCCTGGGACTTCGGTCAGGGGGCAAGCTCTCTTCCAAGCCCTTGGAGATCCTTCACAAGTTGATGAAAGTCACAGCAAAGCAAAAGTTCCTTTCTCCTTTCTTTGGCAGTCAGGCAAACCACTGCAGGCCAATCCCCCAAGCAGCACTTCAGGCTTAGGGATAGTCTCTCCTCAGTTTCTTCTTGGTTCCGCTCCTCAGCAAAGGTTTCTTCTTGTTCCCAAAAGTGATCTAATCTTCCTGGGGTCTGGGTGCCCCTCTTATACCCTGATTCTCTTTGTTCTCTGGAGGCAGAGAGTCCTCTGCCTAGTCCAAAACCAGTTCTGGTCAGTCCTGGAGCACTTTGTTTTTCTGACTCCTTCTTTCCTTTCAGAATGTGGGGCAGAGTGCTCAGCCGCCCGGCAGGAGGTGGAGCCAGCATTGTGGAAGGCAGGCACAGCCCTATTCAGACCCAGGTGCAACTCCTCCCTCCACTCTGGATGCAGATCTTTCTATTCAGCCCTGCGCTGACTCACCCTGTCTCCTGTGGCCACCCCCAGCCCCTGTCACTCAATCTCCAGACAAGGAATACACAACCTAGCAGAGGCAGGCTTGGATAGTTAGGCAAGAAAATACCCACTTTCTAAAAGTGGTATTTTCAAACACAGAATGTTAAAACCAACTTCACTAAAAGATGTATTTTATCATCCTGAGTTCAGGCATACTAAATTCGTTTTTCTACCATGTTCCCGGGGTCAGTTCTGACATTAAGGTGTAATAGTCAGTCTGCCCATTCTGGCCTATGGGGAGCAGGTAGCCTTGCAATAGTGAAAAACGAAAATGGCTGTAATTCACTATTAGGACATGCCACACACACCAGGGCATGTCCTACCTTATACTTACAATGCACCCTGCCCTAGGGCCTACTTTAGGGGTGACCAACATGCAGTAAAGGGAAGGTTTAGGGACTGGTAAGTGGGTGTACTCACCAAGTCGACATGGCAGCCCTAGGCTGCACACAGGCTCTGCGATGGCAGGCCTGAGACACATTTTACAAGCCGCTTCTGTGGGTGGCACAACCAGTGCTGCAAGCCCACCAGCGGCATTGGATTTACAAGCCCGGGGCACACTGAGTGCACTGTACTAGGGACTGACAAGTAAACCAATCATCCAATCATGGAGTCACTAATACATATATCAATTAACGATAGGGAGCACTTGCACTTTGGCACTGATTAGCAGCGGCAAAGTGCCCATGAGCATCTAGTCCAGCAAAAACATATCGGCAACAGTGGAGGCATTACGAAAAAATGGAAGGGAGACCCACGCCAAGGATGCCAGGTCTAACACGTGTCCCCTCCAGCTGAAATGTGGGGAGAACTATCCTACCCCTAGGGAGTTCTCATCGCTAAGGCGGAAAAATCTGGACAGACCATCAGCATTGGCGTGTTCTGTACCAGGGCGGTGTTCCACCGTAAAGTCCATCCCCTGTAGGGAAATGGACCACCTCAACAGCTTTGGATTCTCACCCCTCATCTGCATCAACCATCTGAGGGGCCTGTGGTCTGTCTGAACCCGGAAGTGAGTCCCAAACAGGTATGGTCTCAGCTTCTTCAGTGCCCAGACCACAGCAAATGCCTCCCGCTCAATAGCACTCCATCTCTGTTCCCGGGGAAGTAACCTCCTACTGATGAAGGCTACAGGTTGGTCTAGGCCCTCCTCATTGATCTGTGATAGAACAGCCCCTACACCATGCTCTGAAGCGTCGGTCTGAACAATGAACTCATTGGAGAAGTTGGGTGCCTGGAGCACAGGCGCCGTGCACATGGCAGTCTTCAAGGTGTCAAAAGCTTTTTGACAGGCGTCAGTCCAAATCACTTTCCTGGGCTGCTTCTTGGAAGTCAGCTCTGTCAAGGGGGCAACAATGCTGCCATACCCCTTGACGAATCTCCGGTAATACCCGGTGAGTCCTAGGAAGGCTCTCACCTCTGTCTGGGTCTTGGGGGCTCCCAAGCCAGAATGGTATCAATTTTCGGTTGGAGGGGCGCCACCTGGCCGCTCCCAACCTGGTGTCCCAAGTATACCACAGAACCCTGCCCAATCTGGCACTTACTCGCCTTGATTGTGAGGCCTGCCCTCCGCAGCGCCATCAACACTTCCCAGAGGTGGCGCAGATGTTCTTCCCAACTGGCACTGAACACTGCGATGTCATCCAGGTAGGCGGCACTGAAATCCTCCAGTCCAACCAACACCTGGTTGACCAACCTCTGAAAGGTGGCAGGGGCATTCTTCATCCCAAAGGGCATCACCCGGAACTGGTAGTGCCCATCTGGTGTGGAGAATGCTGACCTCTCTTTGCCCCATCAGTCAAGGCGATCTGCCAGTACCCAGACGTTAAGTCAAACGTGCTGAGGTACCGCGCAGCCCCTAACCGATCTATGAGCTCATCAGCTCTGGGGATGGGGTGGGCGTCAGTCCTGGTGACGGAATTGAGTCCTCTGTAGTCCACACAGAACCGGAGTTCTGGTGTGGCACCAGGCGCGGCAGCCTTTGGAACCAAGACCACGGGGCTGGCCCAAGGGCTGTTAGAGGACTCAATCACCCCTAGCGCAAACATCTTGGAGACCTCCTCCTTGATGCAGGCTCTGACCCTGTCAGTCACCCTGTAAGCCTTGTGCTTCACAGGAAGACTGTCCCCAGTGTCCACCTCATGGACGCACCAATGAGTGACACTGGGAACCAGGGAGAACAGGTCAGGGAACTGTCCCAACAGTTGGCGACAGTCACCCTGCTGCTCAGGTGTCAGGGAGGTAGAGAGGTTTACTCCCTCCACTGATCCATCTTGCTCTCGGGCTGACAGGAGGTCAGGAAGAGGCTCGGTCTCCTCCTCCATTCCATCATCTGTAGCTAAGAGCATGCCCACTTGGGACCTCTCCAAGTGGGGCTTCAGGCGGTTCACATGCAGGACCCGCAAGGGGTTCCTGGGAGACTGCAAGTCCACCAAATAGGTAACTGGACTCTTGCGCTCCACCACCGTAAAAGGGCCGGTCCACCTGTCCTGGAGCGCACAAGGCTCCACAGGGGCCATGACCCACACTTTCTGACCAGGCTGAAGCTCTACCAGAGTGGCATTCTGGTCGTACCACCGCTTCATCTCCTCCTGGCTGGCTTCCAGATTTGCCTCAGCAAGCTCTCTGAAACGCCTAGTCTGGTTCCTGAAGGCCAGCATGTAACTGTATACATCCTGGGGAGGTTTCCTGGGAGATTGCTCCCAGCCTTCCTTGACCAAACTCAGAGGTCCTCGCACCGGGTGTCCATAGAGGAGCTCAAAGGGACTGAACCCTAGAGACTTCTGTGGCACCTCCCGGTATGCAAACAACAGGCATGGTAAGAGGACGTCCCATTTACGCCTCATGGGTTCTTCCAGACCCATAATCATGCTCCTTGAGGGTCCGGTTGAATCTCTCAACCAGACCATTTCCTTGAGGGTGGTAAGGAGTGGTGAACTTGTAAGTTACACCACACTCCTGCCACAGGGACTTCATGTACTTGGACACGAAGTTGGTACCTCTGTCAGACACCACCTCTTGAGGGAATCCCACACGTGAGAAAATTCCCATCAGTGCCCGTCCCACCACGGGGGCCGTCACTGTCCTCAGAGGGATGGCTTCAGGGTACCGGGTGGCATGGTCCACCAAGACCAGGATAAACCTGTTGCCCATGGCTGTCTTGGGGTCCAGTGGCCCCACAATGTCAATACCCACCCGTTCAAAGGGGGTGCTGACCACAGGGAATGGCTGGAGAGGAGCCTTGTGCTTCCTCCCACTCTTTCCACTTGCCTGGCAAGTCTGGCATGTCCTGCAGTGAGTGGCGGCACTCCTGCGCATCTGGGGCCAATAGAAATGGGTAACAAGCCTGTCAAAGGTCTTGTCCTGCCCCAGATGTCCCGCTAACGGTACATCATGAGCCAACCCCAGTAGGAAGGCTCTGAAGCGCTGGGGTACCACCAGCACACGGGCTGACCCAGGCTCAGCAACCTTAGGCTCTGAATACAGGAGACCATTCTCCCAGTAAACCCAATGTGATCCAGACTGATCACCTGCTGCCTGGTCTGTGGCCTGTTGCCTCAGACCCACGAGAGAAGGGCATGTGTTCTGCTCCTTGCAGAACTCTTCCCTGGAGGGTCCTCCTTCTTGCTGCCAATGGGTCAGCTCAGGTAGGTCCCCCAGTTCAGCTACCTGTTCCCCTGTAGGCTCCAGGGAATCCCCCTCAGGGTCTGCCTCCTCCTGGACCGTGGGAACTTCGGGGGCCGGTTTCCCGTGCCCCCTGCCTCCTCTCTCTCCGGCAGGCACCTGGGCCTCCCTCTCAGGCTCCAGGTCCTCTTGAACACCTTTAGCTGCCATTGACCGGGTGGTCACACATGCCCAATCAAGCAAGCCCAACATTTCTAAATGCGCACTCCGCTCCACCTTAGCCCAAGGTGAGCTCTCCAAATCGTTCCCTAACAAACAGTCAACAGGCATGGCTGGCCTCACAGCTACTTGAAGAGTACCCGAGACCCCCCCACTCAAAGGGAACCTGGGCCACCTTGCAGTGACTCTCTGTGTTGTCAGCGGCAACAACCGGATAGAATGCATCAGGGATAACCTGCTCTTTAGACACCAGGTGACACTTGACAGCTGTCACACTGGCTCCTGTGTCTCTCAGAGCCTCCACCCTATGGCCATTGATGGTCACCCACTGCCTGTATTTCTTAGTGTTCTCAGGCAGCGGGGTCCTAGGGACCATCTCAGAGTCTCCTAATGAGACAAGGGAAAACACTGTGGGATCCCCCCCACCTTGGGCACCCAACTCCTCCCCCAGGGCTACACTAGCCAACTGCCGGGGGACTGCACTGGTGGGTGCTGGTTTTCCATGCAAAGGGCAACGAGGATCGTTTGCCTTGTGGCCAGGGGCGCCACACTTGTAACATACCAGTGGTCCCTGGTGAACATGGGGGCCTGTCAGGGCCACTGGCTTCTTCTCAGGGGGAGGCTGGGAACCTTTCCCTTGGTTCCCTTGGGGTCTACTTTGGGGCCCTTTATGGAACTCCTTCTGTTTACCCTTGTCCCCCCCACTCTTCTGCTGGGGACCCTGCCCACCCTTGGCGGAGTCTCCCACGTGACCCTTGTGGACCCGGGTACTCACCCAGCGGTCCGCCTCCTCAGCCAGCTGCCTAGGGTTAGTCAGCTTACTATCAATCAGGTGCTGGCGTAGCTCAGGAAAACAATTACCGGACAAGTGCTCCCAGGCAATTAAATCAAAGAGCGCCTGAAAATCAGTCGCTTTGCTACCCTTTACCCAACCATCCAAGGCTCTGCAAAAGAAGGTCACATATTCAACCCAGGTACTGCTTTCAATCTTACTACAGTTCCTGACCCTTTGCCTATAAAGCTCAGGGGTCAAACCATACCTAGTCATTAAGGCATCCTTCATGTGGCTGTACGAATTATAGACTTCAGAGGGCAAATCCAACAAGGTATCCCGCCCTTCACTGAGGAACCGTCCCCACAACCCCGCTCCCCAATCCTTCTCAGGGACCCGGTGGGAAGACATGGCTACCTCATAGGCTTTGAACCACTGCCCTATGTCATCATTTTTAAAAAATTCCTTAACCACATCTTTTGGAATATACACCCTAGCTTCAACAGGCACAGGCGGTACACTGCCACCAGAGGGAGTAATCTCTAAGCTCTTGGCCTTCAATTCCAACTCCCTCAAAACTTTCTCATGTTCAAACTGCATTTTCTTTTCCTCTAGGGCTAATTTCCTAGTTTGCATTTTCGAATTCTAGCTGCCCATTCAGCTTGAGCTTGGTCAGCTCCATTTCGTGCATCCTACTCTCTTTCCTGTCCTCCAACTCCTCTGGAGACAGTCCTCTGGCAGAAACACTGCTACCTACTGGGGAAGGTAGCCTTCTAGCCCCTAGACCCAATAGCCCCTCCAGCTGCCCTTCTGCATTCTCAGCCGCCTCCACAGGGGCACTCCTTGATTCGACCCAGGCCCTCAGCGCCTTTTGAAGGTCCTCCTTCCTGGAGAGTCCGGTCATGGACACTTTGAACTTCTTGCAGAATTGCTTGAGCTGCTTAAGGGTGTAGCATTCTAGCCTCTCTTCTTCCCAATCACACTCGACAGAGGCTACTGATGCTGGTTTCTCCATCGTGACTGAACTTGGCATTTGCAAAAATAGGAAATCCCAGAAAAAATGCTATAAAAGTATGTGGTTGCGTTTTGGTCTGCACTCACTAAGTAGTGTTCACCAATCACTGTACATGAGTCACAAATGCAAGTCCAGAATCCTCACCGCTGACCACCAATGTTAGATTTGGGGGTCTCTAGTTGGCAGAGGTAGGTACCTTTGTCCAAATAGGGACCCTTGCGTCTAGTCAGGGAAAGTAGGTACACTCCCGAAATAACCCCTGCTCACCCTCTTGGTAGCTTGGCACGAGCAGACAGGCTTAGTTCAGAGGCAGTGTGTAAAGCATTTGTGAACACATACAGTAATCCAGTGACAACACTACAAATGGACACCACACAGGTTATATATTTATAAAAATAGGTATACTTTATATAGATTTATCACAAGACCATAAACGACAAAAATAATCCACAATACTGTCAAGAGTGCTTAGTTCTGATCAAAAGGCTTAATTCAAGGTTCTGTGCGAGTCGGTAGCCTCCTCTGGCTACGGCGATGTCGAGAACAAACAGAGTCTAACAAATCCAGCTGACCGCGTCGAGACGGGCCAACACAGCGTAGACAGACTCGGTCACAGTACCTTTTTCTTGAAGCGGCAGGCACGGGCGTGCGAGCCGGATGGCTGTTCGTCGCGGTCGCGATGCAAAAATGGAAGCGTTGCAGGACGCGTTGTCCCTCGATGCGGTGCAGGCAGCGGCTCGTTGACGTCGTTGAGACGGAGTCGGTGAGACCAAGGCCGGGCGTTGCAGGGCGAGACGGTGCTTCGATGCGGTGCTGGCAGGTTGCGGTGCGGCGACGGAGCCGGATTCAGGAGCTGGCGTCGATCAGTCCGGACAGCGGTGCGAGTCGGGCGGTGCGTCGCAAAGCGTGCGAGCGGTGCCCAACTCCGGTGCGGTCACAGGACTCGAACTCAGCAGCAGTGACCGTGTCGGTCGGACCAGTTCGATTCGGCGTAGCGAAGCGTTGCAGGACGCGTTGTCCCTCGATGCGGTGCAGGCAGCGGCTCGTTGACGGAGTCGGTGAGACCAGGGCCGTGCGTTGCAGGGCGAGACGGTGCTTCGATGCGGTGCTTACAGGACACCGAGTCGGTCGTGAGAGTCGGTCACAGCTCCCTACCTCTGTAGCCACTGAAACAGAGTTTCCAGCAGCAATTCACAAAGGGGGTGAAGTCCAATGGTCCTGGGACTTCGGTCAGGGGGCAAGCTCTCTTCCAAGCCCTTGGAGATCCTTCACAAGTTGATGAAAGTCACAGCAAAGCAAAAGTTCCTTTCTCCTTTCTTTGGCAGTCAGGCAAACCACTGCAGGCCAATCCCCCAAGCAGCACTTCAGGCTTAGGGATAGTCTCTCCTCAGTTTCTTCTTGGTTCCGCTCCTCAGCAAAGGTTTCTTCTTGTTCCCAAAAGTGATCTAATCTTCCTGGGGTCTGGGTGCCCCTCTTATACCCTGATTCTCTTTGTTCTCTGGAGGCAGAGAGTCCTCTGCCTAGTCCAAAACCAGTTCTGGTCAGTCCTGGAGCACTTTGTTTTTCTGACTCCTTCTTTCCTTTCAGAATGTGGGGCAGAGTGCTCAGCCGCCCGGCAGGAGGTGGAGCCAGCATTGTGGAAGGCAGGCACAGCCCTATTCAGACCCAGGTGCAACTCCTCCCTCCACTCTGGATGCAGATCTTTCTATTCAGCCCTGCGCTGACTCACCCTGTCTCCTGTGGCCACCCCCAGCCCCTGTCACTCAATCTCCAGACAAGGAATACACAACCTAGCAGAGGCAGGCTTGGATAGTTAGGCAAGAAAATACCCACTTTCTAAAAGTGGTATTTTCAAACACAGAATGTTAAAACCAACTTCACTAAAAGATGTATTTTATCATCCTGAGTTCAGGCATACTAAATTCGTTTTTCTACCATGTTCCCGGGGTCAGTTCTGACTATTAAGGTGTAATAGTCAGTCTGCCCATTCTGGCCTATGGGGAGCAGGTAGCCTTGCAATAGTGAAAAACGAAAATGGCTGTAATTCACTATTAGGACATGCCACACACACCAGGGCATGTCCTACCTTATACTTACAATGCACCCTGCCCTAGGGCCTACTTTAGGGGTGACCAACATGCAGTAAAGGGAAGGTTTAGGGACTGGTAAGTGGGTGTACTCACCAAGTCGACATGGCAGCCCTAGGCTGCACACAGGCTCTGCGATGGCAGGCCTGAGACACATTTTACAAGCCGCTTCTGTGGGTGGCACAACCAGTGCTGCAAGCCCACCAGCGGCATTGGATTTACAAGCCCGGGGCACACTGAGTGCACTGTACTAGGGACTGACAAGTAAACCAATCATCCAATCATGGAGTCACTAATACATATATCAATTAACGATAGGGAGCACTTGCACTTTGGCACTGATTAGCAGCGGCAAAGTGCCCATGAGCATCTAGTCCAGCAAAAACATATCGGCAACAGTGGAGGCATTACGAAAAAATGGAAGGGAGACCCACGCCAAGGATGCCAGGTCTAACACGTACATTTTAGATGCCGTGCTAAAGCGTCATGGTCCTGCCAGGGAGGAGGGGGCCTGTAGTCAAACCGTACATAAATGTAAAAATGCAACATTGCTTCGTCAGGCAAAAGTAACCAGCCTACAATGGCTAGGGTACAAAAAGAAAAGGTAGGAGACTACATACCTTCACTCGTGGCTATCAGGAGGACTTCCACTCAAGACTGCCCTGTCTACTTACTTCATCAAGGCCGTCCTCTGCCTTTTTGCCTACTAGGAATCCCTTCGGACCGCATCTTACCGATGTGTGTCTCTGGGTTCCCATCTCTACAGACGATCGGCGGCTTCTTCCGCACACGTGTCTTGTTTGTGAAAAGACTAGGCCGTTCCGGGATCATTTACAAATGGCCGCCCGCTATGGGCCAGAAGCGGGCCATATTGGAATTGGTTGTTCGTATACCTATGCTAACACCCACAATGGGGAAGGAGCATGTGTTCAATCAAATAGTATTCGCTATTACAAACGGTAGTGTGTGGGACTTCAAAAAATAGATTATTCCAATAATCTTAAGTGGATATTTTCTGTAAAATAATGCAAAAGTATTGATATGGGCTTGCTCCCCGTGCTGTAGAAGCACTGTAAGGGACCTCCGGTTATAGTTTGTATAAAATTGTTCTAAGTAAAAAATTGCAAAGGCACTAATAAGGAGTAGTCCACTGTGATACTGAATCACTACAACGGGTCAATGCCCCTGAAATGCTGGTGACTATGTAATTTTCAGAAAAACTAGACAAACATCGATCGTGTGTGTACGCACTGCAGTGTGGGTCCTTAACAAGACTTAGTCAATTGGACCCATCACGCGTGCATTTTCTGGAAGGTGTAGAATCAAGGAGAAATCAAAGGAAAAGGCCCCAGGGGATATCATTAAGATTTTAGCATTACCAGTGCTTTAAATGGGCTGGTACCCACTGGTACCGAGTACTGGCACTTTTTAATTTTCTCCCCTTGAGTACCGGAACTTCTCCTAGTACAAGGAGAGTACCGGTACTCATGGGGGCCTTGCCTTGACACAGGTGGTGCTCCTCTCATTTTCTTGAGCCTTGGCAGCACTTTTCACATGCCCCGCACTGGTTCATTGTGCAATCCTGGGCCGAGTTTTGTCTCCAGGACACAGTAATCTTGCTGTGCCACTTTGCAAGTCTTCCGGCAGCGGTGTGGCGGCAGGGTGTTTGGTTTACCTTTTTATCTTGCACAGTGGGAGTTAAAAGTACACCATAAAACCAATGGACGAGGGTGTGGGGCGCATTCTTCAAGGCAGTAAAGCTTTTTAGCATGACCGTTGTTTTAAATGCACAGAAAATATTAGTTCATCAGCAATTTAAATTAAACATTTTTACTTGAATGTAAATCCCTGCCCTTGCCACCAATTTTATGATTACCCTCAAACAAACAAAAAGACCTTAAAAGCAACACCATTTTTTGGGTTTGGCGCTTTTAAACCCCTTGTTTCGTATGGGAAACCATGAATGACCCAAATGCGACAGGATGCTCCATGGAATGTCTTAAACTTTCAGACAGTACTGAATTTTAGCTGGCAATGCTTTTGCATTCTGTGACTTGTAGTTCCCCTTTCTCATATAAGTAAGGGTTTCTAAAAATTCCAGCATGCAAAGTTTTGATGGGGATGAGTGTCTGAAAGGTTTCAGCGCTCCATCCATCATCTTCTTGTGCTTGCTTTGTTCGCCCTAAGTTGGCAGGGTATGCCCAGATGTGGGTCCCTTGCTCACTTTGCCACTGGATTCAAGCTAGCCTGGCTGGTGAGGGGTGTTACCCCGAAACCGGTCCCAGGTTGCTTGTTTCCAGTCCAGGGAAGACCTGGCTTGGCAGTTAGGGCTGAACTGTTCCCATGAGGCACAGGGTCAAGACTGATTTGCATATGGCTGGGTCTGAACTAGGGCGGCGAAGTGAGCTAAAGAATGATGATGGATTCAACCCAGATCTGTGACTGGGGGTGAATGTCTGAAACGTTTCAGCGCTCCGTCCATCATCTCCTTGTGTTTGCTTCGTTCGTCCTATGTTGGCAGGGTATGCCCAGCCGTGGGTCCCTTGCTCACTTTGCCACTGGATTCAAGCTAGCCTGGCTCATGAGGGGTGTTACCCTGAAACCGGTCCCAGGATGCTTGATTCCGGTCCAGGGAAGACCTGGCTTGGCAGTTCAGGCTGGACTGTTCCCATGAGGCACAGGGTCAAGACTGATTTGCATATGGCTGGGTCTGAACTAGGGTGGGGAAGTGAGCTAAAGAACGATGATGGATTCTGTGACTGGAGGTTAGTGTCTAAAAAGTCTCAGTGCTCCGTCCATGAAAAGTTGAAAACCTAGCCCCGCCCCTTGCACCACCCTTAAGCCCGCCCCACTCTCCGCCACTCCTTTTGGTGAGTACCTGCATTTATTTTTTAACTTTTAAAACACTGAGCATTACTTGTTCCAATTGACCTGGTGGTGAAACTCTGGTAAGTTGAAATGGTAATATGGCAATATAATATGTTGATGATTGCTGACTATCTTTACATGATACATGTGTTAGATTTCTATGTGTTTCTTTCACACAAGACATAGGATAACCTAACCACCCTAATTTCCCTGCACACTGCTACCAGAGAGCTCAGGTATTTTACCTACTGACTCTGAGAGGATTTTACAAATCACCTGGCGAAATACTCTCTCTCTCCCTTCCATTTCTGTGGCTGCCCTCAAGCACTTACCGCCCACATCTGTGCGTCAGTCCCAAAGGTGAGTGGACAGGCTGGGCGCCCCTGGCAAGTGCGTAGCCACGCCTCGGCTCCTTGTGGTATTTGGAAAGGCGACTCTCCTGCTGCTTCGGCGACAGCTTTGCAAGAGAGGCACGCAGGCCACGGACGGGAGCTCAGGCCGCACGGGTGTTTCATGCAGTGCCTTCGCGTGAAACCATTCCTGGAATACTCTGGTGAGTTTTGTTCTTTATTTTTACCAACAAGAAAAAATAATGGAAATGAACAGCTCTGCTAAGTTTACCAGGTCCGTGCGTCGATGTGCTGCTCCAGTCCAGTTATTTTCTTTGAATTTTGGGGTTTGTAGTCTTCTTTATTCCATTATAAAACAGAACTATAAGTCCCAGAATTCAAAGAAAAAACTTGACATGAGGCAGCACATCACGCTTGGCTACTAGGGGAATATTCTAGCTCTCTTCTGAAACTGGGACGTGTCTGTAGTGTACTTCCAGTGACGTAAGTGGTAGATTTGAGTTGGGGACACAACCATGTGTCAAGGGGTGTTCACTGGTCGAGGTACATACAGCGCGCCCGGCTCAGCAGCCAACCAGTGTCAGGCAGCTAGCCGCAGTCAGACGCTGCTTGAGTAGCACAAAAGTGTGCTAGATTAATGAAGTGTGGTGGCTCCCTGTGCCGACCCGAGGAACCTGTGCGTCAAAGGCCCGAATCCCGGCATCGCCCTTTCAGAGTTTCATCCTTCCTGACTTAGCTCATTGTTAAAGACAAGATCACCGGTTTTTGGCACTGTGAGTCTTTGGTAAAAGTGTGCGACGTCATTTCCATGTAATGCCTTTATCTCGGATTCATTACATCTCAGAAATGGACTGTATAATTAAAGGGTTCCAAGTAAATTCTGATGTCTCAGTCCCTGCCGCCGGCCTGAGCCGTCTCTTTGTTCAGGAGCAGACACCGGGAGCTGTGTTTATGAGCGCTGCGCTCACTCGCAGAGCAAAGCTCTGAATGTTGGACAGGTAACCAGACATCATTTTCAGGAAACATGATACAGGTTATGGGGGGAGGGGTCGCGGGCGCGAGGACACGAGTTCTGTCAGAGAGGAACAAGCACCAGGAAAAGAATGGGCGGGGAGGGGATGCATCGGAAAGGGGAGGGCACGACTGAGGGACTCCTGGGGTGGGACGGGAAGGCACCAATGGTTTTAAGAAGTAGGAATCACAAAAGGGCGGGGGGTGCGTAGCAAGGGGGGGGGGGGCGGCGGGGGCGGTA
The DNA here is from genome assembly GCA_963921515.1 of Calotriton arnoldi. Taxonomy (NCBI): domain Eukaryota; kingdom Metazoa; phylum Chordata; class Amphibia; order Caudata; family Salamandridae; genus Calotriton; species Calotriton arnoldi. Next base: position 74,077 of record CAWUFW010006296.1, read on the forward strand.
CGCCCCGGGCGGCACGAGATTTGGGGGCGGCAGGTAAATTTATCGCCAGCACCCCCCCCCCCCCTGCTCTTAGGCGCTCGGCGGCGGCGGCAAAAGGCAGGGACCGCCACGGGCGGCAGAGTGCCTAGCTACGCCACTGGGGGTGGCACAGAAGCCATGTTATTAAGAGGGTGGATCGGCATCAAGAAGGGAGGGGTTGCACGAACCAATTTCTTGTTAGAGGGTAGAGTGAGTGGCTACAGGGGGTAAATCGAAAGGACACCGAGGAGTTTGGCAAATAGAGAGTGAGGGCCCGAAGTTCCATGTTCGAGGCTCTGACATGCACTCACTCCTTCCTTGAGAACTGCGCTAAACTATCTGCTTTTCAGAACAGAGGAAACATCTGAGCTCCTCGGCGGTCCAGAGCGAGCGGGTGCAAGGAGTGTGTGACGCCAAACTGCGGGGAAGTGTTTACTGTAAACACGAGTCAGCACCTCCTCCCCGTTGACACCCAACTCCAGGGTCCCTTCACACCCGTTATCTACCAGAGGTGGAACCGGTTTTGTGTAGCATCTGGGATCCCCTTAAAATCGTATATCCCAGGCTCCTCGGCTCTCTTCGGAGAATACACGATTCAGCGGGATAAAGGCACTCAGCTCAGGCTGTACATTACCTGACGCTTGTCTAATAAATACTGCAGGCGGTCATTGTTGCACAAGAGAAAAACGCGATTATTAAAAAGAATGAAACGTGAAAGAAAGGAAAATAAACCCCTTTGCTGCTAGGCCTCCCCCCCCTGTGTTAAGCCTTTTTTTTTGGCTACTTGCGCTAGGCCCCCATAACGTTTTGTCCACATAAGGTATCCACGCCAAATTTGCGTTCTTTTTTTTTTTAACATCCTGAGGATTCTAAAGGTACCCAGGGTTTGTAGATTCCCCTAGAATTAGCCAAAATACAGATACATTTTGTTTTTTTGGGGGAAAAATGGGAAAGAAGTGCTGCAGAAGAAAGCGTCCTGTTTTTCCCTGCAAACAGTATCAACAAAGGATTTGGAGTGCTAAAATCACCATCTTCCCAGCTTTCAGGAACAGGCAGATTTTTGTCAGAAAACCAACAGGTTTGCAATTTTACCGTGATATAGCCTATTATTTGTGTTTTCAACCTCCTTCCAGTTAGTGGTAGAAATGGGTCTGAAACCAATAATGAATATCGGAAGCTATACATTTCTTGAAAGTAGACACATTACATCTGCTGGACCCTTCTGGTTGTGTGTATATATATATATATATATATATATGGTTTGTAGGTTCACCAATAACCCGAGGTACCCAGAGCTAATAACGAGCTGCAACTTGCAATGGGTTTTCACTGTATACCATTATTTGAAAAGTTTTATAAAGCGCGAACAAGACCCAACCGGGTAACAGAGCGCTGTACAAAGATGAAAAATGACGTTTACGTACAGAGACAGTATAAATACATTTACAAAGAAAAGCAAATAAACAGACCGATAACAGCCAACCAAGATGAGGCCGAGCAGTTTCAGCATCGACTTACTTCAAATACAAACGAGATACGTTATAAACCTCCAGTTGAAAAGATTGTCAAGCACTAGTTTCAAGCATAAAGTGAATTGTTAAGCATACAATAAAACACCTAAGTACACTCAATAAGGCAAAATGCGAGGAACCTGAGGCATAAAATAACTGAGGGCGCTAGGGGAGAGTAGGTAGAAGATGAACAGACAGTAAACAGCCCACTCAGATGCGGCCGAAACAGTGTCATCATCTCCTTACTTCAAAGACAGATGAGATACATATTAAACTCCAAGTAAAATGATTGTCAAGCATGAGTTACAAACAAAGTGAAATTAAATTGTCATATATTTCAACACAAGGTAAAGAAGCTTGTCGGAGATGTATGGTAATTGACTAGCAAATGACAAGGAGCTATTGCTGATGCAGTTCTTCCAATAGTAGTCGTTTGATCTGTTTTTTGAATGAGGCAGTCGAAGGGTTGGCTCTGATCTCCGTCGGTAAGGCATTCCAAATTCTTGGAGCCAGCCCTGAGAAGGTGCGATTGTAAGTTCTTTTTTTATTGAATTTCGCAGGTTTCAGTAGTAGGGTATTGGAGCTTCTTAAATTTCTTCTGGCTCCGGAAAGCTCAAGTTTTTTTGCCAGGTATACGGGGCTATTGAAATGTATAGCTTTATGTGTCAGGCAGGCTATCTTGAAACGGATCCTAGCTTCAATGGGGAGCCAGTTAAGCTGGATTAAGTCAGGTGTGATATGATCATGCTTTCTTGAGCCAGTGATTAGTCTAGCAGAAGCGTTCAGAGTAGCTCTTAGCGGTGCTAGCCTAGATTTAGGAAGACCAGCTAGGGTTACCAATCCATATTCTACTCGTGAGATAACTAAGGATTGGACTGCTGATTGTATGTCTTCGGGAGGTAGGAACGGTTTGATTTTCCTAAGAGTGTTGAGCTGATGGTTGGCACTCTTAATGGTTGCACTGATGTGGCCTTGCATGTTTAGAAATTTGTCTAGGGTGACCCCTAGAGAACAGGCGGAGTCCACCAAATGCGGTGTGCAGTTGAGTGCTGAGATTTTTTTGATCCAGTTATGCGTGGGAGCCTCGTGGTTCCGTGGGGAAATCAGGAGAAATTCCGTTTTGAGAGAATTAAGTAAAAGGTGGTTTTGTGTTAGCCATTGTTGAGTTTTTTGAAGCGCTATATTAAGAGTTTTAATGTCATCTGGAGAGGAGATCTTCAAATATAGTTGAGTGTCATCCGCGTACATGTGGTACTGAATATTTGAATCATTTAAAATGGCAGTTAGAGGTTCCATGCATAGGTTGAAGAGTGTGGGCGAAAGTGCAGAACCTTGAGGCACCCCAATAGAGACTGAAGTGCTGGCCGCCAAAGATTGGTTGACTTTGATTCTTTGTGTTCGGTTATGCAGGAAAGAGGAGAACCAATTAAGGACAGGGCCCGATAGCCCCATCCTGTGTTGAAGAAGGTTAATCAGGTTGTCATGTTTGATAGTGTCAAAAGCAGAGGACAAGTCCAGCAGGATTAGCAGACAGGGTGTATCTTGGTCCAAAGCTCTCAATGCATCATCAACAATGTGAGTTAGCGCTGTTTCTGTACTATGACCTGATCTAAAGCCTGATTGATGTTGGTCTAGGAGCTGAAATTTCTCAATGTGTTCGCAGAGCTGTGTGTGAACAGATTTCTCGAGCAATTTCGCTAAAGACATGATGTTGGTGATCGGCCGGAAGTTACTAGGATCTGTTAGGTCTGCATTGGTTTTCTTGGGGATGGGTGTGACTTGCCCCATTTTAAGGCAGTCTGGAATCCTCCCTGTAAGAGAGATTGTTGGATGATCTTGGACCAGAGAGGCAGAACTGCCAAGTTGAGGTCTTTGAGCAGTTTGGCGGGGAGTGGGTCCTTGTAATGGTTGGAAGGTTTCAGAGAAGCCAGGGAAAGTGACAGCTCTTTCAAGTCAGGAGTTCGGAAGGTATTCCAGCAGGCATTGTTTTTGGGTGTGTAGTCTGTGAGGTAAAGCGGGGCACACACTGCCGTGTGAGCAGGCAAACCCTCGGAACTCATAGACAGCAAATTATCTGCGGCCCGTTGCAGTTCCCGCTCAATATTTCTAGACTTTTCAGCGAAGTGAGCTGAGAAGTCCTCCTCACTGGGTCCAGCGATTTTGATTGCTGGCATAGGATTAGCCTGTTGTTTGATGATATCAAACAGTTTCCTGGGACGGTTTTTAGCGCTGTCAAGCTGATCTCTGAAATGTTCTGATTTCGCGCTGCGAATGTGTTTGTTGTAAGAACTTCTCATCTTTCTTAACTGTTCGAGGCTAGAAGTGGAGGGGGCATTTCTCCAACGTCTCTCAGAGAGCCTTAGATTGCGACGATGGGCATTAAGGGTACCATTGAACCAAGGTTTGGATTGTTTGCAAGGAATCCTTTTAAGTAGCATCGGGGCTGCCGAGTCGAGAATATTAGACATAGTGTTGAAGTAATGATCCGTTAACTCTTCCAAATTATTCATGGTAGCTGGAGGTTCAAGCAGATTCTTGCTCAAGATGGAAAGGTTAGATATGTCGATATCTCTCAGGTTACGAGACAATTGCTTGTTTTTGAGCGGTTGCCCTTGTCTTAGCAATACCTTCTCCTGAATGTGAAAGGAGATTTGGAGATGATCCGACCAATCACATGGTACTATGTCATCTAGTTGAATAATGTGTTCTCTAGCTATGATGAGTTCAAGGGTAGCGCCCATGCAGTGGGTAGGACCGTTGCAGGCCTGTATATAGTTGGTCAGAGAGGAAAGACTTAAGAGAGCAGACTACTGGATCATTAGAGTCATTCCAGTGAAGGTTGAAGTCACCGAGGAAGATGTGATTAGTATGGAGGGCTGAGCTGGCAGAGATGGATTCCATTAATTGTTCTACGAAGCGCAAGTTGTTGTTCCCAGGAGGATGGTAGATCGAGTGAAGCACACAGACAATCTTGCCCTTGTTCCAAATTTCAGCCACAAGTAGCTCACAGGAGGACATCGAGTCTTTATGAGTCTGCTTCAAAACGAGGCTGGAGCGATGGATGCAGGCAATCCCCCCCCCAGATTTAATAGCCCTATCACATCTGACAATGTCATAGCCAGGAGGAATTAAAATGTCAAGTATTGGGGAGGAAGAGTCATTGAGCCATGTTTCCGTAAGAATCAGGAGGTCTAATTCTTGTGATAAGATGAGTTCGGAGATATCTGCTGCGTGCTTCACTGCTGATCTGCAGTTGAGAAGCATCGATTTGATATGGGAATCTGTAGTTGTTTCCACTAGGTGCGAGGTGACTACCTGAAGTAAGTTATCCTTATTCAAGTATCTCAAGTATCTCAAGTTAACACTCGGTTCTCTTTCATTGCAATGGTTTTTCATTGTCTACAAATAAATTGGTAAAAAATAGTAAACAAGCATTTGCAATGCAATAGGTCTCGCATTCACGCGAGTTTGAGCTATTGGCATTGTAATGACAATGCCTTTTATTTATGTTTTGGGTTTTAAAACATAAATAAAAGGCATTGGCATTTACAATACTAATAGCTTAAACTCTTGCAAATATGAGACCTATAGCATTGCAATAAAGGTCCTTCTCGACCGCTTGTTAGATTGTAAATATCAGAGGAAGAGACCAGCCTACGGCATCTTCAAAGTAGTGATAAACAGTGCAGTGTAGAAGACGTGTAAGTGTTGTAAATTACACAGACATAAAGTGTGAAGTGAGAGTAACATATGATCTGAGCTATAAACACTAACAAAGCGCTCCAACACCTTACGCTCTGTGATTACACTGTTGCAGCTCAGGAGAAGGAGCGGGAGGGGGGGGGGGGTGTTTCTGCCCTCTCCGTGATTTGAGTGTGCAGTGTGGCATTGCGTAATGTCATTGCTATCTTTGGTCTAATAAAAAACACTCCAGCTGTAGTAGGGCCCTGGCTTCACCTCCTGGTGCAGGGCGGACTGTGCTTTATGGCAGGCATGGAGGGAGGGATGGTCTTGGCTGCAGCTCCGGCCTCATACAGTGCCCTTGCTATTACTAGTGAGCGAGAGGCGCTGAGGTGGTGGTGGTGGTATTGGTGGTGGTATTGGTGGTATTGGTGGTGGTGGCATTGGTGGTGGTGGTATTGGTGGAGATGGTGGTGGCGGTATTGGTATTGGTGGTGGTGGTATTGGTATTGGTGGTGGTGGTATTGGTATTGTGGTGGTGGTACTAGTATTGGTGGTGGTGGTATTGGTGGTGATATTGGTGGTGGTGGCATTGGTGGTGGTGGTATTGGTGGTGGTATTGGTGGTGGTGGTGGTGGTATTGGTGGTGGTATTGGTGGTGGTGGTGGTATTGGTGATGGTGGCATTAGTGGTGGTATTGGTGAAATATTGACCTCCAAATGTCATCCAAGATGCCAGACGCATGTGACAGATCTCTGGATGCATTGGGTGCATGTCCTAATTGGTACTGAGTGGTTTAGTTTAGGTAGATCAGTGGTAGGTTTCTGATAATATAATAAGCCTGTCTAATGACAGTTCCTGTCTTTTCGAATAATAGCCGAAAGGCATTGTTACAGATTTATGAAAGTAAATGGATTTTCTGAATTGTCAGCAGACCTATACGGTGCTGCATCTTGATAGTCTGATAAAGCTATTTTTGAAAGAAGACAAATAGTTGCAAAAATGTGATGTCTACGGTAACTGGCATGTGAATGTGTTGTATTAAGAAACCAAATTAATTTGGAATGTAAAAATGACAGTCCTAAAACTTGCCACAAGATGGCGTCAATGTGTAAATTTAAAGTAAGAAGTGTGCGTACGATACTGATGTTTTTGTGACTAAAATTTGATTTGATGTTGCACCCGTGATATCTATGGCGAAAACCAATATGATTAAAATACATGTCCTCTCGTATACAATGTGAACCAATACGTTATCAATAGAAATCTAATTGTAAAAAGAGACAAACATTTTTATGGGCGGTCGGTTACATAAATTATTTTGCAAGTTTGAGATGAGAATTGTGTTCTGACCTGATGAATTCTGCCACTTTAACAAATGTCATAAGTCGAAAAGAAAACTGTTGTAAGGGCATGAGTCCAGGCCTCAGTTTTACAAGCTTTTTATTGCAGTAAGCGCAATAGTTAAATACATCGGGACACTACTATCAAACCACAAACATAAGCACATCCAAACATTCCCAAAGCAACTCGACATCCCATAACCCAGTTCATCAAATAATCAATACACCACTACACCTAGACAGACACACACTCATTCAGACAAGCACAATCACATACTAGTACACAAATTCCCCCTAACCGCCCCACCCAGCTCCTCACGCTTACCTGCATACTGCTGCCTTCATGGTGGCGAGGCTGCAACAGAATGCAATGGATCTGATGAGCTGGATGTCAGACTTGTAATAAATAAATAGTGCACGCCCCGTATAACAACCAAGTAAAGGGGCCAGTAGCCATGGGAGGATACAAATGACGACATGGCTGTACTAAGGAGGGACTAACAAGCCTCATAATGAATCAGAAGACAGCATTTACAAAGGATGAACACACAAGCCAATGAAAAATAAGGGCGGGGGAGTGGGCAAAGCTTCTCTCCGTACTGAACTACCACAGCTCTTCGCAGAGCAGCGCTTGCTCGCTGGCTCACGCTCAGCATAAAAATAGGTATCAAGGAAACCTAAGTATTTTTGAAATGGGAACAAGATAAGGAGTTTATAAGCAGTGGTTATTTGCACATCTCTGAATTTGTGGGTACCCATACTAGCATTTGAATTAGAGGGCATTTTTCGAAATGACTTCTTTTTTACACTCTGTCCTACATTTGGAAGGCAAAAATGCACAGAAATATAATTGGTAATAACACTTGTTCTACTATTCTGTGTCCCCCTAAGTCTCCTGATAAAAATGGTACCTCACTTGTGTGGGGAGGCCTAGTGCCAGTGACAGGAATCGGCCCAAAAAACACGTGGACACATCACATTTTTCCACTGAAAACGGACCCTTTTTTTGCAGTGTGCCTAGCTGTGGATTATGGGCCCTAAATCAGCCGGCACCATAGGACAACTATCAAACCTGTGCATTTTTTAAAACTAGACACCCAGGGGAATGCAGGATGGGGTGCCTTGTGTAGCTCTCACCAGGTTCTGTTACCCAGAATCCCTTGAAACCTCAACTTTGTCTAAAAAACACATTTTCCTCACATTTCAGTGATGAAAAGCTCTGGAATCTGAGGAGAACCACAAACTTCCTTCCACCCTGCATTTCCCCAAGTCTTCCGATAAAAATGGCACCTCACTTGTGTGGGTAGGCCTAGTGCCCACGACAGGAAACGGCTCAAAACATATTGTGGAAACATAAAAAATTCGCTATCACAAAACAACCTGGTTTTGCAAGAGGGTAACCTGTGTTTTTGGTCTCGAGCTCAGCGGCAAAGTGGAGAAACTTACCAAGCTCAGACATTTCTGAAAAATAGACACCCGGGGGAGTCCTGGGAGGTGTGGCTTGTGTGGATCTGCCAACGTTTTCTTCCCCAGAATCCCCTGAAAACCTCAAATTCAGCTAAAAAAAGCATGGTATCGTCTCATTTCTGTGTGGGAAAGTTGTGGGATCACCGGGTCTGCACAAATTTCCTCCCACTCAGCGTTCCCCCAGGTCTTCCGATAAAAATGCTACCTTACTTGTGTGAGTGGACCAAGTGACCGCGACAGGGAAGGGTCCAAACGGTATTGTGGAGGCATCAAAATTATCTATCACAAAACAACATGGTTTTGCAAGGGGAGCACCTGCGTTTTTGGTCCCGGGCTCGGCGGCCATCTAGGGAAACCTACCAAACCCAGACATTTCTGAAAACTAGATACCTGGGGGAGTCCAAGGATATCTGACTTTGTGGATCCTCTAGTGTTTTCTTACCCAGAATCCCCTGCAAACCTAAAATTTAGCTAAAAATCCCATTTTCTCACAATTGTGTGTGGGATCACTGTGCAGGCACAATTTTTCTACCACCCATTGTTTCCCTCGGTCTGTGGGCTTTTACCCCAGAGGGGCAGATCGGGGACCATTGCCCACATGTGCCCCCGGGGGGGGGGGAGAGCAGAAAGACTGTGGCCATTGTTTTTGAGGGGGTGGGGGCATTGGCATGCCCATTCTGGGCAGCTCCCATCCCTACACTAAGAAGGGGGCAGATTGGGGGCTATTGCCTCACCTGCCCCCTAGGGGAGGCAGAAATACTTCGGTCCCCATTTATGTGGGGATGGGAGCATCGCCATGCCCATTGTGGGTAGCCCCCATCCCTCTTTTATAAAAAAGAAATCCCTGTCGTCTAGCAGGCTATCTGCCCCAACCCTACATAATAAAAAAGATATCCCTGGTGCCTAGTGGGCTCTCTGCCCCCCTGGGGGGCCAGAAAGACTTTAGTTTCAAATTATTTTGGATGGGGGCATGGCCTTGCCCATTGTGGGCAGCCCCCACCCCTCTTTTATGAAAATAAAAAAATATATCCCTTGCGTCTAGTGGACTTTCTGCCCCCCAGGGGGCAGATCGTGGGTAATAACCCCCATCTGTTCCCCGGAGGGGCAGAAAGACTGTCCTTTTGTGTTTGGTGGGGTGGGGGCATTGCATGCCCATTTTGGGCAGCCCCCACCCCTACATATTCAAATAAAAAGAATCCCTGGTGCCTAGTGTGCTTTCCGCCCCCCCAGCGGGGGACAGATTGGGGGCTATTGCCGCCATCTTCCACCCAGGGGGACATAAAGACTGAATATGCCCAAAAATATATGGGGGGAGCATAGGCCCTTGCCCAAGGGGCCGCTCCCACGTCCCTGGTGTTTGGTGGTGGATCCCTGCTTGGAAACCGCCATCCTGCGGCAATCCCCAAGCAGGGATCCACTAGGGAAGTGTACCATTGGAAAGGGGAGATTCTCTCCTTTCAAATGATACCTCTCCCGTCTGCCTAGGTGCTTGGGGGGGCTGAGATAGCCACACAAGCATGTAGGCAGTAAAAGTGAAATGAGCCAATCTGCTCCTTTCACTTTCAATGTAATGACGTCAGCGCACCAAGCGCGCCGATCGTCATTACACTGAAAAAGAAACCTTGGCCATGTTCAGAGGACAGAACAGTTCCGTCCTCAGCATGGACCAAGTTAAATGAATGAATGAATGGACGGAGATAGAGTGAAAAGATGGAAAATATTTGACTGAGGAAATAGAGTCAAGCAAGCATTTGCAATGCAATAGGTCTCGCATTTGTGAAAGTTGGAGCTATTGGCGCTGTAAATTATATTATTTTTTACTTATGTTTTTATGTTTGTAGTGGAGTGGATGCATGGTGTTTGTAGTGGAATTATGTGGTTTGAATTGGAATTGTTAGTTGTGGAATTGTGTGGGGTGGAATTGTGTGGTGTGTAGTGTATTTGTGTAGTGGAATTATGTGGTATGGTGACTAGATAGGGGTGAGAGCTGTATGAAATAGACAGAAAGTAAGATTGGGAGGGATCGGTAGTTTTGTAGAAACTGAAAAGATCTCTATAACCCAAAATCAAACTCCGTCACAACCACCTGAGTGAAATAAATGGTGAATGAACTGTAGAAAGAATAGTTTGACAAGAATGCCGTCCATGGTGGCCAACCGCTCTGGGCCTCCCCCTAGAAACGAATAGTCTCCATCCATTCATCCAAAATAACCATGATCTGCTCTTCAGTGCATAATTTATTGACACAAAATAAACCTTAAAACGAACCGTGACTAATATTGCTAAATCCTGGGAGTTGTCCGCTCAACTGAATTGTATGTCTGGAATTTGCATGTTCCGTGCGAGACACTGTGACCACTAGTTTTAAAAAATAAAACTGGTTTTATAGCACTTACAGACAGGTAGACCCAGCAGTACAGCTTTCAGCCATGTCACAAATCCCACACCTCGAAGCTGGGGAACCAGGTTCAGGTCTCAGCAGGGACGCTCGGCATCCTGTGATTCTGGGCAAATCACTGAATCTCCCCTCCTAAGAAAATAAATGTGTCAGTCTGTAACGCAACTGGTGCTAATGTAAAGCACCCTGATACCTGCGGGTCGAGTTTGCGCCATATAAAACTACTTGTTGCACTGGTGCGCTGCTGGAACGTTAGAGGTATTAGTACATTTGTTTTTGCTAATAAATGATGCATGAAAATGGGTTTGTGTAAATTCTCTAACTTTTTCCACACATTTTTTCGGGCACAATGTGTAAGGTATGTGCATCATATGTGGCACATAATGCGATCTGTAAAATGAATGCACTTTCGTCTGTACCATGACATAAGTTACTTTCTTACAACCTATAGTTCACATTCGCAGCAGCCAGGCAGGTGTATGGTTGCAACATCTGCCCTACCCCTCTGGAGCTATACAAAAATCAGAACATAGCAGTTGATCAAGAAAGTGCTTTACATTTCCCATAAAACTGATTTATCTGCCCTCTATTCCAGCCAGATCACTGTATTATTCCTTGCTCAAGTACAATTCTGAGGGCGGCAAAAAGCGTAAGTGATGTCACATACAAGAACTAACTGTGGGCGACTGCCATGGTGGGAAATATAGAGCCAGGTCAGACCTAGTTTCTAGTGCTATTTATTGTCATTATTTGCTAACAAATAGTGTCTATTGATTTCAACCACTAGGATTTGAATGTTGCCCCTCAGCTGTCTGACAGCTCATAAGTAAATGTTCTAAATACCACTTGCTACAAATGGACCCATTAGGTAACAGGACAACAAGGATTTTCTTGTGCGCAGAGAGGAATGCCAGTGCCAACCTGGTGATATTTTATTGGCAAAGGCAGGTCTTGCCAAGTTAAACACACAAAGTCCACAGTGAGGTGTGAGATGGCAGTTCATTGTAAGTGTTGTATGTGTCATGGTGACTTCCACAGGCATATTTTGCTTAGGAGCAAATACAACTTTTATTGTTTGAAGCGCCAAGGCTGGAAAAGGAGGAAATATTGGCCATCCAAAGAAAACAGTGAGTTAAGCTCTTACAAAGTGTAATTCCACAGTGCGAGCCTTTTATCCCTGCCAGGGTAACATTCAGAGTATCATTAAAAGAGGTAACTGTAGCACTTGTTATTTACAGCGCTGTGAAATAGCAAGGCTGCAGTAGCAAACGCTATATCGAAAGGGGGACACATTATATTGATGTATTTCTTACGTTCCTTAAAAACACACACACACACTCACACACACACCTATGTACACCATATTTGATGGCAGAAATCTAGCAGAAAAATGAGAACTTCAGTAAGAAAGGTCAGTCGGTTAAGCGCTCACTGTTGAAATCTGTGTTGTTCAAACCTCACAACGCCAAAGCAGATTGTCAGCATTCGGAGATCAGTTTAATTTTGTTAGCCACTTCTGTCGAACAGCACTTATAAAACATAAAGAAACACAAAAACATAAATGCAGAGAAAAATCACTCATGTCCAACAATTTCCTGGGTCAAAATACCGAGTCCTGCCAATACACCTGTAAATTACAGCGCTGCGAAAGGTAAAACTACCAGTTATTATTAATAGGCAGGGCAAAGGGTCTGTTTTGACTACATGTTAGGCCTAAGCAACTAACCATTCATTTTCTCCTGAAAGAACCAGCACTTTCTCTTCACCTTAAACTTGAGAAGAACACTCTCTGGGGGGTATGTAGTATGTAGTGGCGGAGCACGGCGTTAGCCTCCTTGGCTTAACGCCACGCTCTGCCACTTCTGAAACGCAATGGCTGCACCATATTTACAAGAATGTGGTGCAGACTTGAGTTTGCGATGGCGCTAAGTTTCGCAACTTAGCGCCAACGCAGGCACCCTTGCACCATGGTGCAAGGGTGTCTGTGTGCAGGGGAGGATTGTGTATGTGTAAGAAGGTGTCCCTTCCTGCACATAAACAATCCTGAAATGCAATTCTGTCACTTTCATGTGTGCTGCTACATGCAGCACACATGAAAGTGACAAAATGGCATTTTAAAAAAAAGTTTGTTTATGTACAGGAAGGAACACCTTCCTGTACATAAACAAACAATGGAAAAAGCAAAAACGAGGAGAAATATTGCATTTCTCCTCATTTCGCATTCTTAAGACCAGTTTTTACCTGGTCTTAATTTTGGCGCTGCCTCCTATGTACGCCACCCTTGTACATAGGAGGCCGCGTCAAAATGAATGGGTGTTGCGGTGGAACGCCCACCGCAACACCCACTACCCACCCCTTTCACGCTAACATAGCGTGAAAGGGTGCCTTATGTACAAGGCAGCGTTAAGGCTTAACGCTGCCTTGTACATAAGGCGCAGCCCCTATCGCCACCACAACGTCACTATAGGACCAATGTCAGAGAATGTTCAAATGTTAAGCTCTGAGGCTCACATAGAATAGGCTTGGGGACATTAACCATGGAAAATAAGTCCAACACCAGAGAATTTGGAGCTGTGACACTCACAAAGCAGTGACTAGCAAGTTCAGCCCAGGCTGAGGAAAGGTAGGCCTGCACTAAACAACATTGAAATGTTGAGCTCTGTTCCTCACACTGTGGGAGCTGGGGTACTTCAAACAGAGTTCCAAGCAAAGGGCCACAGTTGAATGTTGAAAGTTCGTGCAGTGTGCGTCTTACTGTATAGGCTTGGGACTTCAAAACTATATGGGAAGAGAAGGGCCTCTGGTGAATGTTGAAATGCAAGACCGTGAGACTAACACACACATAGTCTTCCAAACACCCTGCTCTCCTCCTAGTGCAATGTCAAAATGAAGCAATGATGCCACACTAAACATAGGTTGCCATATTCATGAGACACTATTTATATAAAAAAAAAAAGACAGACTAGGGTCTTGTTGTGCAGGGTCTACCTAATGCATTTAAATGCTGTTAGTGAGGCAGTCTTCAGCAGTCCCACAGCCGTCTGAGCTTTTAGGCGCTTTATACTGACCTGAAGCACATGGTAACAAGCACTGCCAGAAGCTTGCGCCCTGCATCTCAGAGAGAGGGCATGTGCCCTGCACCCCAGAGACAGTCTGCACCTGTGTGAGAGAGCCTGTGCCTGTACTACGAAGAAGGTCTGAGCATCAGAGAAGGAGTCTCCGTCCTGCTCCTTAGGGAGGGAGCTGGAGTCCTACACCTCAGAGTGGGAGCCTGCAGCCAGAATCTCAGTGAGGAGCTTATACCTCAGAAAGATTGCCCCTTTAGGGCACCTCAGAGAGGGAGCATGCATCCTGTGCCTCGAATTAGGGGAGTGCGCCCTAATAGGTATAGACGAAGGGTGTGCCCCGAGGCTCAGACACATGTCGCAACTTAGAGAGGGAACAAGTGATCTGTACATCAGATTGAGAGACCCTGCTCTAGAATGTGAGCGACTGAACCTTCCTGTACCTCAGAAATGAACTCTGCGCCTCAGAGGCAGGCGGACCATGCTCTAAAGAAAGTAGTGTGTGTTCAGCACCTCAGAGAGAGCCAGCATTTCAGAGAGACAAGAGAGGGAGCCTGTGGCTTGCACCACAGAGAGGAAGAGAGCATGCGCTCTGCCTTAAGAGAATATAACGTGGCTCAAAGAGGGGTCATGGGCCTAGGAGAGAAAGAATAGGATTTTAACGGACAGAGACAGGGAGAGGATGTGGTGTAATGGCCAGAGTTTCCAACTATGTAACTGGGGAACCAGGTTCGGGTTTCGGCGTCAGCTCAACATCCTGTAATTGTGGGCAAATCACTTAATCTTCCTGTGCCTGCCACAAATGAATGTGTCCTTGTGTAATGTTACTGGTGCTCATGTAAAGTGCCCCAATACCTTTGGGTCGAGTTTGCGCTATATAAAAAAAGCACACAAAAAACACGGGAGAGAGAAATAACATATATGTGAGAGTCAGAGAAAGAGAAAGAAACTGGAGGTGCGGTCTGTCCCCACTGATATGAGTGATAGAGAGAAAGAGAGTGCGAGAATGCGTGTGTGAGAGAGCGACAAGTGTGTGAGTGTGAGAGATAGAGGGAGAGAGATAATGGAACGCGCTTGTGAGATAAAAGTGCATAAGTGCAAGAGAGACAAAGAAAGAGCTAGTGAGAGACCTTCTACTATGTACCCTAGAGACAGACTTCATCTCAGTGAGGGAAATTGCTGGAGTGAACAAGAGTCTGTTTGTCTTCCAAGAGCACTTAAACGCCCCTGCACAGGTCTGTCTCATGGCAACTGCTGGCACCACTTTTCACCTAACAGTTTTTTTTTCTTTGTCATTTTATTAAAATCCCAAAAGGTGCAAAACAGGGACACATCTGCTCCCAGCGTTCGACCCAAAACATCCGCACTTGCGAAATATGTTGTTCATGTGAGGAATTATTGTGCAATTTACAGCTTACCTCCACCGCCTGAGAAATCTCCAGAATTCAGTCTGTATTCAAAGCCTGTGTTAACATCTTTACTGCTTGAGCAATGGTGAAAAAGACTGCAGATTATCGTTGTCGCGCTCCTGACCCATTTCACACTAACTGTGCATGTCCGAAGTAATGAATATTAACACTTGTGTGGAGCCAGAACACGTACAGTAACTTACTTCCCCTTGAAATCAGAAATGGAATGTACCGGGGTAGGTAAAGTGCCACGCTCAACTTGTGGCCACACGCCCGTGCATCGCCCTAGCGCATAGAAGCCAGGGTGCTCTTTTAAAACACACAGGAGTGCTTACAATAATGTTCTTTGACGCCAGTATGGCCAGTGCAGGCAACATGTAGCTGCCATTATGTGATTAAAATAGGTGAAATCCTCACTCCCCCATACATCTGAACGGGGCAAGCAGTTTTAACTGCTGCCCAATGAGCAGTACTGGATTTTCTGAACTCATTAACGACCACATAATTTCAGGGGATTGAAAGCTCATCTGGGCATTATCATATAGTCCTGGCCATAATACTTCCAAGACATTATCAGCTGCGCCTCAGCCAGAATGACAAAAAACCTCACCCAATGTAAACCGTCCTGTGGTGGGGCAGCGACCCTCACCCGCCCACATACTCATCACACATCACGTCAATCACCCTTGCATCTTCAAGCATGACTGCTGCTTGTCACAGCCAAGCCTGCCTCCTTCACACAACTGTTGATTCCTACGCAGCAAGCATTTACAACAAGTGGGCAGAGTGAAAGGACAAGGCTTAACATACAGGAGGGAGGGGCTAAAGGCAACACGGACAACAGGGGTAATTAACAACAGGTGAAGGAACGGCTGCATCAGCCTTAGCGTAAGGCTGCTTCCTGGGATCCCAGCACCCGCCCCAAACATAATGAGCAGATATGGGGAGAGACCGGTGCTCAGGCGGAAGTGGATAAGGCACTCCCTGTTTTTTTTTTGTGTTATTCTTTAGCCGTTGGCGTAACCCGTTGCCCCGCCCTTTCACGTGCAAAGCCAACGAAAAAAACAGGACGGTATAGTAAAAAAAAATAGTGTTCAAATAGAAGCAGAGTTCGCAACAGGAGCAGGGAACATGAACAGGCCTGTTTTCAATTGCGCTTGAGGAGCAGCTGTGTGACCAGAGAGACCTCCCATACAGCCTGCAGAAACAAAAGAAAAATGTAGTGTGCAGCAGCAGCCTAAATGCACACAAGTGGAAGGCTAAAAGTCCTGGGGGCGTTCTCCATGGGAGGGAAGAAACAAGGAAAGGTGGGGCAAATTGGAAAAAATATCCACTTAAAAGCATAGATTTTTAAAGGGCACTGAAACAAACCAATGAAAAGCAGTGGGCGGGCTCTAAGCCCATAAACTGAATACACCATGTCTCGAAGAGACAGCACAAGCGCTGTCTAGGCTCAACCTAATTCTACAATAGGAAACAAGGGGAGAGAATGAAAGAGCACGGAAACAAATGGCAAAGATTAAAACACCTAGAAATGGAAAAACACCAAAAGGAAAAAACTTTAAAGAGTGAAGGCTAGAAAAAGGCAATGAGAAGAAGCAAGAGAGGAAAATTGAGAAATACAGCGTTTTAGATTTTATGCGATGAACTGTTTACAAAGCTATCTTGGCAAACAAATAACTGGCACTGTAAGTGAAAAAGTGCATGATTCATTACATGCATACAATTAAAAGACTGCCACCTTACTCTGTCAGCCTTACCAGCCTTACCATCCTGCCCAATATTTTTGTGGCTGTGCAAATGAAAACAAGTATTGGAAAAGCCAATAGGTCGCGCCCATGAGAGCGCTATTGACTTTGTCAATGTGTTTTAGTCATGCTGTACAGTAGCATGGCTGGTGTGTAGCATGAATGAAACTATAAATAATAGAAGTTCTATGATACGCCAGTGCTGGCTGCGTCTTAGCCCTTTTTTCGTGTGGGGGCAACACAGACAATGAAGGGGATGGGGAAAAATAACTTTTTGTGCTTATTTCAGACCTGGAAGAAACATGGGTGGAAAGGTGAGTAAGAGGGTGGGGGCAACACGGACAACAGAGTATAGGAGGGAGGGACTCAGAGCAAGCAAATGGACAATGCAAAATGGGAGCAAGCAACAATACTGGCAACAACAGATGGAGGGAGGGTGGATGAGGTAAGCAACAACATGGGCAACAAAACAGGTAGGATGGGTGGGGCAAGCAACGACACTGGCATCAACTGAAGGAGGTAGTGTGGTTGATGCAAGCAACGTTATGGGAAACAACGGAAGGAAGTTGGGTTGGTGGGGGCAAGCAACAAGATAGTCAGCAACGGAAGGGGGAGGTTGCGAGCAACAACACAGCCAACAACACAACAAAAACAGAAAAGGGGAGGGTCTGAGGCAAGCATCAAGAAGTGCAACAACTTTAAAAAGGGTGGGCTGGTGGGCGCAAGCAACAACATGGACAACATTGGAAGGAGAGAAGGAGGGTGAGGCAAGCAACAATAAGAGCAACACAGGATGTTGCATCCAACACCAAGGCCAACAACAGAAGGAGTGGGGTTTGGTGTTGCAAGCAAAAACACAGGCAACAACAGAAGAAAGGTGGGTGGGTAGAGGCAAGCAGCAACACAGGCAACAATAAAAGCAGGTAGGGTGGCTGGGGCAAGCCACTTTACAGACAATGGAAGGAGGGATGATGGGTGGGGGCAAGCAACAAAAGACGATGGAGGGAGGGATACAGAGGGGTAGAAGTACATGAGGGAGCAAGCTGAAAAAGATGCACACTGGTAGAGTTCCTAAACCCAAAGAAAAAAGTAGTGCCTTAAAAATGAGCAGTGGAAGGACATTAGTAATGCATCCATGCTCCAGGGGAGGGGGAGGGGCAAACAAAGAGTAAGGAAGCTTACTGCACCTGATCAATAAAAAAACAAGAAAATGAGAGTGACAATGAAGCCAACTAATGGTAAGCAATGGGCGAGCTCTAAGCCCTCTGATACAAAACAAAAGGCCCCCAATTCACAATGTATGCACTGTCCGGGCAAGACCTAAAAACCAAAAGAAATACAAATCTGTATTTTTGTCCTTTCAAAATATAAACCTAAAATAGCAAGCATGTGATTAAATCCTTTAATAATTTCTAATTTATTATTAATTGTTTAAGGAAACAGAGGCATGATGGTTGCAAATGAATACTGAGCATTTAACACACATTCCTTTTCACTTATCAGCTCTTGGATATTCCACTAGAGCAAACGTAAACAAAGTATGTTTTCTTTTAGTGCAACCTTAGTGTCAAGTAGCTGTATGTCCTGCAAGATATCAGTCTTCACTTTTTAGTAAACATCATGCTGCGTTCTGGGACTTGTAGTTTCTCTTTAGCCCTGACCCCTCCTGGGACTGCTGCTTGTGTCTTGAAGGAATAAACCAACTTACTGTTGATGGGGGTTCTATAGTACTGTGACCCTGGAGAAGCACTCTCTCTTAAAAAGGAGACCACAGATGTGCAGGAAGGACGGAGAACTAAGATCAAAGATGGTCAGTTGCTGTATATGTTGAAAAATATTTTTTCTTTCACCCATTTCAGTGTTGTGTAGCTAGGGTCTGGTTTATAATGTAAACCAATTTTGCAGTGTTTGTAGCTGTGTATTGTAAGAATTGTCTATTGGTCCCTTACTTGGAGATATAGATTAAACAAGCGTTTACAATGCAATCAGTCTCGCCATTGGGACCTTATAAGTATTTAGCCATGCAGCACATTATCCTGGGAGCTGCAACATGGAAGCTTCAACACTAATAGGAACACCAATAAAATGTTGGGTGCTTTCAACACACTACAGACCAAGCAGGAACAACACTAGATTTTCTACTTGTAAAAAGAACTACTGATGACACGAATGTGAGCATACTGGAAAGTAAGGAGTAATTAAGAGAAAACTCTGAAGCATTTGTTACTTGGTGTATTAAAAAAAATACGGTAGTAGTAGTTCAGTTTTGAAAGGGGCTGTTAAGACATTTATTTAAAGCCTTGTCTGAAACACAGATTTAACACACTCTCATAAATATGCAGTGTTACTTGATTCCCTTCTTACAGAATTATGAAGTGTAACCAGATGCACAGGTAATTCGTACTTAACTAGCAGTTAGTTTTTTTTTTGGGGGGTGGGGTGGTTACAATTTTAGAACTACAATAGGAAGGTGAGTCATCACCTTTAAAGCACTGTAGGCTTATTAGTGGTGCAGCACCTATATGCATCAAGCCCGCTCATTCACACATATGATAGATTTTTATGTACATGGACACAGTTGCGGCTGCTAACACCCACCCACAGTGGGACGGATGGGGAAGAAGAGGCAAGGGGGGTCGGGTAAAACATTTTTTTTTAAAATCACTTACCTCCCAACCGGCCGCCTGGCCGGCTGCTGCCGCCTCTCCTACGTCCTCTTCCTTCTTGGGTGAAACAGAAAGCAGGAAGCGCCAGGGCTCCCACGCTCCCCACAGCCAATCACAACGCTGCAATGCAGCATTGTGATTGGTCTGAGCACCGTGACACAGCGCACAGCCAGGGACTGGAGGGGTGGGCTTGTTCTCCATGCAGGCTGTAATGCAGCCTGCATTGAGAACAGGGAAAGTGCGCATGACGGTTTTGGGCAGCCCGAGAGGGCCGACCAAACAGTCATTATGCACTTAGGAGTGTTCTACCACTCCTCCCCTGCCCTGCAGCCCGCCCCGCCCCCTCACGCAAGCTGCAGCAGCAGGAGTACAAAATAAAATTATAATAACATTACGTTATTATCATTTTATTTATTCCTTTCTTTTGCTGCTTCGTGGCAGTGGGGCGACGCTCCTCCGCCTTAGTGGAGGAGCTGCCGCTGCATGGGATATCTGACCGAATTAATCGGCCACACAATGCAGACCTTAACGAAAAAAAATTGTGGGTGCCCTAGCACACTGTTATTATGGGACTTGCAGTTTTGCTTTTGACATTATAAAGAATGTTCCAAAAAAGCATGTTAAGCGATCTCCTGCAGCAAACTTTTATGCACTGCAGTATATCAATTCCCAGTGTTTTTTTGTTTTCCTCACCAAACTGCCATATGCCATGACCAGCACTACGTTCATACCCGACAACTAGTTGCTGCTTCCTGCCACCATGACCCTGTGCTGAGACCCCAAATCTTTTAAAGGTCCACCACTTCAGGGCTCCCGAACTCACACCGACGCCCGGATGAAGTCCTCATAACCCCCATCACGTAACTAACAAGAAAATCAACACCGCCGGGAGCTGGAAATAGAAGGAGGAGAGCGTAAGAAAAGTAAAAAAGCAAACCCACCAGAGGACTGTTTGTGTTTGGAGAGTGGGGGAGGGCTGATAGCGTGATGTATCCTGTATGTGACATCTGCAACAAACCACAATGTCGCTGTTGTAAAATCACCCAGTTAGAGGGAACCAATACGGAGAAGCAGCAGGGAAGGGAGATTGTTTTCCGTAAATGGGGAGCACTAGTGCTGCACATGAATGCACAACTACAAGCAAAGCCTCCCTGGTGCCAGGACTGGATGATTAAAAAAAACAAAAAGGCAGACACAAAGGAAGAAGGAGACAGCAGTAAACCACTGTGTTGTCTGCACGTCCTGCGAGACCCGTCGGTTAGCGGCAGCTTAGCTCAATGCTCGCGGCTGCCATTTTGTCACGATCTCCGACCCAGCTCCGCTGGTCGCCAATGGAGGCATTGCTGCCTCAGCCCCTGGTGCCGGGAGGAGCGTTTGCGTAGCGCTGAAGGGAGCGAGTGCTATAGCGTTTTGATGTGTGCCCTACCACAACTACAAATCAGGGCAGGCTCAACCTAATTATTACTGAACAACATGTTATGAAAAACTAGAAATATTTATGCTTTCACATTTTATATGAAAGTAAAGAATGCCAGCAGAATGTCCACAAAATGTGCTAATAGTTTTCCAGAAGAAGTAGAGGTTTACTTTCTTGTACAAGGTAAATACTCAGTTACTGACCTGTATACAATTGCACTTTCACTAACAGATTCCAAGTGGCACTGGAGGTTGTGAGCACACAGCATATGTTTGCTGACTCAATAGACTAATGCATCCAGTACAGGGGTCTGGTTTTGACACCAAGGTCCACTTGGCCCTTCATCTAAGGTCATTAAAATGAGCACCTTTGAGTTGGCCAACAAGAAACATGTCATGTGTCAATAGCACCAAAAGATCATTGCATTGAATTGGGATCTCTATTGTGTGTCAATACCACCAAGAGACCTCTGAGGGTGGCTGTACACTTTATATACACAGGTCAGTAATAGTACGGTGATTTGTAGTACACTGGTCAAAAAACTATTTTGCTTTTGGAGTGGTATGTGCACACAAACAAAATACAACTTTTGGGGCTTTTACTAATGTTTGGCACAATCTTAACATGCTAACCTGGCCTGCTATGCTATGAAGTCATTGAAAAACACAAGGTGAAAAGCACCACTTTTGTAGATAAGCACCTATCTGAACTTTTGTGGCATACCTGGATTCCAAACCTGTATTTTAGCATTAACACACTTTTTTTCTTTTTGTTAAACTAAAGAACGTATAGTACAGTAATTGTAAAGGAAGGAAGAAAATATTTGTTTCAATTATTATGAATTGCCTCTTTTCAGTTGCTAATTTTTAACTATTTTTATATAATTATTTATAAATGTTTTGCTTGATTGTAGCTTAAATCACTTTGTTCATTTGAAATACAGCTGTATTTACAGAGAGCAGATACTGTGTGATTAATGAGCAGTGGCATCCGCCACAAATAAAGGGTGGTGAGCGGGTAGAGGGAACGCTGGAGGGGTCGCATAGGGGGGTGTTAGAAATAATATATATATTTTTTAAACGTACCTTAGGACGCCAGCCGCCTCCACTGTCACTCCGCCTGTCCACTTCCTGGTCCCAGCAGCCCCTGGGACAGACTCCAATCCAATCCCTGTGCTGCAGAGCAGCGCCGGGATTGGCCTGAGCGGGCTAAAAAGATGCTCCGCTCAGGCCAAGTAGTCTGTGGGGGTTTCTCCAGCCTGACTGTTCAATGCAGCAGGGCTGGAGAAACCTAAGTGCGCATGTGTGTTTTGGTCGGCCTGAGACGGTCGGACAAACACATATGTGCACTTAGGGAGTGCAGGTAGTACTCCTCCTCCCCCTCCCATGCCTCGGCCCCACCCCTCTCTAAAGCTCTGGCTCAGATCTGACAAAATGCTAAATAAAAGGATGCAAGAACATCGTTTTATTTTTCATTTGCTGGCTCTGAGCCAGGCAGTGTTGTGACACTCCTCCGCCAATGCGGAGGATCCGCCGCTGTTAATTAGATCTAGTATGCATGAGTGGTGAGAGAGGGAATTAAGAGAGACATCTGTTTTGCCCACATTACACACATGGCAACAATTTAGCGAGCGCTGTATTTCCTAGACAGGTTGCAGACCTTTTTTCCCCCCAAAGGCCATGATACACAGTTTAGGTACTTCAAATGTCTGTGGGGTGGGGGCTAGCAACTTCCTCCCTCTACAGTTGTACAACTATCGGGTGGAGCAGCGGTCTTTATATTCTGGTTTCCACTTGGTGTTCCTCTTATTGGCTACATTTATGCTCTCTATTACTTTGCATGCATGTATGTATTTTCTTGAATCAGTGTGTGCCTAGCTATGGAATATCAGAGCTAATTCTCACCCCTCGCCCAGGTCTGGTTCCTGCCAGAAGCAATGTCCAGCTCAGTGTTGCAGCCTGCAGGAAGCAGAGCTGCTGCCACTCCCCTTTCTCCAGATTCTAATGGCATCAAGAATATATTAAACCAAGACAGCAAAAGGGAGGAACCCTGGGACACCACAGCTGGGCTGTTTGGACGAAGACAGATTCTGATCAAATATCACTTGTTGGCCTCTGCCAACGAGGAAGGAGAAAGCTATTGAAGTACTGTACTGTCAATGGCAATATTTTGAATTTGTTTTATTAGGATGGCACGGTCAGTGGTGCTGAAGATAGCAGATAAGTCTAACAGTATCAAGCCTGGGCATATTACCATCTGCAGCCAGCTGTAAATCATCCACCACCGCCAGAATGGCGAGTTCTGTGCTCCTGCTAGCGCGACGTCTGACTCGGGAGTCATCTAAGATGCTTTTGGACTCCAGAAAAAAAATCAAATACCCTTACAGTCAGAGGCTAAGGGTAAAGGACCATCCCCTAGTTCTAGTGCCGTCGCAATGTGGTAGCAAATACTGTATAAGGGTCTGGGGAGTGGTACAGGCCAATCACCAGCCTGTAGGAGCACAGCTGTGGGACCAGACTCTGAGAGCCCAAGCACAGTTTGCTGCCAGCCACTAACCAAATTAACTTGATATATCAGGTGCACTGTGATGGGGGCTTATCGCCATACTAGTCTCCTCTGCTTGTTTCAGTAATCATAGGGCCCGATTACAGCCCTTTATATACAGGCTCACATGTAGGACACTTATTTTGTTGCCAGGAGAATCAAGTTTGTGCATTATCTCCATGTAACCTGCTAAGTCAAGGCAACAGGGGTGGGCAACAGAGGAAGCAGCCTGCTCTCCCCGGCTACCACAATTACATATTCCAACGATGGATGAACTGTGGTAGCCCCCAAGCTTGTAGAGCGTGGGCCTGCTGTAGTGCCCCAACACCCTTATTCCAGCTTTTACATCCAACTTATGTATTATGCATCTTTATATGAAACATTATTAAAAGTTTCATACATTTCCCCTGCCATCCCTTTGGTTCTGCAGCTGCTGCTCTTGGCCTTTCAACTCCACATCCTCTGCACATAGGAAGGTCAATGTTCAGAACTTTGTGTAAGATTCCCTTGGTGGTCTTAAAGAGGAGAGGAAGAAGGGTTGAAATGAAAACACCCCTCAAAGTGAAGGAATGTTTGCTCTGCCTTCTCCATTAGGCCGTGGAATGTTAATCTCTTAAACTCTACAACAGCTACCGTGAGGTTAAGTATGAATGGTAGGAGTATAATTGTGCCGCTGCTGTTGGCACTAACAATGGTATAAGGAAACGCAGGCTGAGATGCTGCTGCCCTTTCACAAGAATCTTAATCTCAAATACTTTCTGAGTGGGCAGGGAGGGGGTGAGTGCCCACGAGGAGCAGCTGTGAGGCTTCTGAGGTTCATAGATTATTGTCAGAACGAATGCTTCTATTGTATAATCTTAAGAAATGCCTCATAACACAGCCCATGGTGCACTCGTAACTGACTGATTGGTGTAAAGAAAAGCTGTATTACAGACTCCTTCACCGAGCCTCCTCAATGAAACAGACATGAAGCAGACTTACAAAACAAGGGCCACAAGCCCTTCCATACCAGCCATGTTGGCGTGGAGGCTGCCGGGATTGCTTTGTGCCAAGATGGTATTCAGTGACTACATCACTCTCAAATACAAGCTGGAGACACACCACAAATGCTCACAGAGTTGTGTTGTGCATTGTGCTCATGATCTACATTATTTAGCAAAAAGATGACTTTGATTGTTCAGTTTATTTACCACTATGGGCGATATTTATTGGAATGTCCCCTAATCACACTTATTTATGGCTAGTACACAAATTATTTGCTATGGTTCCCTTTGAACTGAGGGTGTGCAATGTATGTCCGGGAGGAGCGGGTGTTTACCAGATTTTCAAGATATCTACATGAAATAAATTGCTGTACAATGAACCTACAGGGAGCTCATTTACATATCTAGTGGTTTTCTTTGACACTGGCGTAGATCCAGGTCTCCTGAACCTCCGTTGGCCCTCCATGCTTTAAAGTGGGACTGTCATTGTTTGCTTGTTTGAAAATAAAAAAACACGAGATTTAACCAAACAAAGCCCCACAATTCTGTCAAGACCTGCCCAGCCTTTACCCAGCTCCCTGCCGATTCCGACTACAATCAGTGCAATAGATAATGCATAAAGAATGTGCAGCTTAAAAATAGTCATTTTATGACTTAAGTGCAAATGCATAACATAAACAAGTGCCTTCAAAGCGCATCAGAGTGTGTGCGACACAAGTCGTCTGCATCAGAACCCTCAATCAAACAGCAATGTAAACAGACCTAAGGAACAACCCATTTCTCTTCAAACAATGGTGAAGCTGGGACTTTTCTGAAGAAGAACAAGCCATCTCATGTAAAAATGAAACACCCCCTTTATCAACTTTCAGTTTGCTTTAGGAAACAAAACGAAAGTCGGGTGCAGCAAGGTGTAAACATGCGCAGACATACATTACTTACCTGCTATTGGTTACATGCTCTTTAGAGAATATATTTTTGAACGTGTCACACTAGTACAGCAGAAGGCAGGAGTGGCACGGTAGGCGCAGAACTGACTGTTCTATAAAAACATTTGAAAAAAACTTCAGGAAAACTGAAAAATTCAGGAATTAAATATGTGACTGCCGGAGCTCAAACCTAGATACGGGGAAAATGCCTCGTCTGGCTGAAAACCACGAGAAAAATCGGCATGCCTCCTTCCGTTGGTAATGACTCAAATAAAGAAGGACGATAACAAATCTTATCCAGTGAAAATACTGAGGGCCAATTAAGAGAGAAAAGGCTGCCTGCCCAAGCACCCTCTTGGAAATTAAAAACGAGCAGGAACAGCTGGGACCTTCACCGTCGGGATGACCAGGAGGAACCGTGGGGGAGTGGTAAGGAGTGATGACAGGGGAAGCACAAAATACAAAAGAAACACGAGGGCCAAAGAGTGAAGCCCAGCCCACTAGGTGGGATGACTGTGATGTGAAGACTCAACAGAAAACTGGATACTCATGCCCAGATGGGAGGAGGGGCCATTGTGCGCTGTGAAGGAGCATTGCCGCTGACCAAAAGAAACAATTAGTGAAATCGCCATGGGGCAAGAACAGACACAGAAAGGAGGGACCAACATGGACAAACGCCAATAACTAGCCAGCATTTCTGAATGCCACAGATAACAACCAATGGCAATTGGTGGGTGTGCCAAAAGCCCATGGAGGGATTACAACAGGTCTTGCAGACAGCACAAGCGCTGTCGAGGCTCGACCTAAAAAGAACAATGTGCCAGTTACACTAACCTGTTGTGATTGCAAAGCTGACCACTTGAAAAATCACAAGCTTTTCATCTACAAAAAGTGATTCTGCGAGTCTGAAAAGTCTTTTTAACTCACAAATTAAGTTTTGATATCCTTTCTGAATCACTAACCATGAATTTTCTGTATGTAAACATAGCACTAAAGGCCCCTGGTTTTGCATGTGGCGCGTGGCATTTCACACATCTACCTCCAATAGTCCCCGGTAAGGGATCAGAGCCACAGGATGGGCTATATTATGGCGTATGTTGGGTGAGACTGCCCAGGTTAGCACTATTCACTTTATACACTTACAAAAGAGAAGCTATTGGACTACCTTGCAGACTGTTTTAGGGCTGTCATGTTGGAATGAACTTATTTTAAAGGGAAAAGTTTTAATTATGCCTCTCTTTAAAAATGAAGTTTGTGCCATGTTGAATATTTAATGCTGTTTTTAATATGTTAAATTGTTATGGTTTTAAATAACTACAAACAATAAAATGTATTACTTATAGGAGGAAGTGTGAAAGGAAGTGACACCCGAGGGACATAGCTATCAGTAGTGCGGTATGTCCCTGCCACCACAGCCCAGGATTGTTTGGACCAAATGCACCCAGATTATAAAGGTATCCTATTATTAAACCACTGTAAGGGATGGCCACTTTTTTTTGCTTGCACCAGGGTCCATTGTGCCCTGTCTATGGCCACTGGGCATTCCCCTCCTATTTGTGATTTAGAAAGCAATATACCAATGGTTTGTAAACGACAAGTGTGGTTGCAAACAATTGATCAGACACCAACACTCTACTTCGGGAGGGTGGGGGGTATCTGAAAGCTGTGCCACAGGGACATCTTTCCATTGTGGTGCCCCAGGGACATCTTTCCATTGTGGTGCCCCAGGGACATCTTTCCTTTGTGAATCACTGAAGAGGAAGCACTGCATGCACCCCTAATATCTTCCTTGCCTGAAATCATTTCTTTAAAATAAAATGCACCAGTCCAGGGTTATCAAAAAAATTTCCGGGTAGGGAATGTGAATGAAGGGTAGTTTGCAAACCAGTCGGTATGCAATTTGCGCAAACCAGCTTGCAAAATGCTGTTAAAACACTGGGGCCCTGAATGCCAAATGCCAGGCACGGCCGGCACAAGTAAGAGCAGCGGGGCAGGGTGGAGGAAAGTCCACAGACGACGGGATAGGTAAAATTAAATAAATAAAACCACTTACCTTGTGCTCGCCGCATCGCTGATGCGACGAGCGCAAGGTAAGTGGTTTTATTCATTTTTTTATTTAATTTTACCTATGCCAACCCCACCCTGCCCTGGCCCACCGCTCTTACCTGTGCCAGCTGCACCTGCCAAACCCCAGTGATAAGATAATGGTTAGAGGATCTGAAACCGGCACTTTTTATGCTAATAAAGTCGCCGTTACAAAACTTACATAATGTTTCTCAAGGCTGAATCATTATGTAAAGAAACCGGGCAGACAACATGAAGTCTGCAGTTCTGTCAAACAGATGCCCGTGTAGGCGCCGGTTTGTCAAAAGACACCAGTTCTTTTTGAGTCTAGTTGGCTTGGACGCTGATACCCAGATCTCTGTCGCATAGCTACTGGTAATCAAACAGGAATACATTTGATATTAATATCTAAGTGGAGGTGCCCAAAGTTTTCCTTAGGAACCCGCTGTCAGCACTGCTACCAAGGACGCCTAAGCTTCAATCTGCCTCATGATAATCCATTCCACCACAATGCACTTTCTTCTGGGGGATATTCACAAGGACTTATCGCCGAGTTATCGCCACATTAACGCAACAAAAGTGGAGATAGATTTAACGCCCCATTCACAAGTTGGTTGCAAACTGCAGACAACGCAAGTATTCCCGCGATAACTGCCTCAAAATTTACCTCCACGGGTGACACCACCAACTAACCCTAATGAGATGCAGAGTAGGCGTTCCCGTGCAAAAACACACGAAAACACCACTACACCACATTCACAACGAACTGCCAGATCTTCGATGCGAACCAAAAACAGGTGATAAGCCGCGGTAGCAGCAGGGATTCAACACCTGCCTTCTGCTGGTGTTAAGCAGGACGACTACCTGCTGCATGAAAGGGAGCCCAGCCAAGAGCCACATCTGAAGACCCACAGATGCCATGGAGACAATGATCATGCAGCTCGGAGACCCATGAGGGCCACAACACCCACAGCCACCACCCCCAGGCCCGCCACCACCCCCAGGACCTGTCCCGCCCCCGGACCACCACAGAGGCAGCGTACACAAAGACAGCGGACCCACCGTAAACGCACCAGCCTCACAGACCGAACGCCAGAGGAGGACATTTCCCACTACAGGCCCAAAAGGACAACCATCCCCCGCATCCTGACCCACATCGCCCACCTGCTGACGGTACCAACACAGCGCACAACGAACATCCCTCCGCAGACAAAGCTGCCGGCTGTGCTGCACATGTTGGCCTCTGGTACCTTCCAACCCACAACTGCCAGAGTCAGAGGAGTCTCACAGCCAGCCCCATCCAAGTTCATCACACCTGTCCTGGATGCCATCATCAGCCTGGTACCCCAGCACCCCCACTCCACCCACACTGCGCAGGAGCAGCTGGAGACCAAGCAAGGCTCCCACGCCATAGCTGGATTCCCTCACGCGTCGGGGGCAATCAACTGCACACATGTACCCCTCGTGCCCCCTGCCGACACTGCACACAACTACCTCAACAGAAAGCACACGCATCCCATGGATGTGCAGGCAATAGTGGACCACCCGGGACTCCACAACAATGTCGTGGCCAACTCCCCAGGCAGAGTGCATGATTCCTACCTCTCCCGACAGTCCATCATCAACCAGCTCTCCCAGGATGGCACCTATGGAAATGCAGTGCTCGTTGGTAAGTCCCAAATGAACACACCACACACCTCCACCCCACAGTCATGCAACTCACGACACTGGCAATGGGCATGCAATGGGCATGCAGCACAACTACATTCAACATGCCCCACAACATGCCAACCGACCAGACACAACAACACGACTCCATTGGGAACCTGGGCTTGCCATGCCCACAACCCAGCCACGGCATGGCACCACAGCCACACAATAGCAGGATGTGAGGAGAGGCTTGGAGCAGGCATGTGCGAGAGCGGCAAGTGACTAATGAATGAGAACCTACCCAATGCCAGGTGTGGCGTGGAGGTGGCGGGCAGACTTCAGTGTGCAAACCACGGAAATGGCCATGTGGACATTAACTGCTGGTGCATGGAGTGTAGTGGCCAGTGGACGCTACCATGTCCCCACAGGCTGTGGGGCAGAACGCGGAAATGTCGCACGTTACGTCCCCCCCTGTATGCGCGGGCGGAGTGGGTTGGCCCTGCGTACGCCAGGCCTGCGTAGGGGTGTGAATAAAAAGCCCGTCGCACTGGGCATGGTCCTCTTTCGGAATGGCCAACGCGTCTGCCAGGGCGGCGCCTCCCAGCCCGCCACGAGGCCGGCGCCGTGCGTGGCGGGGCCTGCGTCCCTGTGCGCCTGCTGCACCCCGGGCCGCTGGTCCCCAGACCCGTCATGCCTGGCCCAGCGCACCAAGGAGGCTCCACTCACCTGCCGACACCGGCGTGTGTCAAAGAGGGCCCACCACGTGCTGGTGCAAGCTCCAGGCCCCAGTCCCGCGACCTCTGCAGCCTCCGCAGACCATCGCTGGCCTCCACGGCGCTGGCCCACAGTACTCCTTTCTCATTGACATACTCCACCGGCGTACTCTTCGGCCCAGCTGTTGGCACAAGTTGAACTGAGTCGCGAGTTCTGAATGGCAGTGACCAAAGGTCTGTGGCAGCGTCCACATCACTATACTCCCTCCGATCAGTGAAGCAAAAGTCTGCATCGCAGGCCTGCGACACGTGGTGCCTCTAACCCTGTTCAACGCAAGCCGGCGACACGTGGTGCCACTAACCCTGTTCAATGCAAGCCGGCGACACGTGGTGCCACTAACCCTGTTCAACGCAAGCCGGCGACACTTGGATGAGGGCTCAGGCCTACACTGCGCTCCAGTAGGTCCCACATGTGGAACTGTGTCCTGAGTCTTGAATGGCAGTGACCCCAAGTCCGTGGCAGCGTCCACATCACCAAACTCCCTCCGATCAGTGAAGCAAAAGTCTGCAACGCAAGCCTGCGACACGTGGTGCCACCAACCCTGTTCAACGCAAGCGGGCGACACTTGGATGAGGGCTCATGCCTACACTGCGCTCCAGTAGGTCCCACATGTGGAACTGTGTCCTGAGTCTTGAATGGCAGTGACCCCAAGTCCGTGGCACCGTCCACATCACTGAACTCCCTCCGATCAGTGAGGCCAAAGTCTGCATCGCAAGCACACGACACGTGTCTGTGGGCACGTGCTGACCGCTGCCCCCGGCCTACACTGCGGTCCAGTAGGTCCAACATCCAACACTTAGTCGTGATTCATGAATGGCAGAGTCCATACCAGTGAACGCACGGAGAGGAGTAAGAGGAAGATGCGGTTCAGTCCGGATGAAAGCCGGATCCTCGTTACGGAGGTGACCGAACACTAGCAACAACTGACCTGGTGCCACTAACCCTGCTCACCACAAGTCCGCGTCCCGTGGTGCCACTGAACCTGAACTACGCAGGCCGGTGGGACCATCCAACGTAAGCCGGCGACACTCGGTGAATGGCCCCTGCTGACCGCTGTCTCAGGCCTACACAGCGGTTCAGTAGGTCACACATGTGGAACTGTGTCCTGGGTAAGATATGGAGGAGTCCACACCATTGGACACGCCTCATCGCAGGGGGCATCCCCTATCAGCACTGGTGCCACTGACTCTGTGCGCAATGAGTCATGGGCACTTTCTGGTTGAACTTTGGTGGCGTCTGAGTCCATGGCCTGGGGGTTGTCTGCATCATCATCTGGCTGGGCCGGACTTGGTGTCCGACATGTGTCTGTTCCATTCATCTCCACCATAGTGACTGCTTCTGCGTGGTTCTGCCCTCTGCATCATGCCCTGGGGGTACAACTTCCACTGTCCACCGAGACACTCCGCGACACCCCCCTTTGTCATCTACGAGAACCTGCTCTGCTCCCGTGACCCTGCCCCAGTGCACTGCAAGTCAGCGGCCCGTGGCGGTAGGCCCGTGCAGGACGCTGTGCATCCGGGGCCACTAACTCTGTGCAGCTCAAGTCATGGGGCCTTTATGGTTGAATGGGTGTGTCCTTAACGATGGACACTGTTGTCGTTTTTTGACTGCACCAGGCACTCCATGACGGCTGGTGTACACACACCCCACACACATCCAACACAGGTGTCACTCGACTAATAAAAGTGGGCGGGCGCACGTGCCCGTAACCATTCCCACCATCTAAGCAAGTGTGTCCGTGAGGTCATTATGTCAGCATGATGAGCCGGAGCCCTGCAACATCACAGTGTGCTGTCTTCAGCGGAGGATACCATGTCACCTCAGCAGTGGCTGAGACCTTGGACATGTAGCTTCGCCCGCCCCCCCTGCATGCACAAGCGGCGTGCGCTGGTCAGGTGTACGTCAGGTCAGTGCAGGGGTGTGCTGATTCGGCAGGGGGATCAGGGCATGGCTCTGGTCTGGCTTTGAGCAGGAAGTGCGGTAAGTGTGTCTTTGTGTTGAGGTGTTGTCGCCACCAGGGCCACAGTAGTCGATGTTGCAATGTAGCATGCACCCGGAGGGCGGGCCCGCACGTACGGGGAAATGTAGGAGCGCAAGCCCGCTCGGGGTCTTGGCACATGCATGCCAAGTGTTATGTGTATCAGTCCTGCGGCTGCATGAGTCAGGTGCCTAGCCTCAATCGCAGCGCGATCACAACCAGCCATGGACTGTACACCTGTGTCAGCCCTGTCCGGACCATTGGCCTACACTCATGTGGCAGCACACCCTCAACGGCCAGCTTCAAGGTGTTGTTGGCATGCCGCTGGACATGCGCGGAGAGGCATGACCATGGTGTGCCGTAGGAGTGCACGTGATACAACCGCGCAGCGCACATGTGTGGGGGCTCGTGGGAGGGAGGAGCAGCTGTGAGGCAACGTAACACACAGTGAGGCCGCTCATGTGCCACGTGCTAGGCATATCATCCATGATTCCCTGGGTCGCAGGCATCCCACCCCACCCACGACAGGCCTCTGTACATCTCCTGTATGCATGCAGATGGTGAAGTTACTGTAGGGATGAAAGGTCCTTTGTCTGAACTATCAGGCGGTAGCACATCTGCAGCTCCTAGATGGGACTTGCATGTGCCCAGCACCCCCTGACAGATACGATAGCATTTGCTGGCGACTCCCACACTACGCACTGCCTGACGTGAGACCAACGTGTACACATCCCATACACAGAAGTCCTTGGTCATAGTTAGCGTGCGTGAAATGGCCTTCACACGTACTCCCACCACACCCCAGGCCTGCACTCGTTGCACACAGACACTGCTCATTGCTCTGAGCTGTGGCATTTCATCCACAGGACTGGCGCAGGTCAGCACAGTGCCGCTTCAAGCAGAGCCACTGACGCAATGGCAGACCATCCCGGACACATGCTCAACTCCAGTCACGTGGACCTGTACCGTGCACGTCTGCTGCATGTACTGGGGGCACTGGCATTGGCAGTGCTGCGGATCAGTTACCGGCTGAGCTTCCGCCTTACCAACGTCACCTGCGTTCAGCCTGTGTTGCATTGTCGCTCGTGCATATTCGAGTGGTCCATTGATGTCTGCCTCTCCAACGTTACGGTAGCTGACCTGGATTTCGAGGTGTGTGTGCGCCCCCTGTTGGCCCACGACCAGGAGTGTCACCGTGATGCCCGTTTATGGCATGCCTGGATGTTTGGCATGCATGCTGGCAACTGGACCTGGGAGATTGCACGAGTCGTCGTGTGCAGTGACCACATTGAGCCGCTCCCCGATTGGGCTTTCGTGCAAATTGGGGCCAGGGGTTGGAGTCAGCACATCTGTCCGGGACAGCTGATGGGTTACGTCGCCGACATGTTAGATGTGGTGGACAACGATCTCTCATTGGAAATATTGGCCTACGCTGCTGCACTCGCGTTCATGGACGAGTGACAAGGTACCTGCAGCCAGAACTGCATGTGACCCATTGCACGTGTCCCGACGCCTGGTTGCATGTTGGGGATCTGGTCACATGTCCCAAGTTGACAGTGGACATGGCTGCATTGGCCTGGACTCCTAATCCATATGCGGACAACCAACGTGGGTTGGCAATGACTTGTGTTGGTGAAGGACTCCCTCGGGGTGGGAATGGGCGCTTTCCGATGTTCCTCATTCAGACATGCTGCTGCATTGGTCTGCATGTCGTGGCACTTCCCTTGGCCGTACTGACACGCAATTGTTGATAAAGTTTCCGCACGTTCACTTGTCTCCAACTGTGTTGAGTGTTTATTTGTATGCCAATGTGTGTGTCACGGCCGATCTGGGTCCCTGCCGTATATGCATTGCTACCCCATCAGGTTGGTACTTGTGCATTATCATGTCCCTGTTTCGTGCTTTACCAGATGCGTATGGCCATTTACCGGCCACAAGCGGGTGCACTTGTGTCCTGTGTTCGGTTGTGCAAATGTTGGTGTTTGTACCACATTGTGTTGGATGTTGGGGTGCTCTGCTTCCTATGTGTGTGTGCTGCATTGTGTGCGAGATGTCCCTTCTGCTCTGATTTGGCTCACCCTTCTCCCTTTCCGGCAGTGTGGTTTTCACTTCTGTGCTTGTTCAGTGGTGTGATATTGCCGAGTTGTGTGACTTGTGCTCTTGGTTGGTGTTGTTACTCTTGGGCATGGTTTGTCTGCAGTTGTGCTGTGCTTAATTGTGCATGTGTGCCATTGTGCCCATCTCCCCCGTCCCCCAGTCCCTGGTCGTTCCTCTCCCTGTTGCTGTTGTGTCTGTTGATTTTGAGCAGTTTCCGGTCCCGACTCCTGCCACCATCTCCAGACTGATGTGGCGGACACCATTTCCTCCATGTCATCCAGCTCCTGGTGTGGCGCTGGACTACCACCTCCGGTGTGAATTGCTGCCTTCTGGTTGTTGGCATGTTTCTGCTTGTTTGTGCATTTCGTATCATTCCAGCTGTTCTGGTTTTCTTCCATTGTCCTCCTCCGCTCTCCGGCTGCATTCACCTTGTCCACGATGGCCTGCCATGTTCAATGTTTTGTTGCCAATGGGGCTTGTGGGGTTGTGTACTAGCTCAGACTGCCTCCATTGTGCTTCGCTGTTGTTTTCTGTTTGGTTTGTCTCTCTTTTTCCTGCTTTTGTTGTGCTTATTCCCGCCTGCCGTATGTGTGTCGCGGGCCTGGCGCTGCTTATCGCTGCTTTCCTCATCGCGAATGGGCTCATGGCATTTTTTTTGGTGTTGGGGTTTGTGTTTTTATCTCCGTCGCGGTGGTTGTATCGCGGACATTGGCCGCGTTTTCGGAAGACTATCGCATGGTACCGCCGTGTTGTGAATTCCAGGTTAACACGGGGTTATTTTCCCGCGATAGACTGCCATGTGTAAAGTTGCGTTAACATTTTTTGGAGATGCTTAGCGCACGTTCTTGTGAATATCCCCCTCTGTCTTTTTATATGCAAGTTGTTATTCATCCATGCTGTCTCCCTTTGTCACTGTTTTCCTACATTTCTCTTCCTCTTATTTCTCCCTTTTCTGCCTTTCTCTGTTACCCTGGGCCAAATTCTGATGATGAAAAGTAAGTCCCGGTCCCCAAAAAAAAGTGCTGGTGCCCGACACCGGCAACTACTTACACACAAATTAAGCCCTGGCATGCAGACTTCACACATTTCACTCGTACGTGGGCCTAATTTAGAGCTTTGTGGATACAGAAAATCCTCTGCTTTCTAAATGAAATGCTAAAACCCAGTAGCGGCCCGTGCAGGTAAGCGCAGTGGAGTGGGGCGGGGCAGGGGTGGGGGGGTGAAAGTGACAAATGACGGGATAGGAAATATAAAATAAATAATTAAATAAAACCACTTAGCTTTCACTCGCCGCATCGCCGAGTCAGCGAAGCGGTGAGCGCAAAGTAAGTGGTTTTATTTAATTATTTATTTTATATTCCCTATTCCGTCATTTGTCACTTTCACCCCCTCCACCCCTTCCTCGCCCTCAGCACCCCTTCCCCGCCTCCCCCCCACTGCGCTTACCTGCACGGGCTGCTACTGCTAAAACCAGAGGAAAATTCACCAGTAGAATTTCCTCCATCATGCTCTCCATATGATGAAGTGTTGTGTAGCTCCTATAGTACCCCTGCAGGACCTGCGCGTTTGGATAACATATACTGCGGGCTTGGTGGCAGACTGACTCTGTGCACCCACACCGTATATGTTAGCCTGGTTTGCATTAGCTAGCTCGCAGTGCCACTAGGGTCTCCTCTTATCGGGGAGAGATTAGTTTCTGGCAACCTTAGATCATGACAACCCTGATCCCTCAGAATCGTGGAAACAATATACTACCTTTCGCTCAGTCACTCGTGCTCACTTATTCGGTTTGTCTCAGAGAGTTACACAGAATAAACAGTCGGGCGTTTCAATAAGTATTTATTGAACAGTTGTTATTCTAGTGTAAAATATATGTGCTGCGGTAACCAGCAGACAATAGCAGAGATATATTATCAGCAGTACGATAAAAGCAAAGGGATAGAACAGTTCTACCATATTGTGATAATCATGAGTACATACATGAATATAAAAGCATTATGCAAGTGCGCGTACTCCTACGATGCCTACCTAGATGTACCTGAGAGTACCTAGCATATGTGTGTAGGTCTTAGAAGCTAAGAGCCAAGAATCCTCCTAGGATTTAGTCGAACCCCCATACCTGAATAGAGAGAGTGTGGGACCCCGTCCTGGTCTCGAGTTGGACACCCCGTCTGGGTTGTGTCAGACCACTGTCAGCTTGAGCGACTGCATGCAGGAGCCTCAGCGTCTCTGGTCAGTGTGTCAGCATGGAAGTCTCGGTTCCCTCTGTCTTACCGGGGCAAGATGTGGTGTATTTATACCCTAAAGAGTCTCGGTCCTCAGTATGGTTTGTATTGGACATGAGGAAGACGTCAGGGGTGAACTTTGTACATACATATTATGCCAGTGGTGTATTCTTAGAGAGCCATGCATAATTAACATAATTAATGAGTACAGTGTGGGCCTGTGTTTGGAAAAACCCTGCTGTATTCAAAACCACAGGATAGATAACGTTCAGCCCTCAGAGCTCTTTGTGTACTAGCTGGGACCAATGTAGGTGAAAGATCATGCCTATATAAGGAATCATACTATAATAGGACATGTACAGTTGTGACCATAATTGGGCATATGCGGCCATGACCATAATAGGGCAAGTACGAATATGACCATATTAGGGTAAATATGAATACGTCCATTTTAGGGCATGTACGAACGGGTCTACATTAGGGCCTCTATGCGGGATATAACACCCACTCCTCTTCCGAACTGGATAAAAATGACCATACTTAAAATCTGGACAATTTAAAAACATTTTTAAAAGCAAGTAAAAACATGATTCTAAAAAATAGTTACAAAATTTTAGGTGCTTAAAAAAAAAAATGTTTAAATTCAGCTTTTTCTAGTTGCTACTTAAAAAGTCAATATCGTTTCTCTATAGAAGTTGTATTACCATAAGCAGGAGAAGGCCATGCTTTTCTCAAGCGAAAGTGTCAATGTAAGAAAATGTTCCAAATTTAGATAGTTTATTTTGAAACGAGTGAAGAAGCCGAATTCTTTCCCAGGACACGATGAGCCAATTCAAGATTACGCGTCCTGGCTGGGAAGCTCAATATTATCGGTGTCAGCTGCTGTAGATGACAAATCCAACGCCTCACAGAGAACGTCAATCGCACATAGATGGAATGTAGTACTGCCAACAGTCGGTGCTGCGGCAGCTTGTACGGCAGTTGTAACCTAGGTGCCTGTGGAAGAATCACCTAACCCAGCAGGAGCGAACGGCACCTGTGTATTCTCCAGGAATGCATTCATCAGAATCGGAAGCCGCGGAGGACAACGCAGAGCGTGGGCCTTTATGGGGTCCAGCATTGCATCCGTGTCCGGAGGCGCATCTGATGGAAATGTCAGACAAAGATCCAACGTGCATTCTTCTCCGCAGAACAGGCATTGAAGAACAGGTAAGATGCAGTCTACCCAGACTGGTCTAAAAGATAGAAACCAGGAGGCATTGAGTTCTCGCAGGCAAGAAATGCCCAGAAGTTGTACCATGTGTTCACGGTATTTCCGCTCCAGGAGCGTGTTCACCATTCCCTCGGGAAGTGGGCCGTCCATTGCGTAGCAGCAATATTACAATCAGGATTCCTGCGATTAGGAACAGGATGAGCGGGAATCCTCCAAATACGCTTCCCAATACGGAGTGTATAAAATTTGGGATTACTCCGAAGACTGTCTGAAAGGTGCTTAACAGTCCGGACCCTATGGTCTTAAATAGGTGTACAATTCCGCTCGTATCAGACATATTGAAGATACGTCCCACCATTTCTGCTAAATGAATGGGGCAGTTTGTACGTATGAGTGCCTGTATCTCGGTCGAGGTCCTTGCAATTTGAAGTTCATAGGTTTCTGGAGCAGAGGTTAAGGGCACGGGGTGCTGTAAAAGCATGGCTTTCAATCTGCTCAGAGTATCAAACTGTATAAAAGAAACATTCAGTGAAGGCAATAGCGGCGCCTCCCCGACTGTGTTCAGTGGCGGAAACAATACTTGCATACAGCAAGTAACCCTGGAGTTAACAGTGACCAGATATGCGACGCGCAGAAGCATCCCACAGCAACCTTGATCATTTAGCATTAAATAACTCCCATTCGAGAGCAGCTGGAAAACCGGCGTGATCATGGCCGCTGGGGTCCCTGACATGTGACAAGATAAGTTCGCCACTGAACCACTGCAGGCTCCGTGTAGAGAAATATCCTGACACATGAGAGAACCGCTCAAAGCGTTCTTGCAGTTTGTACCACTCAGATACACTTCTCGATCCCCATTCCGGCATCGGTATCTATATGGTATCTCCCAAGTTTCCTTGATGTATCCCTTACCCATTTTCACATATTTGCCTGCCTGCCTTTGCTCTAGGCAATATTGAAACTGAAACGTAGTGACCGGCAGAGTGATTTGGCCATGAATTAGCCATTCTGTTGATGGTGACTCGGCTACAGTGAAAGGTAGCCTTTCCAGTTTCTCAATACGCAGCATTGTATATTTGGCTCCCCTTTGTGCCATTTCTGTCTGTTTATCAGTTAGATTGTATTCTGAAAACAGAGACGTGGTGTTTATAAAACGCCATGGCACATAGCCTGCACGCAAAGATTGCAGCGTCCAGCTTAACATCATAATAGAACATAGCTGTGATTGCCCGTGTTGTAACAAGGCCAGATCTTGTTCTAATATTTAAAACACAAGAATGATCCAGCACTCCAAAACAAATTCAAATTGTAACAGTTAATGAAAAATGAGTTCAAAGAATGATTCAGCAGGTCTGGTCTCGTTCCAATTCTTTATTCAAATTCTTCTTAAAAGAGAGATTGTAGCCTAAGCGTTTCGTCCATCAAGGACTTCTTCAGGGCTACAAGTAAGTATATATAATATACATTATATTTACAATATTTACAACATATAAGACAAATTGACACGGCATTTGGTTAAAAAATATGAACGATATGATTAGGCTGTATGTACATAAAATACAATTGTAAATATAATGTATATTATGTATACGTGTAGCCCTGAAGAAGTCCTTGATGGACGAAACGCGTAGGCTACAATCTCTCTTTTAAGAAGAATTTGAATAAAGAATTGGAACGAGACCAGACCTGCTGAATCATTCTTTGAACTCATTTCTCATTAACTGTTACAATTTGAATTTGTTTTGGAGTGCTGGATCATTCTTGTGTTTTAATGATTGGTGGGATCTTGTATCCTAGGGGACTTAAGGGTATTGAGTCTCAGGTCCTTGGCACCCAGTTAGCTTGAATTACCTTTTACCCTACACAAGGGATAAGTGCAGTCACTATTGCCCCATACCCTTCCTCGCTGTGCCTTGTTCTAATATGTTGATTGCCGAAGACACAATGTTGCCTAAGGAGTAAATCCTGGAGGTCAAAGTTGTTAACCCATTATCCACCACAGCTAATGCCTTTTCTAAGTTAATACGGTCTATTTCCCGTATCCTTTCTGTGGACTCTTGTTGGGATATTTTCCAGTTTTCATTATAGTAGGCATAAAGGCCTGCATATATGAAACGTTTCTGACGTTGTTTCCTGGGACCTAGTAGAAAATCTCTAAGATCCATGTCAGGTGTGAGTAAGGTCAAGTGGTGCTTTACTTCTGTCAGTGTTGAGGTCTCTAGCCAATCAAGGCACAACTACCCAACACTATACGATGTCGCTACCCCTGGGTGTTGTCTTTGTACATAGCGTGGATCTGGACTATGGATACTAAACCCTTCGTTGTATTCATAAATCTCTGTTGACATTTGTTTGTGTCAATGGGCCAAACCAGCCATTCTGTCCAATCAGGATCTGATCTGTTGTACTGGAAAATGTCATCTAATCCTACCCCTTGTGTAGTTGAATTCTGCACCCCACCCATCTGCGATGGTGTTGGAAACCCCGGTGTGTTCATTTCCTTTGGCTAATCCAAGACAGGTTGTTTGTTGCACAGTCTCATTCAGAAATAAAATCTGCTGCGGAATGATGCATGCTCTAAAAAGTGCTTCTATTCCCTGGACTTGTCAGTCCCTAGAACCCCAGATCAATTTGGAATCTATTGTGTCTTTCCATAGATTGAAACCCTGTTTAGACAACGGGTTCAGAAAGGATGCAGAGTAAATATGTTTGGTGTTTGTTAACATAATTTTCTGAGCTGAAATTTTCGCCACTTTATAATAAAATGACTTTGGGTCGGATGTGTTAAACCCTGAGAAGTATGTGAATTTCTGTGCAAATGCTTGTGAACTATCTTTTGGAGGTGTTGGGCAGTGTTCCCACTGGTGGTACTCAAATACATTTCTAGGTGTTATAGACTTGTGTAAGAATTGATGACCATATTGCTGATAACAGTACAATGTATCATAGTCTGAAGTACCTTCTAACATTTCATTGTTCGGAAATGCAGCAGTTTTTTCTAAATCAGACATCATAGCATTTACAGTTTCAGTGTCCCAATCATCAGAAAATGTACTGGAGGTAATGAAATCACTTGAAGAAATTTTAAATACATGTTTTAGCTTTAAAAGTTCAGTCGAACCTAATATATCGTAATCAATCTTGTCCCATACTATACCGTCCGGTATAGGAACTGCTGTGATGTTCACTGAAGACAAGTCTCTTGGTTCACGATGTGAAGACTGGTGTGGTTTTAAAATCAAATTGACTGTTTGGGCTGTAGAGCTAGGTTGGAGGTATCGTCCATTAATAAGCATACTAAAAGTTATTATTAAACCTAGCCAGAAAATGAAAAATAAAATCCCAGTGATATACCATAGTTCTATCCAAGGTGACATCAGGTAAGTCTTTTCCGGTTCGCTTGGATCCAGTGAAAACGTATCAAAGTTCATGAAATAGCCAGAAGCAGTTCGATCAATTGTTGGAATTGCATCGGAATTTGTTGAAATCGGATTTTGCTCTTGACGAGGCATGTTGACGTAGATGTCTGTATTAGGTCTGATTGCAACTTGGTTGTTAAATTGGTTTTCATTGTGAAGATGAATTTCTTGTTGAAGTGGAACGAGTTCCATAGCATTGTTGCCTAGTCCTTCATTCCGTACAGGTTGCTCTTCAAACGTGATGAGTCTTTCTGTTTGAACTTCTTTGATTGTAGCGAGAGGAGGGCGTTTGCTACTGTGGAGTCCACGAGGCCTACTGTTTAGTATCGGCCACATAGTGTGGTTTGATTAAGTCAATTGAGACTAATCTTTTCTCCTTTTTCCCGGCAAGAGGTGGCAGAAGTACAGTTCTTGTGCCGTGATTGCAAGGACCGGTACAGGCTTTCTGTAGGATGGCACAAATTCTTTCTTGTCAGCAATCTTCTCTCTGACTAGATCCCCGATTTTTGGGATCCAGACAGGTCTTGCCATTACTGCCTTGACTTCCTCAGTGGCGGCCTGTTTCTGGAGCACGTTACTTTGTTGTGTCCTGGATTCATTTAGATCCTGTAAAACAGCCAAACGATCATGGATATCAAATGGTTTTTCATCCGCCACTGTGCCTTCACAATCAAGATCAGGTACCCACATTCTTGTCCCAAATAGGACCTCGTAAGGAGTGACACCTCCTAGAGAGCTTCTTGGCTGATTATTGAGCGCGTGCTGTACCCCATAAAGGTGATCGACCCATCTACCGCCCTTGCCTAATACCCTAGCTGTTAAAGATTGCTTTAAGTCTCGGTTTTTCCTCTCCACAACAGAATTTCCCTCGGGATGGTACGGAGAGGAGTACCGCAATGCGACGCCCATTCCATCCATGGCCTCTTTGTAAGCCCGAGAGCTAAACGCCGGACCACGGTCAGAATGTAACGTGCCAACTGTGTATGTGCTGATAAAGACTCCCAAATCTTTTATAACAGTTCGAGCGTCAGCCGAGCGCTGAGGCCAAACCCATAGGAATCTTGAGCAGGAATCCACTGCAACCATGATATTTTTCTTGGACCCATCAGATTGTAGGGGTCCGCAGTGGTCCAAATAAACACATGCGAGAGGTTTGTCTGATTTCAGTAATGGTGTCTGCGCTGGGCGTGTTACGGTGGAGCCTTTTATCTGCTGACAGATGTCGCATTTCAAGACATAGGGCCTGATTCTGATGCGGGTTGGAAAGCTTCCCGACCGAATCGGTTTGGAAATGGTTTCCAACCCACTCGGATCGGGAGAGTCCGACCGACGGAGTACGATGCATCCGGATGCTTCCAGATACGATTTGGTTGGACTCTCATTGACTTCAATGGGAGCATATGTTCCTAACCGCATCATAATTGGGCCCTGGGTCGGGAAGACACGTTCCCGATCCGATTTGGAAGGAGCAAATACCATTAGGAGGCCTTCCTAACCGCATCAGAATCAGGCCCTAGGTGGGAATGCTTTCCTAACCGCATCAGAATCAGGCCCATAGTCTTTAGTCTGTTTTGTTAACCCTGGCCACCAGTAGCGCTGTTTCAGTAAAGAAATAGTCGCTGTGACGCCTGTATGCGCAGAACCCAAACCCTCGTGTCCCGCTAAAATCAAGCCTAGCCTACGATCCATATTTGGTATTACTCTATCCCCCACTCCAGGAATCTGAGCATATGGAATGTTTTGTGCATCTAACTTGTAGGAGTACTTGAGTGGAAATTTTTTAGGTACTGCTGTGCTGCCTTTGCGTGAAGCATTGACAGCTACCATTATCTCGCCGTCTATTTTAGTTTTTGAACAAGTAACTGCAGCTACGGCGGCTGTGCGAACAGCCCCCTTTGCTGCTTCATCAGCCAATGAATTCCCTTCAACGTGAACGCCATCACGCTGATGACTCAGTGTATTCTATCACGTGAGCCCTTGGTAGTTCGTTTCTCAACTCCACTACCTGTTCCCATAGCATTTTATGCTTTATTGTGCCACCTTTTGCATCTTTGAACCCGTTTTGTTCCCAATGATGTAGATATTCATTGTACGACTGTACACAGTAAAAGGAATCACACACAAGTGTGGGGAATTCGTGATCCGTATTTATAAGTGGCAGTATAAGTGCTTTGAGTTCTGCCAACTGAGCCGTGCAGTCTCCTAGAGATTGCGTTTTAGTGCAACTCGGCTGGAACTTGCCATCGTGCATGCCACCTTTAACAATCGCACACGCTGCGCTGTAAGCTTGCTTGCTTCCTGTGGCTGGTTGAGCA
Organism: Calotriton arnoldi; assembly: GCA_963921515.1. Classification (NCBI taxonomy): domain Eukaryota; kingdom Metazoa; phylum Chordata; class Amphibia; order Caudata; family Salamandridae; genus Calotriton; species Calotriton arnoldi. The sequence continues at coordinate 116,988 of CAWUFW010006296.1, forward strand.
GATCCGTCAGTATAAATAATGTATTAATACTGATCTAGAGGCAAAATTTCATTTGGTAGAGGATATTCTTGTTCGTATTGCAGGAATGCCCGTGTTTTTAAACTTGGATCAAATCTGTATTCAACATCCGTTGCAGTAAGAGAATTAGCCCATTGTATCCATCTTGGATGTAAGGCTTTAGCATTTGGAATGCTAGCTTTTGTAACAGCTTCTAAAGCTGGTACTGGGGTCACGACAATTATGCGTTTTCCCTGAGCCAGAGCTCTTTCTCTTGCTACAGCGGACTGCACTGCTGTCAGGATTTTTTCTGTTGAAGTGAAACGCAGCTCTGCGTTTGTGTACAGGTGTGATTTGTATGCAATTGGTACTGTTTCACCTTCATTAAAAGTGTGTACCCGCATTGACCCGCTATGACTCGGATCACTAAGTTCTGTGCGTTTACGCGTGTCTGTGAATGTTTAGAAGCTATCATGTCTTCCTGTAGAGAACGCAGGATATTTGTGTGTTCCTGTGTCCATTGTTTGACTGAAAAGTCAGGTTTTATTAAGTCATAGAAAGGTTTTACTCTTTCTGCGTAATCCAAAATGTATGTCCGACCAAAATTTAGAAATCCCAGAATTGATTGTAAATTCTTTAATGATTTTGGAGGTTGGAGCAGCGCACACTTTTCTAAAAAGTTAGCTGCCAGGCTTTTTCCCTCACTTGACAGTTCGTATCCTAAAAACAGGACATTGAGGTGGGCAATTTTTGATTTTTTGAAATTAAATTTATAGCCCTCAGAGGCGAATCCCATAATAATGGTGCTCACCCTGGTCAAGTGCCTCGGTAAGTCATCGTCCGTCAGATAAATATCATCCACATAGGACAATGCTTCTTCATCCAAATTTTGGAGTAACTCTGTTACCCTTGCTGAAAACAACCCCGGCCATTCTTATACCATTGGGGGAGTCGGCGAAATTGCCGTTGGGACCCTGACGCACTGAATGCGGTTAGATTCCTGCTTTCAGGCGCTATATTTTGGCAGAAAAATCCATTTGAGATATCAAGTGTTTTGTATTTTTTGCGCACAATGTTATTCATTAATGCAGCACTGTGTGCATTTTGAACTGCAAATGTCTTTGTGTAAGTGTTTAAATGTCTGTAATCTAAAACTAGACGATATGTATTGTCAGGTTTGGCTACGGGGAACAAAGGATTGTTCATAGGTGAAGTGCAATTTTCTATCACCCCCTTATATTGAAGTTGATCTAGAATCTCCCTGACTTGTTTTTTAGCTTCCTGCTTTATAGGGTATTGCCTTTGGGCATTTGGGGAAACTTTTAACGGGATCACGTGGTGGGTTGAATCCTCATCCCAACCAGCATGATTTTTATACAATGCTGGAGCTAGGGCAACCGCCCACTCCTGCGCATATGGATGTTTTAGGTGAATGGGAACAAGGTCGGAAAAGGCTGGAAAAATTATCGTTTCTCCCCTAGGGCACTCCATGACGAATGCAGGCGGCCAGTCTTGTTCTGCTAATAGAATGTCATAACCAGATGACAGATTTTTCCAAAAGAGACCTTTAACTTTTCTGGGCTTGTCCCCCTCCATCCGGAGTGTTATCTCATGTAACTTATGTGGGACACTTACCCGAGTATCAGGTGTTTCCACGATGATATACTCACTCAATTCCGCTGTCACCAGAAATTCCTTCAGGTTCTGGCGAGCTATCGTTACTTCTGCCGCGCTGTCTAGCATCGTCAGAGCCCACTCCCCGTTCAGAAGCTGTGTCCTCAGAAATCTGGGCATGTCTGATCTTGAGACCTGCTACCTTCTTCTTTTTGAATTGAGGTTTAGAATTTTGTTTATCTTCTTTTTTAGGTGCGTAGTCCGCAGCGCGTTGCGTGTCTCTGGACTTTGTACGCTCCTCTTGTCTGTGTTCTGACCGTCCTTCCCTCTCGGAGTTTCGTGATGAACCCTGAAAGGAATGAGAGGAACGAGTATCAGTATCCTGATACCTGTCAGGTTTTTTAATATTATCCCTATTCCTGAGGTTATACCTCCTTTCAGAGGGCTCCTGTTGAGGAGACCTACCTCTGGATTGAGATCTGGTGTCTTTAGACTTTTGTTGTTTTTTATTTTCCCACTTCTTTTTAGGAGAAGTAGGTGTCTGCTTTGTAGTGTCCTTTTCAGGACTGCCCACCAGTTGTGGTTTTAATGCTTTCCCACCTAGACTGTCTCTGCCTAATTCTGCATATGCAGTTTCGATTATTTTGGGTAGTTCGTGTTGTTGATCTACTGGACTGAACTCCCTTAGGCGTTGGCGGATCGCCACAGAAGCTGCTTCCCCCTTAATGTTAGCTAGTATTATGGCTGATACCTGGTCAAAGTTATTTAGTAACTTCATCCCTAAGTTAAGGGCAGGCTCTGCTCCGTACTCATTTTGTATTTGTTTTAATACTTCAGGTACTACTGCTATTGACGGGATACCCTGTGTTCTGGTATATATGGCAGCAAAGACTGAACCCCAAGAGGTGCAGTCCTCTACTTGTGGTGTGAGACCCATGGGCAAGCAGATTGTTAGAATTCTGTGTTTATCACTGGTTGTAGTATTCGGGAATACTGCTTCAAGCTGAGTTATTTTCTGAGCTATCCAGAATGGGATTTGTTCGCGTTTTGCTGGCATTTTGCCCATTATCGCGTGTAATGTTTGTGGAGTAATTTTATTAACTGTACCTTGGACTGGAGTGTCTTGTGCTGCAGCTGGTGCAGGCTGAACTGTTAAAGTCCTCATCACAAATTGTGTGAGGTTTCTGTAGATTTAAATTAAATCTCTGTGTTGTACGAGTAAGTCTGGCTGTGGCATTGTGCCAATGTCAGGATGTGGTGTGTATGCCGGTAATATGGGCCATGTGGCTCCTGCTCCTCCGAGCGGGCCTAATCTTGCTCTTCCTCGTACGTGGGGTAGGGCGCCTTCAAACCAGTAATTATGCTCCTGGTAAGTGAGCGGAACCTCTACTTCCTCAAAAGGAGTATAGTCCGCTGGTGTTTCACCTTCTAGGTAGTAGTGAAATACATTTGTAATTGCATTCGCTGCTGGGAATGTAACCCATGAATAGAACACCTCTGTTTTATTAGATTCGTGTGCCTCAATCACGAAAATTACTGTACCACCCCAGGCTCTTAAGCCATGTTCTAGAAGTTTTATGGTGACTGCCCTCCTGAAATTTGGTGCAATTTGTATTGCATCTTCAGGGTCTTCTTCTAAACCAAAGAGGTTTGTTGTAACTCCTTGTTTCGTCTGTTTCTTCCACCATTTTTAATTGGAAGAAGGGAGGTTAAAGAATTTTTAAGATAAGGTGTAAATGCACAATTGTAGGAACTCTATGTCCTTCAAGCTTGAATAACCAACAGCCGATAAATAGTATTCTCGTACTACTCAGCTGCGGCGGATTTAGTGCCCACCCACTCCAGACGTCTCTGGGGTTTTGTGAGTAGGTTCTCTGAGAATAGCACGACTGAACTACTCAGATTCTACTGTTAAATAAGTACCAGACCAACGTTGGCGGCGCCATGTCGTGTAGCTCCAATAGTACCCCTGCAGGACCTGCGCGTTTGGATAACATATACTGCGGGCTTGGTGGCAGACTGACTCCATGCACCCCCACCGTATATGTTAGCCTGGTTTGCATTAGCTAGCTCGCAGTGCCACTAGTGTCTCCTCTTATCGGGGAGAGATTAGTTTCTGGCAACCTCAGATCATGACAACCCTGATCCCTCAGAATCGTGGCAACAATATACTACCTTTCGCTCAGTCACTCGTGCTCACTTATTCGATTTGTCTCAGAGAGTTACACAGAATAAACAGTCGGGCGTTTCAATAAGTATTTATTGAACAGTTGTTATTCTAGTGTAAAATATATGTGCTGCGGTAACCAGCAGACAATAGCAGAGATATATTATCAGCAGTACGATAAAAGCAAAGGGAAAGAACAGTTCTACCATATTGCGATAATCATGAGTACATACATGAATATAAAAGCATTATGCAAGTGCGCGTACTCCTACAATACCTACCTAGATGTACCTGAGTGTACCTAGCATATGTGTGTAGGTCTTAGAAGCTAAGAGCCAAGAATCCTCCTAGGATTTAGTCGAACCCCCATACCTGAATAGAGAGAGTGTGGGACCCCGTCCTGGTCTCGAGTTGGACACCCCGTCCGGGTTGTGTCAGACCACTGTCAGCTTGAGCGACTGCATGCAGGAGCCTCAGCGTCTCTGGTCAGTGTGTCAGCATGGAAGTCTCGGTTCCCTCTGTCTTACCGGGGCAAGATGTGGTGTATTTATACCCTAAAGAGTCTCGGTCCTCAGTATGGTTTGTATTGGACATGAGGAAGATGTCAGGGGTGAACTTTGTACATACATATTATGCCAGTGGTGTATTCTTAGAGACCCATGCATAATTAATGAGTACAGTGTGGACCTGTGTTTGGAAAAACCCTGCTGTATTCAAAACCACAGGATAGATAACGTTCAGCCCTCAGAGCTCGTTGTGTACTAGCTGGGACCAATGTAGGTGAAAGATCATGCCTTTATAAGGAATCATACTATAATAGGACATGTACAGTTGTGACCATAATTGGGCATATGCGGCCATGACCATAATAGGGCAAGTACGAATATGACCATATTAGGGTAAATATGAATACGTCCATTTTAGGGCATGTACGAACGGGTCTACATTAGGGCCTCTATGCGGGATATAACAGAAGGAAAGTGCCCTGGTGGATTCACCGCTGGTTCATCACTTACTTGAGAACTCCAAGGGGCATATTCACAAGCCCTTATCGCCACAGGAACGTCACTTTTTTCGATGTTCCTGTGGCGATAGGGGCTTCACCTTATTCACAAGGCTGCGTTAAGCCACTTAATGTGGCTTAACGCTGCCTTGTGAATAAGGCCCCCTTTCACGCTATACTTAGCGTGAAAGGGGAGGGCAATGTGTGTTGCTGTGGGCGTTCCACCGCAACACCCATTGCTTCTGATGCTGCCTCCTATTCACCAGAGCAGCGTAAATAGGAGGCAGCGCCAGAATTAAGACCAGGGAAAACCTGGTCTTAACCTGGCGAAGCGAGGAGAACTTTTTAATTTCTCCTCGCTTTTGCTGTTTTCATATGTGCTGCGTTGTGCAGCACACATGAAAACAGCAAAAGCCCAATGATTGTGTATGTACATGAAGGTCCCCCTTCCTGCACATAAACAATCATTTTTTGAAAATGCCGTTTTGCAACTTCTGTGTGTGCAGCATTAAGCTGCACACATAGAAGTCACAAAACGGCATTTCCAGATTGTTTATGTGCAGGAAGGGGGACCTTCCTGTACATACACAATCTTCCCTTGCACGCAGACACCCTTGCACCATGGTGCAAGGGTGCCTGCGTTGGCGCTAAGCTGTTACACTAAGCGCCAGCGCAGGAGGAAACGCAAGGCTGCACCATATCCTTGTGAATATGGTGCAGCCTTGCGTTTCTGAAGTGGCGAAGTGAGGCGTTAAGCCATGACGGCTAACGCCTCACTTCGCCACTTCCTTGTGAATATGCCCCCAAGTACTTTCTGTTACCGCCAACATCTTATTCAGATCCCATTTTCTAAAACCGAGTCTGCAATCAATCCCCTGACCCTGAGAGAGCTAGCGACACTTTCTCAATGGCATTGTGGTGAAGGATGGTTACATTTATGATGGATGAGATGAGAGTAACTCTGGCATCTGTGAGAGGGCACTGCCCTGCCTGGGTACCAGTAGATCTCTTCCAACACAAGGGACTTTTATTCTGATCACCGTCATCATTCATTCATGGTATTCGCAATACCCGGCGACGGTATTTAAAAAAATCATTGAAATACTGTAATGCATGGTGAACGATGTCTGTCACAACATCAAGGTCCAGAATATTGACCTGCAATGTAAACGAGGCCACAATATCTGCTCTCACTGCCTCATCAAGGTAAGTATGTGTAGGGAAGTATAGAGTCACTCTTCTTAACTCGACCATTTAAGGTAGTCCATATTGTGGGTTTGATACTGTTGCAGGTCGAAATTTCGACCACAATATTGTGACACCCCACCAAATGGACGAACTATCACAAAATCAAAATCATTAAAAACATAAAAAAATGTGCAGCATATAATATCCACCCCATAACAAAACTGAAGCCAGGGTCTAGTTCACATTTTTTTGCACTTTACTGTAGGATGTCACAGAATACGTGTGCCAAAAAAGCAAGGGGAAACTATATTGTTTTTCGTCATTTTTAATTAACAGGAGGATATTTTATGTTCTGTATTTTTACATTTTGAAGTGATTTGGCTTGTAATAATTCACGCATTGGCATTTCAAATAATGTTTGGAGTAGTACCGAGTACAATAAATAGGTGACGATGAGGACCTTGCTGTCCGAGCTTCTTCCCTGTTAAGAATTAATAATGCAATTTAGGGTCTGATATAGTTTGGCAGACGGGTACTCCACAGCCCAGATGTGACGGATATACCGTCTGCCTTATTACAAGTGCTTTAGGATATCCACCAAACTCTACATCAGGTCTTAGTCACTGGGAAGGTAACACATTCATGGCTGGGACAAGGGACAACCAAATAACTATGGAGATGTATTCCCCCGGGTTACACCAGCGAAGACATTTGGAAAATTCGCTTTTTTGAAAATCATCATTTGGGAGGAAGTCTCTGATTTCCTTTTGTCTTCATCACTGGAGGGGCTTAAAAAACAGTGGATAAATGTTTAGTTCTTTGTACAACTGTTCAAAAGTATCTGAAAAGTAAATTGTATGCCGTCTCTTTCCATTTAAAGGCAGCATTTGATGTGGTAAAATATGACTATTTTTCTCTCTGAAGACATCTGGCCGAGTTGCAGGAAAAACTGACAAAAAAATTGTCAATTGCATGCAAGTAACTGCTAAAGTCCTCTATTGAGCGGTCGAAATGTACTAAACTTTCACCTACCTCTTGGCGGTGCCTGCCAAGGAAGCGCCCTGGCTCTCAGTTGTTGCAGCATCTTTATGAATCTCATCTATAAAAGCGAAACCCGTCAACAAGGAAACAAGTATCATTAAAACTCTAAACAGAAAAACAGTCCCTATTTATTGTTAGTGAACTCTGTCTCTTTAGGTCACCTTATGGTTCTACTAAGAAATCATTAACCTTTACCATGTCCCAAATTTAGAGACAGGGCTTCCGACCAGACTTCAGACTTTAATAGACCCGCACCTACACAAAAAGACAATCTGAACACTTTATTCCTAATTACAGTTTTGTAATACAAAATACTAAAAAAATATTTAAAATATTTTTGATAGTATTATACATTTAAAAAGAGCTGTACACATTCACGCAATCTTTCTAAACTATTAACATTCTTCCATCCACTCTACATCTAAATACACTGATAAGAATGTTTTTTAATGTCCCTTTTTTTGGTCTTAAATCAGAGACTTGAAACCATATGATCTGCCCTCTGCAGCCCACAATCTGTTGAAGCCGCATTTTGTTGGCATCATCCGCTCTAGCTATCTTCATCAGGACGATTTTAGGAGTGTTGTCCTGATATAATTGGAGAGTCACTCCTCTGAATTTTTAGCACTTTTACTTTCTAACTTCATTTTTCTCCTTTTATCTTCAAAGGGTGATTTGATGTGCTATTATTAAAATCGATTGCCATCAGCATACATTGGAAAATAATGTTTCATTCTGCTACAGGACCAGGAGTATCCGAAAATTAACCCTTCCTTGAATAATATGCAATGGAAGTCAATTCTTCCTCAAATGGAACAAAACAAGTGCTTCTCAGATATTAGTTCTGAAAAATACTCTTGGTGTGATATCAAGCTAATTAGTGCCAAGACAATCTGTCCCTTTCTGTTTTCCAAATCTCTTTCAAGTCACTTAAATGGATGAATATTGCACAGCTGTGTGTCTGGCGTCATTTCCTTTATGGCATGCGTGACTGTTCAAAGCACATGTATGAATGACCTTGAGGGCGTCCTTAGGCATCGTTAATTCAATAACTTTCAACAATCCAGCTCTTGAGAGGTTGCCAATCACCTTAATGCTTTATAACGACAATACAGGCCTTTCATGAAGAGCTGAAAACAGCCTTTCCAGAATTTAAGAGATTAAGCAAAAGGCTGCTACTTAATGCACGAAAGTATAGGTTTCTGGTTCTAAGTTTTCAACCAAAAGGTAATTCAAGTTTGGGGACATTCTTTTAAAGAGAGTTTCCTCTTTTGTGTTCCAGGGCATTCAGTTCAACTTTTGCGCTAAGTGATCGCCCTAAATTGAGTAGAGTAGGTTGTCAGCGTCACATTCTGCTAGCACTGTGAGAAACTTAACCGGAGATTTAGGACTTGTGCTTTGTTGAAGCCTATACAAATACAAGAGGCAAAACACATCTCCGAGATGTTGAATAGGACAGAATTGTGAAGGGGTGTCATGTTACTCGACTCACATCACCTGAAAACAAATTCCACATATCATTGTTACAATTGCACCAATCCACCCACACATAACCATGAAGGAATCAAATGGTAATTAGAGCAAATTGCGATCAGGTTGTGCTAAAACCTCTTGATTATTGAATAAAGCCTTGGCACATTCCCTTATCTGCTGTATTGGAATAGTGGGGTTACAATTTTGCAAAATCTCCTCCTTGGTTGACTAATATTAAGGTTTCATAGATCATATTCAAGTTTGATTAGTTGAGGGTGGCCCAAAATCATTTACAAAAACCATCTACACAACAACTACAAACAAAATTGAGTATTACAACTGAGCTGATCAACCGAATACCAGGAAGACGAATATGCTTATGAAATACTTTAAACTGAAGCTAGCCCAAGACAAGGAAGCCTACTTGGATGCCATGCGTACACTTTGGCGCGGTACCAGAATATCGCTGTTCGACTAGCTCCTGGCATAATTAATACCATCTTTGAAATTAATAATAAAAAAATCTTATGGTCTATGAAGTAGGGTGGGCATTCTTTTCAGGGTATTTGACTTTACTCAAATGGAGATAGGCTGAATGTGTGTTCCATGTGCAAAAACCAATAAAATGTGTTTATCAAAAACAATAAATACATAATAGAAAATCTACACTCACTGGGATTTACACAATCAGAAGGACATATTTATGTCAGAAAATATTTCTGTACACAACACTCTGACAAGCAACCATACCCCATTCTAAGATTGTTTTATGCAAAAATCCAATGTTTTAGTACCCTTGTGTGCTCAGTCTCCACCTGTGTACGACTTTGGGATATTTTTCTTTATCTGCAAACACCCTAATCGCCCTTACTGGTGTCTTGAGCATGGTCAGTCCTCCCTTTAGGCCTGAAGATGTATCAGAGGGTGAAAAGACTCTAAGCCCATGAACCGCACTTGCATCACTGATGCGATCGCAGAAATCCACCCATTGAAACCTTGAATGCAGTTGCTCGTATCTGGCCACAGATGGCAGTCCTTACGCAGGGCTTTAAGTGGGCTGGGTCCTGCCAGTGCTCCGCACCAGCAGTTCTAAAAAGCAGGTGCTGAGACGGTGTCTATCGGGCTCTCCATTTTTGCCTTCACCCTCAGGGTGAAAAAAAATCTTAATTCTGCAGCTGTACCACCCTTCACTGCCTTTGATGTAACTTCAAAGAGACTTGGTATAGTTCTTTCACAGTCTCATCATTCCAGAACTGAAGCATTTTCAATATAATATACAACAAAGCCATAGTTGTTGCTTATTTCTCTCATGCAACTAACAACCATTGGCAAAGCCAATAGTCCTGGCTTGCTGTAGGTGTAAAGTCACTTGTTGTATTATTTATCTGGATGCAATGACAGAAGCAGCAAATTACCAATGAGGCGGCACACTATGCTAAGCACAAATTTGTAGCTAACTTGTTTTAAGCCACGCCCCACTTACATCGGCCACGCCCCTTTGAAAGACCCCCCAGTTTTTTCATCCCACTTAAAGCCCTGTCCTTACAGGATCATGCAGAGACTTCCCCAAGAACTCACCCCTTTTTGGGCCTGTAGATCCTGGTGCGCGAGCACTTGCATGCATGTTTAGTTCCCGCGGGGCTCCCACCATTGTACCCATTTGCGTCCCAAGGCACTCCTGCTTCTCTTCAGTCGATTGCCACTACTGTGTGGGTGGACTCTTCAGTCCTGCTTTGGGTGGGGGTTACTTGGGCCAGTGCAACTCCTAGAGGAAGGGCAGAAGACTCCAGAGACTCTTCCATGGGCAGCGGTCCCCTTCCTGTGCTGTGTGTTGCTCTTTACATTAAGTGACCTCTTTCCATTTCCATATCCGTGCCACTCCAGTCCGAGTGTGGGTGGCTCAGGGCTATAAGTGGGCCGGGTCTTGCCGGTTCTCAGCACTGGCAGTTCTAAAAAGCAGGTGCTGAGACTGGTCTCTATCGCACTCTCCATTTTTGCCCTCACCCTCAGGGTGAAAAAAAAATCTTATCTCCTGAGCAGTACCACACCTCACTGCGTTTGATGTAACTTCAAAGAGACTCATTACAGTTCTTTCACAATCTCATCATTTCCGAGCTGAAGCATTTTCAATATGCTATACAACAAAGCCATGGTTGTTGCTTATTTATCTTATGCAACTAACAACTATTGACAAAGCCAATAGTCCTGGCTTGTTGTAGGTGTAATATTACTTGTATTATATTTGTGGCTGCAATGACAGAAGCAGCAAAATATTAGTCAGGCGGCACACTATACTAAGCACAGATTTTTAGCTTACGTGTGTTTAAGCCACGCCCTTAATTACATCGACCAGGCGCCTTTGAGAGACCCCCTAGTTTTTTCATCCCACTTAAACCCCTGGGGTGGCTGAGGCTGAGGGAGGTCGAGTGGGGCTGCACAGAACCTAAGACAGCCACACATAGATAGCGCACATGGGCAGCTGAAAAAGACAAAGTGAAACTCTCCAGAGTAGGATTCCAGAATAGCAATTCCTAGAGGCACGTGAAATTAACTAGGGTCCTTCTCTTAACCTATTTCAGAACCCTGTAACATTTGCTAATTGGGATTCCAAACGTGTGTTGTATCTTACAATAGTTTTCATGTGCAGTGGTTTTTTCTGTCTGTAGGAATTAAAGTACTTTCGTTAAAGGCCAAGCATAGGTAGAACATTGGTTTATTAATTATTCCACGTACTCAACTGGGAGTCTCTAACCCCACACCACCTCCCGAAGTAAGCCTGGGACCACCCTTGCAAACTACTTGGAGTGTCAGGTACTAAAGGTGTGCATTTGATGCTCAGCTTTGGAGTCAATAGGATATCAGAGGTAAAATGCCCCACTTGACGCAACTGTAGCCCCGTAACTCCTGATAGCCGTGTGAACCTCCAAACCAGTTTCCAGTCACAGCTGGGAAATCTTTTATTGCAAACCAAGTGCATGATTATTTGTTCGATTCATAAAGACCATTATACATTGAATTAAAAGCATTACAAAGTTAATTTAAAAAAGTAAAAAACACAATGGCAACAACATAATATGAACTAAAAATTAATGGCACTTAACATGGGGTTACACAAGCCTGGATTTCACAGAGGGTACACAATGTTCATAGTGGGGTAGCTAGTGAAGTGGGGAAGCCTTTCCACCCAACTATTCCTGGCCCTTGGTCCAGTATAAGCTACAACCTGCCACCCTCATTCTGTTCAATTTTCTTGAAAACAAGGAAATTATGTGACTTGAATCCGCTAGAAAAACCACCCTCCTCCTAGTCTAAGAGTGAGGGATACTTGAAAATAAGTGAAAGAGGGACAACAATGGCCAATGTACTCGCCGCGAATAACACACAGTCGCGGGAGGACTATGTTCTGAATGACATTGTAATGAATCTATCCAGTTATCAACTAACAACTGATGAACATAGGGTCTTGAATAAAGGTTTGGGCTATGTCCCCACCCCAAGGCATGACGCATTTAAATGCAGAACGGAGTTCCATGAAACCATGAGGAAGATTAAACTAAAAACGTTTTTTGCCACGAAAGAAGTTGAGTCCCAGTCTTTATTTACAACTAATTTACGCCGTCCGTCCCAGTACTGTCCTCCAAGTTCATCTATGGGCCCAGAGGTCCTGGTGTTTGAACGTAAAATCTTAGAAGAAATTTCCAAGTTAGAACTACTGAACACACATCATACATTTAACAACATGAGTCAAAATGACTGGAAGGCGGTGAAGAGTCTACAGGACAATGACCTAATAACGATCAAGTCTGCCGACAAAGGCGGGGCGATCGTAGTGATGAACTCAAGTGATTATGACACTGAGGTCCATAGACTATTGAGTGAACGGAAGAATTACCATCCCCTGTTTAGGAATCCCCTTAATGAATTACAGGAAGTGATCAATACGAGGGTAGCTGAGGCAAAGAGTAACAAATGGATCACGAGTAAGGAGGCAGAGTTCCTGATTAATACCAAGCCCAGGACACCAGCCTTCTATATACTCCCGAAGGTGCACAAAACCCAACGGCCCCCGCCTGGACGCCCTATAGTGTCAGGGATTTCATCTGTCCTGGAGCCGTTGTCGCAATTTGCGGACTTTTTCTTAAGGGAGTCTGTTCTTAAACAACCCTCATATGTCAAGGACACAACGGACCTCTTGAACATCTTAGAAGATATGGACTTTGATCCCACTTCGCAGTTTCTTGTAACAATTGACATTGAGTCATTGTATACAAGCATACCCCAAGAGGCCACACTGGTGGCAGCAGCGCGTGCCCTTGGGGCTCAGGAGTGGTTTTATGATACCCCTCAGTCCTTCGTGTTATGGTGCATTGAATTGGCCCTAACACGGAATTACTTTTGTTACAAGGATGTCTTGTATTTACAGGTGTCCGGAACATCAATGGGCGCAACTTTTGCGCCCAGTCTGGCCTGCATCCATGTAGGCTAGTTTGAGGAACATCATTTGGACCATCCGTCTAACCCCTTCCAGAGACATATTTGTCTCTGGAGGAGGTATATAGACGATGTCTTGTGTATTTGGACCGGTGAGGAGGGAGGCCTACTTGAATTTTTAAATTGGCTCAATGGTCGAGACCCCTGTCTAAAGTTTACTTGGACCATTAGCAGAGGACATGCCATATACTTGGACTTGGAGATTGTGGCACAGGACAATAAACTGTGTACGATGGTACACCAGAAGGGGACAGACAGGAACTCTGTCTTACATTATCAGTCATTCCACCCCAGGGCACTGCGGGATAATTTGCCCGAAGGCCAGTTTTTAAGGTACCGAAGAAATTGTTCAAAGGTGGAAACATTCACCCGGCAAGCAGAAGATCTGTCAAACAAACTGGTACAGAGAGCTTACCCTAAAAAAGTGATCAACAGAGCATGTAAGAGAGCTCGTAACACCCCGAGGGAAGTCCTCTTAGAAAGGAATGTCAGACAATCTGAAGAATGTCTGCCTGTGGTAATGACCTATGACCCCTTAGCATCAAGTATCAGACAGAGAATGCGTAAGCATTGGCCATTGTTGTCGACTGCAAGTTTTAAAATGCCTGACCCCAGATTTGCGTTCATAAGGGCGTGTAATTTAATAGATAAATTGGTACATACGCGCCCCCTGAGAAAACCCAACACAACACTACCAGGTGGACATTATCCATGTGGAAGTTGCTCGGTTTGTACTCTGACCGAAAAAACCAATGAGGTACAGTTGAGGAACGGGAAAACATGGTATTTAAACAAGTTTTCCAACTGTAACACGACAAATGTAATATACAGACTCACGTGCCAGTGCGGGCTGTATTACATTGGGTTAACCTCAAGGAAGATTAAGATCCGCATTCAAGAGCATTTAAGCACCATAAAAGCAGGCAAACTTACAACGCGTTTGGTACAGCATTTTGTTGAACAGAAACATGATCTGAGAGCACTCAAGTGGGTGGTGTTGGAGAGAGTAGTGGCTGACAGTGACTGTATCGACAGAATACTTACTACAAAAGAAGCCCAGTGGATTTTTTCCGAGAAGGCTGAGGAGCAGGGCTTGAATGATTCTATAGAATGGAACAAAGTGAGTCGCTAGGACGATTTTTAGTATCTGGGCCCCTAGCGCTCATGCAATTTGGTAAAAGGAAATACCGCTCCTTTGTTTTGGTGATGATCACCCTTGCTGACACTTATGTCTCAAATTTGTGAACTAATGGCAACAATATAAAGGATAATGAAAAGTTTAGCCAGATGGACATGGGATGAATGGATACTGTCCCTGTTTTTACGAAATTAAAATTTGGTGAGGAAATTGGTGAGGTTGTTGCCCCTTAAAAGTGAATAAATGAGTAAAAGAAGTGGGGGGGATTATAAGAATGGAGTCCCTGAGTTACAGTAAGAGGTTCAACACCTGACTGAATTCGTAAAGTAGGGTATTGACTAGGGATGGCAACCATAGTAGTAATGTTCATGGACAGCGATAATATCTATTGGCTGTGATTTATGGACTCTGGAGGTTGTGCACGAGCTAGTTTAAATGTTGTGAATTGGGAAGGAAATCCATTACAAAATGGTGCCCGCATTAGAGTCAAGACCGGACAGCCCTGACGACACGTGAACACGTGATCACGCTAACACACGTAGAGCGTAATGCGCGGTCCTTTTAAATACGTCCAGGTTCCGCGTCAATTGTAGGCTGGGACGAGACAAGGCGAGTGCAGCTGATAGACGCGGTAAGGAGTAGGGACCCGGTTCGGGTGATGGGGATGCTGACAATCATTGGAATAGACACAGACACAGTGGCTGGATGTGATGAATGGGAGTCCGACTGACCGCAGGTGGGAGGCGAGGTGATCAGATAATAAGCTGGTTACTTGGAGATGGGACCAAATCCCCTGAGTTGTAGTAGATGGGGAGGTCAGATAATCGGGTGCGAGCGAGGGGGCTTGTAGAAATACCGATTTCTGATTTCTATTTGATGGAATGGATTTGAGTACATAGAAGTCGGATTGATACATACGGCGGGATATGAACACGACTGCTGATGGTGTGTGTTTTTACAGGTACCACGAAAAGCAACAGAAGTGCTTTATGAGAATGAAGGTTCTGAAGTTGAGAACTCCTATTTGGCATGGTATTGGCCGGTATGAATGCCCTCAGCCTCTACATGGTAATTGGGGCTATATGTGGGGAAGAGTAGATAATGGGAAGCTCTGAGCCACTTGATCAGTGAGATAACAAGGAATTGTTTTTATTATATTTTATTGTGTATTAGTGAATCCGCAGTACAGGGTTGCTGTCCAGTAAGGTGAATGACACACCTCGTGCCCTGACGAATTTGCCGCGACTGTGCTTTGGCAATGAAACATGTTGGCCCACTTTGACAAGGCTTGCAACATGCAGTGCTTTTACTTTGAGTAAGCTCGCAAATACGAATAAAGAGGGCTGGTTAAACTGTGAGTCTTATCTCAATTTTATTTTAAGAACACTCTGTTCTTCACATATTACACGGGTATTATATGTTGGAGTACGTTAAAAATCTTTTCTACTCTGTCTATTCTCCTACTGGACACTATTTACACTTTTCAGTTTTTCTAAGTGAGTAGATAACCGATGATGATACACGTGGGCATGCTGGCGAGAACCTGCTGGTAGCCTCCCTGGTGTTGCGTACGTGAGGTATCTACTCACTCTTTCTCTTATTTTCAAGTATCCCTCACTCTTAGACTAGGAGGAGGGTGGTTTTTTAGCGGATTCAAGTCACATAAGTTCCTTGTTTTCAAGAAAATTGAACAGAATGAGGGTGGCAGGTTGTAGCTTATACTGGACCAAGGGCCAGGAATAGTTGGGTGGAAAGGCTTCCCCACTTCACTAGCTACCCCACTATGAACATTGTGTACCCTCTGTGAAATCCAGGCTTGTGTTATATTTTTGGTTACTTGAGTGGAGGGCAGCCTGGATGTTTACCCTCTAATGCTCCTGTTTGTGAAGACTTAACATGGGGTTCCCAAACTTAACCAACACGTCTTCGTGTTAGGTCTTAAAACCTTTTAATACCTAATGATCCAACATATTCAAACGACAAAAACCAAGTGTAAAATGCTAGGTCTGGCGAGCATTGAACACTATTCTTTAAGATAAAACGGCGGCTCTATAGTTCATTTTCCCGGAGCATCTCTCCCCTTTCCCTACTATTGCTCCCCCACCAGCTCTCCGTCTTCTCTCTCACCTCCCTGACTCCTGATCTCCTTCAGCTCTCTCTTTCTTCTCTCGGCCTTCCTATTTACTCTCTGTCTCGCATTTTCTTTCTCACTTCTCTCCCTGCAGCTCGTCCTCTCTCCCTGCAGCTCTGCTGTCTGCTGCCTCTCCTCTCTTTTATTCTGCATCCTTAGTAAGAAAGACTCCCTTTGCGCCCCCTGCCTTGATGTGGTGGGTGGCGGAGTGGGTACCACGACTTATGGTCATGCACGCGACTACAAGGCCCTCTCAGAAGCACCGACCGTAGTGTGGCCCGAAGGCATGACTTCCTGCCTCCCTCTGCATCAGGATATGCCCCAGGGGTGCTAGAGCAATCCTAACCCCTTATCAATAGGATCCGGTGAACTGACGCTATAGTCAGGTACCAGGGAGGCCTGAAGGCATGTAATTAAGAGCCCCAAATCAAACAAGCATTGTCATAGCCAATAGGTTTCCCCATTTGGATCTTTATAAGTTTTTAGCTATGCACCACAGCCTGTGTGCTACAGGATTTACTGTTAGTTCTCGTACCACTGGAGGATGTGGCCTAAGGGCCAGAGCTGCTGACTTTGGAGCTGGGGAACCAGATTCGAGTCTCGGTGTCTGCTCAACATCCTATGATTTTGGACAAATCACTTAATCACCCCGTGCCTACCAAAAATAAATTTTTCCTTGTGTAATGTAACTGGTGCTCAAGTAAAGCGCTCCAATACCTTCGGGTCGATTTCGCGCTACATAAAATTGCAAAAAAAAAAAAAAACTGGTGAAGGGCCAGACACACCTAAGCTTGTGTTTCTATGCTATTTATTGATTATTAGAAATGCTATTTATGCTTAGATAGGGTAAGTTTGTAACCTAAAGAACTGTAAATGATGATTAATAATAATGTAATAGAAATAATGCCCTCACTAAATGCCCCAGTTTGTGATGCAACTTAAACAAACCTATATTGCTTATTGGCAGGAGTGACATGATGCATGTTACTTGCTTTGCTTTGTTGCTTATTTCTGGAATGTTTAAGTAAATGCGGGATGAATCACTGGCGTAACGAAACTTGAGGGGGCCCCCCTGCAAGGCACATTGGGCCCTCCTCCGGACTCAATTAGGAGCTCTCCGGCCAGAGTACCATGCTGAGGGGGCCACCTGGAGCTTACCCCCCCCCGCACGGGCTGCGGGGGGCTGTGTTACGCCACTGGGATGAATTTGTGTTATTGTTTGTAGTATGAATAAGCTTACAGTAAATTTGCATTGTCTTTAATAGTTAATAACCAGATTTTACAGTGTGTAGTACTTGGTGACTATGCGGGCTGTGTCAGGGATATTGCAATCAAAACAGAGGAATTGTCTGTGCATGCTCCCTTTACCCATTCGTTGAGGACACTGTGCATCTCTCGAGCGAGAATATTCTTAACCAGTTACTCAGCTCAATGGGTTAAAGAGCTAGCGCCAGAGATCATGCCCGAACCACGGCCCGAGAAAGGGTGCACACCAGCACACGGAGGGGGGAAGAAAAGGGTGGACGATCTAGAAGGTGAAAGATGCAAACGTGCGTCAAGGGTGTTGCTGATGCTGCTGCAGCCAAAAGGGCAGTCCTTCCTTGATTGAGCGGAGCTCCTGAGGCCAGCACGGGGGGCACCCGAGGTGAGGGCGGGACCCTGATGGCGGAGACACCGTGCTGCCCCCCCACCAGGGGCTGTGACCCTCGGGGGTTGGATGCCAGCGGGGGAACAAGTCACACCTCCAACTCGGCCCGCGACTGGCAGGATATCCTGCGGGGTCTAGTACTGCCTCCGGGTCTTGCTGATGCCCGGAGGCAGCGTGCGTGCGCCTCGAGAGCCTAGGCACACCGGGGTGAGTCCGACCCTTCCCTTTCCACAAAGCTCTGGCGTACTTGGCTCACTCTCGGTTTGGAAAAGGGGCCCAGGATGCCTGACCCCAACATGGCCGACACTGGTGACTCCTTCCCCCGTGCTGAACTTTTACCTACTCATCCCTCCCTGGACTATGCCTGACCTCAAGAGGACCTCCAGCTCTCGTTTTGCCGAACTTCAGACATTTCTCTTTTGCTGGACTGCCTTATCTCTTTCTCCCCCTCAGGTCCCCCTCTCGCCAATCTCAGCCTCCGACTCTTCTCCCCCTCCCACCCCCACCGCTCTCTACCCCCTTTGATGTTTCATTTCGCCGTTCACTCTGTAAATATGTAATTTTGAGTTGCCCAAGCCTAATCGCTGGTAAAATGTAATCATGAGTAAAGTCACTATTTGTGTATATATGCTTAGATATAACTCTAACCACTAGTATATGTAGTAGACCTTTGTACTTACTACCATTCCTAGGAGTTTAGCGTTTATCCGTTTGTATCTCTTCCTTGAGTGACTTTGCAACTTGTACATTTGCAATTTTTTTCTGTGTGCATCTCTTCCTTGTGTGACTCTACAATTTGTACATTTGCAATTTCTTTTTTTTTTTTTCTGCTTGTATTTCTTTTGTAACGCTTGTAATTCAAAGTCCTTATGTAACGCTACTGGTTCTTTTGTAAAGCCCTCTGACGCAGGGGGAGGGTGCCGAACTTCAGACATTTCTCTTTGCTGGACTGCCTTATCTCTTTCTCCCCCTCAGGTCCCCCTCTCGCCAATCTCAGCCTCCGACTCTTCTCCCCTCCCACCCCCACCGCTCTCTACCCCCTTTGATGTTTCATTTCGCCGTTCACTCTGTAAATATGTAATTTTGAGTTGCCCAAGCCTAATCGCTGGTAAAATGTAATCATGAGTAAAGTCACTATTTGTGTATATATGCTTAGATATAACTCTAACCACTAGTATATGTAGTAGACCTTTGTACTTACTACCATTCCTAGGAGTTTAGCGTTTATCCGTTTGTATCTCTTCCTTGAGTGACTTTGCAACTTGTACATTTGCAATTTTTTTCTGCTTGTATTTCTTTTGTAACGCATGTAATCCAAAGTCCTTATGTAACGCTACTGGTTCTTTTGTAAAGCGCTCTGACACCTTTGGGTAATGTTCGCGCTATATAAAATCGCATTAAATAAATACCTGCCAACTCACCAGGTGCCACAGTGTGGCACTGTCACACTATATCGGCTCCCATCACACGAGCTCCCAGTGAAGAGCCGATATCACATGGTGGCAGGGAACGGGAGCTGAAAACCACTGTAAGTAGTGTTGGTTTTCCAGCTCGTTTTCAGAGGCTTGAACTGCCGACGTCCATTAAGGGGTGTGAAAACACCCCAGGACACCAGCACCAGCCTCGGCAAGCTTTTTCTTTTTTTGGGAGGAGGGGGCTTGGGGGCGGGGTGCGGTTCAAAAGTGCCTCCTTGGTACTTCTCGGCATGAGGCCCCGCCCCCTCCCCACACTGTGATATTGTTCTTCAAGTTGACATGTATGTAGAACCTCATTGTTTACCCAAAATGTTTTATTGCTGGAAGGTAGCATGTTTTTGTTAGTGAATTTTACCGGCTGTACCTTTGAAACTTTACCTGCACAAACTCTGTGTGCGATTTATAAAAAGAGTCACTCAGCCTTTTATACCCCAAAATAAAGCATAATAATGTTTGCAGTTCAAATATAAAATCTGATAAAAGTGTGATGTTGAGAAAACGTTTTTATGCCGTGTTTAGCAAGCACTGTAGTGTGCCTTTCATCCTTTCACTAGCCTTTAGAACTTTTGAGGAATGTTGCTGTCGCTCACCATTCTTATCAAACCGGTGCAGGGATGGTTTGACATGCGGCGTAGAGTACTTGCTGGCTACTTGAAATATGTGAGGCACTACATTAGCATGCCCGTAAAGACTATTATCAGGTGACAAGCTCCATTTGTGTTTTTAGACACAAAACCTTAGAGTAAATTAGCATAAATCACAGGATGTGAAACCACCAACCAAGCCAAGATTTTATCTTCCAAGAACAAAAGTCTGCCCAGTAGCAATAAAGGCACATTTGTTGTTTGTTTTTGTGATTTTACCTTTCAAGTAAGTTAATTAAAAGTTTACAAAAGTAAACACTGGTAAGTTCGCATTTTTATTTGAAAAATTAGCTATTTCTATATCTTTTTAAAAGGATAAACACAATGCACCTCACTCCCAAAGTATCCATAGTTAATAAATTGTTTATTAATGACAAGAAAATAAAAACGTTAAGTAATTTGAAAGAACGCATGCAAATACTAGAGAATAAATATTGTGTGTGTCTGCGTTCAAAACTTAATTGTGGTTTTATTTGTAATTGCGATTTTAACTTGAGCAATGGAATTGGTATTGCAAGTGAACATTATCTGTACTTTTTAGGTTTCGCCTGCACAGTGCTTGAGCTTTGCTTGAGAAATCTATTGTTTTAAATATAAACTTAAAAGGGACTTGTATCCCGCCCCCTCTCTTTCCTGGCTTCTCATTGGTTCCTGTGCGTGCCACTTACCTTTCCTCCATTTCTATTGGCTGTAGCATATTTTCCTGCATTTACCAATGCTTGTTCCTCGTCTGCTTCTCTTATCAGCTTTCCGCCACCGAAATACTGTTAACATCCGCTTTGGTGGCACTATATTTTCATAAAGTTTTGCTTTTTACTATTGCAGCATATTTATATAACAATTTATCACTCAGAGAGATTAAGTGATTTGCATAGAATCACAGGATGTTGCGGGGCGCCGCTGAGAGTCGAACCAGGATCCCCAGCTCTTGAGTCAGCAACTCTGGCCGCTGCGCCACATCCTCTCCACTCCTGTGTTATCTGCCAAGGAGCTCTTTGCTTCTTCCGGGACGATGAAAATAGCTCTTTTTTCATTACATAGGCGAAACTGATGCATTACCAATGCTTGTTATGTTAGTAGTCCAATTGATACAAAGTAAATAGCGGTGTTTTCCTGAAGCGAACATGAAACAAACTATATCAAATGAAACATGTTTTTAACTGAATGTGTTAAAGTTAGCATGATGTATATTGGTTTTTTTTCTCCAACATTCTACGCTTTCATCTAGTACGGGTAGTGGACTTTGAGACTGGGAGACTTAGGATATTGGCCCTTAATTCCTGGCTGCTTTTTTGATGCCGTGAATTGTGTTTAAAGTGCTCATTCTTAACGCAAATCGAAAAAAGCCTAGTTTTAAATGAAAGGCGGCAGCCTTGAAGCGTCTGCCTGATTAATATTGTAAACTTATGTGCGATAGACGCTGTGTGTTGAGCGGAGGGGAAACTGCGTGATGAGAGGAGGAGACGCTGCGTGGCGCTGTGTGTTGAGTGGAGGAGACGCTCTGTGTTGTCCGAGGACACTGCTCGTTGCAGGGGCGCATGCAGGAGGACACCGCTTGTAGAACCGCACTCAGCGGACAGAGGTGGTTCAACTGGAGCGAGCTGGGATGGAGCGGCCAGAGCGGGCCTGAGTGGGCATACTCAGGGCTTTAAGTGGGATGAAAAAACTGGGGGGTCTCTCAAAGGGGTGTGGCCAATGTAATTAAGGGCATGGCTTAAAAACACGTAAACTAAAAATCTGCGCTAAGCATAGTGTGCCGCCCGACTTGTATTTTGCTATTTCTGTCATTGCATCCAGATATATGATACAACAAGTAACATCTTACCTACAAGTCAGGACTATTGGCTTTGTCAGTGGTTGTTAGTTGCATAAGATAAATAAGCAGCAACTATGACTTGTATATAATATTGAAAAAGCTCCCACTGAAAGCCCTGGTTACACCACCAAAATGTTGCTGCTCCTGAGTTTCAAAAAGTGAAGGGAAATCCAGAGAGAAAATGTCTCTCTTTAAAGGATTTCCCTTCCCCTACAATGCTCACCTGGTATGACGTCATGCCGTAACTTCTCCACTAGTGAGAAGTGAGCAGGGTGAGCAGCGCACATGATGTGCCTGCTGTCACTGCAGTCTGGAAAAAAAACGGACCGCCTGTGTCAGGGCACAAAACAGAGCCCGATTGAGACCCGTTTCGAGACCCCCTTTAAAAAACCGCCTGGTGCTCAGCACCGGTGAGACCCGGCCCACTTAAAGCCCTGGCCATACTGTTTGTGAACCGGCTGTGCGACTGTGAATAGATCGATTTGCAGGGCTGCGGTGTCACCCCGATGCCGTGAGGAGAATTGGCGGGGGCCTGGAGATAAGGTCAGGCCAGGAGACTGGTGTCAGGGGTTGATGCGTGGGAGGAGGTTATCACTCTTTGCTCCGCCTCCCGCCCCCATAGACAACCGGCAAGCAGTTAAAGTAGCTAAATCCACCTAAGTTGCCCCAAGCAAGGCTGAACTAAGCTGAGTGAGGCTTCCGGTAACATCTCACCCCCCCTTAAATGGGTGCAATATGGAGGTGGTGTGATGAGTTGTGAAATGCGATGTGAGAAAATAGTAAGAATCACTGATAACTAGTGGCAGCTAATCCTAAAGTGGAGGAGGCATATTAGGTGACTGCAGTGCAGGTAGCTATGGGTGCCGAGACAGCCATTCTAGTGAGCTGGCACGGCTTGAGCCCTGTGGCTGCGCCTGAATTACCCCTCCCTGTGTTTTCCCACGTCTTCCAGTGTCCTCCTCCTGTGTTGTACATCAGGACAGACCAATACTTGCTGCTGTACAAGCAAATTATTTGTGACTAGTGTCTCAATTGGGCTGGGAGGAAATCAGAGTTTCTTTGCCTGTTTGGTGGTGTTCTTTTGCTGCTCGCCTACACCACGATCATCCTGCTAAGCACCCCTGGTGGGACAAGGGTCCCAGGGGCAACGCCATCACCGTCGCACCATCCACGCTGGTTTGTACACTCTGGAGTGGACTGCAACCCCCAGAGTGCACCGCTGTTCCTGCCGTTCCCCGCAGCTGCCGCAAGTGAGGGGAGCGTGGCCACTGCGCTCATAGCGCAGCCTCTCCCACCGCGGCGTGGGAGTTTCTTTGCCTGTTTGGTGGTGTTCTTTTGCTGCTCGCCTACACCACGATCATCCTGCTAAGCACCCTGGTGGGACAAGGGTCCCAGGGGCAACGCCATCACCGTCGCACCATCCACGCTGGTTTGTACACTCTGGAGTGGACTGCAACCCCCAGAGTGCACCGCTGTTCCTGCCGTTCCCCGCAGCTGCCGCGAGTGAGGGGGAGGCGTGGCCAACGCGCTCATAGCGCAGCCTCTCCAACCGCGGCGCGGGAGTTTCTTTGCCTGTTTGGTGGTGTTCTTTTGCTGCTCGCCTACACCACGATCATCCTGCTAAGCACCCCTGGTGGGACAAGGGTCCCAGGGGCAACGCCATCACCGTCGCACCATCCACGCTGGTTTGTACACTCTGGAGTGGACTGCAACCCCCAGAGTGCACCGCTGTTCCTGCCGTTCCCCGCAGCTGCCGCGAGTGAGGGGAGCGTGGCCACGCGCTCATAGCGCAGCCTCTCCCACCGCGACACGGGACGCGTGCGGGACGCATCCCGGACGAAGCCCGGTCCAAGGGCGGGCCCGTCTGTGCCCGTCCGGGGCCGTCAGAGGCCGGGCTGGGCCACCCCTCTGACACCTCCTATCAGCCGTGCCTTGCAGTGGTGAGTGGGGCATATTAGCTCCATGTCTGGGGCAGCAATCGTCATGGGCAAACGCAATATTACTCCAGCACTGCGTAATACCACGTCCATAGATAGTATGCTGGAGAGAGCAGTTAATATTGTTAGCACCGAAATTGAGCTAACTGAGAGGCGCCTGTCCCTGGGCCTAACAAAATCCCATCTTCCACTACAAACCGAGAATACTGATAACAGTGACTCTCAACTAATGTTGCCTACACAAGTTGATCATAGTTTATATTTACCAGCCCGAAGCGAACTGGGCGCTGAGGGATTGTGGACATTGGACATATTGGGGCAATGGAGGATTCTGCATCTATGGTTTGTCCTAGGGACACTCTTGTATCGGCAATTGTGAATGCATCCCCGACCCCAGAAGTCTCCGGGGCAAAAAGGAAAAGGAAAACAGCTAAGCCGGTCTGTTCTAAACGGAAACAACCCCCACGTTCGAATTCTCAACGCACTGCGCTAACTACATGGATTCAGGGTTCGACAGCTGACAGCAGTACCGTGAGGGGAACGGTCTTTCTTTCACCCTACCTGACCTTTGGACATCGCCGTGAGGTGAACGGCTCCTGCCCACACTTCGCCATCGCCATTTCTGCCGTGAGGGGAACGGCTCCTGTCCCCTTACCGCCACTGTCACTTCTGCCGTGAGGGCAACGGCTGGACTACCACCCCCAGCAGGCAGTGGGAGTCGCTTGCTGGGGACGTCATCGGTGCGCCTGGAGGCGCTTATCAGCTGTGTAGCTCTGCCGCAGTGCGGGACGCGTTTACAGCTGACAGCAGTACCGTGAGGGGAACAGTCTTTCTTTCACCCTACCTGACCTTTGGACATCGCCGTGAGGTGAACGGCTCCTGCCCACACTTCGCCATCGCCATTTCTGCCGTGAGAGACGGCTCCTGTCCCCTTACCGCCACTGTCACTTCTGCCGTGAGGGCAACGGCTGGACTACCACCCCCAGCAGGCAGTGGGAGTCGCTTGCTGGGGACGTCATCGGTGCGCCTGGAGCGCTTATCAGCTGTGTAGCTCTGCCGCAGCCGCGACGCGCTTACAGCTGACAGCAGTACCGTGAGGGGAACGGTCTTTCTTTCACCCTACCTGACCTTTGGACATCGCCGTGAGGTGAGCGGCTCCCTGCCCACACTTCGCCATCGCCATTTCTGCCGTGAGGAACGGCTCCTGTCCCCTTACCGCCACTGTCACTTCTGCCGTGAGGGCAACGGCTGGACTACCACCCCCAGCAGGCAGTGGGAGTCGCTTGCTGGGGACGTCATCAGTGCGCCTGGAGCGCTTATCAGCTGTGTGGCTCTGCCGCAGCGCGGACGCAGCTTACAGCTGACAGCAGTACCGTGAGGGGAACGGTCTTTCTTTCACCCTACCTGACCTTTGGACATCGCCGTGAGGTGAACGGCTCCTGCCCACACTTCGCCATCGCCATTTCTGCCGTGAGGGGAACGGCTCCTGTCCCCTTACCGCTACTGTCACTTCTGCCGTGAGGGCAACGGCTGGACTACCACCCCCAGCAGGCAGTGGGAGTCGCTTGCTGGGGACGTCATCGGTGCGCCTGGAGGCGCTTATCAGCTGTGTAGCTCTGCTGCAGCGCGGGACGCGCTTACAGCTGACAGCAGTACCGTGAGGGGAACGGTCTTTCTTTCACCCTACCTGACCTTTGGACATCGCCGTGAGGTGAACGGCTCCTGCCCACACTTCGCCATCGCTATTTCTGCCGTGAGGGAACGGCTCCTGTCCCCTTACCGCCACTGTCACTTCTGCCGTGAGGGCAACGGCTGGACTACCACCCCCAGCAGGCAGTGGGAGTCGCTTGCTGGGGACGTCCTCGGTGCGCCTGGAGGCGCTTATCAGCTGTGTAGCTCTCCCGCAGCGCGGGACGTGCGCGGGCATGCCCGGGCAAAGCCCGGGCAAAGCCCGGGCCAAGGGCGGGCCCGTCCGCACCCGTCAAAGCCCGTAAGAGGCTGGGCTGGGCCACCCCCCTAACATCTAACTATGGGTAAGCGCAGACTTCATGGTAGCCATGATCAGGGAGGTGCAAAATCTAAAGTTCCGAGACAATCATCATCTATAATCTCATACCTAACTTCGGCCGTGGGAGCATTGACTAACGAGATAGCTAATGCCGAAAAGGAATTAGGTTTAGGCTCAAGATATAATGAAGGAGGAGGTGTTGAGGATTCTGAGCCACTATCTAATGCTCCCGTTTCGCTGGATCCAGTTGTGCCGATTAGTGGCGTAAGATTGAACTCTGAATCTCAGGCCCCGACTAGTGCTGTAATTGGAGAAGTGGCCGTACCATCGCAAGTTTCTGCTATGGACGGGGAAAATCCATCTAGGGGCTTAATTGCGAGGCCTCAGGGGGAACGGAGTACCTCTAGGAAAATTAATAAGAGGCAGAAGGGCCAAAAAAACTGCCCATCAAAGTTAGACTCGGTGCTGGACAAGAATACTCAATTATTACTACGGAATTTGGTGGAGGAGATTTTTAGTGCTCGGTTCGAATCCATACTGACTAATATTGCCAAAGATGTAATTGACACTATGAACTCGTGTGTCGCTGACCTGAAGAAAAAATGTGAGCGTATGGATTCTATTCTGGACTCTTACTTAAAAGTTAATCATGTCAAAATTAATTCAGGTTTGTTAGCCACTCCCCAGTTAGAATCTAGTTTAGACTTTCGAGGAAAATCTTTAGGTAATCACCAATTTGTAGTTCCGAGTGAGGGGGTAAAATCGAAAAAGGTTGCTAGGCAGGATGTGTTCCAGGAAAGAATGCATGAAGGAGGGCATTTGACCCAAATTGATAAAAGTCCTGTCGAACCTACAGATTTAAGATCTAATGTTGCAATTAACAAGAATACCGGCTTTAAAGACAGTAAGAGAAGCCCAAAAGAATATAGAATTGAACTTCCCATAGCTGCCACTCCCCTGGTTGCGATTCTTGTAGGGGTTCCCCCTTTAAGTGTTCATGTTAACGAACCAACGGAGGCACTGATGCGCAAGACAAAAAATTGGTGTGATCATTATTCATCAGGTCAACCTGGGATATCAGACCATATTATAATGACTAGACAGGTGGCCTGGGTGGGAAATGGCCCCAAATGCGTACCAGGAGACTGTATTATAATTAATTTTAATAAACGTGATATAGCTGATAGGCTGTTCTGGGATGCTACAGAACTATATGGGGGGGAAATTAGGGCTTTACCTTTAGGTTACTTTTACTCTCCGGTAAATGCTCGGCGGCCTTTTGAGAGGGCCAGTGGGGCTACTTTCACTGGTTCCTCCCTCCCTGACCTGGGGCTGCTCCATAGTCACGGTAGTGGATTTTACCCTAGTAAAACTAAAGTGGGAGAAGTAACACAAAAAAAAGTGGTAGCCTTGATACCAAGGTCTAGGGAGGGAGGCTTATCTGTCTCAAATAGATTTTCTCCACTCACTTTGATGGATCAGAATGATTGACTGGTGGAACCAGTGGTTGGTAGTTTACAACCATCCCCTATAAATCCAGGTTCAGATGATGTAGGCGTGGTAATTCTCCCAAGTTGTAGAATTATTAGTTGGAATATTGCGGGCCTTAAAGCTAAAAGGGATGATCCACTTTGGTTGAAGGTTATAAGATCTTACGACATAATTGCGCTTCAAGAAACCTGGGATAGGGGGATAGTTTTTGGGTGGATGGTTTTAGATCCTATGTTCTACCCGCTCGCCCGGCTACGGCTGGTAGAGCAAAGGGTGGTTTGATGTTCCTCCTCTCCAATAAGCTAGCGGGCTCTTTATGTAGATTAGAGGTAGACTCATTTAATGCCCTGGTAATAGAAGTAACCCGGGCAAATAATTTTAAGTTATTACTCATTAATTTCTATAATTCTGGGGAAATGATTTTTAAATCAACATTTGATTAAGTTGAACTCCTTTTTAGAAGACTATAGGGCTAATCAATCCACTTTTTATCATATATTAATTATGGGTGATTTTAATATACATTTGTGCGATCGGCATTGTCTTATCGAAGATCACTTAGCCCACACTCATTCGGTGAGCCCTCATTTTGAGCACTCGCCTCAGGGGGAGGGTCTAGAGAACCTTTTGTCGGGGGCCGATCTTTCTGAACCAGCTTTTTTAATCAATTTGATCGTTGTCCTACATTTAAATCCAAGGCTAGAGACACTATCATAGATTATATATTTTTGTCCTCTACTTTACTTGACAAGGTAGTTTTTTATAACGCTATAGTTTCATCCTTCAGTGACCATAACCCCGTCATATTGGAACTGGATAATAGCTGTGGGTTTCTGGGAAACGGTGGCGAAAATTTGGGTGTTAATAGTATGGTAACCCGTGATCAAGGGCGGAGGCTCAAGTGGTCGAATGTGGTACCAGATTCCTTTTTTAAAGATCTTTGCCTAAAAATTAGCGGACATATTGCAATATGTGCTGACCCTTTAAGTCCCGAGAATGTGGTCCTAGGAGCCTTTGTTGGCATCTGTAGACAGATATCAGTGGACTTGACCATCAACTCTAAAATGAAAATTAAATTAAGTGAAAAATGGTTTGATGAAAATTGCTCACGAGCACACCGTGCCCTTATTTTAGCCTTGAAATGTTCTCCTCGAGATAGGGACTTGATAGTGTGGTTACGGAAACAATACAAGATTGCAGTTCATAGGCGGAAATCAGAGATTAAGGCAGAGGCTTGGAATGATCTTGTTTCTGTCGATGTGTTAAAAGATAGCTCTAGATGTTGGTCTATTGTTAACTCCCCACTTTTTACAGGTCAGGAAAACGACATTCAGGAAAGTAATATCACAGAGGCACAGTGGTTGGCTCATTTTGAGGGAATTTATGGTTCTGATGAGACGATGGAAACTTATTTTAAGGCATCAACCCACCAAGTTACAGCATCCTTTATTTTTAATGAGGAAGACGTTGAGAGAGCAATAAAAGATACATCTAGTAATAAAGCATCAGGTCCAGATCGTGTTCCGGTAGATCTTTTTAAGTGTAACCCCAAATTTTGGGCTAAGATACTTGCAAATGTATTTAATGCGGTGAGAACGAGCGGGTTTCCCGCATCCTGGTCTCAGTCGATTATTATACCAGTTTTTAAAAAGGGTCAGAGAGGGACCCGAGGTGCTATAGACCGATATCTTTAATTGACTCGACGGTTAAAATTTTGGGCAAAGTGATTTTAGAAAAGATTTTAGACTGGGCCAATGATAACAAGATTGTTTCTAATTTACAGTACGGTTTTAGAAAAGGACGAAGTACTATGGACCAATGTCTCAACCTGTATTTATTAATTAGTAAATATACTATGGCTAAAGAGGGTTCGCTTAAAATGGCTTTTATGGATTTGTCCTCAGCTTTCGACCTGGTTAACAGGTCGAAGCTGTGGAGTATTTTATTAGAAATGGGATTGGATCCGGGTCTGGTTTATTTCCTAGCTGATCTTCATCGTGACCTATCTGCATCAATTAGGCTTTCACAAGATGGCAAGTGCTCAAAGTCTTTTAAATCAGGAAGAGGCATAAGACAGGGGTGCATATTGGCACCCCTGCTTTTTACACTATATACTAACGCCCTGGATAGATCTCTGGTGGAGGCGATCTTGGATATACCGCGTGTAGGAGACTGTCCAATCCCGGTTCTCCTATACGCGGATGATGCCGTTCTTTTGGCACGAACTGCAGTAGGTCTCCAGCGGCTTCTGGATGCGTTTGGAGCCCATATGCAGTCTTTAGACCTGGTAGTAAATATCGGGAAATCACATATTATGACCACGAGTCATAAAGCTCCTAAAGCAAAAACTTTTTATTGTAATGGGGGGTTGTGACGACTGTATCCTCGTTTACATATTTAGGAGTAGTGTTTGATGAAAGAGGCTCTTGGGTTCCCCAACAATAAATTTAAAAAATGCAGTAATTAGATCAACCTCTGCCATACTAGGGTTTGCTCAGCGGTTGGGAGCTAGACCTGTGGAGGCCATTATAAAATTATATAGATCTAAGTGTTTGGCTATTGCAGCATATGGCTCATCTATTTGGGGATACAAGCAACAGGCAGGACTACAGACAGTGGAAAACAGATTTTTACGTAGTCTCCTGTCTGTTCCTCAATCTACTTCAACCTTTGCCATACACCAGGAATTGGGGCTGGGTTATGTCTCAGATACTTTGCGTACAGCGCCGTTACTCTGCTGGCTCAAAGTATGGCTTAACCCAGTTTTAACCCTGAATCATTTGATATTGCGGGATTGTGTCAAATTGGATAAAGTAAGTAACATTAATTGGCTTGCATATGTTAGATCTATGTTATCCAAATTAGAGGCGGCTAGAACTATTTGAATTCCCGGAGAGGATTAGGAAGGAAGATTTGAAAGGGGTTAGAACGAACTTTATAAATATGTTGATGTTGGAACGGGAAGAACAGGAGCTACAGAAACCTTTAGTTAGGGCTCACTTTCTGACAAAAACGTCGTTATTAATTGAGCCGTATTTGATAACTGTTACTAAACCGTTCCATCGCTGGCTCCTGACTAGGTTCCGTTTTAACTTGATTCATTTTAATTTGGGCGACTATGAGGGGTGGTGTAAGCCAGAGGATGCAGGACCGTGTTCTTGCGATAATTTTTCCACACAAGATACCCTACATTTTGTAATGTTCTGTGACCTCTATTTGGATATACGTAGGAAGTTTCTAGTCCCTCTATTAAATAAAAAGGGTTTCCTACAGGTTAGACCTGCACTGCTTTACCTGCAAATGTTAAGTAATACATGGGACATTTTTAATATTGCTTGTTTTTTGGTTGCTGCTATTAGGATCAGGAAGAAATTAAAAAAATAAGCACATTGTTACGCATTTTAACGAGCCGATTAACCTCATTTGCTGAAGCTGAGTATTCTGTGGATTATTTTAATATTACTAGTTCTATTGCTGCTATTGTATGGATTCTTATGCTATATATTGTATTATGCTGATACTTTAATGAAATAATTTTATAACTTTTGTAATTTTTTGATGCTGCTGAATTACACAAATAGGATTGTGCCCAACCTTTTATTCCCAAAATTTTGTATAGGTATGTGTGTGTTTATGTATTTTATGTCTTGTACTTTTATGATTTTAATTAATCGAATAAAGTGGATTGATTGATTGACTTAGTATCTGCTAGCGCTTCGGTTGATCTAACACCTTCAGAGACATTAAATTACTCTGTATATACTCAAACTGAATCTGCACCGACACCTTTTTCTAATCTTAGACTTGGGGATACTGCCATTGATATTATCATAGATACAATGTACGAACGAGTTAAAGTGCTTGTAGACAAGAATTTTGCTACTTTATGGAAGCGTTTAGACCGTTTAGAATCTTTAACTAATAAGTTAAATTCGCCCAGTAAGGTATCTAAGCAGTCATCTTTACAGGGTAGCACTCATAAAAAACAGACCTTGAGTGATGGAATTCCTAAAGATCCTAAAGATCAACAGGGGATTATAATTTCTACGCAGTCTCCTGTCTCTTGTGACACCTGTCATAAAAGCTAAAGATTGTATCCCTCTTAAACCTCGCTCCCGACTCCACTAATACCCAGAACCTAGCCTCTAACACCACATTTCATCCATCGAGTCAAATTGTCGATCAAGCTCTTTCTATAAGTTCCGCCAATACTGTTAGTAACAATGCTAGTGGGTATGCTGAGTCAAGTAAAGCTGTTTTAAGCTTACCACCAGCAGCCTGTCCGTATGTCCTGATTCTCGCAGGGTTTCCCCATTAGAGAAGAATAAATCTGAGTCTTGGGACCAACTACGAAATAAAAGTATTGACTGGCTGGCTAAACATAAAGGGTACAGGAGGTTTAACATAAATGATATTATAATGGTACGTAGGGTTGGTTGGGTTGGATCGTCAGAAAAAGACCATCGAGGAGACTGTATTGTCATTAATTTTCGACGACCAACACTTGTTAGATCAATACTGATGGCAAAGAGATTAATTGCTCCTTACCTACAAATATTTGGGCATTGCCTCTTGGTTTCTTTTATAGACCAAACTCTGAGCAGCAACCTTCAATTACCCCTTCATATCTCTTTGCGAATAGGTTCTCTGCCCTCTCTGATCTTGATAGCTTAGATTGACCGTCATTTATACCAAAATCCACTGAAATTGCCCCTTTGACATCTATGTTGGCTATTTCAGAAAATGACGGTTCCGAGCCTGAGGCTATCTCAGAAAATGACGGTTCTGAGCCTTATGACCCAATGTTACATGTGCTAAGCTGGAATGTCGCCGGCTTGGCTTCCAAATTAAGTAGTGATGATTGGGTCAAGACGGTAAACAAATATGATATCCTAATGTTCCAAGAGACTTGGGCAACAACAGAGTTATATCTTGAAGGGTATGAATGCCTTAATATTACCTCACCCCCTAAACAAGGCAGACCCTCGGGTGGTTTATCCATCTGGGTGAGCATCGCGTCGAGGTGGCAGTGTAAAAACACTCCCCACCAAAATGCTAACATCAAGCCTTGATATACACACAGGGGTTTCGATTTGTTTTATTAATTTTTATAATAATGATTTTTTAACTACACCTAATATGAATTTTGTCAATCTTTTAACTTTATTTCGGATATACCTAATTTTATAGGAAATCAAAGACTACTTGCAGGGATTTGTCTGGGTGGTGATTTTAACGCAAAGATTGCAGGGAAGCATTTTAATTCCCCTTCGTCCCCCTCTGGTCAATCCATGCAAAGGGGGCTTGAGTTATTGGACCATTTATTAAATAGTAGTCTATCAAACGTAATGGATATCGCAGCTACAAACAATAGGGATAGCCAATACCCACTTATAGAGGTCATGGCTGCACCTCAACAATAGATTACGTTTTATAACGGCCACACTAGAAGATTACTTAGTTAAAGCAGAGGTTAAACCATCCACTTTTGGGGATCACAACCCAATTTCAGTTTTATTTAGGGTTGCTCCCAGACCTGATCCTAGAAAAGAGATAGGGCCGGTAACCTAGAATCCTCTACAGACAATTTAAGGGTCAAATGGAAAGGTATCGATAACAGTAGTGTGTTCCAAAAAATGTTAAAAACCTATCGATCACTTTGTGAGACTTGTCTTTCACCTGTTGATCCTAACCCAGAGGTAGTTTCTGCTTTTGTTCAACTATGTGCAGGCATTAAAAAATTGATCTCAAGACCTGCACTTGCATCCAACTCTAACCCTAGGTGGTTTAACAGCATTTGCTCTCGGGCAAACAGAGAGCTCAGAGCTGCTCTCTCAGCTTCCCCTAGGAACCCTAACCTCATTAGATCATTGAGGCATGTTTACAAAGAGTAACTAAGCAGAGGAAAGACGAGATCCTAAAGAACAATGGAACAACTTGGCTTGTGCTGCAAGATTTAATAACTCAAATGGTTTTTGGACAGCGGCCAAGTCACTGAGATCACTGGGCAATACACTCACTCCGTTAAGTTGTAACATAACGAGTGAAGCTTGGGTAGCCCACTTTTCCAATATATATGCTGCTACGTCCCAGTGCGAAGATACTGTCGATAATTTCGTTGCCACCCGAATTCAAATATCAGTATTGGAGGTTGAGGATGCTATTGATCAAAGTCTGGGTAACAAGGCCCCTGGCCGAGACGGGCTCCCTATCGACCTTATAAAATTTAGGTCAGAGTTCTGGGCCCCTCTTTTTACTTAATGTTTTTAATAATTTGACAATAACTGAAATCCCGAATACATGGTCTACATCTGTTATCGTTCCAATTTTTAAAAAGGAGACAGATCCAACCCGAGTTGTTATAGACCAATTTCTTTAATTGATAATACCCTTAAGATATTGGGAGGGTACTATTCAACAAAATCAGAACCTGGGCCGAGGAGGAAAACATTTTAAACAGATGTCAGCTAGGTTTCAGAAGCAATCTTGGAACGGTGGAACAGTGTCTTAACCTTAATTTGATTATAGGTAAATACACCATAGCTCGACACGGCCCAATCTACCTAGCATTTATGGACCTTACCTCGGCCTTTGATTTTGTTAATAGATCATGGCTCTGGAAATGCCTTTTAAACTACGGGTTGGATGAGGATATAGTGCACTTTTTAGCATATTTACACAGGGATTTAAGGGCACGGTGAGAATAAGCACGGATGGGGCAGTTTCAGGGGACATAGTGGTCGGAAGAGGCGTAAGACAAGGGTGTGTCTTAGCCCCACTCTTGTTTATTTTATATATTAATGAGCTACATAATGTGCTGTCTGAACTGACTACAGATGTCCCAATGATTAATGGTAATAAACTGCCCGCTCTTTTATATGCGGGACGATGCTGTTTTTAATGGGTCGTACACCCAATGCACTGCGTATATTAGTTAGGGGTTTTGTTGATTTTATGAATGGCCTGAATCTTTGTACGAATTTTAAGAAATCTTTTTAATGTGTTGTGGTCTAAAAAATGTCTTATTAATGCTATTACTTCTGGCTCTGAAACTTTGTTACGCACACGCACTTTCCCATATTTGGGTTTACAATTCTCAGACAATGGATCTTGGGTATCCCATTTGGCTTATGGTCGGAGTAAATTTTTAAAGGCAGTTAATTCGATTTTAAATCTCCCCCAACCGAAAAGAATTGAGGTAGTGTTGTCCCCTACTAGAAATCTATAGAACACAGTGTGTACCCACTATAACATATGGGGCTGAAATCTGGGGCTTTATAAATTCCAAAGCGTCCAGGTCGAAGAAAATAGATTTTTGGAGAATTTTGGGGATACCTATCTCTTCTTCATCCTTTGTCTGCCATAATGAGCTAAAATTATTTTATCTAGAAGATTATATCAGGTCCCGCCCCGCCCTGTTCTGGTTGAAGGTTTGGCAAAATCCGGCAGCCTCACTAACCAGGGAAATTATAGTCGACTGTTTAAAAAATGCGACAAGGGCGGAGATATGCCGTGGCTTGCAGAAGTGAGGGCAAGTTTAACTAGAGTAAATATTGGACACATTTTTCATAAACCAGACCAGTTAGATGGAATTAACAAAAGACTATTCGAGAAGCTATATATAAATATTATGGGGATATAAGATACGCACAAGATCTCTCTAAAGTATCCGTTGCACGCTACATATTAATGGTAGACGACGAGGCCCTCCCTCTTATTTACCAGTTAGTTACCTTTTAAGAGATATTACTCGCTGGGAGCGAAGTTTGCTTTTCGCCTTAGATCTGGTACATTAAAATATTTGTTGTGTTTCCCCTTAGGCTTTCAGCCTAACATTGAGAATTGCCTTGCCCTTGCAGCAATTTAGGTAAGCAATCCATGTTGCATTTTCTGTTCTTTTGTAATTTTTATCAAAAGTACAGTAAGCAACTTTTGATTCAGTTTTTAGGGCCAGTGGAATAACGGACTTCAAGGTTGCCTACGGGACTATCCTTCAGCTTAATGGGAAAACTTAACACTCCGTATTTGTACTTTTTTGAAAATGGCTATTCGTTCACGTGTTTCTATGAACTCCCGATAAGTGGACCCGATTGTACTATATGCACTTCTTGGCTTTATGCTGATAAAGAAATATGCTCTTTGGTTCCTGATCGATATTCAAATGTGTGGAGTTTTTATGCTTGGAATTCAATTCAATAGCTTATTTCCCCGCTGCTATTCCCCCAAAACCATCTGCACCTTGCACTTTGGCACTTTATTATATGATGCTGCTATATATATAACTTGATACACCCGTGACAACTTTGTGATGACTTATCGAATTATTTTTATATAGTTAAAGCTTTGATGTATGTTTTAAATCCAGATGATGTTTTTATGTAAATGTTTAAGTGATTAACTTTGTGAGAATTGTTTGTACTTTTATGGACACTTTATATCCGAATAAAGATTATTGAAAAGAAAAAAAAGATAAGAAATCAGAGTGGCCTTCTTACCTTATTATTCTCACCAAAATCTGTGGGGAAAAAGCAGGCCTATTATGGCGGAGCCTGTGCTGAGGACTAGAGGAAAAGGAACAGAAATGGAAGTGGAAGCGGGGCTGATGGTTCCCAGAGAGTGGAAAAAGTGCAGCTAAAGAGTGGATAGGAGCTGGGCAAAAAACTCCACTTGCTGTAAGGGAACCGGTCCCCGGTGTCATAGAACTTTCTTCCTCTTCCCTTGCAGGACAAAGAGGGCTCTACAAGTTGGACTGTCCTAAGGAAGGTGCTAGGGGCATGAATGCTTCTAGTTTATGCCTTCAATCTACCTCCTTTAATAGTGGCAGTAGAGTGGAATGTTCAGTCACAAGGGATGTTGTTGCTGGAGGTTACCACGAGGGTGTGGTTGCCAGAGTGGTTGTCGTTCCGTTGTGGCTCAGTTGTGCCCACAAGAAGAGTTCAATGATGGTTCCTCTTCTTTGCTAACCCAAGGCCATCTGGACAGTTCATCAATCTCTGTGATGGGTCCGAGGGTGACTCTAGGTTCATCAGCAAGTACGCCCTCACCTGAGCCCATCATGTCTATTACGACTACTTCTGGTACTCCCTCTTTAGAAGTAAGGAAGTCTCAGGTTTCAGGTAAAAGGCAGAAGTCTGTTAGGCCAGTTGTTGAACTACCATCTTCTCTCACGAGACTTTGTTACAAAACACTTTAAAATCAGAAGCCCAAGCATAGGACTTGGCCCGAATGAGGAGGAGAGTAATGTGGTTAAAAGTAAAAGCAAAATCGATGTTGATGTTGAAAATGAAGACCATAGCACCACCAGAGTGGAAGAGTCATACACCTTAGGAGGGGAAG
The DNA here is from genome assembly GCA_963921515.1 of Calotriton arnoldi. Classification (NCBI taxonomy): domain Eukaryota; kingdom Metazoa; phylum Chordata; class Amphibia; order Caudata; family Salamandridae; genus Calotriton; species Calotriton arnoldi. The sequence goes on from CAWUFW010006296.1 coordinate 153,586, forward strand.
AAGACTGTGTCCGGAGATACGATTCCCCAGCTTTTGAATCTCCGCTCTAAGGTGGTTTAGTCAAAAAACAACCTTCAGGAGATGTTTATCCACTAGGTGATTTCAATGTTGCTGTTTTGCCAAAGGTTAAGAAGACTGATGTAGATCATTTAAGTCCTTTGTGTGAATGTTCTGGTCAAGGCTCAGGGGGCCAGGACTTGTCAGACCTTGCCAATTTGATGCAGGTGGTCCAAGCCCAGAGGAGGGGGTCCTGGAACTAGACCCCCAAGATCTTCATCGTCCCCAATATTTATGAAAGGTGCCGGGATGGGTACTGCATTGATTGAAACAGTAAGCAATTTGCACCATGAATGTATATATTTTGCTGAAGGGGAAGAATTTGAGGAATTCACTGTTGGACGCATGAGGGGGTCTGATGAAAATATGAATTAACAAATGAGATTAACTATCTGGGAAATATTTCTGATATTGCCCAAGATCTGTCAAAGTTGAATCTCCTCTCCCTAATGCAAGTAACTTTCCAGGGAATGTTAAAAGCTCTGGTTTTGAATAACACTCAAAATGTTAAGCTTATCCAATTGCTCGAAACCGTTAGTAAATCATTGAAGGATGCAGCTAAAGATGTTCTGGTTGGAGAAGGGCCAAAGGATGTTATTTCCAAATCTGGCTCATTGTCCATTCCCCAAGATGAGGTACACCCCCACTGACATTGAAAATGGTGGGATCTTTGTTTTAAGATGTCTCTGCTTAGTTTTGAGAAGAGGAAGTTTATTTGGGAAAAAAGGGTTCTATCTAGGTGTAGTGTTGCTCCACTGTGGTTAGGAGGGGGAAGGAGAGATTTAAAAAAAGGGGGTGGTAGAAATTATAAGGATGGTTTGAAATCATTTGATATAGCCCCCCCAGTCCAACCTGTTAAGTCCCCAACCCTTAGGGCTCCAACCTTAAGGGCTCCCTCCAATAGGGGAGGAAAAGCAAAAATCGAAAAAAACTTGCTTCTGTTGGGCAATCTTGCAAGAAAGGTCGGGGCACCAAGTAAAGTGGTTGAGGAATGGGAGATGGAAAAGCAAAGAATACTCAATAGTGATAAATGAGGGGTTGGGGGTAAAAACAACAAAAATATTTGGAATATCAGGAATGTTAAAAGCACCAAAGGTCCCAGGGGGATCTTCTCCCAATTCGGTTGGTCAGTGTACTGAGTCTGCGAAAAAAAAACCTTTAGCAGGTCCTAAAAGTGTTGCCTTAGTTTATGTGTGAGATGATCATAAGCAGATGACACCTCCGAAGTTATTCCTAAAGGTGCAATCCAGAAGGAACAGAAGGCAGACAGTTAGTCAACCCCCTTAATAGGTCTAAACTGTTAAATGTATTTGCCAACATTAAAAGATTAAGGAATATCTCTACAAAGGACTTGGCATTGGTTGGCTTTAGGGAGGTCGCCAGGGAAGAGGGAACTAGAGTTTTGTTTACTTTGAAGGAGAATTTAGTGGAAGCTGCTGGTCCTGCCCTGGCATCAAACGGCATTGGTCTCAGTGAAGAAGATGAGGAAACGCAGTTAGCCCAGTTTCTATGTGAACATGGTGGATTAAAACAGAACCAGGTCTTTTTCGCTGGGCCCCTAGCTGTAAAACAGAGATCAGATGTTGGGAGGAGTTGGTGGGAGCATGATCGTTTGCAAGAAAGAATAGTGACTATAATTTTCTTTAATAATAGAGCCATGGGTTTAAGGAATCAAAGCATGTCCCACCGCTGGCAGGTTGATGAGTCAAAGAGGGAAAGTGACTACAGTAATCGGGGGCATGTACCCCTGAGAAAAGAGAGTTACTCCTTCAAAACACTCAGGATTGTTACCTTCTGCCGTGGAGGGCCAGAAGAGATAGATTGGTGTGAGACAGGGCATCCTCAGCCGGTTTGTGCCAAGGTATGGAACATTCATGGATTCAAAATATTTACAGAAATGGAAAATTATAGAGAGATATTGATGAATTATTCCATTTTGTTCCTCCAGGAAACCTGGCTGTTGGAGAGCCCCGTAGTGGAGGGATTCATTGCCATAGTTCAGAATGCTAAGGCCTCGCTAAGAGGAAGAGCAGTGGGTGGATTTCTCACATTGGACTCAGTCCGCTGTGGGATGAAGGTAACAAAGCTCCAAACCACTTTCATATGGGTCCTTGGTTGCCTAATTGACTTGTACACCGATACAGAGGGGTCTAAGCAAATGATATGTCTAAATGTATATGTACCACTAATTCGCCCTCTGCTTGAGTGTAACCTTTTGAATCTGGTTAATGATGTAAAAAAATAGTTTTGTGACTTCCCAGATGCTTTGTTGGTGGTAGCGGAGGGGATTTTAAAGAAAAAACACTTTTCAAAGAGTTTGATGAGGTAAAGAAAGAATTGTGTTTAGCATTAAACATTCCAGAAGGCATTTTCTCTGAAAGCCCTAGGGAAGAAGACGCGAAGGTTCTGCATTGTTTAGTTGAACTGAATCTGATTACCGTAAATGGTAGGTGCCAAGATGATATTCCAGCTGGGAAAATATTTAAATATCGTAATAGTAAATTGCCTATTGATTATGTTATGGTTCCAGTTCACCAGTTTCATCTGGTATAAAATTCTAGAGTACTAGATATGGGGCCCAGTTATCATTTTACCCTCAGCTTGGAGTTTAAAGATGTTTTTTCACCATGTCCAAATGTTACCACTCCCTTGGAGGTTGTTTACCACAAGAGAATTAGAGTTCAGATTACGGAAGATATATTGCAAGCCCTTTCTTTAGTTGAATTCGAACCCTTCTGCTTAGAAGTAGGCCAAGATGCAATGGATTGGTATAGAGGGTTAACAAAGCAATTACTAGCCCAGTTTAAGCTAGTAAAAGGAGGTCCACACCTAACTAATAGCTTAAGAGGTAAGGGGAATATCTGGTTCGATTCGGAATGTCGGGAGGGTGGAAGGGTGGCAAACAGGAGTCACCACTACTCAAAGCTAAATCCAAATGTTACCAGTTTAAGAACAGTAATGAAGGCCCCGAAAACTACTTATTGGGAATTTATGCACTCCTAAAAAGAGAGAGTTCTGTAGGTTAAACTGTGAGGCAATGTTAGCTACCTTGGTTGACAGAGATAGTAAGCGGTTTAGGCGACTAGTGAACTCTGTAACCCTCTCGTCGCCATCCTCTCTTGAGGCCTAAATAAGTGAGGAGGATTGGTTTGCTTTTCTCTCCTCTTTATATAAGAGTGGAAGCCTTGAGAATATGTTAGCAGTGCCAACCAGTTCTGAATTGGATACTGAAGTGATTGCTAATACGCAGACTGCAGTAGTCCTGTCGGAAATAATTTGCAATATAAAAGCCTCTAGGGCAGTTGGTCCAGATGGCCTTCCATCCGTGATATTCAAAAAAGACCCAAGGAAATGGGTATCTATTTTGAGCAAGTTCTTTCCATAGGTAACATCGACTGGTTCCTTTCTTGAGTCTTGGAAAGGAGCTATAGTGAAGCCCATCCATAAAAAGGGCAAAATGGATCAGCCAGCTAATTATCGCCTGATTTCTCATTTAGACATTCCATCCAAACTTTATGCCCAAACATTGTTAAAACATCTAGCGGCCAGGGCCTTTGATACCGGATTAATCCCAGTGGAGCAAGGAGGCTTTAAGCCACAAAATTCTACAATGGACTACTGTTTCACACTATGGGTAGTCGCAAGGAAGTCAATGGAGTCAGTAGGTGGCCTCCGCTGCTGCTTCGTTGACTTCCGAGCGTCTTTCGACAGGGTGGACAGAGATATGCTTTGGCATACATTACTACTAAACTGTAAAGGATTGGGCCCCTAATCAGTAAAGCTAGGCCCTCTCAAACATCAAAAACACCTCAATTGCCAATACGGATATCTATTCATCATTTCATTCATTCAACATGATCACACATCTCAATTCTCATGACCATATCAGTATTTATTCAAATTAACTTTTCTTTCTTATTTTTTTATAATAGAAATATGTTGTTTATTAAGTTAGAACAAACATTTTATCAAAATTATTATCCACATTTTTCAGTACACAAGGACATCAATAGTTCAATATTTACAACAATGAACAAATCACATAGACAATACAAAAAACTCACACCACAAAAAATACACAAACACTTTTTAAGCTCAGGTTCTGTTACAGTAACATCTTATTTGAAATTAAATTACCCTTGAGACTGATGATGTAGTATAATACATTTTTTCTACAAGAGTGTTACCAAACAGTGGTCCTACTGTCAAGGTTGGATTGGGATTAAAAATCGGCCCGGGCACGCTAAAAAAAAAGTGGCCCACATTTGCATATTGCCTTTCCGCAAAACACTGCTTCGGCGAAATTTTATAAAACAAATGGGGGGGGGGGGGTTAAACAAAAAGCACAGTAAAACACACCTGAAAACAAGTAAGGCCACTTTTGCTGAGGCCCCCTGCCCCCGCTCAATATGCATATATTAATGGGCCAGCCCAGCGTGAGAAAGGGAGTGACACCTCTGCCGTTGATAAAAGGGAGGTAATGGATGCCCATCTACCTCCAGAAAGGCCACTCAGGCACCCACTGGGCCACTGGCGGCATCGAACAACGCAGAAACCGCCCAAATCGCCCCCCCAGACTTCTCAAAAAAGCAGCCCACAACTGGAATTCAGATACAGCCCCTCGGGCATTGCCCGAGTGCCCGCGTTACCAATCCGATGCTGCCTACTGTACTCACAAGAAACTGTCACAAATCAAAACGATTAAAAATGAGCACAGTGGTACTGCATTTGTACAACACTTGTTTGGTGATGAAAAAAACAGTCAACGCATTTTGAACCCTTCTATGGGGCCGATTACGATCTCGTTAGGAAGGGCTCCTAACGTGATCCGTAATGAGCGAATCCGATTCGGAGCCGCAGTTTCCGAACGACCAAGTACGATGCGAAGATCTTGTCCGCGTCGACTGAATCATTTCCGAACCCGATCCTGACCGTACGACTCGTTTGCAGCCGAATCGTACCGCGCAATGGAGCTGGCTTCCGAACAAGCGAGTACGATGCACGATTTGGACAGCCGTATCCACTCGGTTTTGCCGGGACGAAACGGCTGGCGGAATTGGACTTCGGGGGGCTGTAGCAGGCCCCACTTCACCCGGGCCCTCCGAATCGGTCCGGTAGGGGTACCCATGGGTCACCCCTTTTAGGCCATGCCCAGTGTGGCAGGCACCAAGGGGTGCCCGCCACAGGGTGCAGGCTTTTCCCCACCCACCCCTTTTTGCTATGGGAGCCTGTGTACACGTACGATATACAGGCTCCCATAGAGTTCAATGGGAGTCCGAGCGAACTGAGTCCGTCACTAATACGGATGTCTCAGAATCAGTCGCTCGGACTCCCGGAGCACGATTCGCTCGGAAAGCCCTCCGGATCCGAGTCGTACGGAGGGCTTTCCTAGCAAGATTGTAATCGGTCCCTATGTGTCTTTACGGGTTCTCCTCAGAACACAATCGAGCTGAAAAATAATAAATCACAAACATATTTTACAACCAAACATATTCACTCATTACCAAATCTACTTCATCACATTCTTTCCACACCATATTACCTCTTTTCTCCAGGATTTAGATTTTTGTTAAGGATTCAACTTTTACTCCACCTCCATCTAAAAGCACAAAGGAGAAGGAAAAGAAGAAGAGGAGTAATTTTTTCTCCATCCACTACTAACCTGCTAATAAATCAAAAATCAACAGAAGGAGAACTCATGTTTACCAGGGACCTCATTCCCAGGGAATCCATTCATGGGGGTCTGTGACCTTCTTTCATTTAATTACCACATTCCTGTGAACCGACAAAGACAACTATTGGCACCCGAAGCAACTGTGATCATTTCGTAAAAAATCGGCTTTTAGTTCCGTGGCTGAAATTGAAGTGCTTCCGGGTCTGATGTTCATACTCGTCCTTCGGCCGACGTTTTTTTCATAGATGGCGCTTTCACTTAGGACTAAAGGTTCTTATATGTTCGCGTTCTATACCATCTCTTAGCTCGAAACATAATTTAATATAAAATAAAGTAAAATAAGTGCAACCCAATCGTGTGTGCCCACTGGTTTCTGGGAACTGTAGTTTTGATTGGTTCTTCGAAAATACTATGAAGCTGCATGTCGTCAACGATCTTTTTTGATAGATGGCGCTTTCATTTAGGACTATAGATATTTATAAGTCCACGCAAAAACCCTTATCAACGCGAAACAGAAATTAATAGAAAATAAATGCAACCTAATCATGTGTGCCCACAGGTTTCTGGGGAATGTAGTTCCGGTTGGTTCTTCAAAAATACAAAGAAGCTGCATGTATTCCTGGTGACAAGTTGTCAGATTTGTTCTAATATCCTCGCACCGACTCAAATGGTCAGCCCACATCTCCAATGCATTGGTGGATGTGGGATGTGTCTTCGCCAAATCTTGATGAAAATAATCAATGTAAAAATACCCCCAATTTGTTTATGATGGAAACTAAACCTTGTCGAAGGTTTTTATGGCGATTACAAATACACCTCTAGAGATGTCGTTAGAGCTTGTTATAAATTGTGAAGTTCCGTCATTTCATTGAGTCCATCAAAGGCTGAATTAAATTTCACTATTAGAAAAGCTTCTCTATGAATGAGACGCCTTTCTGGATCTCCACTGAGATTGTCAGATTCTATTGATGATAAAAACAGTCCACTGCAAAACACTTCCAACCTGATTCTGGTTGATCCAATGGTTGACCAGTGGAGCAGTGAGTACTTTTTACAATTCTGGACTTGTGATGAGTAATCCGTTGGCGTACTTCCTGGTTCATTTTTCCAATGTATAACATATTACATGGGCAGATTATTCCATATACCAAATTCTTTGTTTTGCAATTGGAAAACGTGTTATGCTTCCAAAAGATGTTTTTGTGTGCAAACACGCACCCTTCAATGGTTTGGTTACAGCAAGCACATGTACCACACGTATGATGGCCTTGAATTGGTGGTAAATTGAAAAATTGTCGCAGAGTTGTTTTAGCAGATGATGTTGGAAGCACTGTGCGAATTTACTTGGTTGCCAATACTTCTTTCTTTTTTAAGTGCGAACAACACTTTGGTAAAAGACTGATCCAAATTCGCAATCAGGTGCCAATTTTGATTAATGATCTTTTTCAACTGGTTGGTCTTTGTACGAAATGTAGATACACACTCCTCCCATATTTTTCATTGGCTTGTGTCATTGTCTTTCGTAAATGCTGCCTTCGGATTCGTTAATAGGCATGTAGGTCCCTCCTTAGTACGGGCTTGTCTTTATTTGTACCCTCCCATGGCGACTGGCCTTTTTACTTCAGTTGTTATACTGGTCCTGTTATTTAGTTTGTAAGCACTATTTACCTTTTTGAGTTTCTCTTACTGCAGGCCGGACAGGCGCTGCTTCAGCTGAAACCACTTGTGTTTTTTTAAGCAGCATGGCTGCCCCGTAACACGGGCGCCTGCTTTCAATCACTTTAACACGGCATTATCTCGTGTCTGTTTCAACACCCCCTCCAAGTAAAATGGATTTAGAAATGATTAGCGAATTAAGTCATGTGAATTCCAGGTAGCACATAATCCTGTGCTAATGGGCTGAAGCTGACAACAGCACATCTGTGTTACATGTCATATGTATTAACAACAACACCAATACCACCACCACCAATACCACCAATACCACCACCATCAAAACCACCACCTCCATCAATACCACCACCACCAATACCACAACCACCAATACCACCAGCACCAATACCACCAAAACTACCTACCAATACCACCACCACCATCAATACCACCACCACCAATACCACCACCACCAATACCACCACCAATAGCACCACCAATACCAACAATACCACCACCACCACCAATATCACCACCACCAATACCACAACCACCAATACCACCAGCACCAATACCACCAAAACTACCTACCAATACCACCACCACCATCAATACCACCACCACCAATACCACTACCACCAATACCACCACCAATACCATCACCACCACCAATACCACCACCACTAATACCACCACCACTAATACCACCACCAACACCACCAATACCACCACCAATACCACCACCAATACCACTACCACCAATACCACTACCACCACCACCACCACCACCACCAATACCACCACCACCAATACCTCCACCACCAATACCAACACCACCACCACCACCATCAATACCACCACCTCCACCACCACCAATACCACCACCACCAACACCACCACCAATACCACCACCACCAATACCACCACCAATACCACCACCACCAAACCAATACCAACACCAACACCAATACTACCACCTCCACCAATACCACCACCATCAGCACCACCAATACCACCACCAATACCACTACCACCAATACCATGATCAATACCTCCACCACCACCAATACCACCACCACCAATACCACCATCAATACCACCACCTACACCACCACCAATACCACCACCAATACCACCACCACCAATACTACCACCACCAACACCACCACCAATACCACCACCACCACCACCAATATCACCCCCACCAATACCACCACTGCCATCACCACCACCAATACCACCATGACTAATCCCACCACCAATACCACCACCACCAATACCCCCACCACCACCAATACCACCACCAATATCACCGCCAATACCACCACCATCAATACCACCAATACCACTACCACCACTACCAACACCACCACCACCACCACCAATACCACCAATACCACCAATACCACCACCACCAACACCACCACCAACACCACCACCAATACCACCACCTATACCACCACGACCACCAATACCAATACCAACACCACCACCAATACCACCACCACCACTAACACCACCCATATTTTTCATTGGCTTGTGTCATTGTCTTTCGTAAATGCTGCCTTCGGTTCCATTAGTAGGCTTGTTAGTCCCTCCTTAGTACGGCCTTGACTTTATTTGTACCCTTCCATGGCGACTGGCCCTTTTACTTCAGTTGTTACACAGGACCTGTTATTTTGTCTTTAAGCACTATTTACTTTATTGAGTGTCTCTTACTGCAGGCTGGACATGCGCTGCTTCCGCTGAAACCGCTTGTGTTTTTTAAGCAGCGCGGCTGCCCCGTAACACGAGCGCCTGCTTTCAATCACTTTAACCCGGCATTATCTTGTATCTGTTTCAACCCCCCCTCCAAGTAAAATGGATTTAGAAATGATTAGCGAATTAAGTCATGTGAATTCCAGGTAGCACATAATCCTGTGCTAATGGGCTGAAGCTGACAACAGCACATCTTTGTTACATGTCATATGTATTAACAACAACACCAATACCACCACCACCAATACCAACAATACCACCACCACCAATACCACCACCAACATCAAAACCACCACCTCCACCAATACCACCACCACCAATACCACCACCACCGCCAATACCACCCCCACCGCCAATACCACCACCATCACCACCATCAATACCACCACCAATACCACCACCACCAATACTACCATCAATACCACCACCACCAATACCACCAATGCCACCACCAATACCACCACCAATACCACCACCACCAACACCACCACTAATACCACCACCACCAATACCACCACCACCAATACCAATACCACCACCAATACCACCACCAATACCACCACCAATACCAACAATACCACCACCACCACCACCAATATCCCCACCACCAATACCACTACCACCAATACCACCACCAATACCACCACCACTAATACCACACCACCACCAATATCACCACTACCAATACCACCATCAATACCACCACCACCACCAATACCACCACCAATACCACCACCATCAACACCAATACCACCACCAATACCAGTACCACCACCACCACCAATACCACCAATACCACCACCAATACCAACACCAACACCATCAATACCACCACGAATACCACCACCACCAATACCAACACCAATACCAACACCACCACCAATACCACCACCACCTCCAATACCACCACCAATACCACCACCTCCAATACCACCACCAATACCACCAATACCAACACCACCAATACCACCACCACCAATCCCACTAATACCACCACCACCACCACCACCAATACCACCACCAATACCACCACCACCACCAATATCACCACCACCAATACCACTACCACCAATACCACTACCACCAATACCACCACTACCAATACCACCACCACCAATACCACCACCACCACCACCAATACCACCCACCACCAATACCACCACCACCAATACCAACACCAATACCACCACCACCAATACCAATACCAATACCAACACCACCACCACCACCAATACCACCACCTCCAATACCACCACCAATACCAACACCACCACCACCACCGCCAATACCACCACCAATACCACCAATACCACCACCACCAATACAACCACCACCAATCCCACCAATACCACCACCAATACCACCACCACCAATACCACCACCACCAATACCACCACCACCACCACCAATATCACCACCACCAATACCACTACCACCAATACCACTACCACCAATACCACCACCACCAATACCACTACCACCACCTCCAATACCACCACCACCACCAATACCACCACCAAAACCACCACCACCACCAATACCACCACCACCTCCACCACCAATACCAGCACCACTACCACCAATACTAGCACCACTACCACCAATACCACCACCACCAATACCACCACCACCATCAATACCACCACCACCACCAATACCACCACCACCAATACCACCACCACCAATACCACCACCACCACAAATAACACCACCAATACCACCACCACCAATACAAAACAACACCACCACCAATACCAATACCACCACCGCCAATACCAATACCACCACCAATACCAATACCACCAATACCACCACCAATAACACCACCACCACTAATACCACTACCACCAATACCACCGCCACCTATACCACCACCACCACCAATACCACCACCACCAATACCACCACCACCAATACCACAAATACCACCACCACCAATACCACCACCACCAATACCACCACCACCAAAACCAATACCACCACCAAAACCAATACCACCATCCAATACCAATACCACCACTAATACCACCAATACTACCACCACCACCACCAATACCACCACCACCAATACCACTACCACCAATGCCCCACCACCAATACCACCACCACCAATACCAATACCACCACCAATACCACCACCACCACCAATACCAGTACCACCACTACCAATACCACCACCAATACCAATACTACCACCACCAATACCACCACCACCAATACCACTACCACCAATGCCCCACCACCAATACCACCACCACCAATACCAATACCACCACCAATACCACCACCAATACCAGTACCACCACTACCAATACCACCACCAATACCAATACTGCCACCACCAATACCAATACCGCCACCACCAATACCACCACCACCAATACCGGTACCACCACTGCCAATACCAATACCACCACCACCAGTACCGCCACCACCAATACCACCACCTCTACCAATACCACCCCCACCAATGCCACCACCACCAATACCACTAATACCAGCACCACCAATACGACCACCACCAATACCAATACCTCAGCGCCTCTCGGTCTCTAGTAATAGCAGGGGCACTGTAAGAGGCCGGAGCTGCAGCTGAGACCATCCCTCCCTCCATGCCTGCCATAAAGCACAGCCCGCTCTGCTCCAGGAGGTGAAGCCAGGGCCCTACTACAGCTAGAGTGTTTTTATTAGGCCAAAGATAGCAAGGACATTACACAATGCCACACTGCACACTCAAATCACGGAGAGGGCAGGAAATAGCCCCCCTCCCGCTCTTCCTCCTGAGCCGCGACAGTGTAATCACAGAGCGAAAGTTGTTGGAGCCCTTTGTTAGTGTTTATAGCTCGGATCATATGTAACTCTCACTTCACACTTTGTGTCTGTGTAATTTACAACACTTACACATCTGCTTCACTGCACTATTTATCATTACTTTGAAGACGTTACATGCCAGTCTCTTCCTCTGATATTTACAGTCTAACAAGCGGTTGAAAAGGCCCTTTATTGCAATTCAATAGGTCTCGCATAAATTACAATGAATTTTCAATATTAAACTACAATGAATTCATAGAATAAAACATTAAAATTTCATACAACAAACATGATCCGAGTTAATACCATCACCACCACTAATACCACCACCACTTATACCACCACCACTAATACCACCACCAATACCCCCACCACCACCAATACCACCACCATCAACAATACCACTATCACCACCACCACCAATACCACCACCACCACCAATACCACCACCACCAATACCACCACCACCAATACCACCACCACCATCAATACCACCACCTCCACCACCACCAATACCACCACCTCCACCACCACCAATACCACCACCACCACCACCAATACCACCACCACCAATACCACCACCACCAACACCACCACCAACACCCCCACCAATACTACCACCACCACCAATACCACCACCACCAATACCACCACCAACACCACCCATATTTTTCATTGGCTTGTGTCATTGTCTTTTGTAAATGCTGCCTTTGGTTTCATTAGTAGGCTTGTTAGTCCCTCCTTAGTACGGCCTTGACTTTATTTGTACCCTCCCATGGCGACTGGCCCTTTTACTGCAGTTGTTACGCGGGACCGGTTATTTAGTCTGTAAGCACTATTTACTTTATTGAGTGTCTCTTACTGCAGGCCGGACACGTGCTGCTTCAGCTGAAACCGCTTGTGTTTTTTTAAGCAGCGTGGCTGCCCCGTAACACGGGCGCCTGCTTTCAATCACTTTAACCCGCCATTATCTTGTATCTGTTTCAACCCCCCTCCAAGTAAAATGGATTTAGAAATGATTAGCGAATTAAGTCATGTGAATTCCAGGTAGCACATAATCCTGTGCTAATGGGCTGAAGCTGACAACAGCACATCTTTGTTACATGTCATCTGTACTAAAGCCACCTGACTGGTTGTTTTCAAAAGCCTGTTTTATTAACAACAACACCAATACCACCACCACCAATACCAACAATACCACCACCACCAATACCACCACCATCAAAACCACCACCTCCATCAATACCACCACCACCAATACCACCACCAATGCCACCACCACCGCCAATACCATCACCACCAATACCACCACCAATACCACTACCACCACCACCAATACCACCAATACCACCAATACTACCACCAATACCACCACCAATACCACCAATACCACCAATACCACCACCACCAACACCACCACCAATACCACCACCACCAATACCACCACCACCAATACCAATAGCACCACCAATACCAACAATACCACCACCACCACCACCAATACCACCACCACCACCAATACCACCACCACTACCACCACCAATACCACCACCACCACCGATACCACCACCATCAACACCAATACCACCACCAATACCACTACCACCACCAATACCACCACCAATACATCCACCACCAATACCACCAATACCCCCACCACCAATACCAACACCACCACCATCAATACCACCACCACCACCAATACCAGCACCACCAACACAACCACCAATACCACCGCCACCAATACCAACACCAATACCGCCACCACCAATACCAACACCACCACCAATACCACCACCACAATTACCACCACCACCAATACCAACACCACCACCGCCAATACCACCACTACCAATACCACCACCACCAATCCCACTAATACCACCACCAATACCACCACCAATACCACCAATACCACCACCAATACCACCACCACCACCAATATCACCACTACCATTACCACCACCACCGCTACCACCACCAATACCACCACCACCACCAATACCACCACCACCAATACCACTACCACCACCTCCAATACCACCACCACCAATACCACCACCACCAACAATACCACCACCACCAATACCAATACCACCACCAATACCACCACCACCACCAATACCACCACCACCACCAATACCACCACCAATACCACCACCACCAATACCACCACCACCAATACCACCACCTCCAATACCACCACCACCACCAATACCACCACCACCAATACCACCACCACCATCAATACCACCACCACCAATCCAACACCACCAATACCAATACCACTACCGCCAATACCACCACCAGTACCACCAATACCAATACCACCACCACCAATACCACCACCAATAACACCACCACCACTAATACCACTACCACCAATACCACCACCAATAACACCACCACCAATACCACCACTAATACCACCACCATCAATACCACCACCACCAGTACCACCACCAATACCACCACCATCAATACCACCAATACCACCGCCACCAATACCACCACCACAAATGCCCCACCACCAATACCACCACCAATACCACCACCACCTATACCACCACCAATACCACCACCACCAATACCAGTACCACCACCACCAATACCAATACCACCACCAATACCAATACCAATACCGCCACCACCAATGCCACCACCACTAATACCAGCACCACCAATACCACCACCACCACCACCAATACTAATACCACCACCACCAATACCAATACCACCACCTCAGCGCCTCTCGCTCTCTAGTAATAGCAGGGGCACTGTAAGAGACCGGAGCTGCAGCTGAGACCATCCCTCCCTCCATGCCTGCCATAAAGCACAGCCCGCCCTGCACCAGGAGGTGAAGCCAGGGCCCTACTACAGCTGGAGTGTTTTTATTAGGCTAAAGATAGCAATGACATTACGAAATGCCACACTGCACACTCAAATCACGGAGAGGGCAGGAAATAGCCCCCCCTCCCACTCTTTCTCCTGAGCCGCGACAGTGTAATCACAGAGCGAAAGGTGTTGGAGCCCTTTGTTAGTGTTTATAGCTCGGATCATATGTAACTCTCACTTCACACTTTGTGTCTGTGTAATTTACAACACTTACACATTTTCTTCACTGCACTATTTATCACTACTTTGAAGACATCGCAGGCCAGTCTCTTCCTCTGATATTTACAGTCTAACAAGCGGTCGAGAAGGCCTTTTATTGCAATGCAATAGGTCTCGCATTTGCGAGAGTTTAAGCTATTAGTATTGTAAATGACAATGCCTTTTATTTTTATTTTAAATGCCAAAACATAAATAAAAGACATTGTAATTTACAATACCAATAGCTCAAACTTGCATGAATGCGAGACCTATTGCATTGTAAATGCTTGTTTTCCCCCTATATCCAGGGTCACAGTTGGAGAGATGGGTGAAAGTCTATCAGGAGCAAGAGGTAAGTAAAGGCTATCAGTATCCCAATTCCAAAAAACTTTATTCGACAATTTATGTCATAAAAGCAGATCACAGATAAAACAACAATGAATTTTCAATATTAAAATACAATGAATTCATAGAAAAAAACGTTAAAATTTCATACAACAAACATGATCCGACTTAAAACATTATCAGATTTAAAAGAATGCATATCATATTAGTATTAAGATCCATAATGAGTAAAAAATGGCTAGGGGAACTTGATTTCAGACATCACCACTGAAATATAACTGGAACACACAGCCAGATAAGATTGGTAGATTTTCATGTAACATCTGTAGTACGGGATCTGATTATCCACATCCAGCTTAGGAACTTGGCTACTGCTATTGTAATACACGGCAACGTGTCAGTACACAATATTCTTAGAGCGATGCTACTCGTTCTAGTGCCCAAGTTCCTACAAATTGGTGTCAGCCACGCTTTGCGGGGGCCAGAATAGGCAGGGCAGACAAACAGTACGTGGGCATAGGACTCATCCATTGCATTGCAAAAGGGACATTTACTATTGCTTGATTTGGCCCATTTTGCTGTATATGTTCTTAATGGCAAAGTTCCCACTCTGAATTGGAAGTACAACTTCCGATCGAAGGGTTTGGATATGACGTCCCAGTACCGTTCCAGACCTGGCCAAAGTTTGACTGTTAAAAAAGCCCCGGTTAGCGATGAACTATCACTATCTCTGAGGCTGTTGTGGTAAACCAATTTCCAATATCTTTCTTTTATAATCTCTTTAGAGGGGAATTGGCAACACGATGGATTTTCCCACAACTCAGACATACCAATACTCGCCAGGGAAGCTCTAACCGCTCTCAGCCAACTGATCTTATGAAACCGATCTGACATGATTACATCTTTAAGGCCTGCGGCGTATGGTGAAAGTTCTAAGGTACACCATATTCTCCGCCAGGATAGGACGCAGCCTTGCTAGGTCAGCCAATGCTTTCCTGCCCAGATCTTGTAACAGTGGAAGGGCCGGACTACTTTGGGGGAGGTTGGTGATGTTTCTCAGGAACCTGTTTTCAGCGAGTGATAACTTAGACAGGTTTTTGAACCCCCAAAGTTCCGCCTCGTATAGCACTGAGCTGACCACTTTCATATTATAAATTTGTAAGACCGGGCTAACTGGTTTAGTCAGGGAGGCATTAACCTCACTGTGTATGGCCCCTGATATTTGCCGATGTTTTAACGAAGCAGTGTCAATCTGGTGCCCCCATCTCAAATCTTTTTGCAGGATAACCCCTAGATAGGTGAATGCGTTAACTTGTTCTAGTGGCCTCTTGTCTAAAAATATGCTTCCTTTAAAAGATCTATGTTGGTTAAAAGTCATGAATTTTGTTTTCGCCACATTGATCTCTAGGCCCCGTAGAGAGCAAAATTTTTCAAAGAGAGTTAGAGCTCACTGTAATCCACTAGGGGTTTTAGAAATGATCAATGTATCATCGGCGAACATTAAAATGGGAATTGGAGAACCTGCAAGGACTGGAGCATCTGTAGGAACCGATAATAGAAACTCGGCAATACCATTAATAGGGAAAATAGGGTAGGGGCCAATACGCATCCTTGACGTACCCCCTTCGCTACAGGAAAGGGACTGGTGACATTACCCTGCCTACCCCAAAGTATTTGGGCAAAGTTGTCTTCATGAAGGCGCGCTATTAGGGAGAGCAGATCAGGAGGTATCCCTAGGTCCTGCAAAACAACCCAAAGCTTACTACGAGAAACCAGGTCAAAAGCTGACCTAAGGTCGACGAAGGCAGCATACATGCTACCCTTGCCTAAGACCACGGTTCAACAATGTAATATTCTGAACCGAAATACTTGATCGATCGTCCTGATATGGTTCCGAAAGCCCGCCTGTAGCGGGGTGAGAATTTCCTGTTCCTCTATCTTGTCTTGGACCTTGTCTAGCACCAATCGAGCAACTGTCTTTTGGATAGAGTTGATTAGGCTGATAGGCCTATAGTTCCCTGGGAGGGACTTGTCACCCTTTTTGTATAATGGAAAAATCTCTGCCCCTCTCAAGGAATCATGGACAGGAGCCCCCAGGGCAATCGCATTAGCCAATGTCAAGATATACCTATTCCACCAAGGATATCAGTATCAGATTAACTATGGTCAGGGCCACTGGAGTTATGCGATTCTGCACCCTCGAAATACATAAAATCCATCATCAAATTTATCAGACATTACTAAAAACGCTACCATACGTGTTGTCGCACTGTAGCAAGCCTTTTTGGCAGAGGCAGGGGACCTTCCAGTTGCTGCTTATTGTATTTAGATGTTATTAATGAAGTGAAACCTTTACCCATACACGTTAACATGCGTAAAAATAAAAGACAAAATAGTGAAGTAATACTGCTTCAGAACATGCTGCATTACACTGCATAATTTGCCCTTTCTTGCCACATAATTTAGTCAACCCTGCCGCATAATTCCAGTGGTCCTAGCTATGATGAAAAGCTTGTATTTTAACGGATATATGGAAGTGAAAAGCCACCTCCATGCATGCACTTGGGGTACCCACTGTACAAGAGAGGGCAGTGCCAATGTAGCATTCTAAAATGGAGGAGGGACGCCTGCAAGCAACCAAAGCTTGGGGACCTCTTTGCAAGCAGGGGGAGAGCCACCGACGAGAAACTCCTGATCAGAAGCCCCCTGCTCTCAGTCCTGCCTGGGTGGCTCTCGGCATCAGAGAACGGATGAGAGAACAAGGAAAGTCGTGCTCTCTACCTATGGATGTTTACCAAAGACAACTTTGTTGTAATCAGAAACATCGCAGGGCTCTGAAGGGGCAGGAACCAGTGCTCGCTGACTGCTGGAACAGCTAGTACTGCAGCCGAAGGACTCACCTTTCAATGTCATCAGTTGAATATTAGCAGCATACACGTTTACATAGGATTATGAGCAGGGCCACTGAAATTCTGCGGTACGGGAGGGTCAAATTATGCAGCAGAGTTGAGTAAAGTATGTGGCGTACTGCAGCACATATTGTGATAGTAATACTTCATTATTTTGTCATTTTTACACGTTCTGGTCTGGGTTGCACCTCAATAGTACCAGTTTAACTCCCAAATATAGCAATAAGCAACAGATAGGTGACCGGCCAACCTTTGTAAAGGTCCTTCCTCATCGCGCCAAAACGTATCGTTCTGTTTTTCATAAATGTTAAACCATTTCACCTAGAAACAAATTTCCTTTGTTAAAATCTTCAGATTATGCAGCAGATGATAGATTATGTGGCAAATCTATAATTATGTAAAAAACATTGCAGCCGCATAATTGCATAATTCCAATGACCCTGCTTATGAGCCAGATTCAATGTGGACACATTTGAAGCCTTGCCAGGGCCTGGCTGGCCTTTTATTCCACCGGGCATTTCCCCAGTGGGTTGGAGCAATTGCAAGCAGGCATTTGAAAGCGGAGGGGGTGTCCTGGTGACTCTGACATTTTCCCCAGCCCCACGACATTCTGGCTTCCAGAGAGACAGGGAGCAAGGTGAGTGTGAGAGGAGAGAAGAACAGAGTGAGATAAAGCGAGGAAGGAGAGGGCGGGAGTCGGGTTACTTTTATGCCAGGGCTGCTTTTGGTTTCCCAGTCTGGTCCTGGGCCTTATAAGAGTAAGAGCCTCAAACTCAAGGGAACAAATGCCAAGGATCTTAAAAGCGACGCCACACTAGAGTACTATACAAGAACAAGGAGGTTTGTGCGGCTTGATGGCTGCCCGGTGAGAGACTTATCACACAGTGCACAGACTGCACCTCTGTAGGGTCCAGTGGTAAAAGCTTAAAAACTTACACACTTGAGTTGTTCGGGAGTCAAGCTATCTTGAGACATCCTCTAATGGCCGCAAGAAGATTCCCCTGTCCCAGGCACATCAGCAAAATTATTGGGAACAGACAGTAACCCTCTAGCCGTGCTCCTTTTCTAGGAAGACCACTACGGCGTGAAGCTGTAGAGCGGCCTGCACTGCCAGGATGGCGTCCGAGACATAAACATTAGACCGCCGCAGAGGTGTGTCAGGATTATCAGAGCATCATAATCACTTGCTAAAGCTGAATAATACCCTGGGGATCATGTGAAGAGGTTGACTGGTCAACTCTGACAGGTTGGGGAGTAATTGGGCCCTGGGACATAAGATCAAGCCCACAAAGGAGGCGAAGTCAGCCAACTTATGGCTGCTCCAGGACACAGAAAGATCCACCATTGGTAAACTCCAACACCTGAATACGTGCGGCTCAACTCCCACTCATGTGGGCGTAAAGCAACTAGCTGGAAAGTCTGCTTGAGTGTTGGGTATCTTGCTAGATGAAGAGTCAAGATACGTATGTTCTGTGATAGCGCCTAGTTCTGCAGTTCAGGTCACAGACTGGTTCCGCTCGTTGTACATCTAGACCAAGGCCTTTGTGCTGTTCTCGTGGATCAACGCTCCTTTGCGGTGTGTGGATGGCAGGAAGTCATTCAGGGCCAGGAATACTGCCTTGAAGTCCATCATCGTGATGTGAAGTCTGGACTACACTGGGATCAGGGTGCACATGCAAAGAGGACATATGTTGGGCCACAATTATATTCTGATGAACTGAATGGTGACCGACATCTGAGGGTCAGGTACACTGAAGGGGAGGTCCTGATGATCTGTTCTGTGAGCACAGCAGGCCCACAGAACAGATGGGCAGAACCCCCCACAGAAAGAGACTGGAGTAAACATGATCTGTTTTCTGATCCCAATGAGAAGTGAGGCACAACCTTTACATCTTCAAATGAGCCAGAGGCCTCTATGGACACAGGAGACCATCAGGGCCCACCGGAACCTCCTCGTGGTAATGGAAGATGCAATGCGGAAGTGGACCTAGATTTTATTAACGTACAAGGCCCTCTCCAGAGGGGGGAAGGTCATTCCAAACCAGGTATCCAGCCCTGCTCTGATGAACAAAAACGTCTAGGAAGGGGTGAGTGGGGGGCTGACCACATGCACAAACAAGCCAAGTGGAAAGGGCAGTGGCCTTGCATGATGCAGGCCATGTAGGTTTGGCTCAGGAGAATTCTATAAATCAGTCATCGTTGTAGGAGTTCTGTAGGACACAAGTACACGCCCTTCTGATATCAGCTAGCAGCTGCACCAGGACATGAAACTAAGCACCAGTTGTTCGGCTGTGCACCGCAGGAGTGCAGAGAACATGTTGCCCAGACCCACCAACGTAAAAGACTCATTGGTAAGACCGAAGTTGAACTGGTGGAGCTCCAGGATGGCTTGCAGACGCCCTTGATCTTTTCTTCCATTACAAAGAACCTGTGGTAAACTCTAGCTTGCTGTTTTCTAGGACATAATTTGCTTGATCCGAGAATAAGAAGTTTCTGTACTTCTCCCCACAGCTATTTTGAGACGTGGTGGATGCTTGTGTTTGGAAGGAGGAGGTGGAGGCACTGAAAGCCCCAACCTAAGACCCCTCATTGAGAGGGGCCATGGATCCTGGGTACAAAACTCCCCAGCGGCGAGTTGAAGGAAGATTGTCCTCTACGATCCGCAATGGATGGATACAACAATTTGTTTGAAGACTGCGCTGTTTCCTTCTCTAGGAATTGTGAGGGTGGCTTTGGTGGTAGTTGTGATTTTTGATGGCACAAAAACGCTGTGACCTGCAGCGCACCTGATGGTAGGAAGATGCACCAGAGCCATGAAAAGATTCAGAGGCCAGCTTAGGAGGATATCACTGCCAGAGATTTAGCAGCAAGAGCCATAGAAGGGCACTTCGTAAGCTGTTCAGCAGTTGACTCTGCAGACTGCTCCTCCTTGCCACGGGGATAGGGGTCCACCAGACCTGGTGCTTCACATACACGTTGATATTCCTACCTGGGGAGAGGTATCAGTCATTCAACAAACAAATGTACTCAACGCATGGTGGGCTGACGGGCTGATATATTTTCACATGTGGGGACCCCAAAATGATCCTTCTGCATCCACCATGGATCTGTGCTGGATGCAAGAAATAATACCAATAGTTCAGTGTCCCAGTCTAGTTTTGTGGCCAGAGGACAGGCAAAGACTTCAATTCGGAGGAATGCCCTCAACCACAATGTTTGTGGGGAGATGGGTAAGCAGCAGGTTCCTCGCCACCTGCTGAATGTCTTATCGTTGGGCTGTTCCACTGAGGTTTCTTCAAGGCAGAGTTAAGGAGAGTACTTTTCCTCCACCATGGATTTAATGATGAGCCCCACCATGTGCTTAGTGTTGCTGGATTTATACTTATGCTTCCATATGGCTATAAACCACGTTTTCATGTAACGTGTACTGAGCACATAAACACCTGTGATCTGCCACAATGTTGTCTAGGTAGGTAGTATGCCTTTATGTGTACCCATCCATCCACAAGATAAAAAAGCTAGGGTTGAAATCCACCCTTTTAGAGAGCTGATGTGTTTCACGTATGTAAAGTCCCTGGGGATCTCATCCATTAACTGCTGACAACTTTGAGAACATCTGCTCCTACACCCGCAGTAAACTCTCCGAGGACTAGGCTGTGAAACTGTCATGCACTTTCCTTAAGATTACTCATAGAGACCCTGTCACTAATGTCCCCACACAATGCACTCCACGAACACCTGAGGCGTGGTCGGACAGGCTAGAACATTACCCACCCGATGCAGAAGGCCTGATGGCAAGCCAGATGCTTCCAGTAATGCTTGGTAATGAGCAGGGTCACTGGAATTGTGCAGCAGGGTTGAGTAAATTATGCAGAAAGAAAATGCAAATTACTCAACCTAATGCAGCACTTTTTCTGATAGTATTACTTCATTATTTTGTACTTTTTACACTGTCTGGGCATTAGGTGCACCAACTTAGTAGCAGTTTAACATCCAAATATAACAATAGGCAATATAAAAGTGACCAGTCAACCTTTACAATAGGCCTTCCACTGCTCAGCAACACGTGTCGCAGCGTTTTCAGTAACTTTTGACATGTTTGAGCTAGAAACAATTGTTTTATTGTTAAAAGCTGCAGATTATGCACCAGATGATGGATCCTGTGTAAAATGCGGCAAATCTATAATTATGCATTAATCGCCGTGGCCGCACCATCACATAATTCCAGTGGCCCTGGTAAGGAGTCATACTACGCACCGCTATTTCAGCACGCTTCCACCTGTGAGACCACCAAGGTACCGTTCTCAAAGTACTTATTTACAAGCTTGTCTCAGGTATGCCTGGAGGCAAATAGTCTTCGAAGATTTGCAAGACAACTGGCCAAAATTGACCAGGCGAGCTTGCATTGACCTGCATCAGAGGCAAAATTAAGTTCTGGCATTCTGTCTTGCCTAGGGCATAACTGTACTGTTAAAATGGACTACCGACCAAATTCTTTTCAGTATTTTTTTCTATGGTTATCCTCTAACAAGCTGTCTTCTAATACGTTGTGTGTAAAGCAATTCTATCTCTTTATTAACAGCTAACATGTTACATGTAAAGCACTCCATTGCCCTAGTCATAGGGCTGTGCTACATAAATAGTACAAATAAATAAATACATACATTCATACCTACACACACACATGCATGCATACATACACACATACATTAATCAATAAATAGATTGGGTCCTTTCAGAGACTGCCAGGTCCTTGCTTGTGCTCAAGTCCACAGACTCACACATGGTAGGGCCAGATGGTGTGAGGAGACGCATAGACGGCTACTATGTAGACCTTTGATCTTTATTGCCTTCTGAGCTGCTATGGAAGCGTTACAATACACTAAGCAACCACCACTGAATAAAGTAATGGAAATTTGATCTAACCCCAACTGGTAAGTTTGCTTTCCAAGTATCTCAGACATTTATACAAATATACAGGAAAGTGCATAGCCATGTAAGTCTGGTTCTACTATGCAGATAGTCCAGGTATTTGACTAACAAAAAATATAGCTTTAGAGTGGCATGGCCTCTTTCTGAAGATATCTTAATGTACATAGTTAATATGAATAGAGTGAAAGTGTTCAAAGTAAACTTTCCTGTAAAGCAGTAATTCTATTTGAATCTTACAATGGGTGCCATTGATGTTTGATGACTGATAAAATGTTATCTCTGCCCAGACCAGATAACTCGTCATCCTGGAGCCTGGCAGAACACGGAAATCTTCTGAGACGCTTCCACTGTCACTCATATGGCTCTTCTCTGTCTTGGCCTTCATAGTGACTGGATTTGTGGTCCACTGGGAGATAGTCTACCTACGTAACTTTCACCTACGCTACAGCTACATGTTCACAGCCGAGAATGTCCCCCTCAGCGATGAGCCACTGCAGAGATTCCCCTTCCTGCTGAACGAGACCTCCAAGTGCTCCACCCATGATCCATTCCTGGTGCTGCTGATCCCCTCAGTGCCCGAGGATACTGCGACCCGAGGTGCTATTCGCATGACATGGGGAATGAGAGCTTGCTTCCCGGCATCGCTGTGGTGAGGCTGTTCCTTCTGGGAATACCCTCCTCGCACTCCGTCTCAGTACGCAATGGCCTGCTGTGGGAGAGCACTATCTTCAGGGACATTATCCAGCAGGACTTCTTGGACACGTACAATAACCTGACCTTAAAGACTATGATGGGTATGGAGTGGGTAGCCCGCTTCTGCCCCAATGCCAAGTACGTTATGAAAATCGACAGCGATATGTTCTTCAACCCTGAGCTTTTGGTCCATCACCTTCTCCAGCCGAGCCACGAAGTACGAAAAAACTACTTCACTGGGTTGGTTGTGTACAGGGGCATCCCTGAACGGAATAATTCGAGCAAGTGGTATATGTCCAGAGAAATCTATAGAGCAGACGTATTCCCTACTTACTGTTCAGGGACAGGATATGTACTCTCGGGCGATGTAGCAACAAAGATTTTCAACATTGCTTACCTTTTGAAGCCACTGTTTGTTGAAGATGTATTTGTGGGTCTCTGTCTGGCGAAGCTGAGAATCCCGATCACCCGTCCACTCCCTTACTTGTTCAACGGGCTATATATCAGATACAACCGGTGTAGATTTGCCAAATTGATCACAGCGCACAAATACACCAAGGAGGAACTTGTGCAGCTCTGGCCTGATTTCATGGAGGCAAAAAGGACTTGCTAGGCTTGGAGACCCCAGCTCTCGGGCATTTATGGTTAAGCTGCGGACTGTAGAACCAGAAGATGTGGCTTTCAAATTCAGCTTCCCTTCTCTTCTCAGCTAAAGTGCATTGTCCTGAGCGAATCACCTGAGCTCCTTTTGCTTATCCCTCATCTGCCAACTCAGGAGAGCTTGAAAACAGATTGACTGGTATAAGGCCCTGAATGAAATATTGGCTCTTCACACCTACACTCATCGAGCAGAGCACAAAGCCTTGTAAAGATGCCCAATTTCTCGCACTTTAGGAAGTCCGCTAATAAGTTACAGAAATAGGTCAACAGTGGTGAAGGGCCAACGGCATAAATCAGTTTGAGTTAAAGACCCTCTTTTGTACAATGTTGATAGCATAGCGAACAGGAGGTAGATCAGCAAACATCTTACACCAAGCACAATCGATGAAATAAGATCCTCATTGAAACTCCTAACCTTTACAATTTTTCCAGCCTGTATGCACCTTTACTGACTATAGACTAGATCAGTATTATTTGCCAGATTTTAAACTAGATATGGCCACTAGTATTATTGAGCATCCTGGAGTGTGGCAATAAATCGAACAAATAGAACCCCCTATCATGGTGAAGCCTTTGGCTTAAGATCATGGAAAAATTGCACCTCAAGCAGCAAAAATTGGACTGAAGAGCTCTCCAGTGAACCAGACTGGACACTATGCTGTAAAAAAATGCAAAACTCCCCCAAACGTACAGGAAAATCTGACATACCGATCTGAAAGATGGACACAGGCAGAGAAAATGACAAAGAAAAAGTATAAATAGTTTATATAATATTTGTGTGTTTTTACGTATATAATACAACTTTTGCGACAAGTGGCCACTTCCATTTTTCTGTTTATTGATGGAAGTTTTTCTACTGTACTTCCAACTTCTCACCACCTGTGCTGTGATTCTACTTGCCACCCCATATATGGATTTTATACTTTATGCAGTAGGGTGAGAATACTCACTGATGTGGATTTACTTCATCCTGTTGCTTGTCCAGGATGTCTTAGCCAAATTTAGCAGTGGGCCGGCCACCTGTGCTGCCACAGTTGCTCTCTCCCTCTTCCACTGTCCTTATTCCTTTTCATGCTTCAAATTGAAGTGGCGCCCCATCATCTGTGTCAAGAGAGTAGTTGCCCCATGTCCCTCTCCTCAGCTTTTGGTCACAGATTTTGCAAGTTACTTTCCATGCATTTAACTTCTTCTTGCCCACTGAATGGGTGAAGAACTCCCAGACATCGGAGTCCAGTGGTTCCTTTGTCTTCCTCTTTTGCCCCGCCGGCAGGAGTGGCCTGTGCAGGTAAGAGCAGTGGAAAGGGGTGGGAGAGGACTCAACAGATTATGATTTAATTTTCCATCGTCATCGTCTGTTGAGCCCCTCTCCCACCCTGCCCCACCAACCCCTCCACTGTTACTTGCATGGGCCACTCCTGCCTGCCGAGTAGTTTGATTGTAAAAATCTGAGAAAACCTTTTTAGGTCTGGGTTAACAGCACCATATGTGCTCAACAAAGAAAGAGCTCTAAGAAGAACTACTGAGAGAGGGCTCTAAGCACTGCCCATTTATCGATCCGCGTGCAGTGGCGTAGCATGTGTCATGGGCTGTAGCGCAAGGAAGGACATTGGACCCCTGGATGCTCTTGGATTGCAAAATGCATCACAAATCAGTGTTCAGTGGGCCTCTTAGGCCTCAGAGATACGGTGTCACTGTACCTGCTGCACCAATGAAAGCTATGCCCCTGTCCCCTTGAGTACAGCATTTGATTGGGCAGTAGTCTGCTGCACTTCTTGCCTTGTAGGAACCCTTATGCTCATTACAACAGGACTAGGTTGGTTTTGGTGACAAGACAATGATAAAGGCCTGATCTTTCTATTATAAAAAGTTATGGCAAAGGCTGTAGGCCTGGCATATTTATGAAAAGCATATATTAAAGCCAGTAGACCTTTTATGGTGGAAAGTATGTCTAACTCTGTAGTGAAGTGTTTTGTTACATGGAATCTCACTGATTCACGTATTAGGCAAGGGTTTTGATGTTGCGAATTCCTTCTGACAAAACCCTCAAACAGAAGAGTTTCACTTAGATAAAGGTAACTCATAGCAGGTGTTGTAAATTGTTTTGCGAACTATAATTTTGTACATATTTGTAATATTATGACTGTATGCCTAGCGCTTGCTTTGCAGGAAAGCTTATGTGCAATGCATTGTAGGATTGGGTTGGTTATGGTGACAAGGCAAAGATAACAACTATAGGCCAGATTGATAAATGAGAAAAGTTAAGCAGATGCCTTGAGTCTGATCTGTTGTTTATGAAAAGTTATGACAAAAGCAGTATGCCTGACTAATTTATTGTGAAAAGCACATGTTATCGGTGGGAGATCAGATCGAGATCACTATCATCCCATTCAATTGCAGATTCCTCATCATGGGATTATGAAGTTACTATCAAATTTTGACCATCTAGGGCAAGGCAACTGATTCATTTCGTAATATTTGTGTTATGCATTTCAAAGAATTTTTATCCATACATTAAACTTATGAATCAAGTGAATCACTAAACTTATTTGCACTGAAGAAGCAATTATTTTGTAGTATGTTCTCACGTAAAGTACTTATAATATATCGCTATAACACTTTCTGTTCAGTGTGCCTTGTCACTTCTGTTTGGTTACAATGTACATATGCTTTGCTATTTTGAATGTTATATAGAACTTTGTATCACCTTTTCTTTCCAAATTTAATTTATTGCGTTGAGAGGGCCCATAGCTCAATATGCCAAGGCGAAACATGTTGAAGACACAGTAAGTTTGGTTACGGGCTCACTTACACGAGAGTTTATAGATTTTAAACCCTTCCCCCTCTATGAGGCGACGATTGAAGAACTTGTCCCTCCATTTGCACGGAAATGTTTCCTTCAATTCTGATATAAGACTCTCCCCAATAAATAGTTTTGCTGCAAGTGGAGTAGTTATGCACCCTCTGATGTTATATGACCGGCCTGTAAAGGAGGCCCTGAATCCCTAGTCCACTTGCTATTCTTCTATCTGTACTCTGAGAACCTAAGGGCCAAGTAGATCATTCCGTTGTGCAGGCTCATTGGGCCTGGACATTATCTAGAGGTGGTTAGAATTTTGAGCACAGAAACCAGGAGGGTAGTCGTTTTTGGCCTAGCAAAATTCTTGCTGGCTTTATGGATTAGATGGTCAAAGTGCTCTATGGAATAGATGCTCAAAGTGCCCCATGTAATATAGTTAGTATGTAGTATTTAATACTATATATTTCTTAACAATGATATGTATTTTTATATGGTTTTATTCTGATATGGTATTTTAGTGCCCCTTTACCTAAATTGTTGTATTTTTCGTTTTTTTAAATAATACTGTCGCCGGTAAATGTATGTATTTTTGTATTAGGTTGTGGCGCACTTTTTAAGATCTTTGTGATCGATAATGAAGTTATGATGATGATGGTTATGTGAAGGGTTGTGTGGGAAACACCTAGAATGAAAAGAGTAAAATAACTTCATAAAGAAACCAACAAGAGAATGTGTTTTTTTTACTTTGGAAAGAGGCGCTTAAAGAAAATTAGGAGCAATTAATACCCAATTTAATTACAAGTGTGTCTGCCAATCCACAAAAATAATTCTTAAACTAGATCTGCAGGAGAATCTAGAAAGGCAAATCATAACACATCAAACTGGAATTTGTTGAGAGTAGAGACATATGGGTAATACCACAATCAGTGGCGGCTGGTGACATTTGAAAGTGGTGCGCCATAAAATTAGTGGTGGAGCACGCCGCGCGAGCGAGCGAGCCCGAACCACCTAAGGAGGGTTCGGGGGGGTTGTCCCCCCCGAGAAAATTTTGAAAAATGAGTAGGCAAATGGTGCATTTTCAAGACTTTCGTAAGCAACTTATCATTATCTGCGACATGCAGCACGTCAATAAACAAAAACAGCAAATAATCCTACTGCTGTTATTACTGTACCAACGGCAATAACTACGGCAATAATATCAGCAGCAATACTACGTTTACAAACATCACCACTAAATATTATTAATAATGAGAAGATCAGAAGAATAAACCATGCTCTCATTTTATGGTTTCTAATATAGTTAAATTCTACAATCATCATTCCTATGCCTCGGTATAAAAGGAAGAATTGTAATCTGGATTACATTGGAATTTAAAAATGGAACAGGACAGTGAGAAGGACTACACTCGATACACAAAACGCTATACCAAATGCTAATTTATTAATATGATGAACGTACTTTCAATTAAGAAATGATGTGAGGGGATAATAGGTAAAAGAAAAAGCAAGTGAGAGGAAAGTAACAACGAAACCAAGAAATAAATATAAATAGAGAGAGGGAAGAAAGTAGGCCAGACAGAAACAAATAACAGAGGAGAAAACACGAGAGCGAAAAAACGAAGTATGCAAATTTAAAGTTAGTTTCCGAGTAAGAGATGCAGAGAAAGGGAGAGTGGAGTCTGTATGAGAGACGGAAAGGTGTTTCAGAAAGAAGAAATGAAGATGATTAAAAAGAAAGAGAAGAGTGAAAGTAAGAAAGAGAAAAGAAAGATAGGTAATAAGAAGGAACACATAAGAGAACTACAAAACAATGAAACCACGAAATACAAACGGACGAAAGAAAGGAGAGGGAAAAAATGATAAATCTATAAAAATAGGAAGAAAGAGAAAATGAACAGAAGGATAAATCAATGAACGATGGTAATTGAGGCGTTGGTATTCTTTATTTTTGCACAAATGAGAAGAAAACATTTGCCCTTAGTTTGTGTAAGTTTTTTTTTAGATTTAGTCGGTCCTACCAACATTTTAGACCCCCACGGTGCTATCGGGTTTGAAATGACTGTCCACGTTTATAAAAAGTTTCAACAGTTTCAACATGAGTTTGGGCTCAGCCTCCTGAAGGAAAAACGACGAGGACACAACACCACTGAATCAAACAGTGAAAGCAGACACACACCACACACCCTGGGAGCCAACCCTTCCCCGCTTAGCCTGCAGTGCACTCTTCCCCCGTCACCCCCCACCCCCCTGCAAAGGTGGGATGCATCAGTGACTGCTGCTTTGAGCATGTGGGAGAGCTCCGAAGATGGGGGTCTGCAGCAAAACACACACCCAGGCATATCTGTGGCCATGCCTGCACACACACAACCTGAAGGCAGGCCTCGAATCTGCGGCCTGTAGTCTAACGTGTTCACAGCCAGCCATGGACTGAGCTGAGGGACGCGCACACACACCATGCGTGTGCGTGTGCATACGCTCGGGAAGACACCTGTCCTGTTAAACATGCATGATCAAAGTCACACACAGAAGCACGCACGCGCACGTGAAATCTGCGGCCTGTAGTGACTGTAGTCTAACGTCGTTCACGACTCGTATACATGTTCACAGCGAAGAGTCGTCTCTGCAAGATTGGCAAACATGTCAAGACACGACTACAGTGCGAGAAACTAATATTAGCAAACAACTCTTCCCACCATCTGTTTGGATGTAAAGATTTTGTTTCTTTACGTAAACGTTTTTATGGCAATTTGCACATGTGAAGTTCGAAGACTCTTCATGAACCGAACTTAAAACGTTTATTTCTCCACATCCCACTGCACATTTCGTTTGTTGGGGAGTCACCTGGTTTCCCTATGGCCTAGCTGTCGGGGAGACTTCGGATTTCTGCTATATGTCAAGAAGTCTCCTGCCCGATTTCCATATCTCCTAAAATTTTCCTAAAATTCCCTCATTTCCCATTCCCTGCCTTCCAGTCTGTGTCCGAGAGGCCCCAGAATTAATTGTCGTCCAGTTGGCACCTAAAAGGTGTCAGTCTTAATCACAAGGCAGCCAAGCCAGTATAAAACGACTAGCGACTACTACACCAATTACCAATTACCAATAACCAATTACCAATAACCAATAATATGTCCTACTGAGTCCTGCTGCAGTCAAGTCAGTCGTGGCACCGGGCCGGCAAGCAGCAAACTGGCATTAAATGATGGACTGTCTCTGGGCACTCGACTCGAGTCAGAGAGAGTCGTCTCTGCAGTCCATGTCCTCTCTGACGCAGTGGCTTCCAGAAAGTTCCAGAGCAGACACGCGGGAAGCAGTCTGAGGTCGAGTCTGCGCAGACTCGAATCCTCGGCTTCCCGCCTGCCACACCCCTTTCCCAACTCGTCACAGGGTGGGTCCCACCACGCCCTGTAATGAGTTGGGAAAGGGGTGGGTGACAAGCTCGCCACTCTCTGATTGACGTGGAGGGTTAGCGATACCGGGCTTAGACTTAAAACGCCCGGGGCTAACTTTCCCTCCACGCCATCAGGGGGTGGAGACTCGGCCCTGAAGCTAGGTCTTTGCCGAGCTGATGACATCACAGCCTTCAGGGCTGTGAGGTTGTCGGCCCGGCAAACACTTAGGCTTCTTTGGGCCCGCAAGGGGAGTCAGTCACGTGACATGCCTCCTGGCGGCGGTATTGGTGAGTGGCCGGGGCTGCTGGGGCAGACAGGCTGACAGTGGCTGCTGTGTTGATTGTGTAATGGAGCCAAAATTAGAAGACGTTAAAAAAAAACATATTTTTAAAAATAAATATGATTGAGCAATGAGCAGCTTTTGTGAACGGGGGCGGAGCCCCGACGCCCTCGGGGAGAAACTTGCATCCTACTCATAAGTGCAATATTGAATTGAATAATAACCGCACCACACCGAGCAGCAATTACTGAATGGCATTAGTTGGGAGAGCGCAATTACCACTACAAGGAAACCTATGTGCTACTCCTGTGAGTGACTTTATTAGAGCAAATGTAGATTATTATAATTCTCTATGAGCAGGTTTGTCCGACAGTTAACCAACAGGCTGAAATAAAAATAAAAGATCATGCAGTATGAGAAGTTACTAATACCACAATATTGGAGTCTTATTGCCTATGCTGCACAGTACTTGTTGCCTGTGCCGTCTCTGGCATGCCTCTACACATGCACGTATGATTCCATGTTATTCGCATTCTGCCACCATGTCTGAATCCACTCTTCCTTTTACCAATGCCCTTTCACCCACCCCACATGTGCCCCATGCTTTTTGAAGATACTCTGCTGCAACCACTGTGCACGTTTAGAAGATGCAGAGCATGTTATTTGTCTGGAAATGCTTTATAAAACTTTCAAACATTTGAAGCTGAAAAACTGTAGACAAGTCACACTTGGACATATAAATACTTGTTTGGTAATCTAACGAGCACAATCGTTCTCCTACTGGAAATTTGGAAGATATTTATTAAATAGAGACTCTTGAATCTTTCTTGTTGGCAAATTTGTTGATGACTTTCACATCAAAAATGGTTCTCAGGATTCCAGGTGACACATGGAATTGCCTTGATTAAACCCCTTTTATCTTGCTTCTGGAACTCATTCATTCATTCATTCAAAAACCTTTATTTCGGTCACTAGGACCATAAAAGTATACAAAAATCGATAAAACTACATTCTGAGTTTAAGACATTCCAACCTGAAAATAAAACCACTTCCATTAGAAGAGTTATGGCTACACATCGTGACATAAATTTCCTAAAAAAATTGAATACATCCAAACAATTGCAAGTACATGGAGAAAACATGGAATTCCCTATAGTAGGTCGGTTCATTTGTATAACTAAACAGGCCCTAAGGAAAAGACAGCACAGTAATGTTGCAATAAATAGATAAAAAACAAGTTCCAATTAAAAAAAAAAAAAAAAAACAGAAAAAAAGAAGAAAGAATCTACATTGATCTTAAAAATTTAAAAGCAAATTCCCATTAAAGTGGTCTAAGCATTGGGCTCTTGTATTAGTACTGCAATCAGGCTATTATCTTTTAATTGTATTTCCTTATGAAGGAAACCCCTTCTCCTTCGCCACATTGCATTTAGAAACCGAGAAACAGCAAAAACTATAGGCTTAGAAGTGTCATATTTCAAAACTCTAAATGCCACCATACATTGCACAAACCCCAGATTCCTGCACAACTGTACAAGCCAACTTTTCCTAGCTTCTTTATACCCAGGGCAAAAGAATAAAACATGCAGTTCAGTCTCCTCGTGGTTATTACAAGCAGGGCACCCACGAGGGGGCAAATGAGCCCATTTAGAAGTAAAAGCCCGGATAGGTAAAATACTATATCGAAACTGCACATATAATTTCCTTGCTATGGGAGGTAAAATATCATCCAAAAAAGGTTCAAATTTGTAGTCCTCCTTGACTGTGAGGAACAGTATAGTTAGAGGACCTAATTTCGGGTTTACCTGAATGGCCTCAAGCTTTTTATTCGATACATTTTCACAAGTTCAACTCGTGAAACTATAAAACTGGTTTCTTCAGGATTAGTCCAAAGTGTTGGTTTACCTATCATTGCACATAGATGCCTAACATGCATAAACCAAGGGACTTTTTTAGGGCCCCTAGATGAGCTAGAAGATCCTTCGTTTCTGCTTGATATTCAACCAATTCTGGGGTCACCCAAAGCCTTCGCCAAAAGTTAGGGATCGTAAGGCAGCCTCATCTTCAATCGGGGCAATACCTATATCTAGCCGCAAGGGGGTTAGCGGTGTACTAGGTGGAAGGCCCAAGATTTGCCTGAGGAAACTGTTCTCAACCTTAGCTAAGGAGACAGAAGAGCAATGTCCCCAGAGTTCAGCCCCATACAACGCAGCTCCCTCGCTTGCGCCCTATAAATCTCAATGGCAGGGGCAATGGGCTTCATCGTTGATTCCCTTACCAGTTTGGCTATTCCCCCGGCAGTCTGGGCAAGTTTTAGCTTGGCTTTAGCTATCTGGGAAGCCCATTCCATATTTTCAGTGAGGGTGACACCCAGATAATCAAATACGGAAACCCTTTCAAGTGGGATGCCATTTAATTTAGGATTTGAGTGTGTTTTCCTAGGCGGATTAAGGACCATAAATTTTGTTTTTGAGGTGTTTATCACCAAGCCCCTATTATTACAAAAAGCAACAAACCTATCCAGTATCCTCTGAACCCCCTGGACGTCTTAGACAATAAAAGAGTATCATCAGCAAACATCAATGCCGGTATCTTTGAGTTTGCTAACTTAGAGGCATCATTATCCTCAACCTCAGAGAGTTGTGCAATTAATGCGTTGACATAGAGGCAGAAAAGGGTGGGTGCGAGCACACAACCCTGTCTCACTCCTCTGTCAACTGGGAGTCTGTTAGTTAATTCTCCACCCCTGCCACATCTTACTTGGGCGTAAGTGGCCTCATGCAGCTTAATAAGCATGCTAAGCAGGTGGGGGAATCCCCAGTTCTCTGAGCACCCCCAAAGTTTAATTCTGGGGACCAAATCAAAAGCCGTTTTCAGGTCCACAAAAACCAAAAAGAGGCTGCCACCCTCAATTGTTATCGTCTTCCAAACTATAAGTTGAAGTCTATAGATTTGGTCCACGGTAGAAATGTTTTTCCTGAATCCGGCTTGGTAGGGGCTTATGATGTCATTCTCAAGCAGCCAGGTCTGTATTTGATCTAATAAAACCCTTGCAAATAGCTTTTGTGTGACATCGATCAAACTGATCGGTCTATAGTTTGCAGGGTTTAGAGGAGAGCCCTTTTTAAAAACTGGGACAATTTCTGCCCCAGCCCAGGTTTCAGGGATTGGCATGCCATTCATAATAGCGCTAAATAGGACCCAAAGATAGGGACCCCAAATATGTGGTTCGTCCCTAAACAAATCCCCTGGAAGCCTATCCAATCCAGGTGCTTTGCCTGCTGGTAATTTCTCAATTGCCGAGACAACCTCACGAAGAGTTATCCCGAGAACCCCGCGTTAGCGCGGGTAAGGGCAGTAGGACATGTATCCAGTGTCTGCCCACTATCTAAACCCACGCCACCTGTGGGAGAACTATGGTTACAAGGCTGGGGGTCTAAATCAGCTTCTACTGCATACAATGCCCGAAAATGTTCTGCCCATATTTCTGCTGGAATATTAGGTTCAACCGCTGGGTTACCCTCCCTAGTTCCTGTTCTAACTATGGCCCAGAATTCTCTCATGTCCCGGTTCAGTAGGGCGGTCTTAATATCCATCCACTTATTCTCTTCCCAGGACTGCTTCGCATGAGCGACAGTAACTTTATAGTGAGCTCTCCTAATTTTAGTTAGTGGCTTGTTTTTATCTTTAATAGCCACTAACAACGCCCGTTTGGCCTTACGACAATTATCATTAAACCACTTATGGGTTGCCTTTTTTGTTTTACTAGGGCGTACTATCGGATGGAAGAGATCAGCTAGATTTGTTGCCAGTTTCTTATGGAGTACCGCAACCTGATCAAAATATACTGGGTTATCCCAGTCAACGGGTAAACAACTAAGTTCCTGGAAAGCTGGAATTACTATTTCATATAGAGCTCCCATCTTCTCTGGTGTTTGTTTTAT
Source organism: Calotriton arnoldi (assembly GCA_963921515.1). NCBI lineage: Eukaryota > Metazoa > Chordata > Amphibia > Caudata > Salamandridae > Calotriton > Calotriton arnoldi. Next base: position 188,581 of record CAWUFW010006296.1, read on the forward strand.
TACTGCCCACCTAACTCTTCTCCTATTAGTAGTGAAAGATAGACTATTCACCAAAGGGGGATTGTTTGGGGGAGGAAGCCAGAATCTGGGACCCTAAAAGTTAATGTCAAAGCATTATGATCGCTGTCATGTCGAGAGAGGACAGCAAAATCCAGAACTCTGTACCAAGATCTACACTCGACAAGAATGTAATCAATTAAGGATGCTTGGCCAATTCTATTAAACGTAGGTTTACCCGGTCTATCAGAGGCTGTACGCCCATTACAGGCTCTCAGGGAATGGTTAAGAAAAATAGCATTTATTTGGAGTACCAGGGGGACCAAGTCTTTGCCGGCTGGACTTGTGGATCTGGGATAGCCCACTGGCGATCCTCCTCATTGATAATCATGTCATGAGCACCAGAGAGGGGTTCAAAGTGACAATTTAAATCGCCTCCCACTATCAGCCTTGTATTTAACGATACCAGAGGAATAAAGGAATTTAAGTCATCCAGCGTTTTTGATTCCTGGGACAGACTTGCAGGGCGAGAATAGACATTAATAAAAGCAAGCCGCAATTTAGAAGGAAAGCCGAACATTACACATTGGACATCTCTAGAATGAGTATTGATGGGGGTAGGTGTACAGCCCACGTGAGAGGCAACCCAAATGGATAATCCACCCGAAGGTCTGCCCCTCTGGCTAGCGATAGCTGGAATATTAAATATTACAAAACCCACCCTTCTGGAACTATCTCAACAGCATTTTGGTGCACCACCAGTGACTTGAGAAATCACATGGGAAGGCAGGTGAGACACTTTTTGTTGTAAGATTTTGGGTGGAAGTTGAAGAATTTCAAGGCAGTGATCCAATGCACTGATTTGGAGTGCCCAGGTGCTCATGGTGTTTTTTTCTGTTCTGAAAGGAATTCTGACATGCATCCTCTCGCAGGGGTGCTGTGCATGAGGGTGGGGGTAAGGAAAGAAAGCCATTTGGACTTGGTTGGCAGTAGGATGCTGTTTGGTTGCAAGATGTGCAGATGCTCTTCAATTTATTCTGAAAATGAGGGATTGCTGCCTATTCTAGGACAGGATCTACTAGCATTATTTGTGGCTGGAACACTGGTGGGTATGCATTCTGATAGCTTCAATTTCTTACAGGTACTGCAAAGGCTTTCCTTCCCTGCACTTGAACAGCTTTTAAAGTGCTGGATCAAGTTACCATTCTGCCGATCTCACTGAACGTGCAGTGAAGAAATGATTAACTGACATCTCTGTTGCGTAACAGACAACATGTCATCTAAATAAATGATATGATTTGGCTGGTCCCCTGGTGGCATTCTGAAAAGAGATCTGAAGTTGTGTTTATTTTGTCTATAGAAAAACATTTCATAAGATACTCCAAATTTGTCCTACGAGGAATCCCTCACAATGGGCTCAGAGTGCTCTGGGGCAAGAGCACTAGTCACTTACATTTTCACTCCTATAATGTCCTTTCTTGTTACTCCATTAAAATATCAGGGAGGAAAGGTTAAACTTTGAAACTTTGATCATGCAATTGATTTGCAATGATTTTCAAGCACATTTATATAGCACTTCATACCCCTGATGATAGGAAGAAGCTTCAGGACGACTCTCGAAATTGCAAAACTCTGAAGTGCCTTGAGTCATTTGATTTAACTTTGTGACACACTGCCATGAAGTCCAGGATTGCAAAAAATGGTTGCCTCAAACAGTGTCATGACCATTTACTGCAACAAAGGCAAAGGCTGATACAAGTGTCTCAAATCAACATATAATCTAAGCTTCCCTCCTGTCTTTCAAGCAATGAATACCAAGAAAGCCACTGACAAGTATTGATGTGCTCATTGACTTCCACTTAACACCAGTTGCTCTATCATGGTCTTCACTTCAGTCCTTGCTTACAGATTTTCTGTTCTTTTGGTCACACTTCTTCTTTTGACATAATTTTGTGTTGAAAACACTAAAGCAACCTTAGTTCTGTTCTGAAATCTATCCTGAGCTCTTGAAGATCAGTTTCAATGCTGTCTTCTTTAACACTAACTACTCAAGGCCTTTTACAGGGGTCAATCTTCATTTGTAGCCTGAGCTACTCATACTATCAAATATGATAGAATAATCTAATATGATTGGATAGCCTTCTCCCTTCTGCACGCAGGCTATTAAACCTTAGCTTCTGCTCCATTTCGTTGCATATTTTCTACCATCAGTTGCAGCCAAATGATTTTCAGAACTCCTGATTCATTGGAATTATTTTTCCCTATGTGTGCCAGGTAGTTCCAGGAATTTTTCTGACATTGTAACTGCATTACTCCTGCCATTCTCTTAAAGAGGATACTGTAATTGTTATTTGTGTACATTTTTCAATTTGTATGGTTATTCATGTTTTTGTATAGTATGTTAGTGTACAATTATTGGGAATTTATTTTTGTAGATGTATAATGCCAGTTCATATATCTTGTTTAGTTGCTTTTTTCTTTGTTCATTTTTCTTCTTCTCTCTTCTCTTTACTATACTGTGTCTTGTCTCCTAAAGTCTGTATCCATGCTTTGCTGGGGCTTGATGCTAAACCAATAGTCATGTTGCCTTTTTTCATTTGTCCTACTTGCCTTCTTCTCTTAAAAGTTTGCCTTCTGAAGGTGGATATTTCCTTGTTACTGGCTTAGCATCCTCACTAAGTCCACCGAGCTTACACTGAACACTGGTGCGTCGCATATAACCGGCTGTTGTTCCCACACACCTTTTTAGCCGTCTACCCATCATCTCCTTCAATTTTACCCCAGAATAGACCTTGCCTCCTCATGTTCTCACCAGTTTATCTACTGACACCTTCCCTCATTTCTTGCATGTTGCTCACTCTCTGTCTGTTGTGCTTAGTCAAGAACAGAGCACAGGAGTGTGCCCAAGCATGAGGCTGCCACAAAGCTTGACCTAGGTCTCTTCAATGCCAACAAAGGCAGTAATGGAAGACTGTGGTTGAGACCCTGCCCAAGAACAAATTAGGTAATGTTTATGGGATAATCTCACCAGTTAGAATTCCATTCTGCGGTCTCCCGTTTCCTCACACCTCCTGCCACCCTCAACGCTATAAAGGCTCTCATGTCGAGATGTAAGCTAACAGGGCAAGTAAAAGTAGGAACAATGAAGGGCATGCAGGTAAATACAACACACTTAATACCATGACAAGGCGCTGCACGGCATTCGGTGCCACTCTGTACATTTTGGACTATGATTGAGAACTTAGTGGGATGAATCTGAACCTTTATTCTCTGCCCCAGTAGAATAAAAGGTGCTACTGCATGTACCTCTCTATAAAATGTAGAGTTCTCATCTAGGGTTTTTATTTTTCCCCAGAGGAGTAAAGCCTGGCTACCAGCAGTCTCAAGAATGTTGTTGTTGCTGGTTCAGTAATATCTAAAACCAGTGTCACTTCATTCTTGGAGTTAGAAGGTTCCAGTGTTGCATTGGTCAGCAGAGTTTCAATCAGGACAGAAACCAGTGGACTGTTGAACTTGTTGCACGCTCTCAAGTGACATCTACAAAAGCTCAAACTAAACCTTCTAGAATGAAAAGGATCTGGCCAACCCCAAAAACTTGAATTGTTCTAATTAATTGGCATTCACCAGGGTGACAAATCCAACTTAACAAGTGCCTTTCATTTAAAAAAATGTTTCCTCAATTTTGCTTTTTGCATGCGAACAAAGAGATATATTTCTCTTTGGTTTTCTTTTGTTGGTTTGTACTTTATTTGGTGGTGATGGGGATAGACCCTGATTCTATTTATTGCTCACTTTTTGAGCTTTCAAGTGGAAACCTGATACAACGTGATTGTAATTATAGGTCTCTCACTATGTTCTTGTCCCTCACCATCCATCTTCCCTCTCCTCCTTCACGTTAATAATCTCCATCACATTTTAACCCTTTTGCTTCTTCCTACTCTTCTCCTGTGTCTACATCCCCTCCTTTTTCCCCTATGTCATTTTAGGAGGCAATCCCCTACCCCAGTTGCACTGCCATGCTAGGTTACTCCTTTAGCCCTATGATCCTGAAAACATCTTTCATTCCTCTTGCTTCGAATTAAACCTCACCCTGACATTTTCACTCCTTTCTCCACCTTTATTTATTTCCTCCTATTCTTTTTTTGGTTTCTCCTGTTTTCCATATTGCCCCATCTAAATTCTTTACTCATGCCTTTCATCGATCCAGCTTTGTCCTATGTGTCCACTTTTGTCACCTCCTCCATACAGCTCTGGTTGTAGTTGAAAAAGTAGGACTACCAGAAGGAAGGAGCTTTTTTCTACCTTCTCCCCAAATGTATCTTTTAATTACTGTCATTTTAGAATTTGTGGCAAATTGTTTGTTTTTTTCACACACAAAATGTGACCCTAAATATGGTATTTGATAAGGGCCTGTGTTTTTTTCTATGTTTTTTCTATCAACTTGTAATTTAGTTATATTGATGTTTTGTCACATAAGATTTCAGTCAGATGTGTTTCTTTAATTTGGTATTGATCATGTCAGAATTCCACCCAAAGTGTATATTTAAATCTTCTTGGACAGATGATTTAGAGAGCTCATGCACTTGGCTTACAGACAAAAAGGAGTTTGTCTTCCTGAAGGAAGTCTGACGAGCCCAGACTCGCTCTAAGAGGGAGGGTGGTCTCACTCTACTAGCAACCAAAATATCTTGGCAGGGAAGAGGCTGTAACCTCGAAACTTTCTAAACATTGTAGGAGATGCTGACTGCAAATGTTCTGATGTCAACAACTGCTAAAGACGAGTGGTGATTCCACGACGAAAGGTGTCTGCACGGTAAGGCCCTCTTGAACAATCGGACTGACTACAACAAATCCAAAGATAACAAAGGCACCTTTATGTAAACTATAGCTTCAAACCTATCATTTCAACAAAGAATATCTTGATGCTGGAGATCTTCTCCATGTTGACAAACAGTACAATCTATTCAACCAAGGTGTGATAAGGATCCAGATTTGAAGGAACATATGTCATTACTTCAATCACCATTGTTTTTATGAACTGTTACTTCTATCCAATCACTTTGCCATACCATTAAATTGAGAATTGGAACCCTAGCAAATGTTAAATACTTAATTAATTATAGTAATGAAATTGAATTAATTATAATTAAAAAATATACAGAAAGATAACACAAAAATTGACAAAGACTTCATACCAATCCTGGTAAATAAAGGATATCAAATACAATTTAAAATAACCTTAACACAATAAAATGTTCACTACTTAGTTTTATTCCTATTAAGGAAAGCAAAATACCTTATACAGGAAATGCAAACCCTAAATCAATGTCAATATTAAGTTTAAATGTTTTTATCTAACTAAATTAATGGATTGAATTATTATTAATATGTTCTTATTAAAAAAATAACAAACCTTTAATCAAAACACTTACAAGTGAGTTAAATAGCTATTCTATTTTAGAATAAGTTTTTTACATTATTTAACTCTTTACTTTTAATTTATTTGTAACTTGCAAACATGTCTTTAATTACCTTAAAAGTAAAAGTGTAGTGGTTGTGGTGATGTATTATAGACCTTAACTTTTCTGAACCTTCATAGAGAGCTAACTGACTTGGGGATGACTAGGAAGGGACCAAAATGAATAAACTTGTAAACTTACCAAAATATTGAAAATCCGATAAATAATTGGAATTTACTGTTGCATTTTTACTTTGAAATTGATGAGGGAAATGTCCTCTGTTCTCCCCATGGGAGCCTTGAAAATGATAATTATGGCTACAGTTATTTCTCAGCTTTTCCAAATAGTGCAATCCAGACGCTCCAGCTTATTCAAAATGAAGCAGACTGCCTCATATTTAGGCTTCCGAGGCATTCCCATGTAACTTCTATCCTAAAACAATTACACTGATTACCCGTCAGGAAAAGGGTTTCGTTTAAAATCTACTGTACAATATTTAAAGCTCTGCAAGATACGACGCTGCATTTTTTAGTAGAGACTTACTAAAAACATCCCCCACGCAGATTAAGAACTTTCAGTGCCTACCTTGTCAAGGGTCCAAGATATAAGAAGCAATGTATGGGAGGCCGTCGTTTTTCAGTCCAGTCTCCCTTGTCGTGGAACTCCTTACCCGATTACTTGAGGCTAGAAAACAGCTATCTGACTTTCAGGAGAATGCTTAGAACCTGGCTTTTTTAGCCAGGCTTATATGTGCTAGTTTGACTTTTAGGGATTTCTTTGACTCTTAGACAGGCCTTTACACGCTAGTTCGACTCTCTGGTCCTTTTAAGATCGAGCCTAGCGGCAGCGCACATGCGCTGCTCGCTCTGCGAGGCATGCTGTATTAGGGTATGGAGTCGAAGCTCCGTCCACTCTCGGCCCATATTTTTCATTCGCTTGTGTCATTGCCCTTCGTAAATGCTGCCTTCTGATTTGTAAACAGGCTTGTTAGTCCCTCCTTGGTACCGCCTTGTCTCCATTTGTCAAGCTGTATTAGGGTATGGAGTGGAAGCTCCGTCCACTCTCCACCCATATTTTTCATTCGCCTGTGTCATTGTCCTTCGTAAATGCTGCCTTCTGATTTGTAAACAGGCTTGTTAGTCCCTCCTTGGTACCGCCATGTCTCCATTTGTCACCTCCCTTCAGGACTGGACCTTTTACTTCAGATGTTATAGGGTCTGTGTTATTTTGACCGTGCGCACTACCTTCGTTATGCAGTTTCTCTTACTGCAGGCACGAAGTGCTTTGGTGCCTTCTTCCCCCTGCCCGTTGTCCGTGCATGCTGTCTCTCCGCCCGCCCTCCCCCTCCCGTTGTCCATGCCTTCTCCGCCCGCCCTCCCTCCCGTTGTCCATGCCGTCTCTCCGCCCACCTCCCCCCGCCCCTACCTCCCATCAGGACTGGACCTTTTACTTCGGATGTTATACGGTCTGTGTTATTTAGACCGTGAGCACTAATTTCGTTATGCAGTTTCTCTTACTGCAGGCACGACGTGCTTTGGTGCCTTCTTCCCCCCGCCTGTTGTGCGTGTGTGCCGTCTCTCCACCCACCCTCCCGCCCTCCCCCTCCCGTTGTCCATGCCTTCTCCGGCCGCCCTCCCTCCCGCTGTCTTGGCCGTCTCTCCGCCCACCTCCCCCGCCCTCCCTCCTGTTGCCCGTGCCTTCAAAATCCCCCGCCCTCCCCCTCCCGTTGTCCGTGCCTTCTCCGCCCACCCTCCCTCCCGTTGTCCATGATGCCAAGCATTGTAACACTTAATATTTCGTATATTTGCTTTAATGAGTCTATAGTGGCCTTCAAGCGCTAGAATGTCTTTCTAGCTGCTTTCCTGCCTGTGTTTGATACAATGTATTCATAGCTGACAAGTGTGCTCGGGTCACGATTACACCTTCAGCGGCCCACTTTTATACCCCGCAGCACCATGCACAAAGCAGAGGACAGGGCCGCCCTAAAACTGGAGCGCTTCCAGTAAGGACACTCATACATTCATCTATATGTGGCAAACTGCTGTGAGTGGACAGAAAACAAACATAAACTCATGAAAAAGGAAACAGAGAAAGATCTAAAAAAAAAAAAAAAGGCCCCTTATCTCCGGATGATGTTTTTTTCTCAGGGTAGCTCTTTATTGACTAGTGATCTGTTACGGCTGTAGCGAGGCGCCATTTTAATCAGCTCCTAGAAGCAAAGACCTCTGTGAGCTGTATCTCTCCAGTACTGATGCGGGGAACGCTGCTTCTATGTGTGCCATAAGGTGGGAATGCTCCAGGGAGCAGGCATCTCAGCCTTTAATCCGCAGATGGAGTGTGTCTTTCTTCACTTTCACTGGTGACATCTTTCTGTTCCATAAACGTCCCTCACATTCCACCAGAGCCAAGGCAGCACCCGTAGTTTTCTTCAGGCCTGCGCCAATCAGTGACATCTGTAAGGCAGTCACGCGGCCCTACAACCTTGAGTTTCCTCTTTCTCTTGCTCTGTTGCTATTTTATTGATTTAATGGCAGGTTACTGTCTTTCTGGGAGCATTACCATCTATGGACCCAGCACAGATCCTGCCTCATTGTAATCCAACTTAAGTCACACCCCTGGGCTCACACCCACTGGTCAGCACTCTCTTCTGGGTACTCCTTTCTTCTGAGCTGAGCAGGACTGATCTGCTACATATAAAGGGCAATGAACCCTCAAGGGCCTCTTACAGCTGGAACTGACTGAAAACCACAGAGAGATGTCGAAAGGAGAAATAACAAAACAGATAAAATGTAAGTGCCTTTACAAATATGTCCGGTGGTCAGTGGACTCAGCATCCGCCCCAGGGATCTGTGCTTGACACTGTGGTCACAGGTTCAAATCCTGGTGGCTCCACTCAGCCTTTCATCCTTCTGAGGTCAATAAAAATGAGTACTTCTGTATAGTAATATATATCTGTCAATAGCTCTAAGCAAATCCTCAGAGGTAAATGTGTGCTCTACATACACACCTGTTAGGTTATTTTATGCAGGACAAGAGAGAGTTAAATCCTGAGAGGACTTCCTCCCCCAGAACCGATCATTCTAAATCGGGGACTGACAGCAGGAGGGAAAGGCCAGAATGTAGGGATCGCTCGAATGAGAGGAGCACTGAGGACAGGGTGACTAGGTGACCCGGATTTGCCGGGACAGTCTTTCCACTATCTCTCTGGGCAGATTTCAGTAAATTTAGCAATTGTGACAGTCGATTGAACACAATTACTTGCCAAGGAGGTAAGTATTCGTGTGTTCCAGGGCAGGATTAGATAGCAGCCCTCATTAGAACACAGTTTAATTAACACAGATGATACCGTCTGTAAAAGTTGCATTAATTCCACTTTGCGCCTCATTGTCTGTGGTTCTATGCTGATGAGCTCTGTCGATTAAATCATTCTGTTGCCCAGGTTAATGCAAAATGTCAGTCCTACTTTGATGTTTGTGTAATGTCAAAGGTTTTAATTTCACAATCTGGTCACTCCAGCAGATGAGTGTCTGCTCTTCGGAGTGTGAGTCTGGGCGAATCACTTAATCTTCCTGTGCATAAGAGAAATGAATGCTTCCTAGTGTGATGTAACGGCTGCTCGTGTAAAGTGCTCCAATACCTTCGGGTTGAGTTTGCGCTATATAAAACTGCAAATAAATAAATACATGGCCATCCAATCCTTGGCCTCTCTGTAAGGCGCACAGAGCAATGGTCACGTATGCCAGTTGCAGTGGTGATTCTATGCAAATGTGTGGGTAGAGTGGCACTCTGTGGGAATCTTAGTTTATATGTTTACACCACACCCTTAATTATATAGGCCCCGCCCCTTTTAGCCCCCTCCCCCTTTTTCATTCCACTTAAAGCCCTGTACACAAGTGAAGTCTCACATAGATTCCGATTTTTGGTCTCCTTGTAGCTTCAGCACTGACCTCTTTGTTCCTTTAACCCTTTCTGTATTGCTTCATTTATATGGTTTACTTACTAGTCCAAAGCTGCCAGCTTGACGATTTGGCTTTCTGTGGCCAAACCTTCATGTGCAAACACCAGAAGTCCAAGCCTTGCTTGTATTTATGGTTAACATAGCAAGCATGCAGGGTTATTCCTATGTTCCTTATGGTGTACATTCGTTAGGGAGTTATCTTTACCAGTAAACCAATAGCAGGCATTCCAGTTCACCTCCCCCCGTACGCCAGCAAAGACGACTCACGTCCATGTGCACATTTTACAGATGTGATCTACTCTGCATCGAGATATATGTGTTGTAGACCACACTGCTAACTTTGTTTGGACTCCTGTCTGGATCAGCACCAGCGCTGATTAAGATTGTGACACTTACGATCAGAAGATGCCTGGTGTAGGGCCTTTCAATGAATCAAGACTTGAAATTCTGAATCGATGTCTTCTTCCGGAGCAGCGTGCTGCTTGCTGAAAAGCTCTTTGAAGCCTCATCAGGGGTCTTACTACCATGATCTCCCAATAAAGACTTTCTAGACCCTTCCCTCTTCTATCCCTCCACTATCCTTTTCAATCCAACTAACAAACTCGCATTTCCACCGCTCAAATTAATTCCTATTTCCCTGTACTAACCCACCACTAATCTTTTATGGGTTCCAGACTAGCGTGCTACTCTGAGAAAAGAGCTTTGACGCCTCGTCAGTGGTAGTAAGCTCTATATAAATACAATTACAGTATCAACATTAATAGTTTTGGCCTATAAACTTGCAGTAATTCTTTGCATGCCCTAGTTGGCCCTTAAAAAACTGGTGCACTTTCTTGATCATTTTTTAGCCTGGGCAGCGCATGCGCTGCTCTGCGAGGCATGCTGTATTGGAGTATGCACTTGAAGCCCCGCCCACATTTGTCATTGGCTTGTGTCATTGTCCTTAGTAAATGCTGGCTTCTGATTTGTAAATAGGTTTGTTAGTCCCTCCTTAGTTCTGCCTTGTCTTCATTTGTAACCTCCCATGAGGACACCCCTTTTTAGGTCGAGCCTAGCGTTGCAGCGCATGCGCTGCTCGCTTTGCGAGGCATGCAGTATTCAGTATAGCATGGAAGCTTCGTGGGAGCTCCGCCCACTCTCCGCCCATCTTTTTCATTGGCTTAGGTCCTAAATGCTGCCTTCTGATTGGTTTTAGGCCTGTTAGTCCCTCCTCATGACGGCCATGTCGTCATTAGTATCCTTCCATGGCTACTGGCCCCTTTACTTCAAACACTATTTTCTTCTCGTGCCCCCCCACCCCCGCAGTCTGTGACTTCTGCCCCCCCACCGCACTCCCGTTCGTGCCTTCTCGCACGCCCGCACTCCCATTTCCAATGCAATAGGTCTCGCGTAAATGCGAGTCCTATTGCATTGCAAATGCTTGTTTTTGTCTTCAACTACTTTCCACCCCACCTCTAAGTTTAGGTAGCAATCAATATTCAACTAGATGTTCTAAACATGGCCACTATATGTCCCCAACGCTCTATTCCTAACCCCCCGAGAAGTCAGTCTATGGAATCCTCGTTAATGATATAGAAGGCAACTAACTACAAGTTGCACAAACAAGTTCTGGGAAACATCGATCACATAAAGGAACGATCTTTTAACCAAACTCACGTATATCACGTGTTTCAATTTTTTTCCTTTCAAGAGCTAAACTGCTGAATTGTATGTTGCATGTTCCAGTGCATGAGTTTTTGTAAGTATTAATAATTGTATCTTCTGGACAGCACAAACTATGTGTACAGTGAGTATGAAGATGTTCTTCTCCCTGGGAAAGCAGATGTTGCAGGATCACTTTGTGGGACTATAAGGCACTTGTATATAAACGATGCCGACTGTCAGATTAAAAGCAGTCTTCGAATTAGAGCAGGGGTTTTCTGAATGTTACTAAGGCCTTCCCTGAGGCTCAGATGAGTGGCATCTGGGTGCTAAATCGAAGGATTGTTGAGGACTATCTAATCAATTCGTGGGCAGTAATATATCTGTAGGGTGTCTAGGAGTTCAAACGAGGGGTGTTCATTGACTCAAATGACCGGTCAATCAGTTGCGTGTTTGGAGGAAGTTGCTAGGCTTTGAACGGAAGGGCATGGTAAGTCAGTGGAGAAGCCTGGTCTGGTCTGCCAAAGAAACAGAGTGCATTCTGGGCACTACCAGAAAGGTACTCTGTATAACACTTCTAAATAAAGGATCACTTTTAGCTCGGAGTGCATTTTTCTAAAAGTTAAGAATGTTGTGGGATTTAATAAGATATAATTGTCTTAGAGTTTTGAAAACAACTTAGGAGTTAAAAACAAAGGTGCGACGTGTGTTCTGTAAAATAGTACCACATTTAAAATGAGCCTGGCTTACGCTTCCAAAAAAGTAGTGATCCATGAGAGTCAGTATATGTCTCTTTATATGAACTTATTGCTTCTTGTGTGTGTCGAAGACCTATTGTGGACAATACCATTACTTACAGTGGACTTTGGGTAGCCTATTGCATGCTGTTGATTTACTTTTTTGTCATTCACATTTGCTTACCTCTTATGTAATGGCTTGTTTCCCCTTCTTGTGCACCTTTCCTTAGACACTGCTCTTCTAAAGAAAGGGGCACGGCCTTCATGCACGTGAAAGTGCGCATGGGGGCTTTGACAACAAAAAAAATATTTGCAATTCAATAGGTCTCGCATTTGTGAGAGTTTAAGCTGTTGGCATTTACAATGCCAATACAAACTCTCGTAAATGCGAGACCTATCGCATTGCAAATGCTTGTTACATGTGTTGTTGCTCGGTAGGCTTTAATTACAGCCTCCGAGCACTAGTTCGTTTAATGAGTTTCGCATGTCTGCTGTTGCAGGCATTACACGCTTGCTTGCAACATCGTAATTTTTTTTTTTACATAGCACGGCAAGCCATGGTGATAGTGGCGGCCGTGCCTTTGCTTTACTTGCCGCGCCAAACGCAGCTGCATGTTTTTTTAAAAACTATTTATTCATATTTTTTAAATTGCCCCATGCCGCACTTACACTTTAGTGTCGGCCGCGACCCTTTCCTTAAACGAGCCTAGTCTTAGGAAAGGGCGGGGCCGCCATTAAAATAAAAGCAGGGTATGGGGCGCTTTTACAAAAAAAGCATTTGTTTGTCAACTTGACAAACAAATGCTTTTTTTGTAAAAGCGCCTCATACCGTGCTTTCACTTCAATGGCAGCCACACCCCTTTCTTTAGACACGGCTCATCTAAAGAAAGGGAAGCGGCCAACGTTAAAGTTAAAGCGCTGCATGGGCGTTTTTACAAACTAGCATTTGTAATGCAATAGGTGTTGCATTTACGAAACTCACGTAAATGTGAGACCTATTGCCTTGCAAATGCTTGTTGTTCCTTTAGTCTTATGGCACCAAGAACCCACTGGTGACCATACACTTTCGCAAGTACTATTAACATAACAAAGAAAAAGGCATTAAATCACGGATTTGTATTACGCTTAATATTCCCGAAATTTCATGTCATTATGTTCAAGCAAATAATACAATTACACAGACCCCGGTAATAAATGTTGCCACTGATGCTAGAGAAAAGCATGCGTACCGAATGGGAACAGCACACAGCAGACTTCCAGTGTGTCGCTGCACCCTGAGAATACATACACAAGTCTTATGGGTCTCGGGGAAGCAGGAGGGCCTACAAGAGCCCAGAGCTGAAAGAAACAAGCATTTACAATGCAATAGGTCTCGCAACTGCGTGTTTTAGAGCTATTGGTATTGTAAATGGCAATGCCTTTTGAAAAATTAACAGGTATTGTAATTTATAATAGTAATTTTCCACCAGTACCATAACTACCACTATTATTATTACTATCACCACAGAGTAGTAATAGTAATAATTGTAGTGGTGGTTATGGTACTTGTGGTGGTTGTAGCGGTGGTGGTGGTGGTACTGGTGGTGTTGGTGGTGGTGGTACTGGTGGTCTACGTGGATTTTATTTCATTACTTATGCTACTGCTGGAATATTTTTTTACAAAAACTAACAAACATTATCATTTGCAACGCCAATAGCTCAAACTTTTAGTAATGCCAGCCCTAATGCATTCAAATGCTTGTTTTATGTTGCAGGCATGAGGTGCATCATCTACTTCCCAAAATACAATCTTAGATTTGTAGACACTCGTAACAGTCCTATGGTAGGAGGCAGTTGTTCAGCCAGTGTAAGGCTAATACCTCACACAACTTTGCATTTTGATACCTGAAGTTTTAAAATTACAATAAATGTAGTAGACCTCAGGCAGGAGACTTGAGTTACCAGTAACTGTGGAAAGAGCAATAACTTTAGAAACTGGTGCTTTATTTCACCTTTTCCGTTGTGTGAAGGTTACGTAACTGTTTTATTGCGTTCAAATGGGCACAATGGGGCTTATATACAAGTCCCTTGCACTGCCGGTGCTTCACTTTTGAGTGGGAAAAAGTGACGCAGCGGCGGCGCAAGGGGCTTGTAAATAAGCCCCAATGTCCTGTTTCTCTGGCTTTAAAGCAGCTTTTCTGACCTGGTTATCTGGCTCTACAACGGCTCTGCTGACCTGGTTCTCTGACTCTAAAGCAGCTCTGCTGACTGGTTCTCTGGCTCTACAGCCGCTCTGTTGACCTGGTTCTCTGGATCTAAAGGAGCTCTGCTGACCTGGTTCTGTGGCTCTGGAGCAGCTTTACTAACCTGAATCTATGGCTCTAAAGCAGCTCTGCTGTCCTGGTTCTCCTGCTCTAGAGCAGCTCTGCTGACCTGGTTCTCTGGCTCTAAAGCAGCTCTGCTGACCTGGTTCTCTGGCTCTAAAGCAGCTCTGCTGACCTGGTTTCTCTGGCTCTACAGCAGCTCTGCTGACCTGGTTTCTCTGGCTCTACTCTGGCTCTACAGCAGCTCTGCTGACCTCGTTTCTCTGGCTCTACATCAGCTCTGCTGACCTGGTTCTCTGCCTCTAGAGCAGCTCTGCTGACCTGGTTCTCTGCCTCTAGAGCAGCTCTGCTGACCTGGTTCTTAGGCTCTAGAGCAGCTCTGCTCACCTGGTTCTCTGGCTCTAAAGCAGCTCTGCTGACCTGGTTCTTAGGCTCTACAACGCCTCTGCTGACCTGGTTCTCTGGCTCTAAAGCAGCTCTGCTGACCTGGTTCTTTGGATCTAGAGCAGCTCTGCTGACCTGGTTCTCTGGCTCTAAAGCAGCTCTGCTGACCTGGTTCTCTGGCTCTAAAGCAGCTCTGCTGACATGGTTCTCTCCCTCTAAAGCAGCTCTGCTGACCTGGTTTCTCTGGCTCTACAGCAGCTCTGCTGACCTGGTTCTCTGCCTCTAGAGCAGCTCTGCTGACCTGGTTCTTAGACTCTAGAGCAGCTCTGCTGACCTGGTTCTCTGGCTCTAAAGCAGCTCTGCTGACCTGGTTCTCTGGCCCTAAAGCAGCTCTGCTGACCTGGTTCTCTCCCTCTAAAGCAGCTCTGCTGACCTGGTTCTCTGGCTCTACAGCAGCTCTGCTGACCTGGTTCTCTGGCTCTAGAGCAGCTCTGCTGACCTGGTTCTCTGGCTCTAAAGCAGCTCTGCTGACCTGGTTCTCTGGCTCTAAAGCAGTTCTGCTGACCTGGTTCTCTGCCTCTAGAGCAGCTCTGCTGACCTGGTTCTTTGGCTCTAAAGCAGCTCTGCTGACCTGATTCTCTGGCTCTAAAGCAGCTCTGCTGACCTGGTTCTCTCCCTCTAAAGCAGCTCTACTGATCTGGTTTCTCTGGCTCTACAGCAGCTCTGCTGACCTGGTTCTCTGGCTCTAGAGCAGCTCTGCTGACCTGGTTCTTAGGCTCTAGAGCAGCTCTGCTGACCTGGTTCTCTGGCTCTACAACGGCTCTGCTGACCTGGTTCTCTGGCTCTAAAGCAGCTCTGCTGACCTGGTTTCTCTGGCTCTGCAGTAGCTCTGAGGACCTGGTTCTCTGCCTCTAGAGCAGCTCTGCTGACCTGGTTCTCTGGCTCTAAAGCAGCTCTGCGGACCTGGTTCTCTGGCTCTAAAGCAGCTCTGCTGACCTGGTTCTTAGGCTATAGAGCAACTCTGCTGACCTGGTTCTCTGGCTCTAAAGCAGCTCTGCTGACCTGGTTCTTAGGCTCTAGAGCAGCTCTGCTGACCTGGTTCTTAGGCTCTAGAGCAACTCTGCTGACCTGGTTCTCTGGCTCTAAAGCAGCTCTGCTGACCTGGTTCTTAGGCTCTAAAGCGGCTCTGCTGACCTGGTTCTATGGCTCTACAACGCCTCTGCTGACCTGGTTCTCTGGCTCTAAAGCAGCTCTGCTGACCTGGTTCTTTGGCTCTAGAGCAGCTCTGCTGACCTGGTTCTCTGGCTCTAGAGCAGCTCTGCTGACCTGGTTCTCTGGCTCTAAAGCAGCTCTGCTGACCTGGTTCTCTGGCTCTAAAGCAGCTCTGCTGACCTGGTTCTCTCCCTCATCAGCTCTGCTGACCTGGTTCTCTGGCTCTAGAGCAGCTCTGCTTACCTGGTTCTTAGGCTCTAGAGCAGCTCTGCTGACCTGGTTCTTAGGCTCTAGAGCAGCTCTGCTGACCTGGTTCTCTGGCTCTAAAGCAGCTCTGCTGACCTGGTTCTCTGGCTCTACAGCAGCTCTGCTGACCTGGTTCTCTGGCTCTACAGCAGCTCTGCTGACCTGGTTCTCTCCCTCTAAAGCAGCTCTGCTGACCTGGTTCTCTGGCTCTAAAGCGGCTTTGCTGACCTGGTTCTAAAGTGGCTCTGCTGACCTGGTTCTCTGGCTTTAAAGCGGCTCTGCTGACCTGGTTCTATGGCTCTAAAGCAGCTCTGCTGACCTGGTTCTATGGCTCTAAAGCAGCTCTGCTGACCTGGTTCTCTGGCTCTAGAGCAGCTCTGCTGACCTGGTTCTCTGGCTCTAAAGTAGCTCTGCTGACCTGGTTCTCTGGCTCTAAAGCAGCTCTGCTGACCTGGTTCTCTCCCGCTAGATCAGCTCTGCTGACCTGGTTCTCTGGCTCTACAGCAGCTCTGCTGACCTGGTTCTCTGCCTCTAGAGCAGCTCTGCTGACCTGGTTCTTAGGCTCTAGAGCAGCTCTGCTGACCTGGTTCTCTGGCTCTAAAGCAGCTCTGCTGACCTGGTTCTCTGGCCCTAAAGCAGCTCTGCTGACCTGGTTCTCTCCCTCTAAAGCAGCTCTGCTGACCTTGTTCTCTGGCTCTACAGCAGCTCTGCTGACCTGGTTCTCTGGCTCTAGAGCAGCTCTGCTGATCTGGTTCTCTGGATCTAAAGCAGCTCTGCTGACCTGGTTCTCTGGCTCTAAAGCAGCTCTGCTGACCTGGTTCTCTGCCTCTAGAGCAGCTCTGCTGACCTGGGTCTTAGGCTCTAGAGCAGCTCTGCTGACCTGGTTCTTTGGCTCTAAAGCAGCTCTGCTGACCTGGTTCTCTGGCTCTAAAGCAGCTCTGCTGACCTGGTTCTCTCCCTCTAAAGCAGCTCTACTGATCTGGTTTCTCTGGCTCTACAGCAGCTCTGCTGACCTGGTTCTCTGGCTCTAGAGCAGCTCTGCTGACCTGGTTCTTAGGCTCTAGAGCAGCTCTGCTGACCTGGTTCTCTGGCTCTACAACGGCTCTGCTGACCTGGTTCTCTGGCTCTAAAGCAGCTCTGCTGACCTGGTTTCTCTGGCTCAACAGTAGCTCTGAGGACCTGGTTCTCTGCCTCTAGAGCAGCTCTGCTGACCTGGTTCTCTGGCTCTAAAGCAGCTCTGCGGACCTGGTTCTCTGGCTCTAAAGCAGCTCTGCTGACCTGGTTCTTAGGCTCTAGAGCAACTCTGCTGACCTGGTTCTCTGGCTCTAAAGCAGCTCTGCTGACCTGGTTCTTAGGCTCTAGAGCAGCTCTGCTGACCTGGTTCTTAGGCTCTAGAGCAACTCTGCTGACCTGGTTCTCTGGCTCTAAAGCAGCTCTGCTGACCTGGTTCTTAGGCTCTAAAGCGGCTCTGCTGACCTGGTTCTATGGCTCTACAATGCCTCTGCTGACCTGGTTCTCTGGCTCTCAAAGCAGCTCTGCTGACCTGGTTCTTTGGCTCTAGAGCAGCTCTGCTGACCTGGTTCACTGGCTCTAGAGCAGCTCTGCTGACCTGGTTCTCTGGCTCTAAAGCAGCTCTGCTGACCTGGTTCTCTGGCTCTAAAGCAGCTCTGCTGACCTGGTTCTCTCCCTCTAGATCAGCTCTGCTGACCTGGTTCTCTGGCTCTAGAGCAGCTCTGCTTACCTGGTTCTTAGGCTCTAGAGCAGCTCTGCTGACCTGGTT
Organism: Calotriton arnoldi; assembly: GCA_963921515.1. Lineage (NCBI taxonomy): Eukaryota > Metazoa > Chordata > Amphibia > Caudata > Salamandridae > Calotriton > Calotriton arnoldi. The sequence continues at coordinate 206,298 of CAWUFW010006296.1, forward strand.
CTCTGGCTCTAAAGCAGCTCTGCTGACCTGGTTCTCTGGCTCTACAGCAGCTCTGCTGACCTGGTTCTCTGGCTCTACAGCAGCTCTGCTGACCTGGTTCTCTCCCTCTAAAGCAGCTCTGCTGACCTGGTTCTCTAGCTCTAAAGCGGCTCTGCTGACCTGGTTCTCTGGCTCTAAAGCGGCTCTGCTGACCTGGTTCTCTGGCTCTAAAGCGGCTCTGCTGACCTGGTTCTATGGCTCTAAAGCAGCTCTGCTGACCTGGTTCTCTGGCTCTAGAGCAGCTCTGCTGACCTGGTTCTCTGGCTCTAAAGTAGCTCTGCTGACCTGGTTCTCTGGCTCTAAAGCAGCTCTGCTGACCTGGTTCTCTCCCTCTAGATCAGCTCTGCTGACCTGGTTCTCTGGCTCTACAGCAGCTCTGCTGACCTGGTTCTCTGCCTCTAGAGCAGCTCTGCTGACCTGGTTCTTAGGCTCTAGAGCAGCTCTGCTGACCTGGCTCTCTGGCTCTAAAGCAGCTCTGCTGACCTGGTTCTCTCCCTCTAAAGCAGCTCTGCTGACCTGGTTTCTCTGGCTCTACAGCAGCTCTGCTGACCTTGTTCTCTGGCTCTAGAGCAGCTCTGCTGACCTGGTTCTTAGGCTCTAGAGCAGCTCTGCTGACCTGGTTCTCTGGTCCTAAAGCAGCTCTGCTGACCTGGTTCTCTGGCTCTACAGCAGCTCTGCTGACCTGGTTCTCTGGCTCTACAGCAGCTCTGCTGACCTGGTTCTCTGGCTCTACAGCAGCTCTGCTGACCTGGTTCTCTCCCTCTAAAGCAGCTCTGCTGACCTGGTTCTCTGGCTCTAAAGCGGCTCTGCTGACCTGGTTCTCTCCCTCTAAAGCAGCTCTGCTGACCTGGTTTCTCTGGCTCTACAGCAGCTCTGCTGACCTGGTTCTCTGGCTCTAGAGCAGCTCTGCTGACCTGGTTCTTAGGCTCTAGAGCAGCTCTGCTGACCTGGTTCTCTGGCTCTACAACGGCTCTGCTGACCTGGTTCTCTGGCTCTAAAGCAGCTCTGCTGACCTGGTTCTATGGCTCTAAAGCAGCTCTGCTGACCTGGTTCTTTGGCTCTAGAGCAGCTCTGCTGACCTGGTTCTCTGGCTCTAAAGCGGCTCTGCTGACCTGGTTCTATGGCTCTAAAGCAGCTCTGCTGACCTGGTTCTCTCCCTCTAGATAAGCTCTGCTGACCTGGTTCTCTGGCTCTAGAGCAGCTCTGCTGACCTGGTTCTCTGGCTCTACAACGGCTCTGCTGACCTGGTTCTTAGGCTCTAGAGCAGCTCTGTTGACCTGGTTCTTTGGCTCTAGAGCAGCTCTGCTGACCTGGTTCACTGGCTCTAGAGCAGCTCTGCTGACCTGGTTCTCTCCCTCTAGATCAGCTCTGCTGACCTGGTTCTCTGGCTCTAGAGCAGCTCTGCTGACCTGGTTCTCTGGCTCTACAACGGCTCTGCTGACCTGGTTCTCTGGCTCTAAAGCAGCTCTGCTGACCTGGTTCTATGGCTCTAAAGCAGCTCTGCTGACCTGGTTCTTTGGCTCTAGAGCAGCTCTGCTGACCTGGTTCTCTGGCTCTAAAGCGGCTCTGCTGACCTGGTTCTATGGCTCTAAAGCAGCTCTGCTGACCTGGTTCTCTCCCTCTAGATAAGCTCTGCTGACCTGGTTCTCTGGCTCTAGAGCAGCTCTGCTGACCTGGTTCTCTGGCTCTACAACGGCTCTGCTGACCTGGTTCTTAGGCTCTAGAGCAGCTCTGCTGACCTGGTTCTTAGGCTCTAGAGCAGCTCTGCTGACCTGGTTCTCTGGCTCTAAAGCAGCTCTGCTGACCTGGTTCTCTGGCTCTACAGCAGCTCTGCTGACCTGGTTCTCTGGCTCTACAGCAGCTCTGCTGACCTGGTTCTCTCCCTCTAAAGCAGCTCTGCTGACCTGGTTCTCTGGCTCTAAAGCGGCTCTGCTGACCTGGTTCTCTGGCTCTAAAGCGGCTCTGCTGACCTGATTCTCTGGCTCTAAAGCGGCTCTGCTGACCTGGTTCTATGGCTCTAAAGCAGCTCTGCTGACCTGGTTCTCTGGCTCTAGAGCAGCTCTGCTGACCTGGTTCTCTGGCTCTAAAGTAGCTCTGCTGACCTGGTTCTCTGGCTCTAAAGCAGCTCTGCTGACCTGGTTCTCTCCCTCTAGATCAGCTCTGCTGACCTGGTTCTCTGGCTCTACAGCAGCTCTGCTGACCTGGTTCTCTGCATCTAGAGCAGCTCTGCTGACCTGGTTCTTAGGCTCTAGAGCAGCTCTGCTGACCTGGCTCTCTGGCTCTAAAGCAGCTCTGCTGACCTGGTTCTCTCCCTCTAAAGCAGCTCTGCTGACCTGGTTTCCCTGGCTCTACAGCAGCTCTGCTGACCTTGTTCTCTGGCTCTAGAGCAGCTCTGCTGACCTAGTTCTTAGGCTCTAGAGCAGCTCTGCTGACCTGGTTCTCTGGTCCTAAAGCAGCTCTGCTGACCTGGTTCTCTGGCTCTACAGCAGCTCTGCTGACCTGGTTCTCTGGCTCTACAGCAGCTCTGCTGACCTGGTTCTCTCCCTCTAAAGCAGCTCTGCTGACCTGGTTCTCTGGCTCTAAAGCGGCTCTGCTGACCTGGTTCTCTCCCTCTAAAGCAGCTCTGCTGACCTGGTTTCTCTGGCTCTACAGCAGCTCTGCTGACCTGGTTCTCTGGCTCTAGAGCAGCTCTGCTGACCTGGTTCTCTGGCTCTAGAGCAGCTCTGCTGACCTGGTTCTCTGGCTCTACAACGGCTCTGCTGACCTGGTTCTCTGGCTCTAAAGCAGCTCTGCTGACCTGGTTCTATGGCTCTAAAGCAGCTCTGCTGACCTGGTTCTTTGGCTCTAGAGCAGCTCTGCTGACCTGGCTCTCTGGCTCTAAAGCGGCTCTGCTGACCTGGTTCTATGGCTCTAAAGCAGCTCTGCTGACCTGGTTCTCTGGCTCTAGAGCAGCTCTGCTGACCTGGTTCTCTGGCTCTAAAGCAGCTCTGCTGACCTGGTTCTCTCCCTCTAGATCAGCTCTGCTGACCTGGTTCTCTGGCTCTAGAGCAGCTCTGCTGACCTGGTTCTCTGGCTCTACAACGGCTCTGCTGACCTGGTTCTTAGGCTCTAGAGCAGCTCTGCTGACCTGGTTCTTAGGCTCTAGAGCAGCTCTGCTGACCTGGTTCTCTGGCTCTAGCGCAGCTCTGCTGACCTGGTTCTTAGGCTCTAAAGTGGCTCTGCTGACCTGGTTCTCTGGCTCTAAAGCGGCTCTGCTGACCTGGTTCTATGGCTCTAAAGCAGCTCTGCTGACCTGGTTCTCTGGCTCTAGAGCAGCTCTGCTGACCTGGTTCTCTGGCTCTAAAGTAGCTCTGCTGACCTGGTTCTCTGGCTCTAAAGCAGCTCTGCTGACCTGGTTCTCTCCCTCTAGATCAGCTCTGCTGACCTGGTTCTCTGGCTCTACAGCAGCTCTGCTGACCTGGTTCTCTGCCTCTAGAGCAGCTCTGCTGACCTGGTTCTCTGCCTCTAGAGCAGCTCTGCTGACCTGGTTCTTAGGCTCTAGAGCAGCTCTGCTGACCTGGTTCTCTCCCTCTAAAGCAGCTCTGCTGACCTGGTTTCTCTGGCTCTACAGCAACTCTGCTGACCTGGTTCTCTGGCTCTAGAGCAGCTCTGCTGACCTGGTTCTTAGGCTCTAGAGCAGCTCTGCTGACCTGGTTCTCTGGTCCTAAAGCAGCTCTGCTGACCTGGTTCTCTGGCTCTACAGCAGCTCTGCTGACCTGGTTCTCTGGCTCTACAACAGCTCTGCTGACCTGGTTCTCTCCCTCTAAAGCAGCTCTGCTGACCTGGTTCTCTGGCTCTAAAGCGGCTCTGCTGACCTGGTTCTCTCCCTCTAAAGCAGCTCTGCTGACCTGGTTTCTCTAGCTCTACAGCAGCTCTGCTGACCTGGTTCTCTTGCTCTAGAGCAGCTCTGCTGACCTGGTTCTTAGGCTCTAGAGCAGCTCTGCTGACCTGGTTCTCTGGCTCTACAACGGCTCTGCTGACCTGGTTCTCTGGCTCTAAAGCAGCTCTGCTGACCTGGTTCTATGGCTCTAAAGCAGCTCTGCTGACCTGGTTCTTTGGCTCTAGAGCAGCTCTGCTGACCTGGTTCTCTGGCTCTAAAGCAGCTCTACTGACCTGGTTCTCTCCCTCTAAAGCAGCTCTGCTGACCTGGTTTCTCTGGCTCTACAGCAGCTCTGCGTACCTGGTTCTCTGCCTCTAGAGCAGCTCTGCTGACCTGGTTCTCTGGCTCTAAAGCAGCTCTGCTGACCTGGTTCTCTGGCTCTAAAGCAGCTCTGCTGACCTGGGTCGCTCCCTCTAAAGCAGCTCTGCTGACCTGGTTTCTCTGGCTCTACAGCAGCTCTGCTGACCTGGTTCTCTGGCTCTACAGCAGCTCTGCTGACCTGGTTCTCTGGCTCTACAGCAGCTCTGCTGACCTGGTTCTCTGGCTCTAGAGCAGCTCTGCTGACCTGGTTCTTAGGCTCTAGAGCAGCTCTGCTGACCTGGTTCTCTGGCTCTACAACAGCTCTGCTGACCTGGTTCTCTGGCTCTAAAGCAGGTGTGCTGACCTGGTTCTATGGCTCTAAAGCAGCTCTGCTGACCTGGTTCTCTGGCTCTAAAGCAGCTCTGCTGACATGGTTCTCTGGCTCTGAAGCAGCTCTGCTGACCTGGTTTCTCTGGCTCTACAGCAGCTCTGCTGACCTGGTTCTCTGCCTCTAGAGCAGCTCTGCTGACCTGGTTCTCTGCCTCTAAAGCAGCTCTGCTGACCTGGTTCTCTGGCTCTAAAGCAGCTCCGCTGACCTGGTTCTATGGCTCTAAAGCAGCTCTGCTGACCTGGTTCTCTGGTCCTAAAGCAGCTCTGCTGACCTGGTTCTCTGGTCCTAAAGCAGCTCTGCTGACCTGGTTCTCTGGCTCTACAGAAGCTCTGCTGACCTGTTTCTCTCCCTCTAAAGCAGCTCTGCTGACCTGGTTTCTCTGGCTCTACAGCAGCTCTGCTGACCTGGTTCTCTGCTTCTAGAGCAGCTCTGCTGACCTGGTTCTTAGGCTCTAGAGCAGCTCTGCTGACCTGGTTCTCTGGCTCTAAAGCAGCTCTGCTGACCTGGTTCTCGCCCTCTAAAGCAGCTCTGCTGACCTGGTTTCTCTGGCTCTAGAGCAGCTCTGCTGACCTGGTTCTCTGGCTCTAGAGCAGCTCTGCTGACCTGGTTCTCTGGCTCTAGAGCAGCTCTGCTGACCTGGTTCTTAGGCTCTAGAGCAGCTCTGCTGACCTGGTTCTCTGGCTTTGAAGCAGCTCTGCTGACCTGGTTCTCTGGCTCTAAAGCAGCTCTGCTGACCTGGTTCTCTGGCTCTAAAGCAGCTCTGCTGACCTGGTTCTATGGCTCTAAAGCAGCTCTGCTGACCTGGTTCTCTGGCTTTGAAGCAGCTCTGCTGACCTGGTTCTCTGGCTCTAGAGCAGCAGCTCTGCTGACCTGGTTCTCTCCCTCTAAAGCAGCTCTGATGACCTGGTTCTTTGGCTCTACAGCAGCTCTGCTGACCTGGTTCTCTGGCTCTACAACGGCTCTGCTGACCTGGTTCTTAGGCTCTAGAGCAGCTCTGCTGACCTGGTTCTCTGGCTCTACATTGGCTCTGCTGACCTGGTTCTCTGGCTCTAAAGCGGCTCTGCTGACCTGGTTCTATGGCTCTAAAGCAGCTCTGCTGACCTGGTTCTCTGGCTCTCAGAGCAGCTCCGCTGACCTGGTTCTCTGGCTCTAAAGCAGCTCTACTGACCTGGTTCTCTGGCTCTAAAGCAGCTCTGCTGACTCTAAAGCAGCTCTGCTGACCTGGTTCTCTGGCTCTAGAGCAGCTCTGCTGACCTGGTTTTCTGGCTCTACAACGGCTCTGCTGACCTGGTTCTCTGGCTCTAAAGCAGCTCTGCTGACCTGGTTCTATGGCTCTAAAGCAGCTCTGCTGACCTGGTTCTTAGGCTCTAGAGCAGCTCTGCTGACCTGGTCCTCTGGCTCTAAAGCAGCTCTGCTGACCTGGTTCTCTGGCTCTAAAGCAGCTCTGCTGACCTGGTTCTCTAGGCTCTAAAGCGGCTCTGCTGACCTGGTTCTCTGGCTCTACAACGCCTCTGCTGACCTGGTTCTCTGGCTCTAAAGCAGCTCTGCTGACCTGGTTCTTTGGCTCTAGAGCAGCTCTGCTGACCTGGTTCTCTGGCTCTAGAGCAGCTCTGCTGACCTGGTTCTCTAGCTCTAAGCGGCTCTGCTGACCTGGTTCTCTGGCTCTAAAGCGGCTCTGCTGACCTGGTTCTCTGGCTCTAAAGCGGCTCTGCTGACCTGGTTCTATGGCTCTAAAGCAGCTCTGCTGACCTGGTTCTCTGGCTCTAGAGCAGCTCTGCTGACCTGGTTCTCTGGCTCTAAAGTAGCTCTGCTGACCTGGTTCTCTGGCTCTAAAGCAGCTCTGCTGACCTGGTTCTCTCCCTCTAGATCAGCTCTGCTGACCTGGTTCTCTGGCTCTACAGCAGCTCTGCTGACCTGGTTCTCTGCCTCTAGAGCAGCTCTGCTGACCTGGTTCTCTAGGCTCTAGAGCAGCTCTGCTGACCTGGCTCTCTGGCTCTAAAGCAGCTCTGCTGACCTGGTTCTCTCCCTCTAAAGCAGCTCTGCTGACCTGGTTTCTCTGGCTCTACAGCAGCTCTGCTGACCTTGTTCTCTGGCTCTAGAGCAGCTCTGCTGACCTGGTTCTTAGGCTCTAGAGCAGCTCTGCTGACCTGGTTCTCTGGTCCTAAAGCAGCTCTGCTGACCTGGTTCTCTGGCTCTACAGCAGCTCTGCTGACCTGGTTCTCTGGCTCTACAGCAGCTCTGCTGACCTGGTTCTCTGGCTCTACAGCAGCTCTGCTGACCTGGTTCTCTCCCTCTAAAGCAGCTCTGCTGACCTGGTTCTCTGGCTCTAAAGCGGCTCTGCTGACCTGGTTCTCTCCCTCTAAAGCAGCTCTGCTGACCTGGTTTCTCTGGCTCTACAGCAGCTCTGCTGACCTGGTTCTCTGGCTCTAGAGCAGCTCTGCTGACCTGGTTCTTAGGCTCTAGAGCAGCTCTGCTGACCTGGTTCTCTGGCTCTACAACGGCTCTGCTGACCTGGTTCTCTGGCTCTAAAGCAGCTCTGCTGACCTGGTTCTATGGCTCTAAAGCAGCTCTGCTGACCTGGTTCTTTGGCTCTAGAGCAGCTCTGCTGACCTGGTTCTCTGGCTCTAAAGCGGCTCTGCTGACCTGGTTCTATGGCTCTAAAGCAGCTCTGCTGACCTGGTTCTCTCCCTCTAGATAAGCTCTGCTGACCTGGTTCTCTGGCTCTAGAGCAGCTCTGCTGACCTGGTTCTCTGGCTCTACAACGGCTCTGCTGACCTGGTTCTTAGGCTCTAGAGCAGCTCTGTTGACCTGGTTCTTTGGCTCTAGAGCAGCTCTGCTGACCTGGTTCACTGGCTCTAGAGCAGCTCTGCTGACCTGGTTCTCTGCCTCTAGATCAGCTCTGCTGACCTGGTTCTCTGGCTCTAGAGCAGCTCTGCTGACCTGGTTCTCTGGCTCTACAAGCGGCTCTGCTGACCTGGTTCTCTGGCTCTAAAGCAGCTCTGCTGACCTGGTTCTATGGCTCTAAAGCAGCTCTGCTGACCTGGTTCTTTGGCTCTAGAGCAGCTCTGCTGACCTGGTTCTCTGGCTCTAAAGCGGCTCTGCTGACCTGGTTCTATGGCTCTAAAGCAGCTCTGCTGACCTGGTTCTCTCCCTCTAGATCAGCTCTGCTGACCTGGTTCTCTGGCTCTAGAGCAGCTCTGCTGACCTGGTTCTCTGGCTCTACAGCAGCTCTGCTGACCTGGTTCTTAGGCTCTAGAGCAGCTCTGCTGACCTGGTTCTTAGGCTCTAGAGCAGCTCTGCTGACCTGGTTCTCTGGCTCTAAAGCAGCTCTGCTGACCTGGTTCTCTGGCTCTACAGCAGCTCTGCTGACCTGGTTCTCTGGCTCTACAGCAGCTCTGCTGACCTGGTTCTCTCCCTCTAAAGCAGCTCTGCTGACCTGGTTCTCTGGCTCTAAAGCGGCTCTGCTGACCTGGTTCTCTGGCTCTAAAGCGGCTCTGCTGACCTGGTTCTCTGGCTCTAAAGCGGCTCTGCTGACCTGGTTCTATGGCTCTAAAGCAGCTCTGCTGACCTGGTTCTCTGGCTCTAGAGCAGCTCTGCTGACCTGGTTCTCTGGCTCTAAAGCAGCTCTGCTGACCTGGTTCTCTGGCTCTAAAGCAGCTCTGCTGACCTGGTTCTCTCGCTCTAGATCAGCTCTGCTGACCTGGTTCTCTGGCTCTACAGCAGCTCTGCTGACCTGGTTCTCTGCATCTAGAGCAGCTCTGCTGACCTGGTTCTTAGGCTCTAGAGCAGCTCTGCTGACCTGGCTCTCTGGCTCTAAAGCAGCTCTGCTGACCTGGTTCTCTCCCTCTAGAGCAGCTCTGCTGACCTGGTTCTCCTGGCTCTACAGCAGCTCTGCTGACCTTGTTCTCTGGCTCTAGAGCAGCTCTGCTGACCTAGTTCTTAGGCTCTAGAGCAGCTCTGCTGACCTGGTTCTCTGGTCCTAAAGCAGCTCTGCTGACCTGGTTCTCTGGCTCTACAGCAGCTCTGCTGACCTGGTTCTCTGGCTCTAAAGCAGGTGTGCTGACCTGGTTCTATGGCTCTAAAGCAGCTCTGCTGACCTGGTTCTCTGGCTCTAAAGCAGCTCTGCTGACATGGTTCTCTGGCTCTGAAGCAGCTCTGCTGACCTGGTTTCTCTGGCTCTACAGCAGCTCTGCTGACCTGGTTCTCTGCCTCTAGAGCAGCTCTGCTGACCTGGTTCTCTGCCTCTAAAGCAGCTCTGCTGACCTGGTTCTCTGGCTCTAAAGCAGCTCCGCTGACCTGGTTCTATGGCTCTAAAGCAGCTCTGCTGACCTGGTTCTCTGGTCCTAAAGCAGCTCTGCTGACCTGGTTCTCTGGTCTCTAAAGCAGCTCTGCTGACCTGGTTCTCTGGCTCTACAGCAGCTCTGCTGACCTGTTTCTCTCCCTCTAAAGCAGCTCTGCTGACCTGGTTTCTCTGGCTCTACAGCAGCTCTGCTGACCTGGTTCTCTGGCTTCTAGAGCAGCTCTGCTGACCTGGTTCTTAGGCTCTAGAGCAGCTCTGCTGACCTGGTTCTCTGGCTCTAGAGCAGCTCTGCTGACCTGGTTCTCTGGCTCTAAAGTAGCTCTGCTGACCTGGTTCTCTGGCTCTAAAGCAGCTCTGCTGACCTGGTTCTCTCCCTCTAGATCAGCTCTGCTGACCTGGTTCTCTGGCTCTACAGCAGCTCTGCTGACCTGGTTCTCTGCATCTAGAGCAGCTCTGCTGACCTGGTTCTTAGGCTCTAGAGCAGCTCTGCTGACCTGGCTCTCTGGCTCTAAAGCAGCTCTGCTGACCTGGTTCTCTCCCTCTAAAGCAGCTCTGCTGACCTGGTTTCCCTGGCTCTCACAGCAGCTCTGCTGACCTTGTTCTCTGGCTCTAGAGCAGCTCTGCTGACCTAGTTCTTAGGCTCTAGAGCAGCTCTGCTGACCTGGTTCTCTGGTCCTAAAGCAGCTCTGCTGACCTGGTTCTCTGGCTCTACAGCAGCTCTGCTGACCTGGTTCTCTGGCTCTACAGCAGCTCTGCTGACCTGGTTCTCTCCCTCTAAAGCAGCTCTGCTGACCTGGTTCTCTGGCTCTAAAGCGGCTCTGCTGACCTGGTTCTCTCCCTCTAAAGCAGCTCTGCTGACCTGGTTTCTCTGGCTCTACAGCAGCTCTGCTGACCTGGTTCTCTGGCTCTAGAGCAGCTCTGCTGACCTGGTTCTCTGGCTCTAGAGCAGCTCTGCTGACCTGGTTCTCTGGCTCTACAACGGCTCTGCTGACCTGGTTCTCTGGCTCTAAAGCAGCTCTGCTGACCTGGTTCTATGGCTCTAAAGCAGCTCTGCTGACCTGGTTCTTTGGCTCTAGAGCAGCTCTGCTGACCTGGCTCTCTGGCTCTAAAGCGGCTCTGCTGACCTGGTTCTATGGCTCTAAAGCAGCTCTGCTGACCTGGTTCTCTGGCTCTAGAGCAGCTCTGCTGACCTGGTTCTCTGGCTCTAAAGCAGCTCTGCTGACCTGGTTCTCTCCCTCTAGATCAGCTCTGCTGACCTGGTTCTCTGGCTCTAGAGCAGCTCTGCTGACCTGGTTCTCTGGCTCTACAACGGCTCTGCTGACCTGGTTCTTAGGCTCTAGAGCAGCTCTGCTGACCTGGTTCTTAGGCTCTAGAGCAGCTCTGCTGACCTGGTTCTCTGGCTCTAACGCAGCTCTGCTGACCTGGTTCTTAGGCTCTAAAGTGGCTCTGCTGACCTGGTTCTCTGGCTCTAAAGCGGCTCTGCTGACCTGGTTCTATGGCTCTAAAGCAGCTCTGCTGACCTGGTTCTCTGGCTCTAGAGCAGCTCTGCTGACCTGGTTCTCTGGCTCTAAAGTAGCTCTGCTGACCTGGTTCTCTGGCTCTAAAGCAGCTCTGCTGACCTGGTTCTCTCCCTCTAGATCAGCTCTGCTGACCTGGTTCTCTGGCTCTACAGCAGCTCTGCTGACCTGGTTCTCTGCCTCTAGAGCAGCTCTGCTGACCTGGTTCTCTGCCTCTAGAGCAGCTCTGCTGACCTGGTTCTTAGGCTCTAGAGCAGCTCTGCTGACCTGGTTCTCTCCCTCTAAAGCAGCTCTGCTGACCTGGTTTCTCTGGCTCTACAGCAACTCTGCTGACCTGGTTCTCTGGCTCTAGAGCAGCTCTGCTGACCTGGTTCTTAGGCTCTAGAGCAGCTCTGCTGACCTGGTTCTCTGGTCCTAAAGCAGCTCTGCTGACCTGGTTCTCTGGCTCTACAGCAGCTCTGCTGACCTGGTTCTCTGGCTCTACAACAGCTCTGCTGACCTGGTTCTCTCCCTCTAAAGCAGCTCTGCTGACCTGGTTCTCTGGCTCTAAAGCGGCTCTGCTGACCTGGTTCTCTCCCTCTAAAGCAGCTCTGCTGACCTGGTTTCTCTAGCTCTACAGCAGCTCTGCTGACCTGGTTCTCTTGCTCTAGAGCAGCTCTGCTGACCTGGTTCTTAGGCTCTAGAGCAGCTCTGCTGACCTGGTTCTCTGGCTCTACAACGGCTCTGCTGACCTGGTTCTCTGGCTCTAAAGCAGCTCTGCTGACCTGGTTCTATGGCTCTAAAGCAGCTCTGCTGACCTGGTTCTTTGGCTCTAGAGCAGCTCTGCTGACCTGGTTCTCTGGCTCTAAAGCAGCTCTACTGACCTGGTTCTCTCCTCTAAAGCAGCTCTGCTGACCTGGTTTCTCTGGCTCTACAGCAGCTCTGCGTACCTGGTTCTCTGCCTCTAGAGCAGCTCTGCTGACCTGGTTCTCTGGCTCTAAAGCAGCTCTGCTGACCTGGTTCTCTGGCTCTAAAGCAGCTCTGCTGACCTGGGTCGCTCCCTCTAAAGCAGCTCTGCTGACCTGGTTTCTCTGGCTCTACAGCAGCTCTGCTGACCTGGTTCTCTGGCTCTACAGCAGCTCTGCTGACCTGGTTCTCTGGCTCTACAGCAGCTCTGCTGACCTGGTTCTCTGGCTCTAGAGCAGCTCTGCTGACCTGGTTCTTAGGCTCTAGAGCAGCTCTGCTGACCTGGTTCTCTGGCTCTACAACAGCTCTGCTGACCTGGTTCTCTGGCTCTAAAGCAGGTGTGCTGACCTGGTTCTATGGCTCTAAAGCAGCTCTGCTGACCTGGTTCTCTGGCTCTAAAGCAGCTCTGCTGACATGGTTCTCTGGCTCTGAAGCAGCTCTGCTGACCTGGTTTCTCTGGCTCTACAGCAGCTCTGCTGACCTGGTTCTCTGCCTCTAGAGCAGCTCTGCTGACCTGGTTCTCTGCCTCTAAAGCAGCTCTGCTGACCTGGTTCTCTGGCTCTGAAGCAGCTCCGCTGACCTGGTTCTATGGCTCTAAAGCAGCTCTGCTGACCTGGTTCTCTGGTCCTAAAGCAGCTCTGCTGACCTGGTTCTCTGGTCCTAAAGCAGCTCTGCTGACCTGGTTCTCTGGCTCTACAGAAGCTCTGCTGACCTGTTTCTCTCTCCTCTAAAGCAGCTCTGCTGACCTGGTTTCTCTGGCTCTACAGCAGCTCTGCTGACCTGGTTCTCTGCTTCTAGAGCAGCTCTGCTGACCTGGTTCTTAGGCTCTAGAGCAGCTCTGCTGACCTGGTTCTCTGGCTCTAAAGCAGCTCTGCTGACCTGGTTCTCGCCCTCTAAAGCAGCTCTGCTGACCTGGTTTCTCTGGCTCTAGAGCAGCTCTGCTGACCTGGTTCTCTGGCTCTAGAGCAGCTCTGCTGACCTGGTTCTCTGGCTCTAGAGCAGCTCTGCTGACCTGGTTCTTAGGCTCTAGAGCAGCTCTGCTGACCTGGTTCTCTGGCTTTGAAGCAGCTCTGCTGACCTGGTTCTCTGGCTCTAAAGCAGCTCTGCTGACCTGGTTCTCTGGCTCTAAAGCAGCTCTGCTGACCTGGTTCTATGGCTCTAAAGCAGCTCTGCTGACCTGGTTCTCTGGCTTTGAAGCAGCTCTGCTGACCTGGTTCTCTGGCTCTAGAGCAGAAGCTCTGCTGACCTGGTTCTCTCCCTCTAAAGCAGCTCTGATGACCTGGTTCTTTGGCTCTACAGCAGCTCTGCTGACCTGGTTCTCTGGCTCTACAACGGCTCTGCTGACCTGGTTCTTAGGCTCTAGAGCAGCTCTGCTGACCTGGTTCTCTGGCTCTACATTGGCTCTGCTGACCTGGTTCTCTGGCTCTAAAGCGGCTCTGCTGACCTGGTTCTATGGCTCTAAAGCAGCTCTGCTGACCTGGTTCTCTGGCTCTAGAGCAGCTCCGCTGACCTGGTTCTCTGGCTCTAAAGCAGCTCTACTGACCTGGTTCTCTGGCTCTAAAGCAGCTCTGCTGACTCTAAAGCAGCTCTGCTGACCTGGTTCTCTGGCTCTAGAGCAGCTCTGCTGACCTGGTTTTCTGGCTCTACAACGGCTCTGCTGACCTGGTTCTCTGGCTCTAAAGCAGCTCTGCTGACCTGGTTCTATGGCTCTCAAAGCAGCTCTGCTGACCTGGTTCTTAGGCTCTAGAGCAGCTCTGCTGACCTGGTTCTTAGGCTCTAGAGCAACTCTGCTGACCTGGTTCTCTGGCTCTAAAGCAGCTCTGCTGACCTGGTTCTTAGGCTCTAAAGCGGCTCTGCTGACCTGGTTCTATGGCTCTACAACGCCTCTGCTGACCTGGTTCTCTGGCTCTAAAGCAGCTCTGCTGACCTGGTTCTTTGGCTCTAGAGCAGCTCTGCTGACCTGGTTCTCTGGCTCTAGAGCAGCTCTGCTGACCTGGTTCTCTGGCTCTAGAGCAGCTCTGCTGACCTGGTTCTCTGGCTCTAAAGCAGCTCTGCTGACCTGGTTCTCTGGCTCTAAAGCAGCTCTGCTGACCTGGTTCTCTCCCTCTAGATCAGCTCTGCTGACCTGGTTCTCTGGCTCTAGAGCAGCTCTGCTTACCTGGTTCTTAGGCTCTAGAGCAGCTCTGCTGACCTGGTTCTCTGGCTCTAAAGCAGCTCTGCTGACCTGGTTCTCTGGCTCTACAGCAGCTCTGCTGACCTGGTTCTCTGGCTCTACAGCAGAGCTGACCTGGTTCTCTCCCTCTAAAGCAGCTCTGCTGACCTGGTTCTCTGGCTCTAAAGCGGCTCTGCTGACCTGGTTCTCTGGCTCTAAAGCGGCTCTGCTGACCTGGTTCTCTGCCTCTAAAGCGGCTCTGCTGACCTGGTTCTATGGCTCTAAAGCAGCTCTGCTTACCTGGTTCTATGGCTCTAAAGCAGCTCTGCTGACCTGGTTCTCTGGCTCTAGAGCAGCTCTGCTGACCTGGTTCTCTGGCTCTAAAGTAGCTCTGCTGACCTGGTTCTCTGGCTCTAAAGCAGCTCTGCTGACCTGGTTCTCTCCCTCTAGATCAGCTCTGCTGACCTGGTTCTCTGGCTCTACAGCAGCTCTGCTGACCTGGTTCTCTGCCTCTAGAGCAGCTCTGCTGACCTGGTTCTTAGGCTCTAGAGCAGCTCTGCTGACCTGGTTCTCTGGCTCTAAAGCAGCTCTGCTGACCTGGTTCTCTGGCCCTAAAGCAGCTCTGCTGACCTGGTTCTCTCCCTCTAAAGCAGCTCTGCTGACCTGGTTCTCTGGCTCTACAGCAGCTCTGCTGACCTGGTTCTCTGGCTCTCAGAGCAGCTCTGCTGACCTGGTTCTCTGGCTCTAAAGCAGCTCTGCTGACCTGGTTCTCTGGCTCTAAAGCAGCTCTGCTGACCTGGTTCTCTGCCTCTAGAGCAGCTCTGCTGACCTGGGTCTTAGGCTCTAGAGCAGCTCTGCTGACCTGGTTCTTTGGCTCTAAAGCAGCTCTGTTGACCTGGTTCTCTGGCTCTAAAGCAGCTCTGCTGACCTGGTTCTCTCCCTCTAAAGCAGCTCTACTGATCTGGTTTCTCTGGCTCTACAGCAGCTCTGCTGACCTGGTTCTCTGGCTCTAGAGCAGCTCTGCTGACCTGGTTCTTAGGCTCTAGAGCAGCTCTGCTGACCTGGTTCTCTGGCTCTACAACGGCTCTGCTGACCTGGTTCTCTGGCTCTAAAGCAGCTCTGCTGACCTGGTTTCTCTGGCTCTACAGTAGCTCTGAGGACCTGGTTCTCTGCCTCTAGAGCAGCTCTGCTGACCTGGTTCTCTGGCTCTAAAGCAGCTCTGCGGACCTGGTTCTCTGGCTCTAAAGCAGCTCTGCTGACCTGGTTCTCTAGGCTCTAGAGCAACTCTGCTGACCTGGTTCTCTGGCTCTAAAGCAGCTCTGCTGACCTGGTTCTTAGGCTCTAGAGCAGCTCTGCTGACCTGGTTCTTAGGCTCTAGAGCAACTCTGCTGACCTGGTTCTTAGGCTCTAGAGCAACTCTGCTGACCTGGTTCTCTGGCTCTAAAGCAGCTCTGCTGACCTGGTTCTTAGGCTCTAAAGCGGCTCTGCTGACCTGGTTCTATGGCTCTACAAGGCCTCTGCTGACCTGGTTCTCTGGCTCTAAAGCAGCTCTGCTGACCTGGTTCTTTGGCTCTAGAGCAGCTCTGCTGACCTGGTTCACTGGCTCTAGAGCAGCTCTGCTGACCTGGTTCTCTGGCTCTAAAGCAGCTCTGCTGACCTGGTTCTCTGGCTCTAAAGCAGCTCTGCTGACCTGGTTCTCTCCTCTAGATCAGCTCTGCTGACCTGGTTCTCTGGCTCTAGAGCAGCTCTGCTTACCTGGTTCTTAGGCTCTAGAGCAGCTCTGCTGACCTGGTTCTCTGGCTCTAAAGCAGCTCTGCTGACCTGGTTCACTGGCTCTACAGCAGCTCTGCTGACCTGGTTCTCTGGCTCTCACAGCAGCTCTGCTGACCTGGTTCTCTCCCTCTAAAGCAGCTCTGCTGACCTGGTTCTCTGGCTCTAAAGCGGCTCTGCTGACCTGGTTCTCTGGCTCTACAGCAGCTCTGCTGACCTGGTTCTCTCCCTCTAAAGCAGCTCTGCTGACCTGGTTCTCTGGCTCTAAAGCGGCTCTGCTGACCTGGTTCTCTGGCTCTAAAGCGGCTCTGCTGACCTGGTTCTCTGGCTCTAAAGCGGCTCTGCTGACCTGGTTCTATGGCTCTAAAGCAGCTCTGCTGACCTGGTTCTCTGGCTCTAGAGCAGCTCTGCTGACCTGGTTCTCTGGCTCTAAAGTAGCTCTGCTGACCTGGTTCTCTGGCTCTAAAGCAGCTCTGCTGACCTGGTTCTCTCCCTCTAGATCAGCTCTGCTGACCTGGTTCTCTGGCTCTACAGCAGCTCTGCTGACCTGGTTCTCTGCCTCTAGAGCAGCTCTGCTGACCTGGTTCTTAGGCTCTAGAGCAGCTCTGCTGACCTGGTTCTCTGGTCCTAAAGCAGCTCTGCTGACCTGGTTCTCTGGCTCTACAGCAGCTCTGCTGACCTGGTTCTCTGGCTCTACAGCAGCTCTGCTGACCTGGTTCTCTCCCTCTAAAGCAGCTCTGCTGACCTGGTTCTCTGGCTCTAAAGCAGCTCTGCTGACCTGGTTCTCTCCCTCTAAAGCAGCTCTGCTGACCTGGTTTCTCTGGCTCTACAGCAGCTCTGCTGACCTGGTTGTCTGGCTCTACAGCAGCTCTGCTGACCTGGTTCTTAGTCTCTAGAGCAGCTCTGCTGGCTTGGTTCTCTGGCTCTACAACAGCTCTGCTGACCTGGTTCTCTGGCTCTAAAGCAGCTCTGCTGACCTGGTTCTATGGCTCTAAAGCAGCTCTGCTGACCTGGTTCTTTGGCTCTAGAGCAGCTCTGCTGACCTGGTTCTCTGGCTCTAAAGCGGCTCTGCTGACCTGGTTCTATGGCTCTAAAGCAGCTCTGCTGACCTGGTTCTCTGGCTCTAGAGCAGCTCTGCTGACCTGGTTCTCTGGCTCTAAAGCAGCTCTGCTGACCTGGTTCTCTCCCTCTAGATCAGCTCTGCTGACCTGGTTCTCTGGCTCTAGAGCAGCTCTGCTGACCTGGTTCTTAGGCTCTAGAGCAGCTCTGCCGACCTGGTTCTCTGGCTCTAAAGCAGCTCTGCTGAACTGGTTCTCTGGCTCTAAAGCTGCTCTGCTGACCTGGTTCTCTGGCTCTAAAGCAGCTCTGCTGACTCTAAAGCAGCTCTGCTGACCTGGTTCTCTGGCTCTAGAGCAGCTCTGCTGACCTGGTTCTTAGGCTCTAGAGCAGCTCTGCTGACCTGGTTCTTAGGCTCTAGAGCAGCTCTGCTGACCTGGTTTTCTGGCTCTACAACGGCTCTGCTGACCTGGTTCTCTGGCTCTAAAGCAGCTCTGCTGAGCTGGTTCTATGGCTCTAAAGCAGCTCTGCTGACCTGGTTCTTAGGCTCTAGAGCAGCTCTGCTGACCTGGTTCTTAGGCTCTAGAGCAACTCTGCTGACCTGGTTCTCTGGCTCTAAAGCAGCTCTGCTGACCTGGTTCTTAGGCTCTAAAGCGGCTCTGCTGACCTGGTTCTATGGCTCTCACAACGCCTCTGCTGACCTGGTTCTCTGGCTCTAAAGCAGCTCTGCTGACCTGGTTCTTTGGCTCTAGAGCAGCTCTGCTGACCTGGTTCTCTGGCTCTAGAGCAGCTCTGCTGACCTGGTTCTCTGGCTCTAAAGCAGCTCTGCTGACCTGGTTCTCTGGCTCTAAAGCAGCTCTGCTGACCTGGTTCTCTCCCTCTAGATCAGCTCTGCTGACCTGGTTCTCTGGCTCTAGAGCAGCTCTGCTTACCTGGTTCTTAGGCTCTAGAGCAGCTCTGCTGACCTGGTTCTCTGGCTCTAAAGCAGCTCTGCTGACCTGGTTCTCTGGCTCTACAGCAGCTCTGCTGACCTGGTTCTCTCCCTCTAAAGCAGCTCTGCTGACCTGGTTCTCTGGCTCTAAAGCGGCTCTGCTGACCTGGTTCTCTGGCTCTAAAGCGGCTCTGCTGACCTGGTTCTCTGGCTCTAAAGCGGCTCTGCTGACCTGGTTCTCTGCCTCTAAAGCGGCTCTGCTGACCTGGTTCTATGGCTCTAAAGCAGCTCTGCTTACCTGGTTCTATGGCTCTAAAGCAGCTCTGCTGACCTGGTTCTCTGGCTCTAGAGCAGCTCTGCTGACCTGGTTCTCTGGCTCTAAAGTAGCTCTGCTGACCTGGTTCTCTGGCTCTAAAGCAGCTCTGCTGACCTGGTTCTCTCCCTCTAGATCAGCTCTGCTGACCTGGTTCTCTGGCTCTACAGCAGCTCTGCTGACCTGGTTCTCTGCCTCTAGAGCAGCTCTGCTGACCTGGTTCTTAGGCTCTAGAGCAGCTCTGCTGACCTGGTTCTCTGGCTCTAAAGCAGCTCTGCTGACCTGGTTCTCTGGCCCTAAAGCAGCTCTGCTGACCTGGTTCTCTCCCTCTAAAGCAGCTCTGCTGACCTGGTTCCTCTGGCTCTACAGCAGCTCTGCTGACCTGGTTCTCTGGCTCTAGAGCAGCTCTGCTGACCTGGTTCTCTGGCTCTAAAGCAGCTCTGCTGACCTGGTTCTCTGGCTCTAAAGCAGCTCTGCTGACCTGGTTCTCTGCCTCTAGAGCAGCTCTGCTGACCTGGGTCTTAGGCTCTAGAGCAGCTCTGCTGAACTGGTTCTTTGGCTCTAAAGCAGCTCTGCTGACCTGGTTCTCTGGCTCTAAAGCAGCTCTGCTGACCTGGTTCTCTCCCTCTAAAGCAGCTCTACTGATATGGTTTCTCTGGCTCTACAGCAGCTCTGCTGACCTGGTTCTCTGGCTCTAGAGCAGCTCTGCTGACCTGGTTCTTAGGCTCTAGAGCAGCTCTGCTGACCTGGTTCTCTGGCTCTACAACGGCTCTGCTGACCTGGTTCTCTGGCTCTAAAGCAGCTATGCTGACCTGGTTTCTCTGGCTCTACAGTAGCTCTGAGGACCTGGTTCTCTGCCTCTAGAGCAGCTCTGCTGACCTGGTTCTCTGGCTCTAAAGCAGCTCTGCGGACCTGGTTCTCTGGCTCTAAAGCAGCTCTGCTGACCTGGTTCTTAGGCTCTAGAGCAACTCTGCTGACCTGGTTCTCTGGCTCTAAAGCAGCTCTGCTGACCTGGTTCTTAGGCTCTAGAGCAGCTCTGCTGACCTGGTTCTTAGGCTCTAGAGCAACTCTGCTGACCTGGTTCTCTGGCTCTAAAGCAGCTCTGCTGACCTGGTTCTTAGGCTCTAAAGCGGCTCTGCTGACCTGGTTCTATGGCTCTACAAGGCCTCTGCTGACCTGGTTCTCTGGCTCTAAAGCAGCTCTGCTGACCTGGTTCTTTGGCTCTAGAGCAGCTCTGGTGACCTGGTTCACTGGCTCTAGAGCAGCTCTGCTGACCTGGTTCTCTGGCTCTAAAGCAGCTCTGCTGACCTGGTTCTCTGGCTCTAAAGCAGCTCTGCTGACCTGGTTCTCTCCCTCTAGATCAGCTCTGCTGACCTGGTTCTCTGGCTCTAGAGCAGCTCTGCTTACCTGGTTCTTAGGCTCTAGAGCAGCTCTGCTGACCTGGTTCTCTGGCTCTAAAGCAGCTCTGCTGACCTGGTTCACTGGCTCTACAGCAGGTCTGCTGACCTGGTTCTCTGGCTCTACAGCAGCTCTGCTGACCTGGTTCTCTCCCTCTAAAGCAGCTCTGCTGACCTGGTTCTCTGGCTCTAAAGCGGCTCTGCTGACCTGGTTCTCTGGCTCTAAAGCGGCTCTGCTGACCTGGTTCTCTGGCTCTAAAGCGGCTCTGCTGACCTGGTTCTATGGCTCTAAAGCAGCTCTGCTGACCTGGTTCTCTGGCTCTAGAGCAGCTCTGCTGACCTGGTTCTCTGGCTCTAAAGTAGCTCTGCTGACCTGGTTCTCTGGCTCTAAAGCAGCTCTGCTGACCTGGTTCTCTCCCTCTAGATCAGCTTTGCTGACCTGGTTCTCTGGCTCTACAGCAGCTCTGCTGACCTGGTTCTCTGCCTCTAGAGCAGCTCTGCTGACCTGGTTCTTAGGCTCTAGAGCAGCTCTGCTGACCTGGCTCTCTGGCTCTAAAGCAGCTCTGCTGACCTGGTTCTCTCCCTCTAAAGCAGCTCTGCTGACCTGGTTTCTCTGGCTCTACAGCAGCTCTGCTGACCTTGTTCTCTGGCTCTAGAGCAGCTCTGCTGACCTGGTTCTTAGGCTCTAGAGCAGCTCTGCTGACCTGGTTCTCTGGTCCTAAAGCAGCTCTGCTGACCTGGTTCTCTGGCTCTACAGCAGCTCTGCTGACCTGGTTCTCTGGCTCTACAGCAGCTCTGCTGACCTGGTTCTCTCCCTCTAAAGCAGCTCTGCTGACCTGGTTCTCTGGCTCTAAAGCGGCTCTGCTGACCTGGTTCTCTCCCTCTAAAGCAGCTCTGCTGACCTGGTTTCTCTGGCTCTACAGCAGCTCTGCTGACCTGGTTCTCTGGCTCTAGAGCAGCTCTGCTGACCTGGTTCTTAGGCTCTAGAGCAGCTCTGCTGACCTGGTTCTCTGGCTCTACAACGGCTCTGCTGACCTGGTTCTCTGGCTCTAAAGCAGCTCTGCTGACCTGGTTCTATGGCTCTAAAGAAGCTCTGCTGACCTGGTTCTTTGGCTCTAGAGCAGCTCCGCTGACCTGGTTCTCTGGCTCTAAAGCGGCTCTGCTGACCTGGTTCTATGGCTCTAAAGCAGCTCTGCTGACCTGGTTCTCTGACTCTAGAGCAGCTCTGCTGACCTGGTTCTCTGGCTCTAAAGCAGCTCTGCTGACCTGGTTCTCTCCCTCTAGATCAGCTCTGCTGACCTGGTGCTCTGGCTCTAGAGCAGCTCTGCTGACCTGGTTCTTAGGCTCTAGAGCAGCTCTGCTGACCTGGTTCTTAGGCTCTAGAGCAGCTCTGCTGACCTGGTTCTCTGGCTCTAACGCAGCTCTGCTGACCTGGTTCTTAGGCTCTAAAGCGGCTCTGCTGACCTGGTTCTCTGGCTCTAAAGCGGCTCTGCTGACCTGGTTCTATGGCTCTAAAGCAGCTCTGCTGACCTGGTTCTCTGGCTCTAGAGCAGCTCTGCTGACCTGGTTCTCTGGCTCTAAAGTAGCTCTGCTGACCTGGTTCTCTGGCTCTAAAGCAGCTCTGCTGACCTGGTTCTCTCCTCTAGATCAGCTCTGCTGACCTGGTTCTCTGGCTCTACAGCAGCTCTGCTGACCTGGTTCTCTGCCTCTAGAGCAGCTCTGCTGACCTGGTTCTCTGCCTCTAGAGCAGCTCTGCTGACCTGGTTCTTAGGCTCTAGAGCAGCTCTGCTGACCTGGTTCTCTCCCTCTAAAGCAGCTCTGCTGACTTGGTTTCTCTGGCTCTACAGCAGCTCTGCTGACCTGGTTCTCTGGCTCTAGAGCAGCTCTGCTGACCTGGTTCTTAGGCTCTAGAGCAGCTCTGCTGACCTGGTTCTCTGGTCCTAAAGCAGCTCTGCTGACCTGGTTCTCTGGCTCTACAGCAGCTCTGCTGACCTGGTTCTCTGGCTCTACAACAGCTCTGCTGACCTGGTTCTCTCCCTCTAAAGCAGCTCTGCTGACCTGGTTCTCTGGCTCTAAAGCGGCTCTGCTGACCTGGTTCTCTCCCTCTAAAGCAGCTCTGCTGACCTGGTTTCTCTGGCTCTACAGCAGCTCTGCTGACCTGGTTCTCTGGCTCTAGAGCAGCTCTGCTGACCTGGTTCTTAGGCTCTAGAGCAGCTCTGCTGACCTGGTTCTCTGGCTCTACAACGGCTCTGCTGACCTGGTTCTCTGGCTCTAAAGCAGCTCTGCTGACCTGGTTCTATGGCTCTAAAGCAGCTCTGCTGACCTGGTTCTTTGGCTCTAGAGCAGCTCTGCTGACCTGGTTCTCTGGCTCTAAAGCAGCTCTACTGACCTGGTTCTCTCCCTCTAAAGCAGCTCTGCTGACCTGGTTTCTCTGGCTCTACAGCAGCTCTGCGTACCTGGTTCTCTGCCTCTAGAGCAGCTCTGCTGACCTGGTTCTCTGGCTCTAAAGCAGCTCTGCTGACCTGGTTCTCTGGCTCTAAAGCAGCTCTGCTGACCTGGGTCGCTCCCTCTAAAGCAGCTCTGCTGACCTGGTTTCTCTGGCTCTACAGCAGCTCTGCTGACCTGGTTCTCTGGCTCTACAGCAGCTCTGCTGACCTGGTTCTCTGGCTCTACAGCAGCTCTGCTGACCTGGTTCTCTGGCTCTAGAGCAGCTCTGCTGACCTGGTTCTCTAGGCTCTAGAGCAGCTCTGCTGACCTGGTTCTCTGGCTCTACAACAGCTCTGCTGACCTGGTTCTATGGCTCTAAAGCAGCTCTGCTGAACTGGTTCTCTGGCTCTAAAGCAGCTCTGCTGACATGGTTCTCTGGCTCTGAAGCAGCTCTGCTGACCTGGTTTCTCTGGCTCTAAAGCAGCTCTGCTGACCTGGTTCTCTGGCTCTAGAGCAGCTCTGCTGACCTGGTTCTCTGGCTCTAAAGTAGCTCTGCTGACCTGGTTCTCTGGCTCTAAAGCAGCTCTGCTGACCTGGTTCTCTCCCTCTAGATCAGCTCTGCTGACCTGGTTCTCTGGCTCTACAGCAGCTCTGCTGACCTGGTTCTCTGCCTCTAGACCAGCTCTGCTGACCTGGTTCTCTGCCTCTAGAGCAGCTCTGCTGACCTGGTTCTTAGGCTCTAGAGCAGCTCTGCTGACCTGGTTCTCTCCCTCTAAAGCAGCTCTGCTGACCTGGTTTCTCTGGCTCTACAGCAGCTCTGCTGACCTGGTTCTCTGGCTCTAGAGCAGCTCTGCTGACCTGGTTCTTAGGCTCTAGAGCAGCTCTGCTGACCTGGTTCTCTGGTCCTAAAGCAGCTCTGCTGACCTGGTTCTCTGGCTCTACAGAAGCTCTGCTGACCTGTTTCTCTCCCTCTAAAGCAGCTCTGCTGACCTGGTTCTTAGGCTCTAAAGCGGCTCTGCTGACCTGGTTCTCTGGCTCTAAAGCGGCTCTGCTGACCTGGTTCTATGGCTCTAAAGCAGCTCTGCTGACCTGGTTCTCTGGCTCTAGAGCAGCTCTGCTGACCTGGTTCTCTGGCTCTAAAGTAGCTCTGCTGACCTGGTTCTCTGGCTCTAAAGCAGCTCTGCTGACCTGGTTCTCTCCCTCTAGATCAGCTCTGCTGACCTGGTTCTCTGGCTCTACAGCAGCTCTGCTGACCTGGTTCTCTGCCTCTAGAGCAGCTCTGCTGACCTGGTTCTCTGCCTCTAGAGCAGCTCTGCTGACCTGGTTCTTAGGCTCTAGAGCAGCTCTGCTGACCTGGTTCTCTCCCTCTAAAGCAGCTCTGCTGACTTGGTTTCTCTGGCTCTACAGCAGCTCTGCTGACCTGGTTCTCTGGCTCTAGAGCAGCTCTGCTGACCTGGTTCTTAGGCTCTAGAGCAGCTCTGCTGACCTGGTTCTCTGGTCCTAAAGCAGCTCTGCTGACCTGGTTCTCTGGCTCTACAGCAGCTCTGCTGACCTGGTTCTCTGGCTCTACAACAGCTCTGCTGACCTGGTTCTCTCCCTCTAAAGCAGCTCTGCTGACCTGGTTCTCTGGCTCTAAAGCGGCTCTGCTGACCTGGTTCTCTCCCTCTAAAGCAGCTCTGCTGACCTGGTTTCTCTGGCTCTACAGCAGCTCTGCTGACCTGGTTCTCTGGCTCTAGAGCAGCTCTGCTGACCTGGTTCTTAGGCTCTAGAGCAGCTCTGCTGACCTGGTTCTCTGGCTCTACAACGGCTCTGCTGACCTGGTTCTCTGGCTCTAAAGCAGCTCTGCTGACCTGGTTCTATGGCTCTAAAGCAGCTCTGCTGACCTGGTTCTTTGGCTCTAGAGCAGCTCTGCTGACCTGGTTCTCTGGCTCTAAAGCAGCTCTACTGACCTGGTTCTCTCGCTCTAAAGCAGCTCTGCTGACCTGGTTTCTCTGGCTCTACAGCAGCTCTGCGTACCTGGTTCTCTGCCTCTAGAGCAGCTCTGCTGACCTGGTTCTCTGGCTCTAAAGCAGCTCTGCTGACCTGGTTCTCTGGCTCTAAAGCAGCTCTGCTGACCTGGGTCGCTCCCTCTAAAGCAGCTCTGCTGACCTGGTTTCTCTGGCTCTACAGCAGCTCTGCTGACCTGGTTCTCTGGCTCTACAGCAGCTCTGCTGACCTGGTTCTCTGGCTCTACAGCAGCTCTGCTGACCTGGTTCTCTGGCTCTAGAGCAGCTCTGCTGACCTGGTTCTTAGGCTCTAGAGCAGCTCTGCTGACCTGGTTCTCTGGCTCTACAACAGCTCTGCTGACCTGGTTCTATGGCTCTAAAGCAGCTCTGCTGAACTGGTTCTCTGGCTCTAAAGCAGCTCTGCTGACATGGTTCTCTGGCTCTGAAGCAGCTCTGCTGACCTGGTTTCTCTGGCTCTAAAGCAGCTCTGCTGACCTGGTTCTCTGGCTCTAGAGCAGCTCTGCTGACCTGGTTCTCTGGCTCTAAAGCAGCTCTGCTGACCTGGTTCTCTGGCTCTAAAGCAGCTCTGCTGACCTGGTTCTCTCCCTCTAGATCAGCTCTGCTGACCTGGTTCTCTGGCTCTACAGCAGCTCTGCTGACCTGGTTCTCTGCCTCTAGACCAGCTCTGCTGACCTGGTTTCTCTGCCTCTAGAGCAGCTCTGCTGACCTGGTTCTCTAGGCTCTAGAGCAGCTCTGCTGACCTGGTTCTCTCCCTCTAAAGCAGCTCTGCTGACCTGGTTTCTCTGGCTCTACAGCAGCTCTGCTGACCTGGTTCTCTGGCTCTAGAGCAGCTCTGCTGACCTGGTTCTTAGGCTCCAGAGCAGCTCTGCTGACCTGGTTCTCTGGTCCTAAAGCAGCTCTGCTGACCTGGTTCTCTGGCTCTACAGCAGCTCTGCTGACCTGGTTCTCTGGCTCTACAACAGCTCTGCTGACCTGGTTCTCTCCCTCTAAAGCAGCTCTGCTGACCTGGTTCTCTGGCTCTAAAGCGGCTCTGCTGACCTGGTTCTCTCCCTCTAAAGCAGCTCTGCTGACCTGGTTTCTCTGGCTCTATAGCAGCTCTGCTGACCTGGTTCTCTGGCTCTAGAGCAGCTCTGCTGACCTGGTTCTTAGGCTCTAGAGCAGCTCTGCTAACCTGGTTCTCTGGCTCTACAAAGGCTCTGCTGACCTGGTTCTCTGGCTCTAAAGCAGCTCTGCTGACCTGGTTCTATGGCTCTAAAGCAGCTCTGCTGACCTGGTTCTTTGGCTCTAGAGCAGCTCTGCTGACCTGGTTCTCTGGCTCTAAAGCAGCTCTACTGACCTGGTTCTCTCCTCTAAAGCAGCTCTGCTGACCTGGTTTCTCTGGCTCTACAGCAGCTCTGCGTACCTGGTTCTCTGCCTCTAGAGCAGCTCTGCTGACCTGGTTCTCTGGCTCTAAAGCAGCTCTGCTGACCTGGTTCTCTGGCTCTAAAGCAGCTCTGCTGACCTGGGTCGCTCCCTCTAAAGCAGCTCTGCTGACCGGGTTTCTCTGGCTCTACAGCAGCTCTGCTGACCTGGTTCTCTGGCTCTACAGCAGCTCTGCTGACCTGGTTCTCTGCCTCTAGAGCAGCTCTGCTGACCTGGTTCTCTGCCTCTAAAGCAGCTCTGCTGACCTGGTTCTCTGGCTCTAGAGCAGCTCCGCTGACCTGGTTCTATGGCTCTAAAGCAGCTCTGCTGACCTGGTTCTCTGGTCCTAAAGCAGCTCTGCTGACCTGGTTCTCTGGTCTCTAAAGCAGCTCTGCTGACCTGGTTCTCTGGCTCTACAGCAGCTCTGCTGACCTGTTTCTCTCCCTCTAAAGCAGCTCTGCTGACCTGGTTTCTCTGGCTCTACAGCAGCTCTGCTGACCTGGTTCTCTGCCTCTAGAGCAGCTCTGCTGACCTGGTTCTTAGGCTCTAGAGCAGCTCTGCTGACCTGGTTCTCTGGCTCTAAAGCAGCTCTGCTGACCTGGTTCTCGCCTCTAAAGCAGCTCTGCTGACCTGGTTTCTCTGGCTCTAGAGCAGCTCTGCTGACCTGGTTCTCTGGCTCTAGAGCAGCTCTGCTGACCTGGTTCTTAGGCTCTAGAGCAGCTCTGCTGACCTGGTTCTATGGCTCTAAAGCAGCTCTGCTGACCTGGTTCTCTGGCTTTGAAGCAGCTCTGCTGACCTGGTTCTCTGGCTCTAAAGCAGCTCTGCTGACCTGGTTCTATGGCTCTAAAGCAGCTCTGCTGACCTGGTTCTCTGGCTTTGAAGCAGCTCTGCTGACCTGGTTCTCTGGCTCTAGAGCAGCAGCTCTGCTGACCTGGTTCTCTCCCTCTAAAGCAGCTCTGCTGACCTGGTTTCTCTGGCTCTAAAGCGGCTCTGCTGACCTGGTTCTCTCGCTCTAAAGCAGCTCTGCTGACCTGGTTTCTCTGGCTCTATAGCAGCTCTGCTGACCTGGTTCTCTGGCTCTAGAGCAGCTCTGCTGACCTGGTTCTTAGGCTCTAGAGCAGCTCTGCTGACCTGGTTCTCTGGCTCTACAACGGCTCTGCTGACCTGGTTCTCTGGCTCTAAAGCAGCTCTGCTGACCTGGTTCTATGGCTCTAAAGCAGCTCTGCTGACCTGGTTCTCTGGCTCTAAAGCAGCTCTGCTGACATGGTTCTCTGGCTCTGAAGCAGCTCTGCTGACCTGGTTTCTCTGGCTCTACAGCAGCTCTGCTGACCTGGTTCTCTGCCTCTAGAGCAGCTCTGCTGACCTGGTTCTCTGCCTCTAAAGCAGCTCTGCTGACCTGGTTCTCTGGTCTCTAGAGCAGCTCCGCTGACCTGGTTCTATGGCTCTAAAGCAGCTCTGCTGACCTGGTTCTCTGGTCCTAAAGCAGCTCTGCTGACCTGGTTCTCTGGTCCTAAAGCAGCTCTGCTGACCTGGTTCTCTGGCTCTACAGAAGCTCTGCTGACCTGTTTCTCTCCCTCTAAAGCAGCTCTGCTGACCTGGTTTCTCTGGCTCTACAGCAGCTCTGCTGACCTGGTTCTCTGCCTCTAGAGCAGCTCTGCTGACCTGGTTCTTAGGCTCTAGAGCAGCTCTGCTGACCTGGTTCTCTGGCTCTAAAGCAGCTCTGCTGACCTGGTTCTCGCCCTCTAAAGCAGCTCTGCTGACCTGGTTTCTCTGGCTCTAGAGCAGCTCTGCTGACCTGGTTCTCTGGCTCTAGAGCAGCTCTGCTGACCTGGTTCTCTGGCTCTAGAGCAGCTCTGCTGACCTGGTTCTTAGGCTCTAGAGCAGCTCTGCTGACCTGGTTCTCTGGCTTTGAAGCAGCTCTGCTGACCTGGTTCTCTGGCTCTAAAGCAGCTCTGCTGACCTGGTTCTCTGGTTCTAAAGCAGCTCTGCTGACCTGGTTCTATGGCTCTAAAGCAGCTCTGCTGACCTGGTTCTCTGGCTTTGAAGCAGCTCTGCTGACCTGGTTCTCTGGCTCTAGAGCAGCAGCTCTGCTGACCTGGTTCTCTCCCTCTAAAGCAGCTCTGATGACCTGGTTCTTTGGCTCTACAGCAGCTCTGCTGACCTGGTTCTCTGGCTCTACAACGGCTCTGCTGACCTGGTTCTTAGGCTCTAGAGCAGCTCTGCTGACCTGGTTCTCTGGCTCTACATTGGCTCTGCTGACCTGGTTCTCTGGCTCTAAAGCGGCTCTGCTGACCTGGTTCTATGGCTCTAAAGCAGCTCTGCTGACCTGGTTCTCTGGCTTCTAGAGCAGCTCCGCTGACCTGGTTCTCTGGCTCTAAAGCAGCTCTACTGACCTGGTTCTCTGGCTCTAAAGCAGCTCTGCTGACTCTAAAGCAGCTCTGCTGACCTGGTTCTCTGGCTCTAGAGCAGCTCTGCTGACCTGGTTTTCTGCCTCTACAACGGCTCTGCTGACCTGGTTCTCTGGCTCTAAAGCAGCTCTGCTGACCTGGTTCTATGGCTCTAAAGCAGCTCTGCTGACCTGGTTCTTAGGCTCTAGAGCAGCTCTGCTGACCTGGTTCTTAGGCTCTAGAGCAACTCTGCTGACCTGGTTCTCTGGCTCTAAAGCAGCTCTGCTGACCTGGTTCTTAGGCTCTAAAGCGGCTCTGCTGACCTGGTTCTATGGCTCTACAACGCCTCTGCTGACCTGGTTCTCTGGCTCTAAAGCAGCTCTGCTGACCTGGTTCTTTGGCTCTAGAGCAGCTCTGCTGACCTGGTTCTCTGGCTCTAGAGCAGCTCTGCTGACCTGGTTCTCTGGCTCTAGAGCAGCTCTGCTGACCTGGTTCTCTGGCTCTAAAGCAGCTCTGCTGACCTGGTTCTCTGGCTCTAAAGCAGCTCTGCTGACCTGGTTCTCTCCCTCTAGATCAGCTCTGCTGACCTGGTTCTCTGGCTCTAGAGCAGCTCTGCTTACCTGGTTCTTAGGCTCTAGAGCAGCTCTGCTGACCTGGTTCTCTGGCTCTAAAGCAGCTCTGCTGACCTGGTTCTCTGGCTCTACAGCAGCTCTGCTGACCTGGTTCTCTGGCTCTACAGCAGAGCTGACCTGGTTCTCTCCCTCTAAAGCAGCTCTGCTGACCTGGTTCTCTGGCTCTAAAGCGGCTCTGCTGACCTGGTTCTCTGGCTCTAAAGCGGCTCTGCTGACCTGGTTCTATGGCTCTAAAGCAGCTCTGCTTACCTGGTTCTATGGCTCTAAAGCAGCTCTGCTGACCTGGTTCTCTGGCTCTAGAGCAGCTCTGCTGACCTGGTTCTCTGGCTCTAAAGTAGCTCTGCTGACCTGGTTCTCTGGCTCTAAAGCAGCTCTGCTGACCTGGTTCTCTCACTCTAGATCAGCTCTGCTGACCTGGTTCTCTGGCTCTACAGCAGCTCTGCTGACCTGGTTCTCTGCCTCTAGAGCAGCTCTGCTGACCTGGTTCTTAGGCTCTAGAGCAGCTCTGCTGACCTGGTTCTCTGGCTCTAAAGCAGCTCTGCTGACCTGGTTCTCTGGCCCTAAAGCAGCTCTGCTGACCTGGTTCTCTCCCTCTAAAGCAGCTCTGCTGACCTGGTTCTCTGGCTCTACAGCAGCTCTGCTGACCTGGTTCTCTGGCTCTAGAGCAGCTCTGCTGACCTGGTTCTCTGGCTCTAAAGCAGCTCTGCTGACCTGGTTCTCTGGCTCTAAAGCAGCTCTGCTGACCTGGTTCTCTGCCTCTAGAGCAGCTCTGCTGACCTGGGTCTTAGGCTCTAGAGCAGCTCTGCTGACCTGGTTCTTTGGCTCTAAAGCAGCTCTGTTGACCTGGTTCTCTGGCTCTAAAGCAGCTCTGCTGACCTGGTTCTCTCCCTCTAAAGCAGCTCTACTGATCTGGTTTCTCTGGCTCTACAGCAGCTCTGCTGACCTGGTTCTCTGGCTCTAGAGCAGCTCTGCTGACCTGGTTCTTAGGCTCTAGAGCAGCTCTGCTGACCTGGTTCTCTGGCTCTACAACGGCTCTGCTGACCTGGTTCTCTGGCTCTAAAGCAGCTCTGCTGACCTGGTTTCTCTGGCTCTACAGTAGCTCTGAGGACCTGGTTCTCTGCCTCTCAGAGCAGCTCTGCTGACCTGGTTCTCTGGCTCTAAAGCAGCTCTGCGGACCTGGTTCTCTGGCTCTAAAGCAGCTCTGCTGACCTGGTTCTTAGGCTCTAGAGCAACTCTGCTGACCTGGTTCTCTGGCTCTAAAGCAGCTCTGCTGACCTGGTTCTTAGGCTCTAGAGCAGCTCTGCTGACCTGGTTCTTAGGCTCTAGAGCAACTCTGCTGACCTGGTTCTTAGGCTCTAGAGCAACTCTGCTGACCTGGTTCTCTGGCTCTAAAGCAGCTCTGCTGACCTGGTTCTTAGGCTCTAAAGCGGCTCTGCTGACCTGGTTCTATGGCTCTACAAGGCCTCTGCTGACCTGGTTCTCTGGCTCTAAAGCAGCTCTGCTGACCTGGTTCTTTGGCTCTAGAGCAGCTCTGCTGACCTGGTTCACTGGCTCTAGAGCAGCTCTGCTGACCTGGTTCTCTGGCTCTAAAGCAGCTCTGCTGACCTGGTTCTCTGGCTCTAAAGCAGCTCTGCTGACCTGGTTCTCTCCCTCTAGATCAGCTCTGCTGACCTGGTTCTCTGGCTCTAGAGCAGCTCTGCTTACCTGGTTCTTAGGCTCTAGAGCAGCTCTGCTGACCTGGTTCTCTGGCTCTAAAGCAGCTCTGCTGACCTGGTTCACTGGCTCTACAGCAGCTCTGCTGACCTGGTTCTCTGGCTCTACAGCAGCTCTGCTGACCTGGTTCTCTCCCTCTAAAGCAGCTCTGCTGACCTGGTTCTCTGGCTCTAAAGCGGCTCTGCTGACCTGGTTCTCTGGCTCTACAGCAGCTCTGCTGACCTGGTTCTCTCCCTCTAAAGCAGCTCTGCTGACCTGGTTCTCTGGCTCTAAAGCGGCTCTGCTGACCTGGTTCTCTGGCTCTAAAGCGGCTCTGCTGACCTGGTTCTCTGGCTCTAAAGCGGCTCTGCTGACCTGGTTCTATGGCTCTAAAGCAGCTCTGCTGACCTGGTTCTCTGGCTCTAGAGCAGCTCTGCTGACCTGGTTCTCTGGCTCTAAAGTAGCTCTGCTGACCTGGTTCTCTGGCTCTAAAGCAGCTCTGCTGACCTGGTTCTCTCCCTCTAGATCAGCTCTGCTGACCTGGTTCTCTGGCTCTACAGCAGCTCTGCTGACCTGGTTCTCTGCCTCTAGAGCAGCTCTGCTGACCTGGTTCTTAGGCTCTAGAGCAGCTCTGCTGACCTGGTTCTCTGGTCCTAAAGCAGCTCTGCTGACCTGTTTCTCTGGCTCTACAGCAGCTCTGCTGACCTGGTTCTCTGGCTCTACAGCAGCTCTGCTGACCTGGTTCTCTCCCTCTAAAGCAGCTCTGCTGACCTGGTTCTCTGGCTCTAAAGCGGCTCTGCTGACCTGGTTCTCTCCCTCTAAAGCAGCTCTGCTGACCTGGTTTCTCTGGCTCTACAGCAGCTCTGCTGACCTGGTTCTCTGGCTCTAGGGCAGCTCTGCTGACCTGGTTCTTAGGCTCTAGAGCAGCTCTGCTGACCTGGTTCTCTGGCTCTACAACAGCTCTGCTGACCTGGTTCTCTGGCTCTAAAGCAGCTCTGCTGACCTGGTTCTATGGCTCTAAAGCAGCTCTGCTGACCTGGTTCTTTGGCTCTAGAGCAGCTCTGCTGACCTGGTTCTTTGGCTCTAAAGCGGCTCTGCTGACCTGGTTCTATGGCTCTAAAGCAGCTCTGCTGACCTGGTTCTCTGGCTCTAGAGCAGCTCTGCTGACCTGGTTCTCTGGCTCTAAAGCAGCTCTGCTGACCTGGTTCTCTCCCTCTAGATCAGCTCTGCTGACCTGGTTCTCTGGCTCTAGAGCAGCTCTGCTGACCTGGTTCTTAGGCTCTAGAGCAGCTCTGCCGACCTGGTTCTCTGGCTCTAAAGCAGCTCTGCTGAACTGGTTCTCTGGCTCTAAAGCTGCTCTGCTGACCTGGTTCTCTGGCTCTAAAGCAGCTCTGCTGACTCTAAAGCAGCTCTGCTGACCTGGTTCTCTGGCTCTAGAGCAGCTCTGCTGACCTGGTTCTTAGGCTCTAGAGCAGCTCTGCTGACCTGGTTCTTAGGCTCTAGAGCAGCTCTGCTGACCTGGTTTTCTGGCTCTACAACGGCTCTGCTGACCTGGTTCTCTGGCTCTAAAGCAGCTCTGCTGAGCTGGTTCTATGGCTCTAAAGCAGCTCTGCTGACCTGGTTCTTAGGCTCTAGAGCAGCTCTGCTGACCTGGTTCTTAGGCTCTAGAGCAACTCTGCTGACCTGGTTCTCTGGCTCTAAAGCAGCTCTGCTGACCTGGTTCTTAGGCTCTAAAGCGGCTCTGCTGACCTGGTTCTATGGCTCTACAACGCCTCTGCTGACCTGGTTCTCTGGCTCTAAAGCAGCTCTGCTGACCTGGTTCTTTGGCTCTAGAGCAGCTCTGCTGACCTGGTTCTCTGGCTCTAGAGCAGCTCTGCTGACCTGGTTCTCTGGCTCTAAAGCAGCTCTGCTGACCTGGTTCTCTGGCTCTAAAGCAGCTCTGCTGACCTGGTTCTCTCCCTCTAGATCAGCTCTGCTGACCTGGTTCTCTGGCTCTAGAGCAGCTCTGCTTACCTGGTTCTTAGGCTCTAGAGCAGCTCTGCTGACCTGGTTCTCTGGCTCTAAAGCAGCTCTGCTGACCTGGTTCTCTGGCTCTACAGCAGCTCTGCTGACCTGGTTCTCTCCCTCTAAAGCAGCTCTGCTGACCTGGTTCTCTGGCTCTAAAGCGGCTCTGCTGACCTGGTTCTCTGGCTCTAAAGCGGCTCTGCTGACCTGGTTCTCTGGCTCTAAAGCGGCTCTGCTGACCTGGTTCTCTGGCTCTAAAGCGGCTCTGCTGACCTGGTTCTATGGCTCTCAAAGCAGCTCTGCTTACCTGGTTCTATGGCTCTAAAGCAGCTCTGCTGACCTGGTTCTCTGGCTCTAGAGCAGCTCTGCTGACCTGGTTCTCTGGCTCTAAAGTAGCTCTGCTGACCTGGTTCTCTGGCTCTAAAGCAGCTCTGCTGACCTGGTTCTCTCCCTCTAGATCAGCTCTGCTGACCTGGTTCTCTGGCTCTACAGCAGCTCTGCTGACCTGGTTCTCTGCCTCTAGAGCAGCTCTGCTGACCTGGTTCTTAGGCTCTAGAGCAGCTCTGCTGACCTGGTTCTCTGGCTCTAAAGCAGCTCTGCTGACCTGGTTCTCTGGCCCTAAAGCAGCTCTGCTGACCTGGTTCTCTCCCTCTAAAGCAGCTCTGCTGACCTGGTTCTCTGGCTCTACAGCAGCTCTGCTGACCTGGTTCTCTGGCTCTAGAGCAGCTCTGCTGACCTGGTTCTCTGGCTCTCAAAGCAGCTCTGCTGACCTGGTTCTCTGGCTCTAAAGCAGCTCTGCTGACCTGGTTCTCTGCCTCTAGAGCAGCTCTGCTGACCTGGGTCTTAGGCTCTAGAGCAGCTCTGCTGAACTGGTTCTTTGGCTCTAAAGCAGCTCTGCTGACCTGGTTCTCTGGCTCTAAAGCAGCTCTGCTGACCTGGTTCTCTCCCTCTAAAGCAGCTCTACTGATATGGTTTCTCTGGCTCTACAGCAGCTCTGCTGACCTGGTTCTCTGGCTCTAGAGCAGCTCTGCTGACCTGGTTCTTAGGCTCTAGAGCAGCTCTGCTGACCTGGTTCTCTGGCTCTACAACGGCTCTGCTGACCTGGTTCTCTGGCTCTAAAGCAGCTATGCTGACCTGGTTTCTCTGGCTCTACAGTAGCTCTGAGGACCTGGTTCTCTGCCTCTAGAGCAGCTCTGCTGACCTGGTTCTCTGGCTCTAAAGCAGCTCTGCGGACCTGGTTCTCTGGCTCTAAAGCAGCTCTGCTGACCTGGTTCTTAGGCTCTAGAGCAACTCTGCTGACCTGGTTCTCTGGCTCTAAAGCAGCTCTGCTGACCTGGTTCTTAGGCTCTAGAGCAGCTCTGCTGACCTGGTTCTTAGGCTCTAGAGCAACTCTGCTGACCTGGTTCTCTGGCTCTAAAGCAGCTCTGCTGACCTGGTTCTTAGGCTCTAAAGCGGCTCTGCTGACCTGGTTCTATGGCTCTACAAGGCCTCTGCTGACCTGGTTCTCTGGCTCTCAAAGCAGCTCTGCTGACCTGGTTCTTTGGCTCTAGAGCAGCTCTGCTGACCTGGTTCACTGGCTCTAGAGCAGCTCTGCTGACCTGGTTCTCTGGCTCTAAAGCAGCTCTGCTGACCTGGTTCTCTGGCTCTAAAGCAGCTCTGCTGACCTGGTTCTCTCCCTCTAGATCAGCTCTGCTGACCTGGTTCTCTGGCTCTAGAGCAGCTCTGCTTACCTGGTTCTTAGGCTCTAGAGCAGCTCTGCTGACCTGGTTCTCTGGCTCTAAAGCAGCTCTGCTGACCTGGTTCACTGGCTTCTACAGCAGGTCTGCTGACCTGGTTCTCTGGCTCTACAGCAGCTCTGCTGACCTGGTTCTCTCCTCTAAAGCAGATCTGCTGACCTGGTTCTCTGGCTCTAAAGCGGCTCTGCTGACCTGGTTCTCTGGCTCTAAAGCGGCTCTGCTGACCTGGTTCTCTGGCTCTAAAGCGGCTCTGCTGACCTGGTTCTATGGCTCTAAAGCAGCTCTGCTGACCTGGTTCTCTGGCTCTAGAGCAGCTCTGCTGACCTGGTTCTCTGGCTCTAAAGTAGCTCTGCTGACCTGGTTCTCTGGCTCTAAAGCAGCTCTGCTGACCTGGTTCTCTCCCTCTAGATCAGCTTTGCTGACCTGGTTCTCTGGCTCTACAGCAGCTCTGCTGACCTGGTTCTCTGCCTCTAGAGCAGCTCTGCTGACCTGGTTCTTAGGCTCTAGAGCAGCTCTGCTGACCTGGCTCTCTGGCTCTAAAGCAGCTCTGCTGACCTGGTTCTCTCCCTCTAAAGCAGCTCTGCTGACCTGGTTTCTCTGGCTCTACAGCAGCTCTGCTGACCTTGTTCTCTGGCTCTAGAGCAGCTCTGCTGACCTGGTTCTTAGGCTCTAGAGCAGCTCTGCTGACCTGGTTCTCTGGTCCTAAAGCAGCTCTGCTGACCTGGTTCTCTGGCTCTACAGCAGCTCTGCTGACCTGGTTCTCTGGCTCTACAGCAGCTCTGCTGACCTGGTTCTCTCCCTCTAAAGCAGCTCTGCTGACCTGGTTCTCTGGCTCTAAAGCGGCTCTGCTGACCTGGTTCTCTCCCTCTAAAGCAGCTCTGCTGACCTGGTTTCTCTGGCTCTACAGCAGCTCTGCTGACCTGGTTCTCTGGCTCTAGAGCAGCTCTGCTGACCTGGTTCTTAGGCTCTAGAGCAGCTCTGCTGACCTGGTTCTCTGGCTCTACAACGGCTCTGCTGACCTGGTTCTCTGGCTCTAAAGCAGCTCTGCTGACCTGGTTCTATGGCTCTAAAGAAGCTCTGCTGACCTGGTTCTTTGGCTCTAGAGGCAGCTCCGCTGACCTGGTTCTCTGGCTCTAAAGCGGCTCTGCTGACCTGGTTCTATGGCTCTAAAGCAGCTCTGCTGACCTGGTTCTCTGACTCTAGAGCAGCTCTGCTGACCTGGTTCTCTGGCTCTAAAGCAGCTCTGCTGACCTGGTTCTCTCCCTCTAGATCAGCTCTGCTGACCTGGTGCTCTGGCTCTAGAGCAGCTCTGCTGACCTGGTTCTTAGGCTCTAGAGCAGCTCTGCTGACCTGGTTCTTAGGCTCTAGAGCAGCTCTGCTGACCTGGTTCTCTGGCTCTAACGCAGCTCTGCTGACCTGGTTCTTAGGCTCTAAAGCGGCTCTGCTGACCTGGTTCTCTGGCTCTAAAGCGGCTCTGCTGACCTGGTTCTATGGCTCTAAAGCAGCTCTGCTGACCTGGTTCTCTGGCTCTAGAGCAGCTCTGCTGACCTGGTTCTCTGGCTCTAAAGTAGCTCTGCTGACCTGGTTCTCTGGCTCTAAAGCAGCTCTGCTGACCTGGTTCTCTCCCTCTAGATCAGCTCTGCTGACCTGGTTCTCTGGCTCTACAGCAGCTCTGCTGACCTGGTTCTCTGCCTCTAGAGCAGCTCTGCTGACCTGGTTCTCTGCCTCTAGAGCAGCTCTGCTGACCTGGTTCTTAGGCTCTAGAGCAGCTCTGCTGACCTGGTTCTCTCCCTCTAAAGCAGCTCTGCTGACCTGGTTTCTCTGGCTCTACAGCAGCTCTGCTGACCTGGTTCTCTGGCTCTAGAGCAGCTCTGCTGACCTGGTTCTTAGGCTCTAGAGCAGCTCTGCTGACCTGGTTCTCTGGTCCTAAAGCAGCTCTGCTGACCTGGTTCTCTGGCTCTACAGCAGCTCTGCTGACCTGGTTCTCTGGCTCTACAACAGCTCTGCTGACCTGGTTCTCTCCCTCTAAAGCAGCTCTGCTGACCTGGTTCTCTGGCTCTAAAGCGGCTCTGCTGACCTGGTTCTCTCCCTCTAAAGCAGCTCTGCTGACCTGGTTTCTCTGGCTCTACAGCAGCTCTGCTGACCTGGTTCTCTGGCTCTAGAGCAGCTCTGCTGACCTGGTTCTTAGGCTCTAGAGCAGCTCTGCTGACCTGGTTCTCTGGCTCTACAACGGCTCTGCTGACCTGGTTCTCTGGCTCTAAAGCAGCTCTGCTGACCTGGTTCTATGGCTCTAAAGCAGCTCTGCTGACCTGGTTCTTTGGCTCTAGAGCAGCTCTGCTGACCTGGTTCTCTGGCTCTAAAGCAGCTCTACTGACCTGGTTCTCTCCCTCTAAAGCAGCTCTGCTGACCTGGTTTCTCTGGCTCTACAGCAGCTCTGCGTACCTGGTTCTCTGCCTCTAGAGCAGCTCTGCTGACCTGGTTCTCTGGCTCAAAAGCAGCTCTGCTGACCTGGTTCTCTGGCTCTAAAGCAGCTCTGCTGACCTGGGTCGCTCCCTCTAAAGCAGCTCTGCTGACCTGGTTTCTCTGGCTCTACAGCAGCTCTGCTGACCTGGTTCTCTGGCTCTACAGCAGCTCTGCTGACCTGGTTCTCTGGCTCTACAGCAGCTCTGCTGACCTGGTTCTCTGGCTCTAGAGCAGCTCTGCTGACCTGGTTCTTAGGCTCTAGAGCAGCTCTGCTGACCTGGTTCTCTGGCTCTACAACAGCTCTGCTGACCTGGTTCTATGGCTCTAAAGCAGCTCTGCTGAACTGGTTCTCTGGCTCTAAAGCAGCTCTGCTGACATGGTTCTCTGGCTCTGAAGCAGCTCTGCTGACCTGGTTTCTCTGGCTCTAAAGCAGCTCTGCTGACCTGGTTCTCTGGCTCTAGAGCAGCTCTGCTGACCTGGTTCTCTGGCTCTAAAGTAGCTCTGCTGACCTGGTTCTCTGGCTCTAAAGCAGCTCTGCTGACCTGGTTCTCTCCCTCTAGATCAGCTCTGCTGACCTGGTTCTCTGGCTCTACAGCAGCTCTGCTGACCTGGTTCTCTGGCTCTACAGCAGCTCTGCTGACCTGGTTCTCTGCCTCTAGACCAGCTCTGCTGACCTGGTTCTCTGCCTCTAGAGCAGCTCTGCTGACCTGGTTCTTAGGCTCTAGAGCAGCTCTGCTGACCTGGTTCTCTCCCTCTAAAGCAGCTCTGCTGACCTGGTTTCTCTGGCTCTACAGCAGCTCTGCTGACCTGGTTCTCTGGCTCTACAGCAGCTCTGCTGACCTGGTTCTCTGGCTCTAGAGCAGCTCTGCTGACCTGGTTCTTAGGCTCTAGAGCAGCTCTGCTGACCTGGTTCTCTGGTCCTAAAGCAGCTCTGCTGACCTGGTTCTCTGGCTCTACAGCAGCTCTGCTGACCTGGTTCTCTGGCTCTACACCAGCTCTGCTGACCTGGTTCTCTCCCTCTAAAGCAGCTCTGCTGACCTGGTTCTCTGGCTCTAAAGCGGCTCTGCTGACCTGGTTCTCTCCTCTAAAGCAGCTCTGCTGACCTGGTTTCTCTGGCTCTATAGCAGCTCTGCTGACCTGGTTCTCTGGCTCTAGAGCAGCTCTGCTGACCTGGTTCTTAGGCTCTAGAGCAGCTCTGCTGACCTGGTTCTCTGGCTCTACAACGGCTCTGCTGACCTGGTTCTCTGGCTCTAAAGCAGCTCTGCTGACCTGGTTCCTATGGCTCTAAAGCAGCTCTGCTGACCTGGTTCTTTGGCTCTAGAGCAGCTCTGCTGACCTGGTTCTCTGGCTCTAAAGCAGCTCTACTGACCTGGTTCTCTCCCTCTAAAGCAGCTCTGCTGACCTGGTTTCTCTGGCTCTACAGCAGCTCTGCGTGACCTGGTTCTCTGCCTCTAGAGCAGCTCTGCTGACCTGGTTCTCTGGCTCTAAAGCAGCTCTGCTGACCTGGTTCTCTGGCTCTAAAGCAGCTCTGCTGACCTGGGTCGCTCCCTCTAAAGCAGCTCTGCTGACCTGGTTTCTCTGGCTCTACAGCAGCTCTGCTGACCTGGTTCTCTGGCTCTACAGCAGCTCTGCTGACCTGGTTCTCTGGCTCTACAGCAGCTCTGCTGACCTGGTTCTCTGGCTCTAGAGCAGCTCTGCTGACCTGGTTCTTAGGCTCTAGAGCAGCTCTGCTGACCTGGTTCTCTGGCTCTACAACAGCTCTGCTGACCTGGTTCTCTGGCTCTAAAGCAGCTCTGCTGACCTGGTTCTATGGCTCTAAAGCAGCTCTGCTGAACTGGTTCTCTGGCTCTAAAGCAGCTCTGCTGACATGGTTCTCTGGCTCTGAAGCAGCTCTGCTGACCTGGTTTCTCTGGCTCTACAGCAGCTCTGCTGACCTGGTTCTCTGCCTCTAGAGCAGCTCTGCTGACCTGGTTCTCTGCCTCTAAAGCAGCTCTGCTGACCTGGTTCTCTGGCTCTAAAGCAGCTCCGCTGACCTGGTTCTATGGCTCTAAAGCAGCTCTGCTGACCTGGTTCTCTGGTCCTAAAGCAGCTCTGCTGACCTGGTTCTCTGGTCCTAAAGCAGCTCTGCTGACCTGGTTCTCTGGCTCTACAGCAGCTCTGCTGACCTGTTTCTCTCCCTCTAAAGCAGCTCTGCTGACCTGGTTTCTCTGGCTCTACAGCAGCTCTGCTGACCTGGTTCTCTGCCTCTAGAGCAGCTCTGCTGACCTGGTTCTTAGGCTCTAGAGCAGCTCTGCTGACCTGGTTCTCTGGCTCTAAAGCAGCTCTGCTGACCTGGTTCTCGCCCTCTAAAGCAGCTCTGCTGACCTGGTTTCTCTGGCTCTAGAGCAGCTCTGCTGACCTGGTTCTCTGGCTCTAGAGCAGCTCTGCTGACCTGGTTCTTAGGCTCTAGAGCAGCTCTGCTGACCTGGTTCTATGGCTCTAAAGCAGCTCTGCTGACCTGGTTCTCTGGCTTTGAAGCAGCTCTGCTGACCTGGTTCTCTGGCTCTAAAGCAGCTCTGCTGACCTGGTTCTATGGCTCTAAAGCAGCTCTGCTGACCTGGTTCTCTGGCTTTGAAGCAGCTCTGCTGACCTGGTTCTCTGGCTCTAGAGCAGCAGCTCTGCTGACCTGGTTCTCTCCCTCTAAAGCAGCTCTGCTGACCTGGTTCTCTGGCTCTAAAGCGGCTCTGCTGACCTGGTTCTCTCCCTCTAAAGCAGCTCTGCTGACCTGGTTTCTCTGGCTCTATAGCAGCTCTGCTGACCTGGTTCTCTGGCTCTAGAGCAGCTCTGCTGACCTGGTTCTTAGGCTCTAGAGCAGCTCTGCTGACCTGGTTCTCTGGCTCTACAACGGCTCTGCTGACCTGGTTCTCTGGCTCTAAAGCAGCTCTGCTGACCTGGTTCTATGGCTCTAAAGCAGCTCTGCTGACCTGGTTCTTTGGCTCTAGAGCAGCTCTGCTGACCTGGTTCTCTGGCTCTAAAGCAGCTCTACTGACCTGGTTCTCTCCCTCTAAAGCAGCTCTGCTGACCTGGTTTCTCTGGCTCTACAGCAGCTCTGCGTACCTGGTTCTCTGCCTCTAGAGCAGCTCTGCTGACCTGGTTCTCTGCCTCTAGAGCAGCTCTGCTGACCTGGTTCTCTGGCTCTAAAGCAGCTCTGCTGACCTGGTTCTCTGGCTCTAAAGCAGCTCTGCTGACCTGGGTCGCTCCCTCTAAAGCAGCTCTGCTGACCTGGTTTCTCTGGCTCTACAGCAGCTCTGCTGACCTGGTTCTCTGGCTCTACAGCAGCTCTGCTGACCTGGTTCTCTGGCTCTACAGCAGCTCTGCTGACCTGGTTCTCTGGCTCTAGAGCAGCTCTGCTGACCTGGTTCTTAGGCTCTAGAGCAGCTCTGCTGACCTGGTTCTCTGGCTCTACAACAGCTCTGCTGACCTGGTTCTCTGGCTCTAAAGCAGCTCTGCTGACCTGGTTCTATGGCTCTAAAGCAGCTCTGCTGAACTGGTTCTCTGGCTCTAAAGCAGCTCTGCTGACATGGTTTCTCTGGCTCTGAAGCAGCTCTGCTGACCTGGTTTCTCTGGCTCTACAGCAGCTCTGCTGACTTGGTTCTCTGCCTCTAGAGCAGCTCTGCTTACCTGTTTCTCTGCCTCTAGAGCAGCTCTGCTGACCTGGTTCTCTGGCTCTAGAGCAGCTCCGCTGACCTGGTTCTATGGCTCTAAAGCAGCTCTGCTGACCTGGTTCTCTGGTCCTAAAGCAGCTCTGCTGACCTGGTTCTCTGGTCCTAAAGCAGCTCTGCTGACCTGGTTCTCTGGCTCTAAAGCAGCTCTGCTGACCTGTTTCTCTCCCTCTAAAGCAGCTCTGCTGACCTGGTTTCTCTGGCTCTACAGCAGCTCTGCTGACCTGGTTCTCTGCCTCTAGAGCAGCTCTGCTGACCTGGTTCTCTGGCTCTAAAGCAGCTCTGCTGACCTGGTTCTCGCCCTCTAAAGCAGCTCTGCTGACCTGGTTTCTCTGGCTCTAGAGCAGCTCTGCTGACCTGGTTCTCTGGCTCTAGAGCAGCTCTGCTGACCTGGTTCTTAGGCTCTAGAGCAGCTCTGCTGACCTGGTTCTATGGCTCTAAAGCAGCTCTGCTGACCTGGTTCTCTGGCTTTGAAGCAGCTCTGCTGACCTGGTTCTCTGGCTCTAAAGCAGCTCTGCTGACCTGGTTCTATGGCTCTAAAGCAGCTCTGCTGACCTGGTTCTCTGGCTTTGAAGCAGCTCTGCTGACCTGGTTCTCTGGCTCTAGAGCAGCAGCTCTGCTGACCTGGTTCTCTCCCTCTAAAGCAGCTCTGATGACCTGGTTCTTTGGCTCTAAAGCAGCTCTGCTGACCTGGTTTCTCTGGCTCTACAGCAGCTCTGCTGACCTGGTTCTCTGGCTCTACAACGGCTCTGCTGACCTGGTTCTTAGGCTCTAGAGCAGCTCTGCTGACCTGGTTCTCTGGCTCTACATTGGCTCTGCTGACCTGGTTCTCTGGCTCTAAAGCGGCTCTGCTGACCTGGTTCTATGGCTCTAAAGCAGCTCTGCTGACCTGGTTCTCTGGCTCTAGAGCAGCTCTGCTGACCTGGTTCTCTGGCTCTAAAGCAGCTCTGCTGACCTGGTTCTCTTGCTCTAAAGCAGCTCTGCTGACCTGGTTCTCTGGCTCTAGAGCAGCTCTGCTGACTCTAAAGCAGCTCTGCTGACCTGGTTCTCTGGCTCTAGAGCAGCTCTGCTGACCTGGTTCTTAGGCTCTAGAGCAGCTCTGCTGACCTGGTTCTTAGGCTCTAGAGCAGCTCTGCTGACCTGGTTTTCTGGCTCTACAACGGCTCTGCTGACCTGGTTCTCTGGCTCTAAAGCAGCTCTGCTGACCTGGTTCTATGGCTCTAAAGCAGCTCTGCTGACCTGGTTCTCTGGCTCTACATCAGCTCTACTGACCTGGTTCTCTGCCTCTCGAGCAGCTCTGCTGACCTGGTTCTTAGGCTCTAGAGCAGCTTTACAGACGCCGGTAGTTTATCGTTTGGTACATGACACGCGCATGTAGATGAAAGATGAGATTAGGAGTACGCACGCATTCGAGTCCTAACGGTAGTAGTGACTGTTTTAGGGGAATGCGTAAGGTTTGTGTCCATTTCAGGCACCCCCTCTCCTCCAGCTTGTGAGCTTCCGGATGGGGGCACTGTAATAGTGTCAGTGTTCGAGCATGGCACTGCAGCAACTTGTCACGCACAGTTGCCAGATTGTGTGGGAAGGAGAAGTGGGCGGGAGGTGCGGCTGGCTGGCATTGGGCGATGGGCTCAAAAAGAAATCTCTGCGGTAGCACATGAGCCGCCGATGGGATTAGGGCGATTACATTATTTTTTCAATTTACAAAAAACCAGAATAGATTACAAAAGTGGAAATACTAGAATCTGGCAACGATTGGACACACGAGGGCTGCAATGAAAACACATAGAGACGGCGTAAAATAACCAGAATCTTCCAAGATATAACCACGCACGCCTATATTAAGCCTAACTAGGAAGCATGCAGATCACAGCACTATTATACAAGCGCGGT
Organism: Calotriton arnoldi; assembly: GCA_963921515.1. NCBI lineage: Eukaryota > Metazoa > Chordata > Amphibia > Caudata > Salamandridae > Calotriton > Calotriton arnoldi. Next base: position 247,670 of record CAWUFW010006296.1, read on the forward strand.
CCCGAAAGTGAATGAGGACCGCGCTGCAGCCGATCTCTTGTCTTTATGGGGCCATGTGTTAGAAACACATGGCCCCATAAAGATAAGAAATCGCTTACGACAGACGCAAAGCAGGTGAGCCAGTCCAAGTGGGCCGGCACAAAAAGCCAAAGGGAGGCAACACAGATAGCTTATTTCCAATGGCTGGCCACCGTTTAACATAAACGGTGACGCCAGCCAATGGAAATAAGGGGCGGGGCTTAAAGCCCTTTTCTAAAAGTACTCATCTGCATTAAATCTCGCCGAGCGAGCTACGCATGTGCGCAGCAACGCTAGGCGAGACCTAAAAAGGGAAGCTCTCTTTAACCTGCTGAGGGTACCTGCGAGATGACCTATGTGAGCTTTGCCCAACCTGCCAATGCCTGTTTTTGATAGGTTTAATTTAAGGTTATTTTATGGCAGACTTCTTTTCAGTTTGAAAAATGTGATTACTGATCAATTGTGTGATTAAAGTGAGCCAAGTTATGTATGGTTTCATGAATTTATCTAAATGTTGTCTTTTGCTGTATTTATGTTAACACATTAAGGGGATTGTTATGGTTAGAACTTCATCTTCTTCAAAGGACCTTCCTTTTATCAGAGAAACATTTTAATAGTCATTCCAAGAATCGTGGAATATTTTTTTTTTGTTTTATGCCGAATGTTGAGATTGGTGTTGGTTGGAAAGTGGTTTATTAGTAGGGGTAAGTAGTTACCTACCACTAGTAATAAGGTCACAATCACAATATAAGGTCCAGTCAAGGTCTCAATAAATTATTCCTTGCTCAACCCTCGGTAGCTTGCAACAAGCAGACAGGCTTAACTTAGGAGACAGGTGTGTAAAGCATTTAAAAACACCAATACATTCAATAACTAAGACATAACACACAATAAAATTCCAACACCAATTTTTAAAAATAGACTATATTTTTATGAACAGACACCAAAACAAAAAATCCAATGCAGGGAACCAAAGATATGGATTTATAAAAATTAAAAGTAAAACTAGCAATTAGAAGCAAAAAGCGCTCAAAGGTCGCACTGGACCGGGACACAGTCCAGAGTTCAGGCCACCCATTATGTAACACTTTTACACATACGCCCAGAAGTGTTTCTTGATGCAGGAATGTGGTCCACAGCACTAGCCAAGGGTTCAGATGCTCTGGTTTGCCTCTTGGGGTCTGGGACTACAACTCCCACAGTGTACCTGCTCAACTTATGGAGCACTTTACAAAAGATGCTCCAAACTTCTGGAACTTCTTCCTGTAGTTCCTCTTTTGGGTTCAAAGTGTCCAAAACACCAATCCAATGGTCTAAAAGCTCTGAGATGGTCCTTGGGATGTTGAGACTACGTTTCCCACAATGCACCTGGCCAAATCCTTAAAAGTCCACTAGACGCACTCCAGATAGGGTCTTCTTGGTGGAGATGACACAGGTGAGGCTCTTTAAACCTTTGCTCTCAGGGAGTACACTCCTTCCACTTTTGAAGCCCGGCAAAGTCCTTAGGGCTGTAGTTCTAAGTGTGCAGCAGGTGCAGTCATCCAAAGTGCAATCCTTTGGGTGCAGGGCTCCAGCAGGACAGTCCTTCTTCTTCTGTAGTGTTAGGCAAGGAACTCTTGTAGCTCTTTTGAACTTGTTGCTTTCAGGGCGTCCCTCACTAATCCTTTTTAAGCAAGGCAAAATCCTTAGGGCTGGAGTTCCAAAGTGTGCTGCAGGTACAGTTCTTATGAGTGCAGTTCTTTTGGGGAGCAGACCAGGGGTTCCAGCAGGGCAGTCCTTCTTCTCTTGATTATTCCAGGCAGGGATATGAGTTGCTTGACAGATCTCCCATATTTATTCAGAGTTCCTGAGCATCAAGCAGGTGGGCACCCCTGGCCAATGGGATGCAGGGTGCCACCCAGGTGTATGACCACTTGCTCCAAAGTGTGGCATATTCTTGTCCTAGAAAGCACTATTCTTCCAAAATTCGAAATTGAGAAAGTCTCTCCTGAAGAGTTAGATGTGGCTAAGCCAACCCACTTGCATGGCTAAGATTATTTAACACTCCCCTTACAGCTCCCTCACTAATCTAATTACTGGGGCTCCTATCTGGCTGGGGGTGCAGGATGTGGGGGTGAGGTTGTGTCCTGTCCAAACTGTCATTCCTTCTTTGAAGACCAGTTTGGCCTCTCCACCCCCTTCCTGTCTTCTGCAGTTTCAGTTCTCCTCCTACAGGAAATCATTTGTCTCTCTAGCAGGCCACTTCACACCTCATTAGGGCAGCTTGGCAGAGGCTGGCCAATCAGAGAAGAGCTGTTGGATCGCTGGATTTTGGCTCACAGAAAAGAAAGTTCTATACTTCTTTTCAGTAATAGTTATAACAAATCTAACAATGGCAAGTTATTGGATTTATCAAAACAATTGTTTTAAGTCCTTGAATGATAGTTTTAGCTCCTTTCTAGAAATAGTTATACTTTATTAAATTATTCCCATGTTAGCCTATAGAGCCAATGCATTACAATGGGGAAAAATGTAATTGGCAGTTTTTCCTCAGCATGTCATATAAAACGTCCTTTATAATGTCCCTGATTATATTTACAAGGCACCCTACACCTGGTTACCTAGGGGAGACTTGAGGGGTGACTTTAATGTAAAAATAAGGTCATTTACAACTTTGAGAGTACCTTTAATTCCAAAGTCGAATTTACATATAATTCTACTTTAAAAGCAGCCTGCAAGTCAGGGCTGACTTTTAAAATGACAGCAGGCACTACAGTAGTGCACACTTAAATACATTAAGTCTACTTGGCTTCTAAACCTACATGCCTTAACATATACTAGGGACTTACAGGTAGGTTGTCTGTACCAATTGTAATTATACCTAATTATCGTGTATTTTTAATCAGAGCACAGGCCCTGGGTCTAGTTAGCAGAGCACAAGGCACAATCAGAGTCAGAAAACCAGCATCTAGTAGTCATGGAGGCAAAAAGTGGGGGGACACTGCAAACAGATCCTAGTTTCTCACAGTCTCTAGTCTGCCACACACGCACTGGTGTCATTGGAACTCAACATCAATCCACAAAACTTGCAGGGGGGATCTGACAGAAAAATGGCCCAGGACCATTTCTCAGTGGGTGCAGAGTCCTCCGTGGATTAAAAGTCTGGCATATGTTTTTGACTTCTGCCCTGGCACTCAGCAGCCTTTATCAGAGGCTGATGAATTTCCTGGCTGAAGGGTAGTAAAAGCCTTGACTAGTCCCCTGGTGTTCCTAGTAGTTTGTGTTTAGCATTACCTGGGGATCTGGACACATAGAATGACACTATTTCACTGTCCATTAACAAAACAATCCCGGGCAAAATTTTAATTACGCTAGTGTAATTTGGATAATTTGGTAAACTTCGTGTTACACTTGTTATGTGAAATTCCCCAAATTACGCCATTACGCCACATTGCGTAATTAATCCACTGTTAATGACAAAAGTATAGTACAGGAGTGTAGCAACAATGGGAACAGCCAGAGCATGAGCACCTTTTATTTACAGCAATTGTGTTTTTTGCACTTTATGGGGCATATTTTCAAGGGGATTGCGCCATCGAGACATCACTTTTTTTTACATTCCGGTGGCGCAATGTTCTGCACCATATTTACAAAGTGGCGATAAGCCACGTTTTGTGACTTAACTCCGCTTTGTAAATATGGTACCCCGTCACACAGGTATCTGCATGAAAGGGGCATGCAATGGGTGTTGCTGTGGGCGTTCTACAGCAACACCCATTGCTTTTTGACGCTGACCCAGATTCACAAGGAGATGTAAATCTGAGGCAGCATCAAAAACTAACGCCATGCAATAGCAGGCGTTGGAAAGGCACAATGAGGAGAAATAATTGTATTATTGATTGTTTATGTGCAGGATGGGACACCTTCCTGCACATGAACAATCATTCCCTGCAACGCATGCGCCCTTGCACTATGGCGCAAGGATGTCTGTGTTGGCGCCCGTCAGCTATTTTTAGCGCCAGCGCTAGGGAAAACACAGGGGTGAGCATTATTGTTGCAAATATGGCGCATAGCTGTGTTTTGGAAATGGCGGAGCGTGGGGCTGCAAAATTTGCTGCAGCTCTGCGCTCCGTCATTTCCTTGCAAATATGCCCCTAAGTGTGAAATGCGTCCTTGCATCAAAAATTTATGCGAGGATACATTTCACTCTCAAATACAGCGCTAACTGATAAGAGTTGCATTTGGCATAATTTTGTATAATTTTGTTTCTTTTTCATTAAATTTTGCATAGTTAAACAAACACGAATTATGCAAAGTTCACACATTTCGCAATCCCCTGTAGTAAGTCACATATAGGGCATCCTTGTAAGACTAAGGGAATAGGGAAGATGCATATTTGCAAGGTAAGTGTCCGGGAGGAGCGATATTCATGTCCATTGTGCATAAAAGAGAGCATCACAAAACTAGTAAGAAAATTGTACTTTTCAGAAAATACTCGTAGGTGTTCCAAGAGCCGAGATTTTAGATTCCAGCAAGGATGACTACTTACACAATTGCATCATTTCTGAGCAATGTTTTGTAAACTGTAATGGTCTTACACATATTTCTTAAAATAATTTTGTAACATACCACATACTCAATATGATGTAATATTGAGTATCAATTTCTACGAGGATATTGCCCCTTTGATTTTAGCATCAACAAGCAGATAAATGTGACCACCTACTAAGAAACGTTACCTAGAATATTGAACTCATGAATTCAGTGCAAATCTTTCCCCTGCAGCATTGACTCTATCATTACTCAGTCCTGCAGATGATGCAGCCGTCTTGTCCTCCCGACTGGAAGACCCCTCATTCATTCTCTGAGGTCACCTGTTTTCCACCTTCCTCACCCTGTCTGCGGAGTTGAGGGAAGAGATGGACTACACTCATTTGTACGCTCATGGATGTAATTTCATGCTCACTGCCTTGGCACGGTTGAAGTCGAGGATTGATTTCAAACTGCTCCTCTCCCAATTCAAACCGGTCCTGGGTTGCTTGTGCTCCGGTTTAGGGAGGACCTGGCTTGACAGTTCAGGCTGGAATGTTCCTATTGGAGCAGGGTCAAGACTGATTTGCATATAGCTGGGTCCAAACTGAGGTGACATGGTGTGCAAAATAACGATGGATTGGGATGCGGCCTTAGTAATTACCAGTGGCTGATAATTCAAGCATTCCATCTATCTTTTTTGTATACTTTAGTGTGTCGCCCTAAGTCGAACGGGTATACCCAGACGTGAGTCCCTTGTTCACTGTGTCACTGAAACCAAGCTGTACCTGGCTGATAAGCCCATAACTAGGGTGAAAGCGCTACTTTGTTGATTGTGTTCGGGTTCAGCCCGAAGTAATTGCCAGTGGTTGAGATTAATTCAAGCATTCCATCATCACTTTTTTGTATACTTTAGTGTGTCGCGCTTAGTGGAACGGGTATGCCCAGCCACCGGTCCCATGTACTCTGCGTCACTGGAACCAAGCTGTACCTGGTTCATAAGCCCATAACCTGGGGTGGCTCATCCGATATGGAAGAGGAGCGTCGCCCCCCCCGCACCCCCTCCGCCAGCACCCGCAAACACGTAAAAAATAAAACGGGTTTAAAACACGTTTTATTATCATTTTATTTTTCTTGTGCCGAGTCTTAGGAGCAGGGCCAGTGTGATGACAGGCACTGAGGGGGAGTGGTAGGTGCACTGCCTTCACTACGCATGTGGGTTTGGCCAACCATCTCAGGCCGGCCAAACCCACACGCACAGTGAAGCTCTCTCCAATCCCAGCTGCATTGCTGGGTTGGAGAGAGCATGTACAGACTCCAAATCTGTCCTGGAGCGCAAATCATCAGCGCGCAGGCCAATCCTGAAGCTGCTCTCATTCATGAGAGCAGCTTCAGGATTGGCAGCAGTGCATTCTGGGAGCCTGTGCCTGCCTGCAGTGGAGAGGAGGGGAGCAGAAGTGTGCGACCCGATGCTAAAGGGCGTCAGCTGCAGGTAAGTTCTTTTTTATTTTTTGTGTTTCTTTCCCTCATCCCCGAGCCTCCTTTGCCTGACACGAGCCGCTCCTGCCCATAACTAGGGCGAAACCAGTCCTAGGTTGCTTGTCTTCTGGTTCAGGGAGGACCTGGCCTGTCAGTTCGGACTGGACTGTTCCCATTGGAGCAGGGTCTAGACTGATTTGGGTATGGCTGGGTTCAAACCAAGGTGGCATGGTGAGCAAAAGAACGATAGAATGAGATGCGGCCCGAGTAATTACCAGTAGCTGAGATTAATTCAAGCATTCCCTCCATCACTTTTTTGTATACTTTTCCCAATTGAAGGCATGCAGTGACCTTCACAATGTGCTTTTTCAGTATGATGCCATGTCACATGCATGCTGATCTCCTTCATGTGCTTCCTCCGTGTATCAGCATTCACAGGGATCTGCATCATTCACTTCCTTCATATGATGTTATGCAGTGGTCATGAAGTGCTTCCTCCATAAGATGGCATGCACGGTGATCTAAGCTTCTCACGTCCCTCGTCTAAATGCATGTACAGAGATCTCCACCATGAACTTCAGCCATACAATGACCTGCAGCAATCGCCACCATGCACTTCCTCCCGATTCTGGCATGCACAGTGATTTCTACCACAAGCGTCCTCCACATGATGAGGATGAAAGGTGAGCTTCACCGTGTGTTTCCCCCATATAACGCCATGGGCAGTGATTTCCAACATGCTCTTCTTCCAAATGACAGCATGCACAATAAACTCCCCTATGCGGTTTCCCAAGAGATATGGCACCAGAATACTGAGCTTTAAATATTGTGCTACAAAAATATAGTTGCAAAAATATCGATGACTAAAATCTTGACAAGGCAAGTATGTATATCTACGTATAGGTGTACTATACTTTATTCCCCATATATGTACCTTGATTGTATAAATAGCTTCAAGATGCGTAGCTATACACTGAAGAATAGTACATCTATACTTACCTCCACAATATTTTGATAATTTTGCTATGATATTTCTGTAGTCGATATATGGACATCCAACCTCCTCGAGATGATGGCATGAACAGTAAGGACCACAATGCCCTTCCTACTGGAGCAGGGTCAAGACTGATTTGCATATGGATGTGTTCAAACTGAGGTGACATGGTGTGCAAAATAACGATGGATTGAGATGCAGCCCTGAGAAATTAACAGTGGCGGAGAATAATCCAAGCATTCCATACATCACTTTTGTATCTTTCAGTGCGTCGGCCTCAGTGGGACGGATAGGCCCAGATGTGGGTCCCGTGCCGATTGTGTCAGTGGGACCAAGCTATATCTGGCTGATAAGCCCTAATCAGGGCAAAAAGTGGTCCTAGGTTGCTTGTTTTCCGGTTGAGGGAGGACCTGGCCTGACAGTTCGGGCTGTTCTGTTCCCATTGGAGCAGGGTCAAGACTGATTCACATATGGCAGGGTCCAAACTGATGGATTGGGATGCGGCCCAAGTAATTACCTGTGGCTGAGATTAATTCAAGCACTCCACCCATCACTTTTTGTATACTTCCTCTTCATAGTTTCACGCACAGTAATTCTACCACATTCCTACTGCATGTGATGAGCCTGCACAGGGCCAGACAGGGAACACAAACCAGCCCTGGCAATTCTGCAGGAGCGGCCCAGGGGGCGGGTGTAGGGTGACCAACCGTCCATAAATTTCATGGACCATCCGTTAATTGGAAGTCACGTCCGTTGTCCGTGACGATCCCTCTTACGGACGCCTTTTGTCCGTAATTTGGGGGGTTACAGCGACCTACACTGCTCACCTTTGGGAAGCCTCCCTGCTGGAGCCGCCTCGCACTCTGTGCTCAAGACCAGCCCCTCCCCAGCCTCTCTCAGACTGTGATGAATCCATTGTCCTTCTGTCTGCTGGCTGATTGTGGCATACAGAATGACAATGGGCCCCTCTGGGCATTTAAGGCATGATGTGGGCCTGAAGGCAAGGAAAAAAATGTAACACATTAGATGGAACTAACATTGTCCAATTACTTTTAAAAAACAAGCATATGCAATCGGTCACTCATTTGTACAAGTTAGAGCTTTTGGCATTGAAAATAACAATGTTTACCTAATATAAACTTATTTTGACTTGCACTTATGTTGGTTGTCTATTTACTTATATATTATTGCGCAATCTCCTCTGATGTGTCTGTAAAACTTACCTTTTGTCCCAAAGTTTTGTGCTGAATTTTGAACTTCTGTTCTGAATTTTTGTCCTGAATTTTGACCTTTTGTCCTGAATTTTTACACTCACCGTCCTGAATTTGCACCCATGCCAGTTGGTCACCCTAGGCAGGTGGGGGGCGGGGGTACTAGCGAGAAGCAGCGATTCTTCCGCTTTAGCACTGCTGCCGGTTTTGTTACAGTGGGCTGATATTGCAGCAGTGCTTCAAAACCGGCCCCCTGTAAGAAAACTGGCCCCACCCTTACGGCCCACTGGGAAAATGCCTGGTGCCCAATACGGCCAGTCCGGCCCTGGTGCCACCTGCACAGTGATTGAAACAATGCACTTCCACCATATCCGTAGGGCGGCACTCCTCAGGGTGCCCATAAACCTTACCCACTCCCCGAGAGTCTCCCAATCTTCAGCCTTTTGCTCTTCATTGTCCCGGATCACCCATTTGTGAACATACCAGCCTAAAGGACCTCCCCCACGTGCTTTGTCAGGCTTCGTAAATAACTTTTTGTGGACACAGTGCTGAATTGCTTGCCTATTTCCATAATGTTTCTGTGTGATAAATGCGTGGCCCCACTTCTGACTTAAGCCAGTAATATTTGTGTTAAGTGTCGGGAGTCACGGGCTGCTTTACAGAATCAGACAACACGGACCCACTATTTCTGTTACTTTTAATGCAACACACTAGGGCGAGAACCCTTTATTAAAATATCCGAAATGTACAAACAACTACTAGTAATAACGCTTGCTATCTGGAGTTATAATGATGAGAATGCGCTTTGTCCGCCCTGTTCCAAAATGTTCCCTGCTTTTCAAAGAGGATCTGTCTGAACTAACCCGCCTCTCGGGAACCTGACACGGTAGCCCACGACAGCGCACAATCAGTTCTTGTTCTGTTTTATGTCTACCCACTGGCCCAGGCTGTCTGTTTTACACTGGCTGGAATATTGCCCAGTGAGTCAAAGAGGCTGAATGTGTAGGTGTGGATATCCTGTCCTAGTGGCACGACCCTGTCCAGGTAGCCATCGCACTCTGCTGTTAAAATAGGATGTTATTGTAGTGACCTGCTGGTCACTGTTCTAGTTGTTGCCAGCACCAGCCACTCCCTGAGGGCTGGCTCACACCCCACCCCCATCCAGCACAGGACATGTGACCCTGTTAATAAAAGGGGCCGGGCGCACGTGCCCTTGGCCAGTTCTACTAAGTAACCAACTGTGTCTGTGTCCTTATTATTAATGCATGAGGGCCTCGGGCCCTAACATTACATTGGTGACAAGCGGGCTGAGCCTGTGTGTGCAGCCACCTTGTTTGGTGATTGAAGGGGGAGAGTGCTGCCCGTGTCGAGGGCACCCCCTGCGAGCAGGCGCAGGACGCGCCTGATGGCCCGCGGGGCATGTGAAGAGCCCCGGGGGTGAAAGAGAGGAGCGGGAGCCCATCCCGCATCGGGAGCGAATGCCCAGTCGTTCGGACATATGGCGAGCCCCAGTGACAGAAGAGGAGCCACGTGTAGGGGGCCAGTCTGCCGAGACGCCGGCCGCCGCCGCAGACAGCGCCTCGAGGTGGAAGCAGGCCCGATCAGCTATCGGGCGGAAGGTGAGCCCTGAGTGTGGGAACCGGGGCCACGAAGAGAGCCTGACGAGGGAAAGAAGAGAGAGGAGCTGCCCACTCCTCCCCACCTCCGTGAAGAGGAACTTTGCCCCATAGGCTAGCCCCAGGTCCCGGGGAGGGGAACACCAGAAAGAGACGAGGTGGAGCACCGGAGTCTCCGTTCGGCACTCCAGCCCCCCCCTGCCCCGCGCAGCTCGTGAGGTGAGAGGCTGCTGCGGAGGCGTGGAGCAAAGAAGGTACAGAGTGTGGCTGCTGGAGAAGAGAAGAGGCAAGTGAGGGAGTAGCGCCCACTCAGAGACAGGGCCGATGCCTGTTGTGCCCTCTTGCACAGCCCGCAACTGAGAGACTGCTGCTGCCTAAGTGAGACAGAACCATTCTTGTTTACAAAGTGAGATTCTGGGCACCAACAAAGGAAGAAATCGGGCTGCTCCTGCCCCGAAGCAGTTAGGCGGTGTCAGCGTCCGTCTGGGAAAAAAAAGGAGGAAAATAAAGCACCTACCTTGGTGTGGGGTGAACCGTCGAGGGAGCCGTAGGAGCCGCCCAGGTCAAAGGAGAGTCCTAGCACCAGCATTCTTCCAAGAGAAGTCCGCGCGAGGAGTTCGGAAACGAGCCTGGGACCACACTGGAAATAAGGAGCAACAGTGTCATCTAGTGGCTGCTTTGAGGTACCGCGTTTAAGAAGAAAAGTTACCTGCAGCAAATGGAACTGACTGCTGTAGCCTGCAATCAGTGCCAGGGGAGAGAACTGGATTTGTGACTGCTGTAGCCTGCAATCGGTGCCAGGGGAGAGAACTTGATTTGCCTCATGAAGAGTGTACCTCGTAAGTGCTAGTACATTGCTGGTCTAGAGCGCAGCATGGCCTGCCACGTGAAGGAAATGCACAGCAGCACAGGAACAGCGGCTGCAACTCTACGTTGTTGGGGGAAAGAATACCTGCCCAAACTGAACTAGCAGACCCTCAAGACTGTCATATGAGGGGTGCATGAACGTCTACACACTCAGTCAGTGAGTAAGCGCTAAAGGAACTTCATGCGTAAGGCTGCCAGGGGTGGTGAAGGAGATTTGCAGTGACGCTTAGTGGCCACAGGTGCTCACTGCAGCAGCAAGGACACAGCAAGGAGTGCCACCAGGAGAGAAGGTGTGGTACAGGACAACAGCCCTAAGCAGCAAGTCCCTGGAGAACGGAATGAGTGCATAACTAAAACTGAAGCCATATAATTGACCAAACCACCGCTCTCAATTGCAAAAGCCTTCTCAGACCGAGTGACGGATAACATGTGTGAGAAGCTGGCTTGGTATATGGCTTTGACACAGAATTGCCTTGAATCCTGCTGCAAACGTGTCAAGGAATGTCTCTGGCATGACAGGCGCTAGCTGGGAACAGGAAGTAGATGCTGAATCAGGGATAGGTGACCTTTCACTTTTGTAAGCCTTGTATTTTTAAGGAGACCTATACGCTCTCTGTCAGCTGTCTCTTTTAGTTTTTATTCAGAATTGCTTGGATGAGGGAATGAGTGCATAACTAAAACTGAAGCTATATAATTGACCAAACCACCGCTCTCAATTGCAAAAGCCTTCTCAGACCGAGTGACAGATAACATGTGTGAGAAGCTGGCTTGGTATATGGTGTACACTTATGTAAGTGGGCACCCTGCACCAATCCAGACAACCATTATGGTGATTTTAGTGGTCTAGACAACCTTAGAAAGTTCTCTAAGTGGTAGCTGTGGAGAGCAGCCTTCAGGCTTAGTCCAGAAGGAGTGTAAAGCAGCTTGTTTTACCAGAGCAGAATCTTATTGATATAGATTAAGTGAAAAAGAACCACACAGTGTATTTATAACAATATGTATTTATTAAAAGACACTCACTAACACATACAGATATCTCCTAGCTGGAGATATACACAATGCACACAATACTCTTCAATAGAAACAGGTAAGTAACACGAAATACACAGTGGTCGCCAGGGGGAGACCAAACCATACACTAAGACAGTGGTATGCGAACCACGACTCCAGTCAAGACTATACCCAGAAGACGTAGCCGGGGACCCAAGGAACCACCCGAGGTAAGTAACCAGGAACCCCACGGAGGCCGTGTGCAGAGTTGGAACACGACCGCAGGCTCAGTACAAGTCAATGGGTAAGTCGCGGTTGCAATTTTAAAGAAGAAGGACCCTTCCCAGTGGACACTTAAGAAACCCTGTGGAAGACAGAAGGTTGGAGAGCCACCCCACCCGTTGATACCCTAGGAACCAGGATACCTACACCAGGGAAGCCGAGTGCATAGGTGTGAATTGGTGTCGGAAACCGCAGTCAAACTCAATGGAGGACTTCAGGAAGATGCCGCTGCTGGAGAAGGTGAAAGTGTCCGGTGGAGTCAAGATAAGTAGTACCTGCAAGCAGAAGGGACAGAGTCTATGCCACTCAGGAGTGACCAGGAGGCACGGAAGACGAATGCCCACCGATGTCGGGTGCTGCAGGAGAGCTGACGATGACCTTGGCGCTGCAGCTGTGCTGACCAGGCGATGCTGTGGAAGACCAGGAGCCATTCACAAGCTGTCCCAAGTAGGATGTTGAGAGTTCAGGGGTCGGTGTCCGTTGGGAGCACCAACAAGCCTTGGCAACTGCAAACAGCATGGAAAGTAAAGAAGGTGCAGGGTAGGGACCAGCAAGGTCCAGGTGACTCATCACAAGCAGGGGAGTCAGAGCAAGCCCCAAGCAATCAGGGGAGCCAGCTGAAATCAAAGAAGACCCTCAAGAGGACCCACAGGCTGGAGGCACTGGAGTCGCAAGAGGACCTCGAGCAGCTTACCAAAGATGCAAGCCCACGATGCAAGTGATGTGGCGAGGACAAATATCTTGGTCACAGGAGATACTTGAGGTTGGGGCTACTTGGAGCCTGAAGATCTTGGTGGAAGGAAGCCAACAAGCCTTTGCAACAGCAAGTAGACGTGGTGCACAGGGGTTCGGTTCCTGCGGCTCCGACAAGGGATACTGGCCTCACACTTGGTGAGAGGACAGGATAGGCCTTGAGGGATGTGAAGAACCACCACCTGTGCTGCTGAGCCTTTCGGAGTCCGTGGGAGCCCAGGATCAGCAGACCAGTCAGCTTAGTTGCGGTGCCTGCAGATGCAGGGAAGTGACTCCTTCACTTCAAGGGAGATTACTTCAGGTGTCTTGGATCACCACAGGCCTTGAAAGGTTCCTGTATGGAGCACAGAAACAGACATTGCAGCAGACGAGCAGGGCGACGAAATCAGGAGCAGCAGGAGTCTTCCCGGTTGCCGCCTTGATGCTCCAGCGAAGTCCAGAGTGCCCAGACGGTCGAAGAAGGAGTGGTGTCTTGAAATTAATCTTGTCTCACGACGTATCTGGGGACCCACCCTCAGGTAAGCCCTTAAGTACCCTTAGGAAAGGGTTGGGACGATTCAGGGTTCCCTCCCAGGGGAGGGGTCGGAAAGTGGGGAGGATACTCCCATGTCCTTTGTCCAGTTTCGCATCAGAGCGGTAGCCATCGGCTCCCTGAGCTGGTTTGAACTGGAATATGCAAGGAGGGCACCAAATGTGCCCTTCCAGCAGACTGAGTGGCGCTGGCAAGCGCTCCCACCCGGCCCCAATACACTAAACCCTGTCTGGGAGGTGGTCACACCTCCCTGTGACAGGATACCTATTGTTCTGCCTTCCCCTGCTCGAGCTTGGCTCAGCAGTAGGAGGGCAGAATCGTGTCTCAGGTCGGCAGCAGCCATGTTGTGCTGTCCGGGTCTAGAAGAGGGCCTCCCGGAGGAGCTTTACAATGCATGGAATCATACCTCCCATACCGTTTACGGTGTGGGGTTATGAATCCAACATGTTTGATACCAAATATGACTGGGTTCGTTACAGCCAGTTTAGAGATGGTCATTGCGTAATGATGCATGGCCACTCTGTATCGTAATGGCTGATGCACTTACAACCTGGGAGAATGGACTTCGAAGGTTGTAGGGGTGTCCTGCTCATGCAGGGGAACCCTCACACTTAGAATCAAGCTCCCTGCCTTCAGGATTTAAAGGCCTGCTGTAGGGGTGACTTATAGGTTTTAAGTGCAGTGACCTTAGATATCGGGAAAGCTATATCTTTCGTAAGTGGTGCTAGCACCAGCTTACACAGGCTGCAATGGAAGGCCTGTAGTTACAGTTTGAGTGGTCTCCCATGGGTGGCATAATACATGCTTCAGCCCATGGGGGACCCCTGGTGTACCTATGCCCTGGGTACCTCAGTACCATATACTAGGGACTGATAAGATCACACTAGTATCCAATCTGGTATGTACCTAAATACTTATCATACCGATTTAGGGGAGAAAGCACAGAGACTGGGGTCCTAATTCGCAGGATCCCAGTCAGACTAGTCAGAAACAGCATAGCACCAGGCAAAAGGTGGGGGTAACCATAAAAGCAGATTCTACTTTCCTACAACATGCACCCCAGTGAAAAAAAATAATGGGAAATGTCCTTCAGCACACACACCCAATTCATACTCAGTGCTTAATTTGAGCCAGTGGTTCCCGGTGCTCGGCACCGGCACTTAATTGTCAGCACCGGTACCTATGACAGTCTGCCACATGGTGGCACTGTTTTTTTTAATTCGGAGATGTTGTTTATTATTTCAATTTACATTAAGAATGACTAATAACTGCTGCCAAAGCCATTCTTATCATTTTGGGGTCCTGAAATTGTTAGATTTGTAACACTTGTAGGAGTGTGACGTATTAGTTATGCTGTTACTGTAATTGACAGTGGCAATGGGCAATGTATGCAGCCTGCTGACTAGAGGCCTGACATATATTTACAAACTAAGCACTGTTCATACTACAAAATCCCTAAAGGTAACCGAATTTCCTATTTGACTCATTTACTCTTTACTAAACAATATATTGGGCTGACACTGACAGATCTTCTCCAATCAAACACAATATCCGCAGACCATTTTGACTCCAGTCAACAAGAATCCCAGCACGGTAAAGAGCATCAGACTCCAAAAGTGCTTCGTGACCATAGGAATGGTAGTGTGCTATATAAATACAAACTTGAGTCCCTATTAATGACCCCTCACCACTCTGTTTCTTGAATGTGGATTGACTCTGGCCTCAGGAACAGATTTCCTCGACCCAGGAACTCTCTGTGACATTAATCTCATCCAATGGATTATCAGTGAAATGAAACTGAGGACAGAAATCTAGAGTGATGCCTGCCAACAGAGGCGAACAACTCTGAATCCAGCTTTTTCTATTTCAAAGTCAAACTTCAGACCAGAGACAGCAGTTTTCTGCGATTGTGCCCTTCTTCTCTGTACCACCGAGGAGACAAAATAAAATGGTTAGGGGTTGTATGCAATACCATTCCCTCTAAAAACATGAAGTCAAAAATAAAGTTCTATAAATGACGAACCTGATACTAAAGTAATGTATAAACTAACAATAAGGTTCTTCGGGGTCCGGTTAGAGAGGTTCCTCTCAGGTTCCAAACGGGTGCCTGGCGGACAGGGCGGTGTGCCAAAGAGCCATCACCCCCCTCCCGAGACCTATGGTGCACTGAGTGCTAGTACTTTTTAATAAACTCTGTTCCTCTCTAAATTGAGGGAATCTTTCTAGTGTTCTGAGTATTTTTACACTAGCAACCCCTGGTTAGGGTGGGCCTTAGCGCGCCCATACCGCCGGGGTTCATCACCACACACACTGGTCCTGACGAATGCCTGGCGAATTGTTCACCTAAAGGCAGAAACATGTTGACCTACACCTGGGGATAAAACGGACTTTTAATTTGGTCCTTTATCCTACACCTGTTTTTAATTATGTCTAATTGGCAAAACAAATAAAAGATTTTTTTGACACAATTTGGACTTTTTAAAATTCACTCATCCCACTCTTCACTAATCACTTAACCAGCTCCGCAGTAAACTAGCGTTGCAGCACACTAGGGTGGCATTCGGCCACTCCTGGTGGGGCCCGATGATGAAGCATGTCGCCAACTAGGTTGGTGAGTGAGGGCCTTCTGAAAAACCTAAAGTGGTTTTATTCACAAGTAAACATTACAGTGAATAAGGATACATGCGTGCTCTTCTTTTATTAGTGATACACTCCTTTGTTGTTTACTTGACTTGGCTTGAGGGGAGTAGGAGTGTCCTATACTTTCCCTTCCTCTCCTGTTGTTATATACATAAACTAACAATAAATCAGAAAATTAACTCAAAATAAATTACACAATTGGAAAACTACTAAAAATTACCTTTTTATGGGATCATGGAATATATTACTTCAGTACACTTACCATAATTAAGAAATAGCTTCACAACAAATTGTTTAAATACATGATTACAAATAGTGTATATATAGTAGAAAAGCTTTATTGTTCCAACATATCAATTTTAAGCCATACAATATTACTTAAAGCATAAAAACGAACATAGATCTAATACAAAATTCGAAGAGCTGGCAAATACACTCCAGAAGACCAAGATAAAAACACCATAGAGGACTCCTCACAATTGCCATATTTAATTGGCAGAACCTGCTAATAGGAACGAGGCTAGACTTTACAGTGTATTTACAAAAGAACAAGTGACCAAAGGCTTAAATAAATATGGGGAATAGATCTAATGCAGAATCCACACACTTAAAACATGTTGGAGCTGGCAAGACTGATAAAAATGCCATAGAGGACACCTCACACTTGGCATAACCCTCTAGAAGCTGCTGGCAGAGATTGGGCTAAATTTAACACCATGTGTGCATAAGAGCAAGTGGCCAGTAGCTTAAAAAATATGGGGAATTAAAAAGAAGGGGAACCGAGGGGTAGAGATACTAAAAGTTATCCCTCAACGTTCTTCTAGTGGCAGGAGAAAGCAGTATCTCTCTAAATGCCATGACTAGAAAAACCCAGCCCCTGGAGTGGGATATGCCGAGAGGTTGTGGCCCTTGTTGGTCGCCCAGCAGCATAGATGCATTCAGCTACTGCCCTATAGGCATGTAACAGAAACAGCGGTTCCTGCGGGGCAATGAAAACTATCTTGATAATAATAAGCACAATCGCAATGATAAAGGGTTACAATGACGTCAGAAAGAAAAGCTAGCAAGGACACAGATGACTGTATTCGCAATATTGTTTTTATATGTCGAACAATGTATCAATATGTACATAAAAGAAAAAACATAATAGTGCTAGGTGTCCCCAGTGAAGTTGGAACCAAGCATAAAGCATAAAACTTTTAAATTAGTGACAAATGTGACTTGGTTTCCGTGAGAAAACGACCATAAGCAATTGTACAATAATCACAGCCACTGTGTACAGTAATCAGGGCTAATTGAATTGGTTCGCTTTGCTAGATTGTCGACGACGTTTCAACCCTTTTACACAATACAGGGTCTCTTCAGGACCTATGGGTGTAGGGACATCTGAATTGCGGTTGCGCAGCTATGTGAAGAGTGTGACACACCGGTTTAGTGAAAAGGAATGAAAGATACTCACAAGGGACCCAGCCGGGTACCCTTCGTGCGTATCGGAGTGAGGGGCTGGCAACCAATTGGATGTAGAGCGCGGTCGGTGCTGCAGGGTAAGGAAGAAGGTGTGCTCCGCCTGTGGTTAGAGCGGAGAGATCTCAGAAGAAGACTGCACATGTGGTGCAGTAGCGACTCGTGAATAACTGGCACGGTTGGCTGACACGGGTACTGGATCGTGACTCCGTGTCCAAGTACCCAGGTAGACAGATTGATCAGATCTACCACGCTGCGTTACTGAGACACGCACCACGGATCTCTTCTATCCAACTTTAAGAAGATACTTGGACACGGAGCCCTCACTCCGATACGCACGAAGGGTACCCGGCTGGGTCCCTTGTGAGTATCTTTCATTCCTTTTTCACTAAACCGGTGTGTCACACTCTTCACATAGCTGCGCAACCGCAATTCAGATGTCCCTACACCCATAGGTCCTGAAGAGACCCTGTATTGTGTAAAAGGGTTGAAACGTCGTCGACAATCTAGCAAAGCAGACCAATTCAATCAGCCCTGATTACTGTACACAGTGGCTGTGATTATTGTACAATTGCTTATGGTCGATTTTCTCACGGAAACCAAGTTACATTTGTCACTAATTTAAACGTTTTATGCTTTATGTTTGGTTCCAACTTCACTGGGGACACCTAGCACTATTATGTTTTTTCTTTTATGTACATATTGATACATTGTTCGACATATAAAAACAATATTGCGAATACAGTCATCTGTGTCCTTGCTAGCTTTTCTTTCTGACGTCATTGTAACCCTTTATCATTGCGATTGTGCTTATTATTATCAAGATAGTTTTCATTGCCCCGCAGGAACCGCTGTTTCTGTTACATACCTAATTACCCTGGTTCCTAGCGAGTAGGGTCTCCCTTGTTCTTGTTTTTCGACTGCCCTATAGGCAGGCTCGCTATCAGCATGTAGGCAAAATAACATAGCTGCATTGCAATGCCTTCTATTGTGCTTGATGAATACTGGTGTGAGATACTCTTTCTTCGCTGGCAATGACTTAGTGCATAGCAGCATAAAATGAAGCAGAGTTTCTTCCCCGCCTTGTTTGCAGTCGCATGGGGTTGGGGCTGCCCTAGAACTTTGCCATTTTTTGGTGAATGTTTTAACCGGTAAAATGGCGAAAGTCAATTTGATGAATTGAAAAGTGATCGTTTCATAACTGCAAAAAGATGGTCCATATAGAAAGATGCAGTTGGTTTAATAGCCTGAAATTGAATTATCTACAGTACTTATATACTACCTGTACTTGTCCTTGAGTAGTTGTGCAGTTGCAGAAGCCATTCATTGCCTTTGGATTAGTCCAGCAGCCTCCACAACCTAGAGTCACAAGGGTCCTCGAGGTGTGTTTGTACCAGGGTAGGCTATTCACTCTGTCACTTCTCCAAATTTCATGGACTGCTTTTGGATAAATTGCCAAGTCGGGTTTTGTCCAGATTCTTACCCAATATAAGGTTGGTTTAAGGGCTAGAAGTGATTTAATTGGCTTCATATCCAATCAAGCCAGGGCATCCGTTGGGGTCCCTGGTCCCAGGCAGAGGAGGCGGCATAGAAATCTATTTTCCGCCTTACAGAGACCCTTTGAGTTTGTAACCCCCAGAGTTCCACACCGAAGGTGCTTGCTGCCACAGCTTTCATTTGGTAAGTGCGGAGTGCCGGTGAGATGAGTCGCCTTCTGCAATTGAGAAAAATGTATATACTACATTGCTGTAGTGTAAGAGGGTCCCTTCGCTTTTAGATGTTTGGGCAGTCCAAGATAACTTGTCATCAAGTCTGATCCCCAGATAATAAAGGAATGGACTCTGCTCAAGCAGTGTCCATATATTTTGAAGGTAGACTTTAGGGATTCCTGCAGTTTGCTATCATGAATGTGGTTTTCATTGTATTTATCACAAGATTTTTCTCTTAGTGCAGTAGGTCTCGAAGCAATCCAATAGTTTATGCATTGCCAGTTCGATGCAGGAGAGTAGAACTCCATCTGCGAAGAATAGCATTGGGATTGTGTCTCCCCCGATCTGGGGAACATCCAATTTTAGGCTTTGGAGCACACTGCCCACATCATTTATAAAAAGATGAAATGGTAAGGGCACCAGACACAGCCTTGCCTTACAACGCATTCCTTTCGCAAAATTGTGCATCAGTTTTCCATTCGCCCCCTACCTGATGGCCTCTGAGTTGTTTTGGTGCAGCTTTTGTTCAGCCCTAAAATGTTTAGGCAGAAGACGTATTTCATGGAGAGATTACCATAAGATGGCTCTGTCGACCGAGTCTAATGCAGTTTTAGGATCAATGAACGTCAAGTACAGTGTTGTATTTTTTATGATGACTTATTTAAGACATATATTGTATAGTCTAATTGCTTGGTCGATTGTGCTATTGGACTTTTCTGAAAGTGGCGTGGTAAGTGGAATGGTGACAATAAATTATTTTCCTCAAACCAGGTTCCCATTCTGGAATGGACTGTTTTTCCATAAATCTTCCCAACGCTGTTGAGCAGCGAGATTGGGCGGTAATTGGCTGGACCGTTCCACGAACGCGTCTTGTGAAGGGGAACTATGACCGCTGTTTTCCAGGAAGTAGGGACATTCACCACTTTCCAGACTGTGATAAACACTGCGGTTAATACTGGTACCCACAGAGATGCATTGTTGCAATAGGTGTCGCTTGGCGCGCTGTCAGGTCCGGATGCCTCGTTAGGCTTTTGGAACAGGATGGCTGCACTTATTTCCTCTTCTGAGAATTTGTTCTCCCATTTCCTACTGTTTGAGATGACTGCAAACATGGACGAAGATCTGTCTAATAGGGAACTGTCCTTTATTTGACCTGAACAGGAGGTATTGGTACTATATCCATATTAGATGCTGGTGTTTTGTATATTCCCCCAAAATTATTGACCCATATGGCCGAGGTGATGACTGGATCCGGAATTCTTGAGGGGCCCTCGCGGCTCCAGTTTACCTAGTTCCAAAAAGTTGTGTTGCCCTTTTCTCTAAGCGCCTTTTCAAGGGCTGCCCAGGCTCCCATATGGACATGTGATTTTTGTATATTTAATTCAGCGCTTATATTCCTGTTGTCCTGATTTCAGGCAAGCTTCCCCTTCTTCCCTATGATTTTTGTATCTTAGGGCTTCTGATAGGGCCTGCTTCATTTTTGCGCGTTCGCCGTCGAACCAATCTATTTTGCTTGTCGGTAAGGGAACCCTGGCATGGCGTTTAAGCCGTGCTGCACCATCACCCACAGATTGAGTTGCTCTCATCAGTGTTTCGAATTTCTCAGTGGTGGTCAGATTAGGTGTTTCCTTCTCATTGAGTATTTCCCTGTAAACTTGATCCCGACGGGTGAGATTGGCCATGCTGTATATATTTCTGTTGCATTTGGTATACCAGATGAGCTTTTTTCTGCTGAACTTTACTAGTAGTTTCCCCGCAGCCTTTCTGCACAGGAAAATCCCAGGAGATATGATTGGAAAGGGATACGTGAGAGTAACAATTAGTGGGTCGTGGTCACTGTCAATTCTCCTGGTTATTCTCATATCAATAATTTGGCACAGTGACTCCTGGTTGGTTAGTACATAATCTATAACGGTCCCTGTTTTCCGTTTTTACTGATTTTTAAAGATAAATACAGACAGAAAACCATTTATTTTCTTGTCAATATTTATTTTTAAATGTGGATAAAAATGGAAATTGGGTTGCTTTTTGAGCAGGAGCGGCCGGTCCATTGGGGCTGAGGGGCCACGCCCCTCCACCTTTCGCCCCTCATGAACAGTGTCTGTCAGGCTGCACAAAGGTCAGCCTGACACACTGTTCACTTTCAGTTCAAGCAGCCAGGAGCCAGACATGCGCATTTAGCGCAGGCTCCTGGCTGCCTGAGCTGAACTTTGCTGGGCTGAGAAAGTCACAGCTCCTGTGGGCGTAAAGTCCTCAGCTTAGCAAGGGTCCCTGAGGCCCTACCCTCAGTGACGAGGGGTAGCATCACTGATTACCTCGCACCTGGGCGCTTCAGTTTTAAGCCCTGAAGCGCCCAGGGTCGAACAGTGACACTTCATTACAGAGTGGGGTGGGGTCAGCAGTCTCACTGACCCCATCCCACCCTGTGATGACGTTGGGACTGCTGCCTTCCCTCATTGGCTGACTTTAGGTCAGCCAATGAGGGGAGGCAGCAGTGACAAGCCTTCTGGAACCTCCGAGGCAGAGCTGGCTGCAGGTAAGTGTTTGTTTTTGTTTTAAACTGTTTGGTGCGTGCGTGCATGTATATATGAATGTTTGGTGAAGAGTGTTGTGAATGGATGTGTTTGTGTGCGTGCCTGCGTGTATGTATGAATGTTTGGTGAAGTGTGTTGTGAATGGATGTGTTTGTGTACGTGTGTGCGTGTCTGTTTGAATGTTTGGTGAAGTGTGTTGTGAATGGATGTGTTTGTGTACGTGTGTGCGTGTCTGTTTGAATGTTTGGTGAAGAGTATTGTGAATGAATGTGTTTGTGTGCGTGCGTGTGTGTGAATACATTGCTTTAAGTGTTATGTTTATGTGTGCGTGAGAGTGTGTCCAGTCCGCCCCCTCCCTCCAAAACTTACAGGCCGCCACTGTTTTTGAGTGATCCTAAATACTGTCTGCTATTATTGCCAGGCCAATAGCTGTGTGGAGTGATAGGTAAGGGGGTTGAAAAAGAAAATAATTTTAGTAAAGAGGCTTAAACAGCAGTAAATATGCACAAGGTTGATACTGAAATTTGCATATCTTCATATAAGTGCATTGATTTATCTTCTGCAGGTGTTCGTAGCATTGAAACCTGGCAGGCATTCAATCATGAGTGCATATTTATCAGTTAAATAAATGTAGAAATATACTAATTTGACAGCCATTTTTCACAAAACTCCAAATAAATATGGACAAATACAGATAAAAGTAGCAAAAAATAAATATGGATAAATACAGACAGAAATGTAAAAAAAAAAAAAAGCAACATAAAACCCGGAGCCCTAATAATCTATTAGGCTCTCTCGATTACAAGACCTAAAGGTATATTGATCAGGATGGTCTGAAGGGGATCAGCCGTTAAGTGTAAAGAAGTAGTTCTGGAGCAGGAAGGTGTTGAACTCCCGACAGCTTCTGGTGGATCCGAGGGTCAGGAACCAAGGTAATAGGAGGGACCTCCATGCTTGTAGCTCGGCTTGATCTTGATCGAGCATGGATTCATCTGGTTTTGTACTGAAGTCTCGCACAGTAGAGTAAAGTGAGGGCAGTACTTCCTCCAGGCATCAATTGACTCGAAAGAGTTCCCCTTACTGACGTTGGTAATATGAGATCTTAAGAGCTTTACCGTTGCTGAATAATTGCTAGACTTCCCTGGCAGAATGTATAGATTGAATAGATCCAGGACTCATGCATTTTGACTGATTATCAGATGCTGCAACTGGATTCCATTTCTCAGCACAATCCAAATAGTAAAATAAATGCGAAATTTAAACACATAGTGGAGAATGCTCCTCCTGTTCCTTTCTGACTTCACACCTACTCCCATGAGATTGTGTATTGCCTCTCAAAGGGAGCATGCCGACGGTTGTAAATCTTTGCTCCCTATGCATTTAAAAGGATAAATAAGTGATGTATAGCTTATTAATTCCTGAGTTTATAATAAGTCTTGTCATCTTTTTCTTTCAGTAACCAGAGGTTTGAGCTCTTGGAGGGCATCATCGTCAGTCGTAGGGTTTAAAGGAAAGTTTCCTGTTTTCCTCTCTCTTCTCCCTTCTGACCGCCAGCAGAGTGTCTATCCTGTTTTTATGTAAGACATCTTGTCATCAGCATGAGATCCAAACAATGTGTTCCCTGAAAGCAGAAGATTCAAAATCTGGTGTTGTGCTTCAGGTTTAAGTCCTGTGAGTCTGAGCCAAGAAGAGTGAAATAAAGCAAACGCATGACAGTATCTACGGACTGCTAGAAGGGATTATCTGCTGCAGCATGGATGACTTGGTTGGAAAACATCAGTCTTTCATTTATGACCTCTTTGAAGTCTTCATGTCTGCCTCTTGCAGGTCGTCCATGAACTGTTGTGAGTCCCAACGTGACCTATCATATCTCCCTAGAAGCGCAGAAGTACTTGATGATTTCATAGTGGTGGTGGGTGTGCCACATTCTTTCCTTCCTAATGAAAATATTGTTTTTGCTCTCCTTGTCAGGAGGAAGTGTACAGGATGGAGCTGTGGCGTGAAGTTAGCGAGCAGCTGAGAGTATCAGAGTCAGGTGAATGATCTGAGCGAAGGAACAAAGGATCCTGGTCAGGGGGTCTGTATTTTTTCTGTAGAAGGGAAGGAGCCACCTTGACAGAAGCTGAAGTCAAGAAAAGATCCATGGCAGATTCAATGAGGCCTTGGGACGGGCCGTTTGAGCAATGTCTCAAAAATTACAGATGTTGAGACCGTAGTTGTCAGAATAGAGCTATTCAACTAGTTGGCACCTCTTATAAGGACCCTAATGGAAGGTACTGAGGTCATCCACAAGAGAGATCATCATTGGAGAAGATTCTGTATGTGTAGGTGAGTAACAGCCAGTGGACGTGGTCATGTGATAAAACCATGAAGACCTCGATAAGAATGCTGAATCCAGTTTAAGTCTTGAATGAGAGTCTGGGAGACCTGGAGCCTTATTGGCGATGGTGATAACTTGATCTAGGCCTAAGACAAGGTCTGGTATGTCTGCACCAAGACCTAGAAAGTCTTGGTGGAGGTGTCACTGGAACAGCTACTTGTGGAGGCCCAGGTGGCTTCTCCTTTGAAGATCGCTTTTTGGGCTAACAATGGGTGGCTTCCTGCGAGAGAGGTAACACCCATCTCTCATGCAGGCTTATATTGTTACCTTTCCTGGGAGTTGTTAGCACATCTCCCCGGGAATCCAGAAAGCTGTCTACAAGACAGACCTTGTGTACAATAGCAAGCAGGCCCTGGAAATCTTGGGCAACTAAAGTGGCAACTTTTAAAGTTGCACTTTGCCCATCAGTGACATTAAATTCAATTTAAAGATTAAATCGGATTTAATGCACTGATTCTTATGATACCTTACACAACCAACGTTAGTTGTCCTATTCAGAAGAAGGCTGAGCTGAGGTGTCAGCCTGTAACTCTGTACTTGCTAATGGGGCTATTAGCCTTTCCACAGTAAAAACGACAATTTGGGGTTTTTCTTGCTTAAATATGTAAACGTACATGTTCCACTTTTTAACATACAGCACCCTGCCTTAGGGGTCATTAGGTATACCTTGGGGTGACTAATTTGCCATTTAAGGTAATGTCAAAGCCCAAACCTTCCCTTTTGATAAATGTAAGTTAGCAGTTTAAAACTGCCTTTCCAGTCTGCAGTGGCGTTGTACTCGTAGTGGGACAACTAGTGTTTCAGTGCACAAGAGACACCTCAACCTACAGGCCCTAGGCAACCCTGGGAGCATATACTAGAGACTTACAAGTAAGTTGGGCTATGCCAACTGGGAACAATATACCATTTTAAGGGTCAGAGCACATGCACTGAGTTCTGTTTAGCAGGGTGCAGGGCATTTTAGAGCCATTACACCAGTGGCTAGTAGTTTCCTTACACAAACCTCCCCACCACCACTCCCGTCCCCCCCATCCTAGCTAATACCGCCAGGAGAACTCAACCAGATTTTGGTAAATCTCTTTGACTCCTCAGCGAGGAAGGATGTAGGGAAACTGGCTGACCAATGCAGGGTGTACTCCGCCTTACATCATTCTGCCAGGGTCATTCCCTCTGGGGAGTTGGCCTACCTCAAATATGACAGGCCCCAGCCTAAATTGGTCCTTGGCTAGGACTGTGCCTCTGCCAACCTTTTCTCTACCCTCTTCTTGAGACTGGGAGGTACCCACCACACCTAGATCTACCTTAGCTAGGGCAACACCTAGCTGCCCCAAAGAGGTCACCTAACACTTTAGTAACCCCACCATGAACAAAAGGGTCAGGGTGCCTACCTAACTCCCTACCATGGGGTCTAAGCCCCATGCCAAGGATAGTGCTGCCACAAAAGCAAGCACCCAACAGAGGCTACTGACAGCTGTCAGTGCCCAGAACCACACCCTGAGCTCTCCACTGACAGGTGGATGTGCTACCTTAGGGGCTACTGTGAGTTCCAGGGGCTATTCCAACTTTTCAGAGTGGGCAATTGCCACCTCAGGTGGGAGACACCCTCCTTCCACTCTCCTTCTGTCAGTTCAGGGTGGACACCCTGAATGTGAGCAGTGGCTTGTTACTCCAGGACTTCTTTGGGGTTGGGAGAGGCCTCCCCAGGACCAGTCTTGGGGTCCTTCCCTACTTCGATAGGTTGCCCCATGCTCTCTAAGCATGATCTTCCTTTCCCACCCATACCTCTTCTCTGGGGCCTACGTTTCCTAACTTAGAGAGAGAACCTCCAGGATTCTTGGGACTGACAGCACCCTGGGCGGCTGCCCCCTATGTGCCCAAACCAAGCTATGGGACTTCATTGCCTATGTGGGGAGGCCATGACTGACTACCATTCTATGGCAGCTAAGGGTACCCCCTACCTCTAGAGACGCTAAGGGCACAAGGCGGTCTATGACCTCCCCTGGGGCTGTCCTTACTCTTCTTACCTCTCTTGGCAGATACTGGCTTGGGGACACTACCCTGTCCACCACTAAGGTGTGACTGCACCTGGCTCTCTCAGGGCAATGGAGGGGATTCCATTTACCTTGAGGTGGTGCTCCCACCCTCAGGTATCACCAGCTTACCATCTGGACCCTTTTCACAGTTGAAAGCTACTAGGACCTCCTTATCTGATATGTGCTCCTCAAAGGCTACACTAGCGGCCCCAGTGGTAACCACCTCCCCGGGGCATGCTGCATCCCCTCTGTGGTGTCCTGGCTGCTGGCAGTCAAAACACAACCTCCTTCAAAGAGTTTCTTTAACCCTGTACACCCATTATTCTGCTTGCTAGAGGGGGTCTGGCCTTGGCCCCTTCCTTAGGGTTCTGGTGTTCTGTGGGAACCTCCTTGGTAGGTTTACTGCCTCCCTGTTTTCTATTCTGTGGGCCTAACCCACCCTTCTTGGGATAACCCCCTGGACCTTCTTGAGTACTCTTGTCCTAACCCACTCATCGGCTATCTTGGCCATCTCTCTTGGGCTAATTAGCTTTGAGCCCATTAGATGTTGGAGTACCTTTTGAGGGGAATTTTTAAGGATGTGCACTTCATAGGTATTCACCTGGTTACCTTTTACCCAACCATCCAGTGCCTTTACTGATGCATCTACAAAGTCCACCCATATCTGTATTGTCCCCTTGTGTGATGTTCTAAGCTTGTGTCTGTACCCCTCAAGAGGCCAAACAACTCAAAAAGTGCTGCCTTCATGTGTGGGTAGGATTCTGCTACCTCATCCACAAGTGTAAGCAGTCTATCCCTTCCAACTACAGGCACTAACTCCCATAGTAGTGTCCCTCAGTGTTGTGTACCCACCTTCCTCATTTTGAGAGCTCTCTCTCTCATATGAGGCCAGCCAATTGTTTATGTCATCTCCTGGTACATAGCTAGGGACAATCCCCTTGGGCAACCTGACTTGGACGCCCCTGCTAGATGTCTCAGTGTCTCTATTGTTGCCACCATCTTCTCTGGGCTCTAGGCTCAATCTTGCTCTTCTTTCTTCAAGGGCCAGCTTTCTTTGTGCCAGGGCTCTCTCCTGCAGCTCCAGTGCTGACACTTCCTCATGAAGGGATCTCCTACTGCTTGTTGTAGAGTGCACTCTTGACCTGGTGTTGGGGTGGATGACATTATCCTCCTCCTCCTTTCCTCTTCCCCACTACCTTGGAGTATCTCCTTATCCAGTGCTGGTGGATCTCTGTGGGTGTTCTCCCAAGCCTTGAGGGTCTTCACCAGATTATCTTTCTTTGCCTTGTTTCCCACTGTGATCCTCCTGTCCTTAAACAAATCCCTCAGAGCCTTCCTTTTGGGGGTGGGCAGATTGGCCATGTCAAGCTCCATGTTCTCCCTGCTCACAGTGACTTCCAGGAAATGTTCAAAAACTTTTTGAACTCTTTCAAACTTCTCGAAACTTTGGAAACTTGGTCACAAATTTTAAAAACTCCTTTAAAAGTTCAGCAACTCCTTGGCAACAACGTCTCTCTAGACTGTGGAAGTTTGTAACTGCTTAAGAAACACAAGAACGTTTTTCTAGGTGTCCACTCTGGCGGATTCTCAGTGATCTCAGACTTCAACAATTGTAGGGTGCTGCTAAACACAAGTTCTGGATCCCGTCTCTAGGCACCAATGTGAGAAAATGGGGTGTATTATATGGTACGGTTTGCGACCTTACCGTGTAACAAACTTACCGACCACTTTAGGACCAGTAGGTTTTGTTTGCCAAACCTTCAGCTGAACCCTGGGTAGCCGTGGCTCCGAGCAGCAAGGCTTACACAAAGGAACAAGTGTAAAGCATTTAAAGAGCACCAAAACAATTGAAGAAATCGAAGACACTCAAGGAATCCAACACCAATTTATAAAAATAGACTGCATTAAAATGTATTTTTAGAGACAACAAAATTGATCCACCAGAGGGTTCCGGAGATATAGAATTTACAAGGTATTGTAAATCAAAGCATTTCACTCAACCACTAACAACCATTGGCAAATTCAACACTAACTTTTTCACTAAATACATTTGGCTAGTTGTAATGCAGGTACTTGGAGTCACTGTAGGTAACCAAATTCAGTTGGGAGTCCATCAGGGGTACCAGCAGGGTCCTCAGAAACAGTTACTTCAGCAGGTGAAGCAGTCTTCAGTCTTGCCGGGCACTTTTATCCTTTGTAGGTATTTCGTACGGAAGTGGTCCTGATCCAAGAGATGAATGCTGAAGATGCTCAAAGAATGCTGTGGATGAGATGTGGTCAATGCTGGTCCTCAAAAACAGTTACCTCAGCAGGTGAAACAGTTTTCAGTAAGTGCCAGGCACATTTATCCTTTGTAGGACATTCCTACGGAAGTAGACCTGATGCAAGATATGAAGAATGCTGAAAATGCTTAAAGAATGCTGTGAACGAGATGCAGTCAATAGAAGTCTTTCTACCACTACTACTAGTTGCACGAATGCAATGAGAAGTCTGGTCACAGGGTCAACATCCCTTGAAGTCCTCTAGGGGCTGGCAGAAGCCCAGTTGCCACCTGACTGCCTGTCTCTGAGTATTGTGGTCATGGGCTGATTCTTCCTGGCTTGATAACTTACCCTCTGTGGGTCTCAGCAGCACTATGACCACACTCATGGGTTCAGCGAACTCGGGTACAACTGCGTGCATGGGTCCTGGACCATGGTGCTGCACAGCGACGGTAGGTGATTCTGGGCTACCAACCAGCACCAACAGGCTTCTCAGCTGTTGAGTCCCTGTGCAGTGAACAGGAGGCCAGTTCACTGATCCTTGGAGTCTCTAGGCTTTTTCTGGGCTTTGGAGACTAGTTCTCCCACAGCAGGATAGTGGAGGCCATCTCCTTTGCTAGCCACTAGGTTCAACATGAGCAGTCCACATAGGTGCAGCCTCTCTTTGCCGGTTCCACGGTGCAGCAAGGTAGTCCTTCCTCTGTCCTTCGTCCAGATGAGATCGGAGTTCGTGGTTCCAGGGGTGCCCTACTTATACTCAGAAAATGCCCTCAGAGCAGGATGTGGTTGGTAGCCAATTGGCTACCAGGTTCCCTCCCACATGGTGACCTATTCCTGCAAAGTGTGACATTTGGGCATCCTATGATGCAAATTCTGCCCACTTCCAATATGGCAGGACCCCTCTCCAGGCGTGTGGGATTCCTAGTTTTTTGTCCTGAGCTGTGCTATCAGGGCAGCATGTTCTGCAAGTCAAAATTACTACTTTTCAACCCTTTCTAAAAATACTTAAGATATGTATAACTTTCCCCAAAAAATTCCAAGACTGGAGTTAGAATAGGTGGGGCTACGCATCCCTGAAAAAATGGTTTGGTAACTAGTTTTCCCACTTCTGTCCCAAGTGCCAGCCTGTCTGCCTGAATAATGGAGCAGCCCCTCTCCAAAGTGTTACCCATTTGCCCTTCAAAGGCGGCTTCTCCTCTGAAGCTCGCTTTTTGGGACAACACCTGAGTGGCTTCCTGCAGGACAGAGGTGACACCTTCCAGAGCAGGCCCCTATTGTTTCCTTTCCTGTGAGTCATTAGCATGTTTCCCCAGGAACGCAGAACGCTGTTTGGCAACAAGACTTAGGGGCCGATTCCGATCTCGGTCGGAAGCTCTCCGAACGGGATCCGGCTGGAAAAAGTACGAGCCGTACGCGTTTTTTCCGACCGACTCGTACAGCTGTCCGACCGAGCGAGTACGATGCGAATGTATGCGTGTGTTCCGACCGAACCGTTTCCGGATCCGAACCACTCCGACCGACTCGTACGGAAACGAATCGCACCACGCAATGGAGACGTTATCTGACCGAGCGAGTACGATGGACGCGTCGGACAGCCGGATCGAGTCGGAGCGTCCGGCTCGAAAAAGCTCCCGGAGCCGGACTTGGGGGGTCCGTGCCGGACCCCCCTGCACCCGTAGCCGTACGAGTCGAACACAGGTGGGGACCCAAGGGTCCCCCTAAACATGCATGTACGGTGTGAGTTGCACCGACGCGTACACACTGTAGGGGCGCACTTGTTTGCGGACGTACCCATTGAGTCACTGGGAGCCCATGTACGCGTCGTACGACAGGCTCCCATTGACTTCATGGGAGTCCGACCGAATCGAGTCCGGCAGCATGCGGCCGCATCGTACTCGCTCGGTCGGACTGTAGGAGTCCGGCTCGGTCGGAAATCTCTCCGGATCCGGCTCAGTCGGAGAGTTTTCCGACCCAGATCGGAATCGGCCCCTTAGTGTGCAACAAGTATGGGTACAGGGGCCTAAAGGCAACAAAGTGGCAATTTTGCTAAAGTTGCACACTATAACTTGTTACATTCATTTCGACCTGAGAAACAAGTCGGGCTTAATGTAACAAGTTGTTTGATACCTTGAATGACCCACTTTCCTAGTATGGTCCAGAGTTAACACAGCAAAGGGGTCATTATGTAACTCTGTACTCACCAATTGGGCAACCAAGCTTCACCACAGTAAAAACAACAGTTTTGTATTTTTACCATCAGAACATGTAAAATTACATGTCTCCCGTGAAATATGTTTTACCCTGAAAAAACAGTACTGCAATTCCTGAGGGGACCCTCTAACCTTATATTCTCTGCATACCCTGTGTACCATATACTAGGAACTTACAGGTAAGTTAGTTTATCCAGTTGGGTATGAGCCACTCTGACATACCAGATTCAGAATAAGGGCACAGACACTGAGGAATGGTTAGCAGGCTTCACTGCACTCGGGGTCGAAAAACCAGTATCATCAGTCCAAAAACTTGGTAGTGACCATACTAAAAGAGGCATTTCCCTACATGGCCTACCTCCAGACGAAAGGTGATAAGCATCTAACCCTTGTCCTGGTGGTTCTCATCATTCAAGTGGAAGAACCCAGAAAGGCCATATGCATTGACATGGCCAGTCCAAGGTCTGTGTTCCACTGTGAAGTCCACACCCAGTAGAGAAATGGATCACCTCAACAACTTGCGGTTCTCTCCTCTCATCTGCATCAATGAGGTCTGTGGTTGGTTTGAACTCTGAAGTGAGCCCTGAACAGGTAGGGTCTCAGCTTCTTCAGGGACCAAACAACACCAAAAGATTCCCTCTCAATGGCACTCCAACGCTGCTCTCTGGGGAGGAGTCGCCTGCTAATGAAGGCAACTGGCTGATTCTGGCCCAAATCATTCACTTGTGACGACACTCCCATTCCCATGTTCAGAGGCATCTATCTGGACAATAAATTCCCTTCTGAAGTCAGGTGCCTTCCGGACAGGTGCTCAGCATAGAGCTTCCTTTAGGGTGTCAAACAATTTCTGGCACTGCTCAGTCCAGTTAACCATTCTGGGCTGTTTGTTGGAGGTCAGTTTGGTTAGTGGTGCCACTATGGTAGCATAACCCTTCACAAATCTCTTGTAGTATCCAGTCAGGCCAAGAAAGGCTCTGACTTGGGTCTGGGTCTCAGGTGCTTCCCAGGCCAAAATTGTCTGGATCATGGGATGGAAAGGTTGTACTTGGCCTCCACCAACGTGGTGGCCCAAGCACACAACAGAGCCTTGCCCTAGCGGGCACTTACATGCCTTGACAGTCAGGCCTGCCTGCTGAAGGGCCTGAAGCACTTTCTTGAGGTAGACCAGGTTGCCCTTCCACGTGGAGCTAAATACATCTATATCATCAAGATAAGCTGCGCTGAAACTATCCAGACCTCAGAGTACTCTATTCACCAACCTCTGGAAGGTGGCAGGTGCGTTTTTCAACCCTAAGGGCATCACTTTGAACTGAAAGTGGCCATTAGGTGTAGAAAAAGCAGACATATCTTTATGTTCTAGGGCGAGAGCTACCTACCAATAACCTGCTGTCAGATCAAAGGTACTCATACCTTTGTTGTCCCCAACTTATCAATGAGCTCATCAGCTCTTGGTATGGCGTGGACAACAGTTTCAGTGACTACATTGAGGCCCATGTAGCCCACACAGAACCTAATCTCAGGC
Organism: Calotriton arnoldi; assembly: GCA_963921515.1. Classification (NCBI taxonomy): domain Eukaryota; kingdom Metazoa; phylum Chordata; class Amphibia; order Caudata; family Salamandridae; genus Calotriton; species Calotriton arnoldi. The sequence goes on from CAWUFW010006296.1 coordinate 279,674, forward strand.
TTCCCAACTTTGGAGTTGGGCTTGGGCATCAGTACCACTGGTGTCGTGTAGTTCTCACTAATCTGTAGGATCTGCGCATTTGTTGGACAACATAAACTTTGGGTGAGGTGCCTAGACTGACTCCGGGCACCCCGCAGGATATGTTGGCCTACAGAACAGCTAGCTCACAGTGCCACCATAAGCCCCCCTAACCCTACCAGGGAGCAAATAGTTTCTGGCAACCACTGAACATGACAACTCTGTCCTCTCAGGGATCGTGGTAACAGATCAGAACCTCTTGATCAGTCACTCGTGCTCTTTTGTTCTCGGAGAAATATACAGAGTACACACTGGGATGTTTTCAATATATTTATTGAACCAAAGTTATTCTTGTATAAAATACATGTGCTACGATAATCAGTAGACAGAAGCAGATGAAAGTGATTACAAGCACCAAAAGAGTAAATAGTAGATACAGTTCTACCATGTGGCTAAAACAGTGTATATATGCAGGTATATAAACCAAGGTAGTAATCAGGCGTACTCTTACTATGCAAACCCTACTCTGTGTGTGCCTAGAGTGTGTGTAGGTGAAAAAGCCAAGACACCTCCCAAGGGATGATCCAACCCCATTACCTGGGGGAGAGAATATAGGACCCCGTCTGGCTCATGAAAGGGATACCCTTCGCGGAGATGTCAGACCGCTGCATGATGAACTCTCAGCATGCAGGGACCCTCTGTGTCAGCTAAAGTGCCTCCTCTGCTAATCCTATGAGATGCTGATTATTTATAATAAAAAGCATCCTTGCTATGTACGTATAGATTAGAAATCTTATGGATATGTAGATAGCCCTGTCGCCCCATGGATGAAGATAGAATTACATTTGTACATTCATATGTAAAGGCCTTGTACTTGGTGTTCGAGGCATCGTGATAATGTTAGACGAAGCCAGATGTGTAAACAGATGTAGTTCCAGAGAAACTAATTCAACATTGTCACACACACAAATATGTGCAAAAGGTCACAGCAGCAATGTTATTGTGCAAAAGAGGACAATGTAAGAAATGAGTAGCTTCGCCACATGGGGCTAACACGAGGACATAACACTGGGCTGGCCCATGGACTACTGGAGAGCTCAATCATCCCCAACTCCAGGTTCTTAGCAACCTCAGCTTTGATGCTGGCCTTGACCTGGTCAGAAAACCTGTATATTTTCCTTTTGACAGGTAAGCTGTCACCAGTGTCCACATCATGGGGACACCATGTTATCAGACCTGAGGGTCAAAGTGAACACTCCAGCAAACTGCCTCAGTAACCGACGGCAGTTCCTTTGTTGCTGTTCTGGTAAGGCGGAGGAGAGCACTACTCCTTCCACACTTCCTTCCTGGGCATTGCAGGATAAGAGGTCAGGGAGAGGTTCACACTCTTCCTCCCCCCCATCTGTCTCCATCAGCATGATGAAGTCTGCCCTGTCATGATGCAACTTGAGCCTCTTCACATGGACGACGATGTGAGGGCTCCTTGGGGTACCCAAGTCCACAATATAGGTGACATACCCCTTTTTCCTCTATGATAGGGCATGGCCCAGTCCACTTCTCCTGTAGTGCTCTGGGTGACACAGGCTCCAACAACACATCAACAATCTTGGCTGGTATTCAACCATTGAGGACTTCTGGTCATACCAGTGCTTCACAAGCTCCTGGCTGGCCTCCAAATTCTTTTTCACCTTCTTTATGCTCTCAGCCATCCTGGTGCGAAGGCCAAGCACACAGTCCACTGTGTCCTGCTTGGATTCCTTGAGGGGTCTCTCCCAGCCCACTCTGCCCAAGCTTAGTGGACCCCTTACAGGGTGTCCAAAGAGTAGGTCAAAGGGACTGAAGCCAACTCCTTTTTGGGGGACCTCCCTGTAGGCAACTAGTAGGAATGGGTGAAGGATGCCCCGTCTTCTCCTGAGTTTCTCGGCAACCCCAGGATCATGCCTTTCAGGGCTTTGTTAAATCTTTCAACTAGACCATTTCCTTGAGGATGACAGGGAGCGGTGAACTTATAAGTCACACCGCACTCATACCACAAGGCTTTCAGATAGGCAGATATGAAACTCGTACCTCTCTGAGATCACCTCCTTGGAGGATCCAACCCTGGTGAAGATTCCAAGGAGGGCTCTAGCCACTGCAGGGACAGTGACTGTCCTAAGGGGACTAGCTTCAGGGTTTTTGCATTTGTCACCCCGAGTGGGATGGGTATGCCCAGACGTGGGTCCCGTGCTCCATGCCACTGGAATCAAGCTATCCTGGCTGAAGAGGGGTGAAACCCCGAAACCGGTCCTAGGATGCTTGTTTCCAGTCCAGGGAGGACCTGGCTTGGCAGTTCGGGCTGGACTGTTCCCATGAGGCACAGGGTCAAGACTGATTTGCATATGGCTGGGTTCAAACTGGAATGGCATGGTGAGCAAAAAACGATGGATTTAGGCCCAGATCTCTGTACTGGGGTGAATGTATGACATTGTTCTGCATTCTGTCCATCAACTGTTGTTTTTGCATTTGTCACCCCGAGTGGGATGGGTATGCCCAGACGTGGGTCCCGTGCTCTCCATGCCACTGGAATCAAGCTATCCTGGCTGAAGAGGGGTGAAACCCCGAAACCGGTCCTAGGATGCTTGTTTCCAGTCCAGGGAGGACCTGGCTTGGCAGTTCGGGCTGGACTGTTCCCATGAGGCACAGGGTCAAGACTGATTTGCATATGGCTGGGTTCAAACTGGAATGGCATGGTGAGCAAAAAAACGATGGATTTAGGCCCAGATCTCTGTACTGGGGTGAATGTATGACATTGTTCTGCATTCTGTCCATCAACTGTTGTTTTTGCATCAGGGTATCTGGTGGCATGATCCACTACCAGCAAGATACATCTATTCCCTGAGGCTGTTGGTGGGTCTAGGGGACCGTCAATGTCTACTCTCAAAGGGGAGGGAGCCACAGGTAGTGGTATCAGGGGAGCCTTTGGTTTCCCACTTGCCTTGACAATAGCTTGGCAGGTGGGGAAGGAGCGACAAACCTCCTTGAGATTCTCAGACTCAGAAAGAAGAAGCCGTCTTTGAAGGGCAAATGGGAAACACTTCGGAAAGTGGCTGCCCTATTGTGTAGGCAGACAAGCTGGCGCTTGAGAGAGGGAAGGGGAAGCCAGTTGCCAAACCAGTTTTCGAGGGGCCTATAGCCCCTTGGGTAGCCACACCTATGGGTTTGGCTAGGGAGCTTTGAATGCCAAGAGAAGGGTTCTGCCAAGTTGGGAGTGGGCAGAATGGTGAATCTTGTGATAGCCAGATGCCACACTTCCCAGAAAGTGGTCATTAGGAGGAAGGGAACCTAGTGGCCCATTGGCTACTTGACCGCGTCTACCCTGAGGGCACTTTCTGAGCACAAAAATGACACCCCTGGCACCCAGAGCTCAGATCTCGACTGGACTGGAAGGACCGAAGGGCTGCCCTGCTGGACCAAAGACCCGTCGAAGAGAGACTGCACCAACACCAAGCTGGTAGCTAGCAAAGCGGAAGGGACTGTGCCTATTAGGTCCTCTCACGGAGAAGACATTTCCATCGCCCAGCTGAAGCAAGAGACACCAAAGGTCAATTGGCTGACCTCCTGTTCGCAGTACAGGGGGGGCACAACAGCTGAAGAAGCCTGCTGTGGTAAGTTTGTAGCCCAGAATCTTCATAGGCTGCAGTGCATTACCAGAGACCAGGACCTGATGCTCAAAGTTGCACCAGAGTCTGCTGGACCCAAGAGAGTCTTTGGAGTGCAGCTTGGTCGCCAAGAAGAAGAGTTCTCACGAAGGGAAGAATTTGGGTATGACCGCAATACCGAGCGACTGGCAGCCCAGTGGCAACTGGACTTCTACCAGCTCCGAGAGGACTTCAAGAGACATTGACTCAGTGGCCAGGACCGCCACACCTCCTCCGAGGACTAGCAGCAGGAAGACCCCATTGACCTCATCACATTCACAGCATCTTGGAGCATCTTCGGAATTCTGTATCCCTCGCATCAGGACCACTTCAATAAGAACCTACAGCAAAGGATAATAGTGCCTGGAACTGACTAAAGACTGCTTCATCTGCTAAGGTAACTGTTTGAGGACATTACTGTTTCCCTATCAGAGCTGGTTGACGAAATAACTGTAACCGACTGCAATACAACTACTCAATGTTTCTGCTCAAAATGTTTCTAAGTGTCGAATTCGTTGAATTTGCCAATACTTGTTCATGGGTGAGTACATTTTTTTTCATATTTACTGTATCTGTTAAGATCTATATATCTCCAGAACCCTTTCGTTGGTGTCGAAAAATACATGAAAATACAATCTATTTTTATAAATTGGTGTCGGGTTTTGAATGTCTTGTTTTCTTCAATTGTTTTGGAATTGTATAAATGCTTTACACTTGTTCATATCTAAAAGCCTCGGTGCTCAGAGACACAGGTAACCAGGGATAAGCTGGAGGGTTTAACAAATGAAGCCTACTGGTCCTAAGTGGGTTGGTAAGTATTACACTGTAAGGTCACACAATCACACCATAAAATACACCAAATTTCCACACATAGTATATTTTTTCTTGTGTGTGTAAGAAATTAGTTACTTATCTGTAACTCCAGTTCTTCATCATTGATATCTTATATATTCACTTGCTTGAATCACTCCCTGTAGTCAGGCTGGGAATTCCCGTTACATTAATATTGCAGGAAACAGCATAAAAATATACAGCATACAATATACAATGCAAAAGGGCCATAATCCTGAAGAACAAGTTACTTACCTTCGATAACGCCTTATCTGGCAGAGACTATCTAGCTGCAGATTCCTTACCTTAGAATTATACCCAGGCATCAGACTGGATCCGGAAATGTTTCTTGAGCAGTACCCCTGCGCGTAGAGTAGGTGGTGCCATTCGGCTCCATGTGGCATTGTCGGTGCCGGATGTGATGTGCACAGTACCTATATAGGCTCCAGTTCAACACGCCGACATCAGTTACTTTTCGCGACTTTCCACACCAGAAGCGTGGATCCACGAAGCACACTGACCAATTGGTGTGGAAAACTAGGGCCCTGAAAGGGAAAAGCCCAGTCGCTAGAAATCTGTTAACAGAGCAGGGAGGATGGGTGTGCAAGCAAGGAATATGCGGCTAGATAAAGTCTCTACCAAAGAAGGCGTTACCGAATGTAAGAAAGAAAATGTGTTACTTACCTGTAACTGAAGTTCTCCAATATTGGTATCTTTCATAGATTCACATGCCAGAATCATTCCCCCTCAGCAAACTGGGAGTCCCACGGAACCATAGTAAAGCAGTATGGAATAGTACCATAGCCTATCATGGCAATGCAAAGTCGGTTTAATAGTCTATCTATGTCCTTTTTAAAAAAGGACCAAACTTGAACTATAACCAATCAGGCAACAGCACCCTCTAGCACACTCCCATCAGACGCTGAGTCCCTCAGATTTTCAAAGCGCAAGATAAAAGTGGCTGCATGCAAGCAATATTCAACCCTGACGCCTTTCGGCGTAACTGCCTTGATCACAGGTGAGTCAACTCCACAGGCCACAAGTACTTTTTAAATTCATTATCATGTGCTCAGTAGTGAATACTGCATGTTCCATAATACTTTGCAAACTGCAGATAAATGTAAATATTGCCGCATAGCATCCCTTACTGCAGTGCCAAATTAAATGATTTGCACGGGGATAAAATGTTCCATTTGAAAGGTCTCATGAAGCAAATACATCACATTGCTGCTGCATACAAATTACATCATGAATGCTGGGAATCCGGATCGCAACAAGACGAGGTGAGAGGCTCGCTTCTCTCCCTTTCTCACCTCCGATAAGGAAAATGTCAGGGCAATCCGTTGATCCATCCAGAAGCTAGCGGGTCATGCCCCCCCTTTTCAAACAATCCATCCAACAACCTCCATCCAGGGGGATCCCCAACCCTGAAAGGCAGCCTTGGCTAAACAGGGACCGGAGATTCCAATGATACAATCCAAAACAAGAGAAAGGCGCCAAAGCCTAGTTCCAGATAAACAGCAGCATTTATTTCACAGATAAAAGTGGCTGTATGCAAGCAATATTCAACACTGACGCGTTTCGGCATAGCTGCCTTGATCACAGGTGAGTCAACTCCACAGGCCACGAGTACTTGTGGCCTGTGGAGATGACTCACCTGTGATCAAGGCAGTTATATGTAAACAAAAGCAGCTCTATATGCATTCATATCAGTGAAAATAATCCGTATAAGAGGAGACAATCAAACAGTATGTAATGGTATCATATACATTAGTAAAACATACATCAGGTGCAGTTACAGAGGCTCACCTCATTGGAACAGATGACGCAAAACCGCCTGTCCTACGGCCCCATCACTTCTCTGTGCCAATTCTAGGCAGTAGAGCTGCGTGAACGTGTGGGTGCTCTTCGACGTTGCAGCACAGCATATCTTCTCCAGCAGGACGCCTGCAAACAGAGCAGCTAAGTAGATACTGCCCTTGTTGAGTGTGCCTTCGCTCTTGTTGAGAGTGGCTTGCCCGCTTTGCTTTGACAAAATTGTATGGTGGCAGAAATCCATCTTGCGATGGTAGCTGCGTACCTTTATGAGAGAGTCCGTAAGAAACCGAGCACTGATCAGCCTTTCGGAATTGCTTGGTGCAATGGAGATACATTTTAAGACAACGCTTAATGTCCAAAGGGTGGTGAGACCTTTACGCAGGAAATTCCGGATTGGGGAAGAAAGTGCGCCATATAATAGGTTAATTGAGATGGCATGGAGAGGGAACCTTGGGGATGAACCTTGGATTTGTTCTGAGAAGCACATAATCATCAGTGAAGTGTAGGAATGGTTCCTGAATTGTAAAAGCCTGAATTTCGCTGACTCTTCTAGAAGACGTGAGAGCCAACATTAGAGCAACCTTCCACGTGAGAAATTTCAGATCTTCCTTGTGAATGGGCTCAAATGGAGGCTTCATGAGCTGTGAGAGAACTACGTTGAGATTCTATTCTGGGGGCGGAGCTCTTACTGGAGGAAATGCTCTGAACAAGCCCTTCATAAATTGTTTGACTATTTTTATTGAACAGAGAGAAGGAGAAAGAGCGGAAAGTCTGTATCTTGAAATTGTGGCCAGGTGAACTTTGAACAGATGGATGTACCAATCCTGATCTGGCTAGGAAGAGTAGGTATGGCAGGATCTGCTCAGGTGACACTTCCAAGGGATGCAGGTTAGATTGCCAACACCATAAGCAGAATCTTTTCCATTTCAACCTCTATGTCTTGTTTGTTGATTCGGCTCTTTCCTTGGCCAAACTGTCTCCACAGTCTTGAGGGAGATATACATCTCAGAATTTGTTCAATTTAGGAGCCATGCATTTAATTGGAGAGAGATTGGTTCCGGGTGCAGGATCTGGCTGTTGTTCCTCATCAAGAGGGTTTGGCTCTTGGGTAGGCAGGTTGGAGTCTGAGAGCAGCAGGAGCTTTCTAAACCAATGCTGCCTGGGTCATTTGAAAGCTATTAGAATGAGGCAACCGTGCTCCATCTCCATCTTGGTGAGGATCCTCAGCAGGAGAGGGAAGTGGTAGAAGCGTATGCATAAATCCCAGACCATCTCATTGAAAGGGCACCCCCTGACCCTGGGAACGGAAATCGACTGGCATAGAACTGTCATATGGCATTCTTGTCTGTCGCAAAAAGATCCAATGCTGGTTTGCCCCAGCGTGAGAAGATCTTGTCCAACGCCAGCTGATTCAACTCCCACTCATGACAACTGTCTCTGGTTCTGCTGAGAGTGTCCGTCAAGGTGTTGTTCATACCTGACACGTGCTCGGCTTTTAGAGATATGTTGTGGGCTGTAAGCCAGCTCCAAAGGTCTTGAGACTCCTGAGAGAAAGAGAAATTTAGTTCACCCCCCTTGTTGATATAATACATGCTGATCATATTGTCCGTACGGACCAGCTCAAAGGCTCCTGCTATTGTAGGCAGAAAGGCTTGAAGAGTGAGAAAAATCACTTTGAGCTCTAGACGATTGATCCCTGGATTTGCAGATCCTGCAAATGGCCTCCCCAGCCCTCCAAGGAGGCGTCGGTCATTATGATGAATTCCGGCATTGAAGGAAGGAATTTGAGGCCTTGTGAGAGATGAGATTCTTGAGACCACCACGCTAGTGTATCCTGCATCCTTGGGTAATGTTGATTAAGTCCTCGAAGGAGCCTTCCAAATTGATCCATTGCATCTAGAGCTCCTCTTGCAGTGGCCTCATTTTTAGCCGTGCCAGCAGGACCAGGTATATTGCAGAGCAGATCATGCCAAGGAGTGAACTGAACATCCGCACTGAAATGGACCTTCTTTTGGCGATCTTTAGGTCCAGGTTTGATAATCCTTGTTGTCTGTCTTGTGACAGATAGGCCATGTTTCTGGTGGTATCGAGTTTGGCACCCAAAAACATCCTAGTTTGACTTGGGATGGTCGCGGATTTGGGGTAATTCACTGTGAGGCCTAGCCTGTGAAACAGTGAAAGGCAAGCCTTGGTAGCCTTGGAGGCTTGTTGCGGTGTGGAGGCTATTAGCAGTCAGTCGTCTAGGTAGGGGAATACCTGATGTCCTTGCTTGTGGAGTGTGGCTGTTACCAGGGAGAACATAGAATAATGAAGGATGAAGAAGGTTGTGTTGCACTCAAATCTTAATTCAAACTTGAAAAAGGTTCTAGTGTTTTTATTAAAACCTTGTATGCACACTGTGATGTGGCTCCACCCTAGCCCTGTATGTGTATATTGTCGAGATTGCTAGAACCTAAGTTCTAGACACTGTGTGCGCACCGGTGTCCCAAAAAGGGGCTGCTTGCTAATCTTATTTTGTCAAACTTTTACATGAACATAAACAGTTAGAAATAACAAAGAATTGTAACATGAAGTTAGCTGGATGAATCAAATTTTAATCCAGTCAATTTTGTTTAAATGGCAAATTCTTGACATGAATCTTCCATGAATCGCACCGGGAGTTTTTGGGCAGACAGAAAGCATAATGTGTTCGATATCCGCACATGCAGGCACATGAACGAAGGATGTGGTTGCTGAAGGATTCCCCTCAAACACTAGGTAGTCGGGAGTTACCTGCATTGCACTAAGTTTACTGAGCCCGAGGTGGGGGGAGGGGGAGGTTGGGGGGGATGTTGACAAATAGTGTTTACATACGCATGGTTGAGATAATAGTTTGATGTCTTGTATGTAATGTACACAATGTCACTAATTATTTGAAATGCCAATAAAAACATATTTAAAAAACAAATGAATCTTCCATGAAAAAATTATCAGAATGTTCACTTGTAGCTGGCAATTCAGTCCAACCCAATGCATTTCGGGTCAAAAAGGATCCTTTATCAGGGGTATCTCTTAGATGCCAGTTCCCGGCTTGTTCCAAAATTAAGCATATGGCATCATCTCCGCCGATACAAACGACGTAATGAGATTTGCTGAAAGGACTCCTCCGTAACAGAGTCTGTGGCGCGCCGCGCCACAAGTGTCTGGCAGACTGAATTGCTAGACATCTTGTCTAGGCTGAGGATGCGGGTGGTATTCGTAGTGTTAATAATGCCACCTAGGAGGGGCATAGTAAGATTGATAGTACTGCTCTTCGTCATCATCTTTCTCCTGGTATTTCACCCGAAGTCTTGAAGGTCTGTGTGTATCCCCAAAAAGGCCCATCGTCTTCTGATTCTTCTAAGTCCAATAAGTGACTGGGTAGCAAAGGTGAGACCTTGCTTGGAGAGGTCACTTCAGGCCTTAAAGCAGTTTTTGTTATTTTTGTAATTGTAATCGTCATCAGTGGTCCCCTTGATGATGTGAAGGTAAACTGAGGTGTCAACAGTAAGAATTCCCTTGTCAATGGTGCTGCAGTAGATGAGGTTGCCGTCAACAGAGCTATTGTCAATGGCGCCACTGTCGACGGGGTCTTCGTCGAAGGTGTAGTCTAAGTGAATTCCACCATTGACGGTGATTTAGTGGAGGAAATCACCTTGGTCGACGGAATAGAAGTATGAATAGCTGTAGTCGATGTCCTCGATGACGATGGCCTCGTGGATGAAACTGTGGTGATGGTCGCTGTTGATACCAGTGTCGACGGTGATGTCATCAGCGACGGTGTTCTGAGATGATTGTTTCACCCTCAACGTTGACGGTTCTGAGGAGGGAGAATGTTTTCGCTCCCCTTTCTTCACAGACTAAGTAGAGGGTTGGAAGGAGTCCGCCCCTGTGGAGATGAGCTTGAGTTTCTCCTTTCTCAGAGGGTCCTTAAGATGTACCTACCTTTAAGGCCTTTCTACTCTCCTCAGAAGCCCCATGGTCAGAGAATCTTGACCTTTGTGGGGTCTTGCAGATGAATCATTGTCCTCAGAAGAGCTGAATTTTTGGGATTTGGACTTCTGTAGCCACAGAAGTAGCCTTCCCTCTCTGTTTCTCAAGGTTTTAGAAGACAATGTGTGATAAATCTTGCTCTCCTTTACCTGATGTTGAGGGTAGAGGCAATAGAGACAGTCTTTCTTAGAAGACTCAGACTTTGCAGATGTAGAAAAGTTGGAATATACTGGAAAAATCTGAGCCGAGCTCAGGGAGACTCCCTTCACACGAAGTGCGGAAGAAAATCTGAGGGACTCAGCCTCTGTTGAGAGAGTTCTAGAGGGTGCAGTCACCTGATTGGTTATAGTTCAAGTTTGTTCCTTTTTTTTTAAAAGACATAGATAGGCTATTAAACCGCCTTCGCATTGCCATTATAGCCTATTGTACTATTCCATACTGCTTTACTATGGTACCGTGGGACTCCCTCTTCGACGACGGGGAATGATTAAAGCATGTGAATCTATGAAAGATCCAATTCTGGAGAACTTGTTCATCTGATCAAGCCTTCTAGCCGCAGATTCTTTACTTTAGAATAGATACCCAAGCAATACCTCCCCGGAGATGGGTCTGTGGACCAATTTTACACGGGGAAGTCCTGCAGGGCCGAACAGGCAAAATGTCCATCTCTAGGGACCTGACTGCCCAGGCAGTAGTGTTTGGTAAACGTGTGCAGGGAAGCACACGTTGCCGACTAGCAGATGTCCAGGATTAGAACTCTGCATGCTAACATAGGGATGACAGCTTTAACTCTGGTGGAATGAGCACGTAAACCTTCAGGGGGTTACTTCTTAGCCAATGAGTAGCAGATCTTTATACAGAGAATGATCCATTGAGAGATGGTCCACTTCTGCAAATCCTGTCATTTCTTTGCTCCGAAATACCCCAAGAAGAGTTGGTCATCCACTCGAACTCTCATGTGCGGTCAAGGTAGAACGACAATGCTCTTTCTGGGTCCAGGCAGTAAAGTCGCTTTTCTTCCTTGGAGGGATAAGGCTGAGCGTAAAAAGTAGGCAGAGTGATTGTTTCACCTACATGAAATGGAATGACCACTTTCGGAAGAAAGGCAGCACTCGTACGAAGCACCAGTTTGTCTGGGTAGATGTTCAGGTGAGGAGGCTTGGATGACAAGGCCTGAAGCTCACTGACCTTCGGGCCAGATGTTTCTGCTACCAGGCAGGCAGTCTTGATGGTAAGGAGCCTGAAAGGACAGGTGTGCAAGGGCTCGAAGGAAGTGCACATCAGGAATGTCAGAACCCCATTAAGGTCCCACTGAGGCATAATGAAGGGAGGTAGGAGGAAACATTTGTTGCAAACCTTTCAAAAACCCATGTTCAATAGGGTATTGGAAAAGGGAAGGTTGGTCAGGCAACCGCAGAAAAGCAGATATTGTAGAAAGATATCCCTTAACAGTGCCTAGAGCAGAGACCTGCTGGGCAAAGGAAATAGCAAACAGAAGAACCTGAGAAAGGTGAGCAGAAAGAGGGTCAACATGTTTCTCTGCACACCATGCCACAAACCTGCCCCAACGGCGCACATATACCATTTTGGTGGAGGGGCGCCTGCCTGCCAGAATAGCACTGCCGACTTTGGGCGGAAGGTCGAAAGCTGTCAACTGTAGCGGCTCAATCTCCATGCAAGAAGGCAGTGCATTGACAGGTTCAGGTGGAGAATCATACCCTGCTGCTGCAATAGAAGATCCTCCTGAACAGGCAGCCTGATCGGAAGACTGATGGCCCCGCTCAACCTCACGGGATACCAGTCTCTCCTTGTCCAGTCACGAGCCACAAGGATTACTTGGGCCCAGTCATTCCTGATCTTCTTGAGAACTCGGGGCAGGAGTGGTATGGGCAGAAAAGCGTACAGAAGGCCTGAGCTCCACTCAAGACTAAAAGCATCTCTGAGCGAGAGCTTCCTTGGAAAGTCCAGCGCTCAGAACTGCTGACAGCGCATGTCCTTGCCGGCGGCAAACAGATCTAACCAAGGATCTCCCCACTGCTGAAAGAGTTTGCACCACCTCCAGATGGAGACGCCATTCGTGATCTGCGAAGCATCTGCGGCTGAGTTTGTCCACGCTGGCGCTCAGGGAGCCCGCAAGATGTTGAACCACCAGGCATATGCCCTGCTGTTCTAGCCATGTCCAGAGATGCAGGCCCTCTTGACAAAGGGTCCACAACCTCACTCCGCCCTGTTTATTGCAGTAGCACATGGCGGTGGTGTTGTCTGTGAATACTTGCACCAGCTTTCCCTGGATGGAGTGGAGAAAGGCTTTTGATACCAAATGGATCGCTCGCAGCTTCAACAGGATGATGTGGAGTCCGGATTCTGCCAGAGACCAGAGTCCTCTGAGCTCCACCTCTCCCAGATGGCCGCCCAATCCAAGAAGTGACGCATCTGTCACTACTGTCAGATCTGGTGAGGGGGAAGGGTGCGGGGTCTGCCGCTGACCCAATCAAGGTTCGTTAACCACCACAGCAGTTCTTTTGCAGTTACCTCCGGGATCGGGACCATGTCGCAGAGATTACCCCGATGCTGTGCCCACTGGAACTTTAGGTCCCACTGCAGAGCCTGCATATGTCAATGGGCATGTGTCCCCAGCAGGATGTAGGAGGCCATGAGGCCCAGTAGCCTCAATCAGCCTCACCGGAATCCAGGATAGAGGCAGAAACATCAGTATCATAGCCTGAATATCCTGGACTTGCCGTTTGGAAGAATAGACCCAAACCTGCAAAGTGTCCAGAACAGTTCAGATGAAAAGGAGCATCTGAGAGGGAGTCAGGTGTGACTTCGGCATGTTGATAGTGAACCCCAGCGAATGCAGAAGGTCTGCCGTAGTCTGGAGGTGGGAGAAGCCAGTCTGGGGCGAGCCCGTCTTTGACAGCCAGTCATGAGATAGAGAAAGATTGGCACCCCTAATCTCCGCAGATAAGCTGCAACCACCACCATCACGTGAACACCCGAGGGGTGCTGGTGAGGCCAAAGGGTAGCACAGTGAACTGAAAGTGCTTGTGGCCCACTGCGAACCGCAGGTAACGCCTGTGGTCAGGCAGGCCTGGAATATGAAATTATGTGCCCTGCAAATCCAACCCTACCATCTAGTCTCCTGAGTCCAGAGCAGACAGGACCTGAGCAACAGTGACCATTTTGAACTTCTTATTCTTGAGGAAGAAGTTGAGAGAACGCAGGTGGAGGCACAAGGCAGTAAGGGGAATAACAACCATGAACCACCTCTGGCATTGGCACTCTCTCTATGGCTCCTTTGGCCAAAAGAGCCTTCACTTTCTGGCGGAAAAGGGATAGGTGGTCCTCTGTCAGCCTGTCGTAAGTAGGTGGCATGCAGGAAATTGCCACTTTTTGACATGGTCACCCCCTCTGTTTGCTTACTGATGTTGTTTATTGGTAGTGTACTGGGTCCCTGCTAACTAGGCGCCAGTGCTCTTTGCCTAAAATCAAGACAAAATGCTTAATTGTAACCCAATTGGCAAGGACTCTACCACCCTTACAAGTCCCTGGTAAATGGTAGCCCTGGTACCCAGGGCATGGGTACTAAAGAGGGTCCCTAACGGCTGCAGCATGTATTATGCCACCCAAAGGGAACCACACAAAAACTACATGCTGACTGCATTGTGGGATGCGTAAATGGTGCAAGCCATTCCGAAAACACGACATTGCCCTCTCCCTGTGAGCAATGCCCAAGTACACTGCATTTACTATATGTAAGTCGCCCCTACACCAGGCCTTAGAGCTCTAAGGCAAGGAGCATTAAATTACATGTGAGGGCACATCTGCTTGAATAGATATGCCCCTGTGATGTCTAGCTCCATTGCTAGACATTGCATGTGATCAAGAAGTCATTTTTAAAGGTATGTACTAGGCACTGGCCATTTACGAATTGCCCAGATACATAATGGCTTCACTGAAAATACTGATGTTTGGTATCTAACATCTTGTCTTAATAAAGCCGTAGTGATGTCAGTATCAGATTTATGAAGACATGCACCCAAGGGCACATTAGAGGTGCCCCCTATAACCCTACTAGTCACTTAGTGTGTTGGCTGACTGACATCGTCCAGCCTGCCACCACAGATGAGTTTCTGACCTCCTTCAGATGAGAGCCTGTGCTCTCAGAGGCCATGAACAATGCCTGCGCAGCTGAAGGTGATCATACCTCCTCCTCCTCCATCAGGATGGCTAGTGAATTTGTCATATCAAAGACAAAGGCTTAAAAACCTCTGCAGCATTTGATATGCGACCACAGCTTCCCCCAGACCTGGGAAATGCCATCCTCCTGCCCTAAGGGCCATTTGGCACCAGAGCAGGCAGGAAATTAGATATTCAGGAGGCATGCTTCACTTACAGGCTATTCACACCCCCTAAGGTGAGCTACCTGAAGTGCACAGCCAGAGAAGGGTTTCACCTTCTTGTTTTGGTGAACATAGAGAATTCTGGGTCAGGGTTATGCCCACTCCCCATGAGAAGTGGGCATATGGGGGTCTAGTCACCCTAGTGGTAGGTAGCCCATTGGCTTCTACCATATACTCCCCTCAAAGCACCTAAATGTAGTATTTAGGAGTCCCCCCAACACCAGAGAGACAGATTTGTCTATCAGGGAACAGAAGGAGGACAAAGAAGAGCCGTCACCACAAGAACTGAGGCCCTACCCCATTCTCAGCACAAAATCCTGCCTGGCTGCTGATACCTTGATAATCACAAAGACCCGACCCGTCCAAAAGCTGTGCATCCTCCCCAACACTTGGAGGACTGTCCAGCACTTCATCAACTATCTAGCTTCCCCCTTGGGGTGGAGGAGCCATCCCCCTGTATCTGCAGGCAACAACCGCACTTGTTCGGTACATTGTGTCGTTGCCCATCGGGCCCACCGAGGGAGAAGCATGTGAGGAAGAAGTTTTCATGGCTCTAGGAAGTCGCCTGTCTCTCTGCCGAGTTTCAAGACACTAGGCCCTCCAGGAGTCCTCCTGCACCAATACCCTGATTACTGGGGACCTTGCATCTAATAAGGCTTGTTTGTGGCCTACACGGACACCACCGCCACAGAAACTGACCTGCACGACGAGGGACTTCAGGACCAACAAGATCCACAACCAGAGTGGCCCTGCTGTCTTATTTTTCCTCCCTCTGCAGGTGACTTGAGAACCATGAGAGACTCAAACACAAGTGGCCGGCCAGCCAAACACCTCTGCACCCGAGCCCGGGTTCTCAACTCCTGACTGTCCCCTTGGCCTAGGAGCCCTCATGACCTGAACCCCCCCACCCCCTTGCAGCCTCTTTGTTTTAGGTACCATTGTCTTTACCAGTGTAGCGCTCGAGGCTACCATCCCAAACAGCACCTCTGCATCCGGACACCCCAGGACAGGTAAATCCAAACTGCTGGTGGTTTTTTGGAACTTTTCTCTTAAGTGCTAACATAACATTACCGCGTTCGAGGCATATACCTCAAAAACAGTTATTCAAGCATTTTTACAGTTTTCTTGTAAAATCAATAACTCTAAAAGTACTTATCCAATTCCAAAGGCTTTGGTGTCTAAATTCATATAAAAATCTGTGTTATTTTTATTAAGTGGTCTCACATTTCTTTTTGAGTGTGTGTCTCAATTATTGACTCGGTGTGTACAACAAATGCTTAACACTCCCCTCTATTAAGACTAAGCTGTTTGATCACACTGCCACAAATAGAGTACTTGAGAGTTATAAAGAAAGCCACTGTAAACCAATAAGGGTCTTCTGGACTTTTTGCATGGTGTGCCCTTACATTGGCCCACCACATAAAAAGCCAGCTTCCTACACCGTTCCAGTATCATTGGCAAATACTGAATGGGTTTTCAGCCTCAAAGTCCACAAGGGCTCTTGAAATGCACATGTGCTTGTACTAAAATGGCAAGGTTTTCAGATGAATGTATTGTGTTTACTTAATTTGGCCTATATATAAATATATCTAAATCTATTACAGCCGAGTTATGGTCTATGTAAAGAAATGTGAAATAAATACCAGCTGCAGTGTCTTTTTGCTTGTGACAAAAATAAATGTGGATAAATACAGATAAAATTAGCACAATAAAACATGGATATACAATGGAAAGTTCAAAAAATAAATACCATAAAACCAGGAACCCTATTTATAATGTATACTGATTGATATTCTGATTCAAGCATGTGAATAAATAAAAGATCAAATGTTGGAGAAGAAATTACTTACTTGTAACTCCAGTTCTCCAACATTGCTATCTTTTATATATTCACATGTGACCCTCCCTACTCCCCGGTCAGAGGACGAAGGAAAAATAGTTTTCCCTCTTTATTTATGTAGAATATTCAGTTTAAACTGAAAATTGGGAGCCTTAGTTATAAATTACAATGAAGCAGGCTCACCCTTAATGAAACCGGTTTCCCAGAATTGCTTGTCCCACTGCTGCATCAGCTTCTGTGTCCACATCTAGATAATAGTGATTTGTGAACGTATGCCTGCTCCTCTAGGTGGCTGCATGGCAGATGTCCTTTAAGGACATGGTAGCATAGAGGGCCGCAGTTGAAGCCATGCCCCTGGTGGAATGCGCCCTCACATTTCCATGGAGGATGCTTGGCTTTGGAATGAAAAAGTGATGCAGGCTGAAAGCCAACAAGCTATCCCTTGTTTGGGCAGGGCTGGACCTTTTCCATGGTTGAATAAATGACACAAACATCTTTCTGCTGTTGAAGATTGGTTTGGAAAGAAAGATCTTAGAATGACAGGTTAATTTGGGTGAAAGTCAGTTGGAACCTTTGGAATGAATTTAGGGTTGGTTCTGAGAATCACCCCGTCTTCCTGAACTGGCGAAAAGGCTCCCTGATGGTGAATGCTTGAATCTCTCCCACTTTCCTGGCAGATGTTAGAGATAGGAGAAGTGCTATTTTCCAAGGAACAAAGGTTAAGTCTCCTTTATGTATAGGCTCAAAAGGAAGTAACATTAGAAGACTGTATTAAGTTCCCGTGGAACCGGAGGACGCCACAGAGGTGGAAATGCTCTGAAGAGCCCTTTCATAAACTTTGGGAAAACAGAGTAGACGTTGATATATCAGTTCTAAATTTCAAGATTGCAGCAAGTTGGACCCTAATTAAAGGATATTGGAGTCCATTCTTGGCTAAATTTAACAAATATGGAAGGATCTGAATCTGTTTTATTTGAAGCGGATGATGACCACTATTCCTGCACCAGACACAGATATGCTTCCATTTAGCGTTGTAAGTCTTATTAGTCTCTGGAGCCTGCATCAGGATAGGTTTACATTCTTGCAGTAGATCTAAATGACCAAATTCTAGGTGATCAGGTACCATGCTGTCAACTTCAGCGACTGGGGATTGTGGTGGTGAATCTCTCCATGAGGTCTGTAAAGTATCCTGGAATACATCTTCAGAGGAATGGCCGGACGTGCTGATAACTGCAGTAGCTCGCTGTACTAATACTGGCAAGGTCGCGCCAGTGAAATGAGGATCAGGGTGCAATGGTCTATCTTCGCCTTCTTCAACACCCCAAGGATCAGGGGAAAAGGAGGGAAGACGCAGGCAAATATCTTGGACCAACTAATCGAAAGAGCATTGCATGTCGTCCCTGGATGCCAGAATCTGCTTGCGAAGTATGGGCTTTTCTGTTGTTCGAAGTGGCTTGATTGATTGTAAGGTGACCCCATTAATTGTAAATGTAATCCACCTGTGTATGTTCTAGTTCCCACTCGGGGCAATCCGACATTTGCCAACTGAGTGCATCCACTTGATTGTTCTGGCAGATGTTCCACAGCAATGTCTATCTTGTGATAAATAGCCCAGTTTGGACCATGTTCCTTCTTGCTTGGCTATGTAAAACATGGATGTTGTGTTGTGTATTCTGACTAGGACTGTTTGATCTGCCAATCTGGGGAGGAACACTTGTAAACCTAGTCGTATGACACGGAGTTCCAACGCATTAACATGAAGCTTCTTCTCTACATCTGTCCAGAGGCCTAGGTTGGAAGTTCTTGCAGGTGAGCTCCCCATCCGTCCAGTGCCCAATCGGACCTGCAGGACCCCCCCCAACGCTTGAGACCCTCATGGGTGAGTAGTCGCGATTGAATGATGGGCTCATCCGTAATTAGTATTAGCGTTTGTTATCTGGGGAAAAGAAAGGCCTGCATTTAGGTTTGCTGGGATCCTTCACTACATTAAAGTTTGCTTCAAGTACTTGGTGACATGGACCGTATTTTCCCATGATCATCTGTTTCCATTGCAAATCCAGTTCATTTTGGGCAGGTCTCATACAGAGCCCGCAAAATGGTCTATACAGGATGCCATCAGTCCAACAGGGTCTTGTATTGCCTCAATGTGGTGAATTGTTTTCCAGCAATACTTCGCTACTGTCTGCAACTTTATCGCCCTTTCCGCTGACGGAAAAGCTTGTTCGAACTGTGTGTCGAGTATCACTCCCAGAAATCTGATCTTTGTCTGGGGATCCAACAATCTACAGAAGAGACTGATGCAGGCATTCGTATTAATAATCAAGAATGGGTATGGATTTGGCAGACTTGCGAGGTTGCCCTTTAAAGTCATAAAAAAACATGGTTGACCTACTGATGTCATTGGTAGTTTGAATCCCTTGACAGCTCTTTATATGAAATTTAGAGATATCTTTAGAATCCTGTGGATTCGGTCTATCATCCTTTCCACTTGGGACAATGAACTCCTTTCTGCTATTATCTTGTCACCCATCGTCTTGTGGAAATTCACCCTCCTGCTCATCCGAATATACTGAACCATTAGAGCCAACATCATCCATGTCCTCTCTGTGAACAGATCTGGATGATGGTTTTCTTGGCTGTGGAGGAGGAGGTAGTAGCAATGGCTGCAGAGGTGGAACTGGTAAAGGAGAAGATGGAGGGGGTGGCAAAATGGGTGTTGCACGTAACACCATTTTCAAATTATCAGATGATTGCTGTGGTAATAACTTAGTGAAAATATCCTGTTGTAACTTTGATTAAAAGGGCCATCAGTACTTGAAACACATCTGGTTTCCTATAATATCTTGATGGTTTCGATCTCATCTATTTGAGTAGTTTGAGACATATTCTTGCTTATAAACACATTTTTGTAGGACAATCATCCTCCATTTCGCCTCCAAAATCTGAAACATAACTTACATCCAATTGAGTTGGGCTGCAAGCAGTCATGAAGGCATAATCACTAGCCTCCTCTTTTTGCTCTGATTGCAATATTTGAGCTGGAGGTAAGCTTGATACCGTTAATGGTGAAAAAACATCTCCTTCTAAAGTCACTGGTGACAGCCATCAACTGAATCCTCGTTGGCGATTTCGCCATTGACAGAATGGGTGTTGTCAACAAAGTTCTCGTCATCGACCATGCCTTTGAAGAGGAGTCTTTGGAAGACTACTTCATCACTACAGGTTGTTCGTCTCTACGGTATCTCAAGGTATGCTAATTCTCCGAATTACCAGATAAAGGTAGCTGCAAGCGCCCTACCAAATAACAAATGCTCAGGAAACTGTACAAATCTCTTGTGCGCTTCCTTTCTGGAAGTGCTTGGAGCCCCACTTTTCACAGAATCCTCCCTTGAAGAGAAGGGCATTTCCTTTAGAATTAGGAAAATTCTATTTGCCCATAAGGAATAATACCACCCTCCTTTCTCGGTCCTTAAGAGGTTTAGTTGGAATAGTCTTACAAATATTGCAGTCTGACAGCTTATGATAGGATAAAGGCAATAACTACTCTAAAAACACAGATCATGTGTAAATATTGTTACCACAAGATGAACAAGGTTTAAACAGACTTCTTTTCTCTGTCAGCTATGACGTCAGTTGGTTATCAGGGCAAGAGGTCTCCCTGTTGCAGAAAATAGTAATCTTTGCTAAAAACAACACAGAACGTCATTGCTGAAGATAGGGCAGGTTCAAACCTAGGGCAGACAAAAATAGTAATTTCCGGTTCACTGAAATGTCAGAGTAGAACTCTTTCAAGAGACTCTCTCACACCCAAATTGTGGTAGAAATCTGAGCTATGGTGGCCCTCTAGGGAGCTTAAGCATCTACGTCATTGGCTGAAGTTTGGGTTCTTTCGAATTAAGCGGTTGTGCTACACCAGGTACTATGTTTCAAGCCTATGGCCCTTTTGAAATGTATGCTGTATATTTCTACACCGTATACTGCTATATTAATGTACTGGGTGTGAGGAAATGGGGTGTATTATATTGTGTGCTTGTGCGATCTCATTGTGTATAAATACACTCTGGTCCAGTAGGTTTTGTCTGCCAAACCCTCAGCTCAACTCTGGGTAGCTGTGGCAGCAAGGCTTATACAGAGGAACAAGTGTTAAGCATTTAAACAGCACTAAAACATGAAGAAATAGACAATGCTCAAGAAATCAAACAATTTATAAAAATAGAATGTATTTTAATAAAAGTTTAGACACTAGAACGAAAAAGATCTACCAGTGGGTTTCGAAGATATAGATTTTACATGCAACAAAAATTTTAATCAATTTCACTCTACCATGAACAAGCCTTGGCTAAGTCAACAAACTAGACACTTAGAAATGTTTTCAATGCAGTCGGTTAGAAGTACTTGGGGTGACCAACTCCAGCAGGAAGCTAGTCAGGGGGACCAGCAAGGTCCTTAAGAACAGCTACTTTCCCAGGAGAAGCAGTCCTTCAGGGGTTCCAGGCACGTTACCCACATTGCAATGGATTCATATGTAGTGGTCCCGTAGCAAGGGATGAAGGATGCTGTGGATATGACGCAGTTCACTTAGTGTCCCTGCAGGGATTCCTCAGACCACGAAGGGATTGAGGGGGCCCTGGTCGCATGGTCAATGTCCCTCGCAGTCCTCTCGTTGCTTGCATAAGTCTAGTCATCACTGGACTACTGGTCGCCCGTTATTGCTGTCACAGGCCAATCCTTCCTGTGTCAATAACTTGCCATCTGAGGGTCCCAGCAGCCTTCCCAGGCTCAGAGAACTTGGGTGCAACTCTGTGCATTGGGTCTCGGTCCCTGGTGCTGCATGGCAGCAGTGGTACCGACTTGAAGACATTGGGATACCAACTTGTCCCAGCAGGCTTCTTCAGCTGTTTTATCCCTGTGCTGCAAACAGAAGGCCAGTCAGCTGGCCCTTGGCGTTCTCTTGGCTTGACTGGGCTCTGAAGACGGCTTCTCCCTGATCAGGACATGGCAGGCACAGTCCCTCTCTTCACTAGTCACCAGGTGCAGTCCTCGGAGTAGCTTCTCTTTGCTGGTCCCTTGGTGCAGTCCTTTTTTCCTGTGGTCCTTCTACAGAGTCGACCAAGATCTGAATGCCCTCCTTATGCTCGGAAAGAGCCCTCAGGTCAGGATGCGATTGGTAGCAAAAGGGCTACCAGGTTCCCTCCAACCTGGTGACCACTTTCTGTGGAGTGTGGCATCTGGCTATTGCTGGATGCACCATTCTGCCCACTCCCAAGATCCCTCTCTGGGTATACAGAGCTCACTAGCCAACCTCCGTGGTGTGGCTACCTCAGGAATACACACCCCTGGTGAAAACAGTTTGGCAACTGTTTTCCCATTTGCTCCCCGTACCAGCCTTTCTACCTCAACAATGGGGCAGCCCTCCCACCTGGTGTCCCACATCTGCTTTTCAAAGGCTGTTTCCCCTTTGAAGCCTGTCTTTTGCATCTAACACCTAAGTGGATTCCTGCAGGAGGAAGGGGATCCCTCCCTGGCCTGCACTCCCTCATTGTTCTCCTTCCTGAGTCCTAGGCACGTCTCTCCAAGAAAGGCAGAAAGCGGTCTCATGGAACAGGCTCCATGTGGGCCTGAGAAGGCACATGAGTTTTAAAGGCAACAAAAGGGCAGCTTTGCCTAAGCTGCACACTGCAACAAGTTACATTAATTTCGACTTGAGATACAAGTCAGGCTTAATGTAAAGAGCTGGATTGCCCACTTTGGTCGCACCATTAAGGAGTTAGCATAGCTGAGGGGTCAGCGTGTAATCCTGTACTTGCCAATTGGGCGACTAAGTCTTTCCACAGTAAAAATGATGGTTTGGCATGCTTACTGTCAGGACATGTAAAATGCATGTCCTACCCATGTCGCACCTGCCTTAGGACTCTGTAGGCCTGCCAGGAGGGACATAGATGTACAGAGGGAAGGTGTGGCTTTACCATTGCTTTTAATGGCAAAGTTGGGCTAGCAGTGGACTACTGTGCTGCTAGTCTGCAGCGGTAAACTAGGGAAGAACATAAGTTACTTACCTGTAATCTGTGGTTCTCCAGTATTGGTATCTTTCATAGATTCACATGCCTGAATCATTCCCCGTCGTCGGAGTGGGAGTCCCACGGTACATACAAATAGCAATATATATGCATATAGAAACCATATCATAGGTAACCTAGAACCAGGAAGTAAAGTAGCCAGAAATCAAAAGGAAAAAATCCTCCACTTTCATGACTCGTCCAAGTCATTATATATAGTCCAAACTACAGCCAATCAGGCAACAGCACCACCCAGAATGTTCTTCTCAGAGGCTCAGGCTCTCAGATTTTCCAGCACAAGTGTGATCCAGAGTGAACAGAGCATATAAGAGCCTCTGAGGGGAGGTGGGTGGGTTGCATGTGAATCTATGAAAGATACCAATACTGGAGAACCACAGATTACAGGTAAGTAACTTTTGTTCTTCTCCAGTATTGGGGTATCTTTCATAGATTCACATGCCTGAATCAGAGTACAGAGCAGTAACTCCAAAACAATAATAGTGATATGATCATCACAACATAAGCATATGCATATCACAGGCAATATGTAATCACAAATATAGATATTTCTATACATATTAAACACATATATAGATATATATATCTATGCATATAGATATACACCAACCATCATAGCAGATCTGTATGTCAGAAAATAGCAAGAGGAGGAGGGAAGAACAGAGGCTCACCTTATTTAAAAAGATTACGGAGAACCGCCTGTCCCACAGACGTGTCGGCATCGCTGGCAGCTTCCAAACAGTAGTGCTTGGTAAAGGTGGGCCTGCTGGACCACGTAGCAGCTCTACAGATTTGATGAATAGGCACACCAGCAAAGAGAGCGGTAGAGGAAGAGATTGCTCTAGTAGAATGTGCTCTCGGAGTTGTCTGTAAAGGTCTGCCTGCATGCTGATGACAGAAACAAATTGCAGCAGAAATCCAACCAGCAATGGACTGTTTGGATATTGGGTGTCCTGTATGCATCTTTCCATAAGCTATAAATAGCTGATCAGATTTCCGTATTGAAGATGTCCTCTGTAAATAGAATTTGAGACACCTCTTGATATCAAGAGTATGTAAAGCCCTTTCCGCAAGTGATTGAGGATTAGGAAAGAAAGTTTTTAAAATGACCGGTTCGTTGAGATGGAAGTCCGAAGGTACTTTAGGCATAAAAGTGGGGTTAGTGCGTAGCACTACCGAATCTCTGGAGAATTGAAGGTAAGGCGGTTTTATAGTGAAGGCTTGAATGTCACTGACCCGCCTAGCAGATGTGAGGGCTAATAGTAGAGAGACCTTCCATGAGAGAAATTTTAAATCTGCCTTATGAATAGGTTCAAAAGGATGGCGCATGAGTTGTGAGAGCACAACGTTCAGATGTCAGGATGGAGGTGGACGGCGAATGGGAGGAAACATGCGAAACAATCCCTTGAAGAACTGCTGAATGATCCTAGAAGAGTAAAGAGAGTTGGAACCATCCGGTCGGAATCTGGAGATAGCCGCTAAGAATACCTTAAGGGTAGAATGCGAAAGGCCTGATCTTGCCAAATGCAAAAAGAAAGGCAAAATTTGTTCCGGTTTTGCATGAATTGGATGAACGTTGGCGTCATGGCACCAAATGCAAAATCGTTTCCATTTAAGCCTGTATGTCTTGATTGTGGAAGGCGCCCTAGCATTGGCTAAGACTTCTCTACAGTCAGAAGGAATATCTAAGTGAGCGAATTCAAAGTGCTCAGGCGCCAGGCCGCTAAGTGCAGGGATGCAGGATCCGGGTGGCAGATCTGACTGTTCTGAATGGATAGAAGGTTCGGTATTGGTCGCAACTGAATGGGATCGCATTCAGAGAGAAGGAGGAGTTCGGTGAACCAGAACTGGCGAGGCCACCTGGGAGCTATGAGTATTAGGCGACAAGGCTCCTTCTTCATTTTCCGGAGAACCCTGGGAACCAACGGTATCGGTGGAAAAGCGTAGGCATAAATCCGCGACCAGTTCATCAAAAAAGCATTCCCGCACGATCCCTTGTGGGGAAGCCAACTTGCGAAGAATGGGCATTTGCGGTTCAGACTGGTCGCGAACAAATCCAGATCGGGCCGACCCCACTCCTGAAAAATACAATTCAAGGTTGGTTGATGGAGCTCCCACTCGTGATTGGAAGTTGTCGATCGGCTGAGGGAATCCGCGAGAACGTTGGAAACTCCCGGGACATGGATTGCTGTCAGACTTATTCGATGTTTGATCGCCCAATCCCAAATCTCCTGGGCTTGCTGAGACAATAGTGCGGATCTTGTCCCTCCTTGTTTGTTCAAGTAGTGCATACTTGTTGTGTTGTCCGTCCGGATCAACACTGATGATCCGAGGATGATGGTGTGAAAAGATTTTAGGGCTAGGAAGATCGCCAGCAATTCCAAGAAGTTGATATGCCAAGTTCGTTGCTGAGCATCCCATCTTCCGCTTACCGTCAGTCCTTGCAGGTGAGCTCCCCATCCTTCTAGGGAGGCGTCCGTGGTGATGACGAAGCTTGGAGCTTCTATTAGGAATGAGCAGCCTGCTGCTACATTTTTCTTGTAAGTCCACCATCGTAGAGTGTCCCTTATTTGAGGAGTGATGTGGATGAGATCGTCGAAGGATCCCGAAACTTGTAGCCACTGTTTGTTGAGTTCCTCTTGCAGAGGTCTCATTCTGAGACGGCAGTTGGGGTCCAGAGGAATGCAGGATGAAAGCATCCCCAGAAGCGACTTGAACTGCCGGACTGAAACGCACTCTTTTGATCGCAGTAGCTGGGCAAGTTTGCAAAGTTTCAGTTGCCTTTCGTTTGAGACAAAGGCTTGTGTTCGCAAAGTGTCTATGGTGGCTCCCAAGAACGTTCTGTTTTGCGATGGGACGAGGTGAGACTTGTCGAAATTGATGGAGAGGCCCAGAGTTTGGAAAAGAGATAGACATCTCTGAGTATGGACGTTTGCGATGTTGAAAGAATTCGCCTTGATAAGGCAGTCGTCCAAATAAGGAAAAATTTGAATTCCCTCCAGCCGAAGGTGTGCAGCCACCGGTGCTAAGACCTTGGTAAAGACCCGGGGTGCAGACCGTAGTCCGAAAGGGAGGACTTTGAACTGAAAGTCCCTGCCAGCCACTCTGAACCTCAAGAACTTTCTGTGTCTGGGTAGAATTGGTACATGAAAATAAGCATCTTGGAGGTCGAGGGTGGTCATATGATCCCCCGCAGTGATAAGTGGAAGGATTTCTTGCAGAGTTAGCATCCGGAAGGATAATTGTTTGAGATATTTGTTGAGGGAGCGAAGATCTAGAATGGGACGCCATTCTCCCGATTTCTTCTTTATCAGAAAAAATCTGGAATAGAAGCCGGTTCCTCTTTGCAATCGAGGGACTACTTCGATCGCTCCTTTTCACAGCATCAAATTTATTTGGGCAAAAAGCTCTGAGAGGTGAGCTGGAGGTGGTCCTTTGGGAGGAGAATTCGGAGGAAGTTTTACAAATTCTAGAACGTGGCCTCTGGCTACAATGTCCAAGACCCATTTGTCTGTTGTTATCTTCGACCAGTTTGAGTAGTAACGGGAGATTCTTCCTCCAACTTTTAACGGGGTAATCGGTAGAGCAGGTGGCAGTTGTCACTGCTTCTTGGGCGTATCACGCCCGCGGTAGGTAGACTTCCTTCTATTTTGCAAGTAGGAGGTAGATGGTTGTTGTCTGAATGATTGTTGGCGCTGGGAAGAGTAACGTTGGTTACTTTGATAGGACTGATATTGTCTTTGTTGATTATATCCTCCTCGATTAGAAAAGGATCCGCGGCCTCTCGCACCCCGAAAGGGCGGTTTACGAAACTGAAGCGTTCCGAGAGATCTTGCTGTCTCGGTATCCTTTTTAATGGCCTGTAGGGCCTCGTCAACATGCTGCCCAAAAAGAGACTCACCATCAAAAGGCATATCAATTATTTTAGCCTGAACCTCCTGGCGAAATGATGTTGATTTTAACCAGCCCTGCCTCCGCAGGACTGCGGCACCTGCCAGTTGTCGAAAACCTGTAGATGCAACATCCACAGATGAATCAATAATCTCAGCCGAGATTCGTTCCCCTTCCTGAAGGATCTTAAGCGCCTCTAATTTAGAGGGCTCAGGCAACATGTCGATGTAGGGAGAAATGTCCGACCACATTTGTCTATCATATCGTCCTAAGATAGCCAGTGAGTTAGCTGCACGAACTGTCGTCGCTGCCATAGTGGACACCTTCTTTCCAATAGCGTCCAGATGTCTACCATCCCGATCCGGGGGAGCGGACAGCGGAGAGGAGGGATTCCGCGCTCGTCGTTGAGCTGCTTGGGCGATAACTGAATCTGCCTTTGGTTGGCCTATCAAGCATGCAGGCGAATTGTCCGGCGCCTTGTATTTTTTATCAAGGCGGGGCAGGACCGCAGGAACAGAAGCCGGAGCTTTCATAACTTTTAATCCTTCTTGCCAAATGAAATCAATAATCGGAATAGGCTGTATTTGTTTTCTTGGTTGGTCTTTAAAATCATAAAGGAAACAATCATCCTTTTTTGTTTCCATAGGAAGTAGAAAACGCTGTGTAGCCCTCTCCATAAGAAGGTGAAAACCGCCAATGTCAACAGGAGGAGAGTCGACTGGAGCAGGAGTTGAAGGTGACGGAGTTTGAAGTTGGTAATCATCCCATTCCGTGAGGAGTGATCTGTCATCCAATTCTCCTTCCTCTCTATCGTCATCAGAGGTGTGAGCGTCCTGAGAGTGATGCGAAAGTACAGGAGAATGTGGCCTGGGCGACCTCAAAGCTGATGAAGATTGAGGCACAGGTGTGGGCGGTATAGAAGAAGCCGATTCAGTTGGAGGGAAACGGCGATAGTAATCGTCCAACATGTACTGCAGATTGTTTAACAGAGCCAAAGGCATTTGAGCCGTAGGAACTGGATCTGGAGCTGAAGGAACCGTCTCCGGACAAAATTCGTCGTCTTCATCCACATCTTGGTACTTAATGAGGAGTTCAGAAGGGCTCCTGGCGGTACGGAACCTATCTCCCTCATCTGACTCATCATCCTCTTCAGAATCCAGTAATTGTTCAGGTAACCTAAGAGGACCTTAGCAGGAGAGATTGTAATTGGAGAAAGCACCTCCAATGAAGATCCACGTCTTTGTAGTAAAGAAGACGTCGCTGTCGACGGAGGCAATTGTATAAATGGTGTCGTAGACAGTGTAGAAGATACTGCAGGCGTAGACGAAGACCAAACCTGAAGAGCCATACATGAAGACAGTGGTAACGTCGATGAGGCAACCGTCGACGAAGTAGTCGTCGACGAGGCGGGCGTCAATGGAGTCATCGTCGACGAGACGGACTTCGTCGACGAGACGGACTTCGTCGACGAGGCAATCGTCGACGGCACTCTTTTAATCTTTGTCGTTGAAGGAGCGTCGACGGTAGATTTAATCTCTTTCGTCGACGGAACTGGTCTGACGGAGACGGATACCAGCGTCGACGGCGAAGACGCCGACGACATTATCATCTGTGGCTTCGGCGACGAGAAGGTTGCAGTCGACGTCGTCGTAGCGGCGACGGAAGGCTTCGTCGACGAAGGCGTCGTCGTCGAGCTCGTCGACGAGGGACCCCGTTTCTGAGGTAAATCCTTGTCAGAAAACTGCTTTGAAGATTGAGGCTTCGCAATCTTTCTCGAGGGCGTAGAAGGCATAGTTTTACTCTTAGAAGGTGGAAGAGCCTTTTTTGAAGTAGAAGGCAACTCAGCACTCTTGGAGGTATGCTGTTTCTTCGACACCTTAGCCCCAGGAGAAGATAAATCTGTGTCAGCAACCCTCTTTCTAGAGGACGTAGACTGGACAGAGGCAATACTCCCAACTTCAGATAAGGGATTGTCCTGATCTTTAATCTTCTGTAGCCACAGAAGTAGACGCCCCTCTCTGTCCCTCAGAGTCTTTTGTGGGAAAGTTCTGCAGATCTTGCAGTCTCTCACCTGGTGGTCAGGATACAAGCAGTAAATGCACTTCTTGTGGGGATCTTCTGAAAACAGCCGGAGCTTCCCACAAGATTCACAAGGTCGAAAGAGAGATTTCTTTGAAGAAGACATCCTAACAGGAAAAATTTCCAAAGAAAACTGAGAAGAACTGAGCAGAGCTCAGGGAGACTCCCTTCACACGACGTGCGGTAGAAAATCTGAGAGCCTGAGCCTCTGAGGAGAACATTCTGGGTGGTGCTGTCGCCTGATTGGCTGTAGTTTGGACTATATATAATGACTTGGACGAGTCATGAAAGTGGAGGATTTTTTCCTTTTGATTTCTGGCTACTTTACTTCCTGGTTCTAGGTTACCTATGATATGGTTTCTATATGCATATATATTGCTATTTTTATGTACCGTGGGACTCCCACTCCGACGACGGGGAATGATTCAGGCATGTGAATCTATGAAAGATACCCCAATACTGGAGATCTTGTTTTACTTGAGGGTGGGACCTCTAGGGTGGCACAACCAGTGCTGCGAGCCCTGGGGTACCCCTCTAACTTACATGCCCAGGGTACCATAGACTAGGGACTTACATGTAAGTTAGCCATTTCCAGCTTGGTACAGCCAATTCGACATACACTTTAGGGTCAGGGCACGGAGGTCTGATTAGCAGGCCTCAGTACACATAGTCGATAAACCAGTAGCATCAGTCAAAAGACTTGGGGGTGACCATACAAAAAGAGGCATTTCCTTACATTTACCAGACGAAAGGTGATGGTGAACTAACCCTTGTCCAGGTGATTATTATCTAAGTGGAAGAACCTGGAAAGGCCACGGCATTGGCATGGTCAGTCCCAGGTCTTTGTTCCATTGTGGAGCTCATACCCTGTAGGGAAATGGACCACCTTAACAACTTGGGGTTCTCTCCTCATCTGCATCAGCCATTTAAGGTGTCTGAGGTTGGTTTGAACCTTGGAGTCCCAAACAGGTAGGGTCTCAGATTCTTAAGGGACCACAGCAAAGGATTCCCTGTCAATGGCACTCCAATGCTGCCCCCTGGGAATGAGTCGCCTTTTGATGAAGGCAACTAGCTGATTATTGGCCCAAGCCATTCACTTGTGACAACACTGCCCCAATTTCATGTTCAGAGGCATCCGTCTGGACAATAAAGTCCTTAGTGAAGTCAGGTGCCTTAAGGACGGGTGCTGAGCACAGAGACTCTTTCAAGGTGTAAAAATATTTCTGGCAGTGATCAGTCCTGATAACCTTTCTGGGCTGTTTGTTGGAGGTCAGTTTGGTTAGTGGTGCCACTATGGTACCATAACCCTTCACAATTCTGTAGTATTCCGTCAGGCCAGAGAGGCTCTAATAAAATATATATTTTTTTAAATGGGCAGAGTTGAGAGGAGCGTCGGACAGGAACAAGACTGGTAAGAGGGGTTCGGGGGTGGGGGGGTTGTGTTAGTTTTTAGGGGGTGGGAGTGGTTCGGGGTAGTTTTTAAGGGGTGGGGGGTTTGTGTTAGTTTTTAGGGGGTGGGGGGTTTGGGGTAGTTTTTAGGGGGTGGGAGGGGTTCTTGTTAGTTTTTAGGGGGTGGGAGGGGTTTGGGTTAGATTTTAGGGGAAGGGGGTTTGTGTTCTTTTTTAGGGGGTGGAAGGGGTTCGGGTTAGTTTTTAGGGGGGGTTGTGTTAGTTTTTAGGAGGTGGGAGGGGTTCGGGGTAGTGTCTAGGAGGTTGGGGGGGTTCATGTTAGTTTTTAGGGGGTGGGAGGAGGGGGGTACGGGGTCGTTTTTAGGGAGTGCGAGGGGTTCAGTTTCGTTTTTAGGGGAGGGAGGGGTGTGGGTTAGAAGACCATTTACCATGCATTCCTTTACCATGAGACTTTGTGGTAAAGGAATGCGTGGTAAAAAAACAATTGTGGTTGAGACGCAGTGTTTAGGTAGTCGTTGTTGAGGAACTCGTTGTTCCAACATACAACCCTACTGGAGGGCTCAATCACCCACAGCTTCAAAATCTTGGGAACCTCGGCCATGATGCTGGCCTTGACCTGGTCAGACAACCTGTAAATCTTGTCTTGACA
This sequence comes from Calotriton arnoldi, assembly GCA_963921515.1. Taxonomy (NCBI): domain Eukaryota; kingdom Metazoa; phylum Chordata; class Amphibia; order Caudata; family Salamandridae; genus Calotriton; species Calotriton arnoldi. The sequence continues at coordinate 310,374 of CAWUFW010006296.1, forward strand.
AGATTTACAAGGCAAGCTGTCACCAGTGTCCACATCATGGGTATACCAGGTTGTCGGGTGATGGAGGTCTGAACACCGCAAGAGTGGTGTTGCCATCTTGGGAGTGGGCAAAATGGTGCATCCTCATGGCTCGAAAAATCCATTCGATATGGTGAGCCAGATTTAATCAGGACAAGCTATTTTTAGAGCCTCCTTGATCACAAAGAGTGAATGAGCAATAAAGATGCATTTAAATCTTGTTATCTAGTTGCATTTGCTCCCCTTTCAGAGCCAGAGGTCAAAAGTCAGTTTGTCTTCCTACAATTATTTTTCTTTCTGTGACTGAAGTTAGAGGATTTTGTACAGTGAACTGTGACAATCAAGCTGTGCAAAGCATGTGAAATGAAAGGCTGTAAGATTTCAGGCTTTTTTTGTTAACAACACTGAAATAGCTAATAAGTGAACTGTTCAAACATTTCAAATATATTTCGCCAGTTATGAAGACACGTTTTTGTAATTCTGTTATGGAAAAAAAGATTCTTTTAGGATCAAAGCAAAATCATAACATTTTACTTGGGGATGTGCAAATTTTAAATATTTTTCCAAACATTGTTCATGCGCTGTATAGTTTTATCAGTAAAACTACAAGTTAGTGGGAAAGATTTGTGGCCATTTCAATAAAAAATGTGCTATCTGTAAACGACAATCACTTCATGCTTTAGTAATGTATTCATGAAAAATTAGTTAAACATGAACTGGGAAATATTCCTGTTCCTGCTCAGATGACAATGCTATTAGTGAACTAAGAGGCAAGTCAGGGATCATGTGTATTCTATATGTGGGCTCAATTCTTATTATACATGGAGCAAACCTTTAGTCCAGTAAATAAAGAGGTTTTTTGTACAGCAGAAATAGTGAACTTGCTTATTTGAAGGTGCTCTCTTATGTGATAATGAAGAAAAAGGCGACTCCATAAGACAAAATAATTGCCTAGGATCACACAGGTTGAGAGCATTTCACAGGTCAAGTAATTATAGTTAGGTTTAGTAGATTACTCAAGCAGGTCTAGTAACATTTTAATGATTTTTCAAGCTCTGATCCTGGGATAGCCAGATGTCACACTCCACAAGAAGTGGTCACCAAATGGGAGGAAACCTTGTAGCCCATTAGCTACCAACTGCATCCTGCCCTACATCCTGCCATTTTCTCTATGTAGGCTGCAAGCAGCCTACATAGAGAAAATGGCCTCCCTACGGGCGCCCGGCTGGGCGCCGTCCGGGACTCCGCACCAATCACAACGCTGCCATTGCAGCGTTGTGATTGGCTTACAATAGGGGAGGGAGCATGCCTGTTCCTGTCCAGGAGCAGAGGCGGCGTGGGACCCGGCCCAGGAGCAGAGGCGGCGCGGGACCCGGTCAGGTAAGTTATTTATTTTTTGTTTTACCCCCCCCGTGTATTGCGAGCCGCGACTGCCATTCCCCACAACAAAATGTCTATGCAGACACGTTTGTCTTTCACAGCGGCACCACGAAGATTCCCGTCGAAAGGTCTGCAGTGTCTGTTCTCTTCTTAGATTTTCGCTAAAATAAGTAATGTGCACCCTTTCAATTTCAACAAAGTCTGAGAACGTGTGACGAATTTATTGCTCTTTTTGGCAGTTTGTTGCTTGAATAAATACTTCTTTTCGCACCGTCTTTTACTGCTTTTACACTTTTCCAAACACCACTGTTGCCTTGCACTCATGCACGCGCTGTGATTGAAGCGAAGCCGCGAGGCGTGCGTCTACGCCACAAGTCACGCGTATGTGGGCAAAATATATCTCTGGTACAACTATGAATAGGAGTCAGTGGAATTTATGAGTATGCGGCATGCAGTGGTGCAGCAGGGGGCATACAGAGGGGACATATCGCGGTATCATCGAGTCTGAGAGTTTGCTGAGAGATGGGAGCCATGATAGGCATGCTGCAACATTGAGCTTTACCAGCTAATTCCGGAGGAATGGTTGAAACGTTTATGAGGAAACATGAACAGCTGTACATAATGTGTGAGAGCGAAGGGAACCCAACATAAACTTCTCATCTGTTGTTATCAAATCCCAGAAAGATTTTAGGCTTGGGACAAGACAAGGACGAATACAAGCTGGGGGCATTTGGGGTGACGAGAATCCTCTAAAATGTACTCAGGCCTTGCTCAAAGCTGCGTAGATATAATGTTTTACAGGAAGAAAACACAATGTTCGAAACCCATGCACCATATGACCTGGGAGTGCTCGTTACTTTCCTGTATTTTCAAGAGAAACACTCCCCTAACTTGCAAAGGGGCAAACACTTAATTATGGCTGCAGCGTTAGGAACTCAAACTCAAACCATGCTAGCCCTCTGGGGAAACAGTGCATGCTGGAATTAAAGCACTGGCTGTTTTGGCTCTGGGATGTTTTAGCGATGGAAAAGATTATATACTCATTAAAAGACAAACTTAAGTGATTTGGAGCCAATTGGTAGCCCATTCTGTCTTTCCTCTCTCTCCAGAGAGAGAGTTAAGGGAGATCATGTGCCCCTGCTGCCTCTGAGTGCCAGACATCATCTCCTCAGAACTGTCCTAGCTTCTCGCGACCAGATGACCCCCGTAATCACATGGTCATTCTCATCCTTGTTGTGAACTTTGGAAATAGTTGCAAATAAAGTTTGGTCTTGAATTTGGTCTTGATCTGTTCTTCAGGTTATCATCTGACCATACACCTTGTAATGTTGGGGCAAGTGGAATGGGGAATTAGTAGCGCCAGGATTTTATTGATCTGCGTTCTCACCAACCAGTTGTTTATAGAAGATGGTATGTGCACTATAAAAACGAAACTCTAAACACTAAGAGAGGGGGGACAGGGGGCGTTAAAGAAAAGGTAGGTCCAGTACCGTTGCTCCCAAGAACTGATATGTACTCACTTGTTGGTAGCTGTTCCTAAAAGAGAGATAGGTAACCTACTGGGTTACATAGAACAGAAGTTAGAAAAATGGTCTCTATATGTGCTCTCCGTCTGATGAAGAAGGGAATTTCTCCTTTAGAAATTAGTGCCCTCACACACTCTTGCGAGTGTCATGCTTCATCATCGGGCGTTGCTCCTCGTGGGGGTGGCGCTGCTGTCCTCCACGGGCCCCGCAAGAGGGCTCTTTGTCGGAGATCTTTTAGGAGACGCCGCAGTTGTGCATGTGGGTGTGTGGGCCTAAAAAAGAGGTGGTGCAAGTGTATATTAAAATTACCCCGCCGGTACCTTAGAGTCAGTTTTATTCATAGGTCCGTGGGGTCAAAGTTAAAAGTTAGGGGAATGAGGCTCCTCTATTTAGCAAATATAGTAGAGGTCGAGGTATTACTCTGCTGCTCTCAATACCCGTGCGTATTTGTGAATGTGAAACCTGGTCGACATGTTTCGCGCTTAAGAGTGGTCCCTAATGGATCCTAGTGCGCTTCGTCAGGACCGTGTCAAGTGAATTAGTGTGATAAAAATATAAAAATAGGAACAGGGAAAAAAAGCACCCTATAGTCCTATGGTACCTCTATTAAGGTTCTGAATGAGTGAAAATACTCAGTGGAACTCCGGCAGTCACCCAGCGGCTGGGCAGGTTCAAGGCCATTACGAAGGGGTACTATCAGACCCCTCCTCGAGACCGCGGGGACCCGCCGTTGAGGCACTCCATTCATATGAAGGGGTAATAACAGGAATACCATTGAGATGTTCCACTGAGTACTTTCACTCATTCAGAACCTTAATAGAGGTACCATAGGACTATAGGGTGCTTTTTTTCTCTGTTCCTATTTTTATATTTTTATCACACTAATTCACTTGACACGGTCCTGACGAAGCGCACTAGGATCCATTAGGGACCTCTCTTAAGTGCGAAACATGTCGACCAGGTTTCACATTCACAAATACGCACAGGTATTGAGAGCAGCAGAGTAATACCTCGACCTCTACTATATTTGCTAAATAGAGGAGCCTCATTCCCCTAACTTTTAACTTTGACCCCACGGACCTACGAATAAAACTGACTCTAAGGTACCGGCGGGGTAATGTTAATATACACTTGCACCACCTCTTTTTTAGGCCCACACACCCACATGCACAACTGCGGCGTCTCCTAAAAGATCTCCGACAAAGAGCCCTCTTGCGGGGCCCGTGGAGGACAGCAGCGCCACCCCCACGAGGAGCAACGCCCGATGATGAAGCATGACACTTGCAAGAGTGTGTGAGGGCACTCATTTCTAAAGGAGAAATTCCCCCTTCTTCATCAGACGGAGAGCACATATAGAGACCATTTTTTCTAACTTCTGTTCTATGTAACCCAGTAGGTCACCTATCTCTCTTTTAGGAAAAGCTACCAACAAGTGAGTACCTATAAAAACGAAAACCAGCTAATCCAAAATTATGAGGCAAGAAACTGAAAATGATATTGCTCATTATGAGTTTAAAGGGAAATTATGCAATGCATATGTGGCACGGCTGTCTAGCTGTTGTGACATCTGACCAAACTGATGCAAAATCCAGTCCAGTGACATGAAATGATAGAGTTTGTTTAAATACCTGTAATATTCAACAGACCCTATCCAAACTGTTATTCACTGAAAAATAATAGCCCTGTATTACATGGAAGCCCAGCAACACTATTTTATTAACACATTTATTATTTTTGTATGTATGTATGTGGGTATTTATAAAGCACAAACCTAACCAGGCACAACGGAGCACTCTACAACTAGTAAAGTTAGTGAGCACTATTAGGATGGAGGGTTGAAGAGCTGCTGTGTTCAGATTAAGAAGGTGGATCTTCTAAAGTGTTGTGATGTAGTGTTCTTTAAAAAGATAAATCTTTAGCTATTTTCTGAATTAAAGGAGTTTGGCAATTCTGATGGTCATAGGGATGTTGATGGTAAAGGCCTGTTTCCTGGTAAAGGCCTGTTTTCTGATAAGGCCTGTGTCCTGGATTTTTTTCACATTGAGCCTGATTTAGGGTTTGGCAGGCTGGAGTCTGACAGTGAGGGTGCCAGAGGACTGTATATCTGCCACCATGACGGACAGCTGTCTGCCAAATTTAGAGATCACCGCCGGCCCAGGGGTTACATTGATTGCATTAGTGTAGTATCTGGCTTGGGCTGATGTGATGAATTGTCTGCGTTTTGAGCAAAGAGATTTTAGTGTGACGTCCTTGGTGATCTGCTTTTCTTTCATTTTCATTCTAGTTTGCAAACGGTTTACTTATTGTCCCTAAGTTATTTTAAGTTCTATGGGGTAGAGGGTTTACATCTGCACTTGTGTGTTTCACTGGTGCATGGACTGTTAAGCTAAAAATCTGTACTTAGCATAGTGTGCTGCCCCACTGGTATTGTGCTTCTTCTGTCATTGCCTCCAGATATATAATACGAGTGACATTAAACCTACAACCAGCCAGGACTATAGCCTTTGTTAATGGTTGTAAGTTGCATAAGATAAATAAGAACAAACTGCAGCATTTTCATTATTATATACAATGAAAACATAGGTGGTTCAGAGATGTGTTACAGGTGGGAAACACTTAGAGGGCCTGTTTCCTTTGGTTGTATGTGCTTGGCTTGGGGGTCATTTTGCAAGCAGATCAGTTTGAGGATTGGGCACATTTTTGATTTGATTCTAATGTTTTCTTCACACTTGTGCTTCAAAATGCTATATTTGGATCCCCCTTTTTCAACAATTTGTAGTAAATTTGTGGTGTAAAACCCACCATTTGAATCCATTTTTTTCAAAATTTTCTTGCGGGGGGAGAACTCCCCCGCACCCTCCTTTTGCAGTTCGGGCTCGCTCGCTTATTACATTAGGGTACAACATTTTTCGCCCACCACTTTCAAAATCCACCAGCCGCCACTGAGCACAGGGATGCAACAGTTGAAGAATTCTGCTAAAGCAAGTTCGTAGCCCAAAGTCTTCAAACTGCTACCACAACCGCCGTGCAGCACTGAGGACCAAGACCTGACGCACAGAGTTGCATCTGAGTTTGCTGAGCCAAGGAGTACTCTCAGAAAGTTGCTGGAACCCTCAGAAGGCACGTTATCGCCTCAGGAAGAATAAGCCTGCGACCTCAACAACAGACAACTGCTAGTCCAGTGGTGTAGGAAGCTGGCTCTGTATATAATATACCAAAGTAAGGTATAGTGTGCACAGAGTCCAGTGAATGCCCAGAGGCTTACAGAGGCGTAAGTAGATAATACTAAAAGCTCTATTTGCTGTAGTGTGCAGGGCCGGACAGGCCGTAGCGGGCACCGGGCGTTTCCCCGGTGGGCTGCCATGGTGGGCGCCGTTTTTGTTACTGGGGGCCGGCAATATCAGCCCCCTGTAAACAAAATCGGCTGAAACCGGCCCTAACAAACAGCTCGGCTGCACTCCCGCCCTCCCCCCCAGGGGGGCCGGCCGAGCAGTTTGCCAGGGCCGGTTTCGGTTCCCAGTCCGGCCCTGGTAGTGTGGTCGAGCAGTTAGGCTTATCAGAGGGCAGTGATGAGCATTTATTGTACACACTCAGGCAAGAAATGATTGCACACACTCAAAGACTGAATCCAGACCAATTGTTCTGTATAAAATGTTATCTGGTTATTTTATTTCTAGAACTAAGTAATACTCAGTTGCAGGTAAGTAACAGTTTTCAAAGAAGCAAAACTTTCAAAATGCACCTATGAAGTATTTTGCAAGGCAGAAGAAATGCTTTACAGTCTTAGAAATGCTTTTGTATTTGTCAATCAGAAACATTAGCACTTAGCAATGTGAAAGATAGACAGTTGTATGCAATAAAAAAAATACAATGCAATCCTACGGGAGGAAAACAGTGTTCTGCATTAGCAAGTAAGTACTCTACTTACAATCCCAGGCTCGGGCGGTTTGGACCAACACTGGGCAAGGTTCAGTTTCAGATAGGTACTGCACCACCAACAGCACTGGGGTGGCCGGGTGCAGAGGTCACTGGGCCCAATGTAGATCAATGGAGACTGGGGGCACCTCGAAGAGGCATGGTTTGCAGGTAAGTACCCGCGGCTTCAGGGCACAGGACCCTGGGGTTTAGATTAGCACAGGGGGCCACAAGGCAGCGCCAAAGCTACACCACCAGCGTCACAGGGGCGGCCAGGTGCAGGGTGCAAAATCAGTGTCAGGCGCTTAATGTGTTTCATTGGGGAATCTGGGCGCCCAAAGAGGCTGCCATGCTTGGACCAGGAAGCTGGCTGAAGGTGACCACTGGCTGGGCAGGTAAGTTGAAGGGCTGGGGGCGGTCAAGGCACCTTTTAGTGTCGGGTCTTCTTGATCGGAGCCCATCGCAGATAGGGGGACCCCCTTTGTAGAGGCTGCAGGCAACTTCGTGGGGTCCAGAAGAGGGCAGCCTCCAATGGAGACCAGGTCAGGATCGCTGGGGAGACTTCACAGGACAGGTGAGCCACTCTAACTCGGGCCGTGGGCGTCGGGTGCAGAGTGGGCAGGGGTAGCGGATCCGCCTGGATCTGAAATCCTTGGTGTACTTTAATTTGGACAGGGCCTCTGTCCTCCGGAGAGCAGGTCTTGGCTGAAGAGTGGCAGTCTTCCTGAGGTTCTTGGAAGTCGGTGGCCACGGGACAGGCGTTGTCTTCTTCGCAGGGTCTTTGAGCAGGAGACAGGCCGGTAGGGCTGGGGCCAAATCAGTAGTCATCTGCCAGGTTCGGCTGCACAGCGTCTTCTTCATCCTTTTCTTCTTGGGTCACAGGAATCTGAGGATCAAGGTTCAGGGGTGCCCCTAAATACTGACTTTAGGGGTGTTAAACGTACTGGCAGCTGGTTGCCACTGGGCTTCTTTCCTTTAGGGTGACTACTCCCTTAGAATGTCCCCACCCTTTGGGGAGGGGGCATCCCCTTAACCTGATTGGGTTGAATCCTTCCATTCAAGATGGAGGATTTCCTAAGGAGGGGGTCATCTCGGACCAGGGAATCTTAGGGGTGTTCCTGGCAGAGAGGGGTCACCTCTCCTGACAAATTTTCCTGCCAAAAGTGGGGCTTGGTCAAGGAGACAGGCATCTCCTCTGGCTGGAGAGGCCCTGGTTAGCATATCAAAGGGCAGGAAGCCTTTGAGGCTCACCGTCCTGAATGCTGTTCCTATTTGAGGGTAGGTGTGAAGCATCTCCACCCCAAGCAGCCTTTGTCCCTAACCCACGAGAGCACAAGGGCTCCCACCTCAGGGGGTCAGAAACCGGTCTGTGTGTGGCAGGCTGGTGCAGACCAGTAAGCTGGGCACAAGGGAGTTGGTCATTTTTCAGGTGGCATCTCTAGGATGCCCTCTGAGCGCATTTTCTAATAAATCAAACACTAGCATCAGTGTAGGTTATTATGCCGAGGATTTGATACCAAACTCCTCAGTATTAAGTAAAGCTATCATGGAGCTGTGGGGTTCGTAATGACAAACTCCCAGCCCATGTACTCGATACAGCTCCACTGCACTTACAATGTCTGTGAATGGCAGACACTGTAGGGGCACATTGCTCATGCAGCTGTGCCCTCACCTGTGGTATAGTGCACCCTGCCTTAGAGCTGCGAGGCCTGCCAGAGGGGTGACTTACCTATGCCACAGGCAGTGGTTGGCTAGCATGGCACACAGGTATGTGTGCCATGTCGCCTCTGAAGTTTTTTCTGCACCAAAACACACAGTCTGCAGTGGCAGTGGGTATGCGTTTGGTGAGGGGCCTCTGAGGGTGGTACAATACATGCTGCAGACCTTAGAGACCCACTCTGGTCACAAGGCCGTTGGTACCACTGGTACCTTTTACAAGGGACTTGCATGTGAGCCAGGGGTGTGCCAATTGTAAAAACAAAGGTACAGCTTTGGGAAAGAACACAGGCACTGGGAACCTGATTGGCAGGGACCGTGTGCACACTCAGTCAAATTGCATCAGATCTCAGGCAAAAAGTGGGGGGTAACCATGAAAAAGGGGCACTTTCTAACAAGTGGCGACTGAACTTCGGCCAGACCGGAGAGGACTTTGTGTGAAGTCGGTCCTGCAAACAGGACCCCCCTCACCATCTTCGTGGACTTAGGAAATCCCTGCCGTAAGATCTCCGTTGACCGTGTCACATCCACAGCATCTTTGAAGCATCTTCAGCATCCTTCATCCCTTGAATCAGGACCACTCCATAGGAATCCATTGCAACGCGCATAATATACCTGTAACAGGTGAAGGACTGCTGCTTCTGTGAAGCTAACTGATCTTGAGGACCTGGTTGGTCCTCCTGACTATCTTTCTACCTGTGTTGGTAGCCCTAAGTACTTCTAGCCAACAGATCAGACACTAAAAAGTTTCATTTGAAAACGTTTTTAGGTGTACAATTTGTTGACTTTGCCAAGGCTTGTTCAAGGTTGAGTGAAATTGCACTGAATTATTCTTGCTTGTAAAATCAACATATCTGGAACCCTCCAGAGTATCTTTTTCACTCTAGTGTCTAAATTCTTAAATACAGTCTTACTTTTATAAATTGGTGTTGATTTCTTCAAAGGTTTTAGTGCCGTTTAAATCATTTACACCTGTGCCTCTGTGCAAGTCTTGCAGTCAGTGCCACAGCTACCCAGGATTAAGCGGAGGGTTTGACAGATGAACCCAAGGGTCCTAAGAGGATTGGCAAGTGTATTACACAGTGAGGTTGCACTACCATACCATATAATACAGCCCATATCCTCACATGTCCATAGTTCAGTCGCCATTGGACTACCAGTCGCCTGGTGTCACAGTCACGGGCCAATCCTTCCAGGGTCACCAACTCACCTTCGGAGGCTTCCAGCAGCTCTCACACAGCACTCCTGGGCTCAGAAATAACTCTGGTGCAATGGGTCTCATCCCTGATGCTGCACAGCAACGGTGGTAGCGACTTGAAGAAGTTGGTCTATCAACTTGCCGAAGCAGGCTTCTTCGGCTGTTGTGACCCTGTGCTGCAACCTGACCTTTGGAGTCTCTTGGCTTTGCTGGGCTCTCGAGACTGTTTCTGATTGAACAGGACTTGGCAGGCAGAGTCCCTTCCTTCGCTAGCCACTAGCTACAGTCTGCTTCAGTGCAGCCTCTTAGCTGGTCCTTCTTTGCAGGAGGGCAGTCCTTCGGTCTTTCCTCCAGTCGGGGGAGAACTGAGGTTTAGGTGGCCCTTTTATGCTAGGAGAATAAACTCAGGGCAGGATGCGGTTGATAGCCAATGTGCTACCAGATTCCCTCCCACCTAGTGACCACTTCCAGCAGAGTGTGGCATCTGGCTATTCCAGGGTGAACCATTCTGCCCACTCCCAAGATAGCAAGGCCTCTCTCCATGTTCAGGCATCCCTGGGGTGTGGCTACATGCCCCTGGGGAAGCAGTTTTGACAACTGGTTTCCCCTCTCTGCTCTCCATGCCAGCCTGTCTTGCTAAACATTGGGCAGCCCTCCTCATCTACCCTTCAAAGATGGCTTCTCCTTTAAAGCCTGCCTTTTGGGACTACCACTCAAGTGGCTTCCTGCAGGAGGGAGGTAACCCCTCACTGACCCGCAATCCCTTATTGCTCTTTCTGAGAATCGTTGGCACGTCTCTCCAGGAAAGCAGAAAGCTGTCTCGTGGAACATGCTCCATGTGTGCCCAGAAAGGCACAGTAGTTTTAAAGGCATCAAGGTGGCAGCTTTCTAAAAGCTGAACACTGCAACTAGTGACATTAATTTCGACTTGAGAGACAAGTCAGGCTTAATGCAACAAGTTGTTTGATACCTTGGAGTGCCCACTTTGGCTGCACTGTTCACGTGAGGGGTCAGCGTGTAACCCTGTACTCACCCATTGGGCGACCCAAGTCTTTCCATAGTAAAAAAAACTGTGTGTAGGAAGCTGGCTTTGTATATAGTATACCAAAGTGAGGTATAGTGTGCACAGCACAGAGCCCAAGGAGTCCCAGGAGGTATAGCAGAGGCTAAATTAGGTAAGTACTAACAGCACTCTTTGTGGTAGTGTGGGCAAGCAATTAGGCTTATCCAGAGGGTGAGTTAAACATTTATTGTATTGACTCAATCTAGACTGATGGCACACACGCAGAGTCAGAATCCAGGCCAATTGGGTAAGTATATAAAAAGGTATACTTTAATTTTATTTCTAGAACCAAGCAGGACTTGGTACAGGTAAGTAAAATACACTTTCAATTGTAAACTTTTACATAGAAATGCAATTGAGGATGGATTTGCAGTTATTACAGGTTGGTATCACTTTAAAATGCAGCTTGAATTACACAGTAATTACTTTCAGAATACTTTTTAGTTACTTTTGGATTACTTTGACTGCTGGGGGTGGTATGCCTCGATACCACACCTAGGATGCAATTGAAGCCCCACCCACTCTCCGTACATATTTTTCATTGGCTTGTGTCATTGTCCTTCGTAAATGCTGGCTTTTGATTCGTAAATAGGCTTGTTAGTCCCTCCTTAGTACCGCCTTGTCTTCATTTGTAACCTCCAATGAGGACTGGCCCTTTTACTTCGGTTGTTACACAGTACTTGTTATTTAGTCTGTAAGCACAATTTTCTTTTAGTTTCTCTTACTGCAGGCACCACATAGGCTGCTTCAGTTGCGCTTATGAGCGCTCATGGGATCGTTTTTTATAGCTTCCACAGCGGGTGTGTTCAACAAGGCTGTTTACAATTATGTGCACTCCTGGCTTACCTTGTTACAAACATAGGGGCATATTAGCAAGACCCACGTTAAAATTATCGCCATTTTAGCGGCAGGAAACTGCCGCTAAAACGGCGATAATGGGCTTGCTAATATGCGTTATAGAATTCCAATAGAAGCCCAGGTTAGATGTCCTGCACATCTAACCTGGGCTTCTATTGGAATTCTATAACGCATATTAGCAAGCCCATTATCGCCGTTTTAGCGGCAGTTTCCTGCCGCTAAAACGGCGATAATTTTAACGTGGGTCTTGCTAATATGCCCCATAGTTTGGTGTCTGTGCTCGGCCTAGTGAGCAGAGTCGAGCCCCTGTGCTCTTTTGTTAAAGGACGGCCAAACTGTTTGGTTTTGGGACACAGCTGGATCCTGTTTCTGTCTAGGCTGATCTCTCAGGCATCGCCTCTTAAGAGTCGGAGATTGTTGTGTACATTACCGCGACTCCACCCTCCCGCTAAAAGGCACAGACTCCTTTCAGCCTGGCAGTCTCCAGGCAGCGACGGTTGGTGCAATAATTGTTGAAGCCAAATAGTAGTTAAAAAAAAAAAAAGTACTGAACGAGTGACGCGACTGAAGAGGCAACAATGGGACATTTCAATTGACTCTTTTGTAATCCTTAATTACTGTTTAATGACACCGTTATGTAAAAAGAAAATTAATTCAGTTTTTTAGCCTTAATATGACGACACGCAAGGTCCAAGTTTTATAGTCAAAAACAGGGCAGAGCGAGTACAAAACAAGCATTTGCAATGCAATAGGTCTCGCATTTGCACGAGTTTAAGCTATTGGTATTGTAAATGACAATGCCTTTATTTATGTTTTAAAACCAAAACATAAATAAAAGGCATTGTCATTTACAATGCCAATAGCTAAAAACTTGCGTAAACACAAGACCTATTGCATTGCAAATGCTTGTTATACTTTGCAGGTTAGTTCTCTGTTCTCCATACAAACATCAGCTCAACACAGAACATTTTAGGCCCAAAATCTCTTTAACATGGGTTACTATGGGAGAAAAAGTGTTAGGGGTTTCTCAGGTAAGTACACGACTTACGAGTGGGAGTTTTGGGGGTTAGGACCAAGATTCCCCAAGGTCTAGATGGGCACTGGGGCGGCTGGGTGCAGAGTGCACTGGCCCAAAGTTAGCCAATGGGGCTAAGGGGGCCTTCGGTTAGGGACTGCTGACAAGCAGGCCACTCGGGTGTGGGAGCAAAGCTCCTGGGGTTGAGGTCAGCACTGCAGGGGGCCAACGACCAGCACAGGAGCAGCGGCAATGAGGCAGCCAGGTGCAAGGTGCAAAAAGGACATTGGGGACCCAGTGCTTTTTAATGGAGACCTTTCGTTCTGTGAAGTTGCTGCAGGCTTCCTGAAGGCGACCACCGGCTGGAGAGGTAAGTTGGGATCTTGGGGGATGCCTGGACACCATCGGTTGGGCCACCCAAGGCCATGGGGCGTTAGGTGCAGGGGTGTCTTCTGGCGTCTGGTTTTCTTACAAGCTGCGGTCGGGGGACCCTTCAGGTTGAGGCTGCCGGCATCGTCTTCATGGACCCAGCCCATCGTGGTGGAGGAGGCAATGCAGGGATGTGCCAATTGTGGGTACAAAGGTACAGTCTTGGAAAAGAACACAGGCCCTGGGAGTCCGATTGGCAGGGACCAAGGGCACATGAAGGCAGGTTGCATCAGATGTCAGGCAAAAAGGGGCACTTTCCTACACAGCGGTTTTGTGTGTTTACTGTCCGGACATGTAATAGGTCATGTTGTACGCTGCCTTAGGGGTCAGTAGACTTGCCAAAGGGTTGTCTTACACAGGGGGAGTAATGGCTTTGCCATTACTTTAAATAGAAAAGTTGGGGGGCAGAGCCAAGATGGTGAGTAAGAAGTGTCTCGCTCTCCCTCCACCCAATCTTGACCTAGCCCGATAAAGCCCCAGTTCAATCGCCTGCTATAGCCCCGGCAGAGGTCTGAGAGAGCCTCCTGGCACCAGGTGGCAGCAGAGGATTGGTAGTGCTTCTAGCCCCATGACACTGAAGAGTGGTGGTCTGGCACCGGGGCTTGCACGATGAGATGGACTGGTGGCGGAAGTGGAGGGTAGCTCCGATTTGGGGCACGCTACTTCTGGGATCGGCACTACCATTGTTCGAGCTGTGTTGGGAGAGCCAGCGGAGGACCCCTGGCTAGCGGAGTGGCCTGGTGAAGCAGAACCCCAGGAAGGGTCGCCGCGCCCGCCGTGGCTTGTTGCGGCGGAAGCTTGAGGAGAAGCTCCTCTGGTTGGTGCTTCATTGACTGCTGCAGCTGAGCCCCGCGTACTCACTGGCCTTGTGAGATCCTGGATGTCCAGATGAGGTGTAGACAGGAGACTGGAGAGAGCACCTGTGGAGCTGTGAGCTCCCCTTTCTGATGGCCGGTGAGTGAGAGGCGGCCTCTGGGAGGAGTGGACAGCAAAGGGGCCGGGCCGCGAGTGAGGTGGGAGCGCTGGGCCTGAGAGACGCACCGTGGCTTGACCGATCAAAAGGGGTGGATTGGGTGGACCGCCGCTGAGGAACTGCCGGTGAGGCGATCTGAGGCAAGTATTGCCTCTCCCGCTGAGGCCTCCTCTGTGGCTCGACTGCATACTCTATCCGCTCCCACAAGGAACCATTTCATTACGTGCACCTTCCCTTGCATTTTAAGAAGGCTCCCAAAGAGGACTTTAACTCTCAATAAAAAAAAAGATACATCAAGCTCTCAAAGATATGTTTGCAAAGACGTCCGCTTCCCCACTGAGACAAACCAGCCGTCTACAGCAGTGCTGAGTCTCCAGAGGTGGGAGATGCAGAAGCCCCAGTCACACACTCTTACTAGAAGTCCCTATTTTTCTCCTTGCGGAGCAAGCTCCAGGAGATCAAGAGGGATCTGGCTCAGGAGAGACAAAGTCTGGAAAGAGGTCACTGATATTGGGGATAGAGTCGACGCCCTGGAGCAACACATGACTACTAGAGAGGAGGAAACTGAACAGCTACAGCAAGAAATCATACGCCTCAGCTCGATCTTCAAGCGAAAATAGGTCCCAGAGAAATATCAGAATCAGGGGGCCCTGTAGGAGCAGAGGGGGGCATTAGAAACTATGAAACTACTTTCTTTAGCCAAATTCTGGGGGATCCACAGACCAGGAACTTGAGATTAGACTAGGTCCACCGAGTGGGCCTTCATGGTACCCCATTAATATTCTGGTTTGTGTGCATGATTTTCCCCTCAAGCAAACAATACTAAGCAAAGCGAGAGACTAAGTCGGTGCATTTTCAGCGCCATGCATTACATTTTTTTCAAGACTTGTCTGCAATAACGCTCCAAAAGCGATGAGAGTTCAGACCAGTGACGTCCTTCCTTAGAGATAAAAGCATTCAGTTTTCTTGGGGTCAGCCATTCCGTATCATTTTTCGATGTGAGGGGAAGCTATATCAGCTTCGCTGCCTCAGGGAAGCTTGTGAATTGCTCAAGATTGAGAGTGACTGCTCCGCCTCAGCCGAGGGGACCACAGCTGGTAGAAGATCCAGCAAACGCCTGCGATAGCGGAGGACTGCGTCTCACCCTGGCATCTCCAGACCCAATTCAGCCACAATTGCATGAGAGAGGTGGGCAGTATTGGAGAGGCTAGCTGAGGAGTGGTTGACTTAGGATGCCTCGTGATGCTGCCAGGGCTGACTATTAGCAATGTTCTTTCTTTACAATTCAGGGGGTGGGGTTGCTGTTTAGATCAACTGCTACAATGGACCTTCTACACCAATTCTCTACTGGAATGTTGCTGATGTTCAGTGACTGTTTTTTTTCCCAGGGACTTTGTCTTTTTCCCCTAGTTATGTTTTTCGGGTTTTTTTTGTTGCAAGGGCACTCAAGAAGGAAATACTGCCAAGCTGCCCTGACAAAAGTTTTTGCTCAGTTGGTCAATCATATGGGTATCGAGAGGCATGGGAGGAGGTGGTTGTTGGAATTGTGCGTGACGAGTATATACCATCGCTATGCCTCAATGCCAAGGGGCTTCAAAACCCCTTTAAAAGGCAGGCCATTCTAGCCGATCTAGAACAGACGAAAGCTGATATCTGCCTGCTCCAAGAGACTCATTTACTAGCAAGGGATTGGCACCGGCTTAAAACTAGAACCTTTCCTCACCTGTATTTTTCTTCCATGGCAAGCAAGTCACCTGGGGTTGCAATATTGGTTTCACACTCCTTTACAGGTGGAATAGGCGCCAAGGTTGCAGAAATCAGGGGCCGTCTCCTTTTCTACAGGGTACATATGGGGTCACACACACTTGTCTTCGGCTCTCTGTATGCCTCCAACGAGAGGCAGGAATAGCTTATTCGCAGAGCAGTGGTAGATACAATGACGCAGTTAAGTTGGGTGTTGGTTGGTGGAGATTTTAATTTGGTCTTTGATAACGACAAAGACTGCTCTGCCTGCAGAAAGGAAAGGGGGGGGGGCGGTCTCATCAGATGGGATTCTTTGGCTGAGATTGGTTTGGTGGATCTGTGGTGGGAATGCCACCCAAACACAGGGGAATACACATTTTACTCCAATGCATGCAAATCATATGCCCAGTTAGATTTCTTCTTGGACTCTAGCGAAATCCAGGTAGCGGTTATGTCTGTGGGAATAGAAACGCAGTTGCTTTCGGACCACTCTGGGGTTTGCCTGGACTTGAGGGTACCTGGTATAGAGGGTACGGTGCATCCATGTAGGTTGCGAGAGACCCACCATAGACCTGCGGTAGTAGAGCAAATTCAGAGGGCAATATCGAATTACCTCAGTGTTAATGATAGCCCTGAGGTTCCAGTTGCAATGATCTGGGATGCACTAAAAGTGGTAGTCAGAGGAGAGTTTATTGCAATATCAGCGGCAGAAAATAAGCTACAGAAGGAGAAATGAACACAACTCCAAAACCAAAAGAGAGCTACAACGCCTTCACCATCGTACAGGGGCCCCCAGAATATGGCACCAACTGGAAGCTGTACGGAAACAGCTAGCAGGTCTGCACCTTGATATGGCAGAAAACTCTCTGCTTCGTCTTATACATACCTTCTATGTAGGGGAAAATAAGTTGTGGAAGGTTGTTGGCCAATAAACTTAGAGCTCAGCGCCAAGCTACTGATGTTACCTCCTTGTTTACAAAGGAGGGGGGCGCCTTTGAGGGTGATGGGCCAATTGCCTCTCGTTTTAGGGGATTTTACACCGACCTATTTATGGCGCAAGATCTACTGACCGAGAACTCTGATCATTATTTGCACCGTGCGGATACTACTCACCTAACAGCAGACCAGGCCTCGGGACTTTAACAACCAATTCCAATCAAAGAGGTTGTATTGGCCATGTCGAGACAGAAGCTCCTTAAATCCCCGGGCGGCTTTTAGTCGCTGTTTTATAAGAGTTTTTTAACTCCCCTCCTTTCCAGGGTCTTTAACTCGTTTACGGGTCCTGCCACGATTACACCCTCAATGTTGGACGCTTTGATCGTAGTCATTGCTAAGCCTGGTTAAGACACAAGGCAATAGTAGTCATATAGGTCGATTTCCCTGCTTAGCGTTGCAGCTAAGCTTTTCACAAGTATTCTGGTGGCTTGTCTCTCCGTTGTTGCCTGGATTGGTGGAACCAAACCAGGCTGGGTTTATTCCTCACCACCGACAATGTGCGGACAGCATGAAAAGAATCTTGCATCTCATAGAAAACGCACATTGATCTCAGCGGGAGGTTATGCTCTTCTGTCGATGCAGAGAAGGCATTCAACAGTGTTCAATGGCCATATCTGACAGTGCTGTTAACACTTTGGCTTCAGAGAGAGGTTAGGTCCTGGGTGCTGAGCAACTATGGGGAACTGCACGCCTCGGTAAGAGTCAATGGGAGAAGCTCAGCCCCCTTTCCCATTTGGAGAATACACGGCAGGAGAGCCCTTTGTCACCCCTTTTGTTCACACTCTACCTGGATCCTTTTGCCCAGAGAGTTAGAGACCACCCTGGCATCACTGGGTTCCTTTTTTGGCAGTGAGGAACATCATTACGCTATACGCAGATGATGTCCTTGTGACCATTGATAATCCCAGAGAGGCTCTTCCATGCTTGTTAGAAGAACTGCTGCAATTTGGGGAAGTTTCGGGTTTTCATATTTATCTGAACAAATCACGGGGCATGAGCATTTGATGGTCTCCCCGCTGTGGAAGATACCGTTCATGCCCACTCTTCACTGGGTCTCTGAGTGTCTCCAATAACTAGATCGGTCTTGAGGGTTGGGATAGCCAAGCAGACCGGCGGGGCGTTTCGTCATCTACAATCCCCTTACTCCGGTAGTAGGCAACCCAGATTTTTCTGCAGTCTCAATAGAGTAGCATTCAGGGTATGGAGGAGGTGGGATGTTGTTTGATTGGACATTTCTTTGATGTAGAGTGTCTAATACCGTTCAACAAGCTACGTCAGGATTATGCCATTCCTGAGCATGAGATTTCACCATCTCCAGATAAGGAATTGGCTTGCACATCGGCACCTAACGAGGAATCAAAAGTGGCTTTTTACCAAGGATACAGATAAACACTTAATTACTGATCTCTAAGCTATGTTGCTCTGCCTGGCCACCAAATCGAAGACAGCAGCGCAGGTTAGATGGGAATCGAAACTAGATAGACAGTTGTCCCCCAAGGACTGGCAGGATATATACTATAGAGAGCATACAGCTAGCAACACTGCCAGCAGGGAAACTCCCATTAAGATTGCCACCTATTGGTACTTGGCCCCTGTCTGCCTGCAGAGGTAACCCGGAGCGTAGCGCAAAATGTTAGAGGGGGTGCAGTGCACCGGGTACTCTTTTGCAAATTCTTTGGGACTGTCCCCAGCTAGCCCAATTTTGGGATGAGATTTTAAATGACAGCGATAAGTTTTTACAGACCCAATTGTCTAGATATCATCATTTTAGGCCTCCCCAATACACTAACATTTCCACTCAAATCCCGCAAGGGCAGACAAATAGGTTTGGCATTGGGGGTGGCACAGACTATCTTGGCTAATTTGGAGACTGATAGTATACAGACTCGCTGGGGTTGGCTTCACTGCTTGTGGCACTTGCTGCGGATCGAGAAGCTCACTTTGAAATTATCAGCGCAAGGGTAATCTTATCGAGAAATCTGGAGGCCTTTTATTTCACTCGTCCCCAGGGTTTACGGAACTGACCTGTCCAGGTATCTCAGATTACTCCGCCTGACTAACCCAAAGTCTACACCATCAGGAGTGGCCCTTCTTCGTAAGCTGTTGCGCACGTCATCATTAACCATCTTGATTATGTGTTTAGTGCGGGGGGAGCAGGGTGGGGAGTTGGGGTTCATTTAAAAGTTGACTTTGCTATCTTAGGAGTGCACCTTGGTAATACCATCGATTTGTACTACCTTTGTAAAGCAACAATAAAAACAAATTTGAACCTAAATGGCAAAGTGGGCTAGTAGTGCATAATAGCTCTGCGAGTCTGCAGTGGCAGACTGGTTTTACTTGGGGGAGCTTCAGGTGGCACAACTACTGCTACAAGCCCTGGGCTGCCCCTCTAACTTACATGCCCTGGGTACAACGGTACCATATACTAGAGACTTATAGGTTCAGCCAATTGGAATGCACTTTAAGGTCAGGACACTGAGGTCCGATTAGCAAGCCTCAATGAACTCAGTCGCAAAATGGACCACATCAGTCGACAATCTTGGGGGTGACCATACAAAGAGGTATTTACTCCAGTATTGGAACTTTCATAGAATCGCATGCTTGAATCATTCCCCGACGACGAGATGGGAGTCCCTGGCATATCAGAACAGCAATGCAAAGTTAGCATAAACTAGAAAACTGGCCTAGGCCCTTCTCAGTTTTGTAACATATCCATCTCCTTTTGTAAAAGACCAAAAAAAGGCCTTAGAACACCACACCTTCTAGAACCCTCCTGAGAGAACCTCAGACCTTCAGATTTTCTACCACACGCTGTGCTAGGGAGTATCCATTGAGCTCTGCTCAGTTTTTTCCTTACCTACTCTCTTGCAAGGTTTTCCTTGTCTTCAGAATTCTACTTATCGGAGAAGAAGGGTCTTTTTAGAGCATGTGCCACCTGCTATAAGAAAAGACTCCATGTGGATGACCCTCACAAGGACTACATCTACTGCCTGTACCCTGACCACAAGGCCAAGGATTGTAAGATAATGCTGTACCTTCTCCACCCAAACGCTGAGGGAGCGTGAGGGGAGACTTCTCTTTTGGCTCCAAAAGCTGAAATCCAGAAAAGAGCCTATATCTAGTGAGGAGAGTGATGAGGCCTCTTCTTCCTAGTCTTCCGGAAGGTCTCACAAGAGGGAAAGATCTGAACCTCACTCATCTGGTGAGCGACCCTCGCAAAGCCTAAAAAAATACCACCCATGGGTCTACAGGCTTAGTCCTACAAAATCTCAGAGGTAAAGAGGAAAGGACATCTTTCAGGGGACAGCAGGGTTAAAGAGGCAAGATCAGTACTGCCTTCAACATCTTCTAAAGGCAGGAAAGCCTTCTTCTGTTCCTCCTGAATCGAAACAGTCTATAAAGGCTTTACCATCGACAAAGATGGTCATAGTCGACGTGGAGCGATGCTTTCCAGGTATCTGCAGTCAAGGGAGAGTCAGTCTATACCTCCTCCAGGGATGGCACAGACTGGATCGAAAACTCTGAAGGCATCGCCGGTTACTGTACCACCGACATCGCTCTCGTCGGCAGTTACAAGAACAACAGACTGCGACGGTGTAGTTTGCCTTCGACCCAGTCAACAGCGGCTCCACTGACATCGACAAGGAGGGAAAAAAATTCCTGCAGAGAAAGAATCAGGAACTTAACTCCAGAAATCACATCACCTAGTAAGGTGACCCCTTTGATATCTTCACATCTCCTGGAGGGAGAGGACTCAGAGGATGATGATGATGGCCCCTTTGGTTACGCCCGCAGTCCAGAGTTGCATGTAAAATTCCAGGAAGACTACTTCGAGGAGGAACACTATTACTTACCTCCTCAAGACTACCGCCAACAGTATCAGAAGAGGATTTGTATGCCATCCTCGTTGCTTTCTGATCTGCAGTTTAAGCTTTCGGACTATAAGAAAACATTTCCAGCACCTTCTACTGTTCCAGAACATACTCTGGTGCCTCCTAAACATCCAGTGCCTTCCACCCCTAAAGTAGAGACAACGTTACACAGTCAATGCTCCACCATCAACACTGCCTCCTGTCACCTGTGATGACGACCAGAAGAGGGAGCTTCCAGATCCACACAGGGAATGGGACTATATAATTCCCACCCAGTCTTCACCCTCACCAGTTCCTATATAGATTCTCCACCTGAGGACGTGTGGTTTTCATAATCTTTTGGAAAGAGCAGCTCAAATATTAGATTTGCCAATGCCAACTTCGCAAACAGAGTGCTTTCTTTAGGACTTCAAAAAACCTGTTAGGAAATCAGTGCGAGCTATCCCCATTGTTGGTTACATATGGGAGGAGGACCTTAAAGTTATGAAGACCCCAGCCACAGTGATTCCTGTTCTCCCTAGATTAGAGAAGTATAAGGCCCCAGAAGTTAGTCCGGCTTGCCTGGTGGGTCACCCAAAGATAGACTCAGTAATATCCCAAGCGGCTCAAAGGAAATCCAAGAACCCAGCTGCTCCAGTCACAACACCTCCAGACAAGGAAGGCAGACGCCTTGACAACACAGGCAAACTATTCTCTTCAATGTCAGGACTGATGGTTAGGGTAGCTAATGCTCTAGCGATCTTCGGTCACTATGATCGCCAGATGTGGTGGGAGCTAGCCCCTTACATCGACCAACTCCCTCATGGAAGTAAGTCAGACAAGAAAATCCTCCAGGAGGGTGAGAGGGCTTCCTCAGAGGTTATAGACTGCGCGATGGACATCGCTACAGCGGCTTTTCTGCCTGACAGGATTAGCAGTTTTACGCCGACAAGGTTGGCTCAGAGCAACATCTTTTCGGCCACAGGTTCAGAATAAAATATTGGATCTTCCCTTTTAACGCAGAGGCTCTTTTTGGTAAGCACATCGACGAGGCTCTCCAGGACATAAAGGACACTGAAACGGCGAAGTCGCAGAGGACACTCCAGTACAGTAAGATTTTTCAAGGAGTTAGAGGACGAGGTCTACCCCCATATAGAGGTGGATACCAACAACACAGGTATCCCTAATACACAAGCTTATCGACCGCATAGACTAAGCGGCAATCTGTCTACGGCTTATTCTAGGTCAGCACCCAGAGGAAAAGCAGGAAGACAGGGGAAGGAGTCCACACGTCGACAATGACAACTTTCAGACTCCGGCTCCTTTTCCTTCCCATGTTCAGGCGCCAGTCGGGGGTGAAGAATCTCTACAAATCCAAAATTGGTGCAAGATAACGGATGAATGGGTGCTCAACATCGTTCAGTTGGCCATACGTTAGAGTTTATTCAAATTCCACGATCCACTCCACCTTGCTTACAAGCGACGAAGCATCTATATCTCCTGTGCCTAGAAGCCTGGTTGATGCTACAAAAAGAGGCAATAAAACCAGTTCCGGCATCCCCAAGAGGCAATAGATCCAGTTCCGGCATCCCAGCGAGGGAAAGTGTTTTATTTCACTTTTTTTTGGTACTGAAGGCTTTTAATAAGTGGCAGCCTATCCTAAACTCGAGGACTCTCAACACCCATCTCAAGAAGCAGTTCTTCCTGTATGGTCTCCTTGCAAGACATAGTACTGCTTCTAAATTCAGGAGATTTCATGGCCACTCTAGACCTACAGGATGCTTATTTCCACATTCCCATTCAGCCATCGCACAGGAAGTTATCTTTTCTTCACTGTAGCCAGGAGCCACTTTCAATTCAAGGTTCTGCCATTTGGCCTAAGATCAGCGCCAAGGATATTTACAAAGTGCCTGGCCCCCGTGGCGGCTTTCCTCAGAAGGCAACATCAGCAGGTGTTTCCTTACTTGGACGATTGGTTGATAAAAGCTCCGTCCATTGCGGCAGCCCAGGCTTCCGCGACAGCTTGCAGAGGTCTGTTCGAAAGTCTGGGGCTTACCTTAAACAAGGAGAAATTAAAACTACACCCGTCCAAAAGCCATACCTTTCTGGGAGCCATACTGGACAAGTCTATGAACAAAGCCTTTCCATCGCTAGGAAGACAAACCAAACTGATTTCCATGGCTCAACTCTTCCTAAGGGGGGAGCCAAAAAAAAAAAACTTTCACTTCGCCATTACAAGTTTCTCCTGTGGTCAATGTCATCCTGCATCCCCCCCCAATTCCCTTCTGCCACCTGCAGATGCGCCCCCTTCAGAAACAACTGGACTTACAATGGTACCAGGCGAGCGGTTCTTTCGAAGATATCCAAGTAACGAATAGTTTCTTACCTGTCGGTGTAGTTTTGCAGCTTGAAGAATTTTCTGGATTCGCATGCTGTGCATTATTCCACCATCTAGTGGCTGGGTCCGGAATTGTAGTATTTTTCCTTTTTTGTTGTTGTTGGTTGGCGTCAACATACCACCATTTGGTGTCCTGTGATGTCGACGGGCTTTCTCCGGAAGCTCCCACCTTTGGTTGCCATCTTCAGATTCTTTTTTTTTTTTCTCTTCTCCTCCTATTCTCATCCTTCCTGGAGGAGGAGGGTGGGTTCGCTAGTGAATCCAGAAAATTCTTCAAGCTGCAAAACTACACCGACAGGTAAGAAACTATTAGTTTTGCAGCGTGAATCTTTTCTGGATTCACATGATGTGCATAGACTTTGTAGCGGTTTGCTAGTCTTGTGGTGGCTGGGTGGAAGATGAGCTTTGGTTTGTGAATAGATGTTGTAAGACCTTTTGTCCTACTTGTGCTTCTTTATTCATTTGAATGTCCACACAGTAATGTCTTGTGAATGTGTGTACTGAAGACCATGTTGCAGCCATGCAGTTGCCTCTTTCTTTCTTGTTGAATGTGCCCGTGGGGCACCTTGTAAGGCCTGTCCTGCTTGCCTGTGGCATAACTGTATGGCTTGCGCTATCCATCTTGCAATGGTGTTTTTGGTTACTGGTATTCCTAGAAAACTGTTTGCAAAGGATACAAAGAACTGTTTAGTTTTCCTGTATTCCTTGGTTCTTTCAATGTAGTACATGACCACCCTTCTTGCGTCAAGTGTGTGCAAAGCTCTTTCTGCTTTTGTCTTTGGGTTTTGAAAGAAACTTGGTATTTGTATACTCTGATTTATGTGGAATCTTGATACCACTTTTGGTATGAATTGAGAATCTGTTCTCATGACAATCCTGTTATGTATTTGGAAGCAAGGTTCCTGTAGTGTTAGCGCCTGTAGTTCACTAACTCTACATAAGGATGTTATTGCCACTATAAAGGCAGTCTTTAGTGGGAGCATTTGTTGCGTCGCTTTGTGCAGTGGTTCGAATGGTGCTTTCATCATTTGTGCTAGATCTATGTTCAGGTTCCATGTGGGTGCTGGCACCATTTTTAGAGGTGCAATTATTTTTGCTCCTTCTAGGAACCTTTTGACCACACGTGAAGTGAAGAAACTTTTCCCCGTTTCTCCTCTGGTATAAGCTACAATTGCTGCTAAGTGCACTTTCAATGATGTATAGCATAAAGTACCTTCCAGTGAATGTGTCAAGTACTGTAGCACTGTTCTCTCCTTTGTAATCTTTGAAACAAATTTTTTAAGACACCATTGTGTATATCTCTTCCACTTCGCTGTATAATATTCCCTTGTTGTTGGTTTCCTAGCTTCTCTTAGAACAGCCATTGTGCTTTCTGGTAGTTTGAGATGTGCGAATTTTAAGTCCCCAGGAGCCATGCCGCTAGGTCTAAGCTCTCTGGTTCTGGGTGAAGTACTTTTCCATTTTGCATTGTTAGCAAGTCTTTCTTTTTTGGCAGTTTGTGCATTGTTCCTTGCAACATCTGCATTATTTCTGAGAACCAAGTTTGCCTGGCCCACTGTGGTGTGATGAGAATAATTGTCATTTGGCTGATCTTGCATTTGCTGATCACCTTGTTCATTAATGGTATTGGGGGGAAAAGCGTAGGCAAATATCCCTGACCAGTCTATTCATAGCGCATTCCCTAGGGACTGACTGCAAGATCGCCTAAATGCGAAGTTTTGGCATTTTGCATTGTGGGGTGTTGCAAATTTTAGGTCGATTTGTGGTGTCCCCCACTTCCTGAAATTTTTTGGCGTTCTGCTTGATTTAGTTCCCACTCGTGGGATGATGTTTGTCTGCTCAGTCTGTCTGCTTCTACATTGTCCTTCCCTGGTAGGTGTACTGCTATCATGTCTATTCCCCTTGGAATTGCCCATCTCCAAATCTCTTGAGCTAGCGTTGAGAGTGCTACCTTGTTTGTTTATGTAAAACGTTGTTGTGTTGTCTGTTTGTATCAACACCCTTTTCCTGTATAGCTCTTTCTGAAAGGCTTTAAAGGCTAAGAATACTGTTTTCAACTCCAAGATATTGATGTGTTTCACAGCATCCTGCTGTGTCCACAATCCTCTCACCTTGAGGTTGTTCATGTGTGCTCCCCATCCCATTAGGGACGCATCTGTTGTTATGTTCACTGTCGGAGTTGGTGTGAAACGTTTGCCCTGTGCTATCTTTGTTTTGTTCCACCATGCCATCTCTTGATGAACTGTCTGCGTGACAACCACTAAATCCTACCAAACTCCCTGTTGCCTGTGACCATTGCTGCTGAAGCCATTCTTGGAACAGGTCGCATGTGTAGGCGAACGTTGGGGACTAAATGAACGCATGAAGCCATCATTCCCAGCAGCTTCCCCACTGTCAGAGCTTGCTCCATGTGGTATAGATGTCTCTCCTTCAGTAGTGCGAATGTTCTCCTCTCGCTTGGGAACACCTTTCCTAATATTGTGTTGATTTGTGCTCCTAAAAGCACCTTTTGTTGTTTTGGTTCTGTTGACGATTTGTCCCAGTATATTGAGAAACCTAGTTAAATTAGTGTTTCTATTACTTGCTGTATATGCGGTTTGCATAGATCGTAGGAGCTTGCTCTTACTACCCAGTCGTCTAGGTACAGGTAAATATGAATTCCTTGTCTTCTTAGGTGAGCGGCTACCGCAGCTAGGCATTTTGTGAAGACTCTTGGTGCAGATTTTAGCCTGAAAGCTAGCACCTTGAACTGGTAGTGTGTCTTGTTGACCACAAATCTTAATGTAGTCTCCTGTTTGCAGCTGAGGTATTACCTCTTGCAGTGTTGTCATCTTGAATCTTTGAGTCTTTATGAATTTGTTGAGGAACCTTAGGTCTAGTATTGGACATAAAGTTTCGTCCACCTTTGGGATAAGGAAGTACGTGGAGTAAATGCCCTTGTTCCTTTCTTTGCGTGGTACTTGCTCTATTGCATGTTTTTTCGGAAGTTCTTGTACCTCTTGGAGTAATTGAGATAATTCCTTTTTGGAATGCATCTTCTTGCTTGGTCTTTTGTTTGGAGGTTTCTTTGCCAGCTCTATGCAGTAAACGTACTGTATTATGTTTAGTATCCATTTGTCTGAAGTTATCTTTTTCCACTGTTTGAGGAAGTATGTTAACCTGCCTCCTACTGGTGTAATATGTTGCAGGAACTGTTTGCTTTTCTGTTTTTTGGTTTGCCTTGTTTTTCTTTTGTGTAGCACACTACATGATTTCTTTTGAGTGTGCACAAGTTTTTGAGTGCAGCCACTTGGTGGTTGTTTGTGGTCCCCTCGTTGTGGCTGGCCTCTTGCCGGAGGGCGCCCTCGAAAGGATTGCCTACCCTGTTGGTATTGCCAAGTCTGCTGCTGTCCCTGTTGTTGTCCCTGGCTTACTCCTTGGTAAGTCTGTTGAAAAGTTTGGTGCGAGGTTGTAGGTTGGTGGTTACCTCTGCCCATTGGTCTCCATGAGGGTGTGCCTCTACGCATGCCCTGAACTGCAGTGCACCCATAGACCTTGCCGTTTCAGTCTCTTTAATTGGTTTAGTTTTTCATCCACCACACTTCCAAATAGCTGTTCTCCATAGAAAGGTGAGTTTAGAATGTTATTTTGCACCTCTGGCTTTAAACCAGAGATTCGCAGCGATGCATGCCTCCTTTGCGTGATGCCGATTGCCATTTGTCTGCTGGCTGTTTCAGCAGCGTCTAGGGCTGATTTTAAAATGGGTTTGCCATGTTTTTCCCCTCTTCCACTAAGTGGTTTGCCCTCCTTTGGAATTGCTCTAGTAGGTGTTTTTATTTCAAATACTTTTATTGAGTTTTCAAACAAATAAAATACAGAAATGGGCCAATATACGAGCAAGAAATACGTATCAAAGTTACAAACTATCTGCATGTAAAATATATAAGAAATCAATAACTGAGTTCCAACTCATACCATATATAGACCAAAATTAGAGAGAAGAGGAAAGAGAAAGAAGAAGAGATAGAGAAGATATAAAAAGATAGCTAATAGTCACCAAGAGAAATCCTATATTAATGAACTATCATAATATATAACTATTGGTAAGCTCCCCGTTACCACAGCCAGTAGATAATAATAACCGTGATAATGGAGAACATGCATTCGAATATTACCAAAAGAACATTACATCTAACCCAGACAAGGCTTAATTATTCACGGAGGTTTGTGGGTATTGAAGTAGATGTCCACAGTGATCTAGACGAGGGTTTCCATGGAGAATTCTGTAACGCAATATTATCTGCTCCTCTAAGGTGAATAACCCAGTTCATCCAACCTTTATATGAAGTCTTCCGTGTGTCCTTCCAATTATTGAGTACCATCTTCACTGCTGAAACAATTAAAAGATCCAAGAGGGCTTTGTCTGTATCATTACACGAGTCGACCATCAAGAAACCAGTTAATACAGAAAATTCTCTTTTCAGCTTACATTTGAACACCTCGGAGAGAAAATCAAAAACTTTGTCCCAATAGGATGCAACTGCCTTACAGTGTAAAATAAGATGGGCTAGATCACCAGTTACCTCTTTACAGTTCCAGCATAATGGGTCATCTCGAATATGAAGAGTGTGTAATCGGGCTGGTGTCCAAAATGCTTTGTACAGAAGCCAATATTTAGTTTGAGACAATACAGGGGATATTTTATTGCTGGTTGTCGAGTTCCACACTTGAGGCCATAGGGAATCAGGAATCGGGTCAGCAGAATGTGAGTTCCAAAAAGTAATAAGATTTTCATTAAGTTTGGAAGTTTTAGGGCGGAGTAGTTTATAGATATGTGAGACTTGGTGACCTAATTTATTAATCTGAGTTACAAACGTTGGTAGGGATGGGGGTACGTTATGAAATTTGGCTTTAGTTAATGCTGCTCTTATTTTTGAAAAATTATAAAATTCTATATTATCTAAATTGTAGTTGGTTTGAAAGTCTGCAAAAGTCACAGGGTACGAAGAGTGTTCCAGCTGATAAGGGAAGAAAATACCTCGATTGATCCAAGCGTCAAAGTTTAAATTTTTCCCTTTGTATAATAGTCTACGATTAAACAACAAAGATTCCATCTTGGATTCCCCTAATACTCACATCCAACTTCTTATCTATTAACAATAGTGCCGATTTTGAAAATAGATTTAGATCTGGTTGGATAAAACTGGTTAGAGGCGAGCAAAACCAGAGGATCAAGATTATCAAGGATGGATTTTTCCACTTCTAACCATACCAGATTATAATGGGAGGGTGGCGAAATCCAATATGAACCCTGTTTTGCGAGAAACTCTGATTGATATAATTTGAAATCCGCTAAATTTACCCCCCCCTAATGATTTGTCAAGTCTAAATTTTTTGATGCTAATACGTGCTTTTTTGCCACGCCATAGAAACTTTGTAAGAAGGATGTCTAATTTATGGTGGAAGTTCTCCGTCGAGAGAAGAGGGAGCATGTTTATCAGATAATTGACCAAAGGTGTAATCATCATTTTTATGGTCTCCACCCTTCCCCACCATGTTATAAATTTCCGTGACCAGGAATCCAAAAGTTGTGTGATCTTTTCTAAAGTTATTTTCTCGTTATGATGCAATGTATCAATGATATTACAGCCAAATTCTATCCCTAAGTACTTTATGTATCCTGGTTGCCATGTCAAGCCCGAATCACCTAAAATATCTTTAGTGCAGTGCACATTCAGGGGTTTCACTTCCGACTTGTCTCTATTAAGTTTGTATCCAGAATGAACAGAATATGCTGCAATCGTATCCATCAAGGCAGTAATTGAAGGGCCCGGATTTTCAGTCATAATCAAGATATCATCTGCATAGGCTGCTAATTTAACCTGAATATCTTTAAAGCCTATCCCTGTTATGTCCGAATTCAATTTAATATCCTGAATTAACGGTTCCAACGCTAGCAAAAAATAGAGATGGAGACAAGGGGCAACCCTGTCTAGTACCCTGTTGAAGAGAAAAAGAGTCAGAAAGGGTTCCATTGATCGCAATGCGAGCCGACGGTGAGGCATACAAAGACATTACCATTTTTAAGTCGAGCCTAGAGTAGTGCGCATGCGCTGCGAGACTTTATGTAAGGGGCTTCCAAAAGCTGACCACACGCTCATGCACAATGGCCTTTTCCGTGCGGTTACCCGCACGGCCGCCATGTGTTTTCAATTATCGCACCCAGCGGCCGTGCGGGTAACCGCAAGCAATAGGCCATGGTGCACGCTCTCGCGCTCGGGCTTCTTTCACTTTCCTGCCATTTCTATCTCCTTCATCAGTCAGTTGCTTTTATTGTTTTTGTTTTCACTTTTTCTATAGATCGTTCTAGGTATACTTATTTACTTCTCATTCTACTTCTTTCTTGGTTTGTGCTCTCATTGTTTTCCTTTCATCTCTACTTTGTGTTCTTTCTGTGCTTCCAGCCTCCGCTCCTCCCTCTATTTGTGTTTTCATCTTTGTCCTCGCCCTGCCCTTTCTCTTCCCCTCGTTTTCCTTTATTGCTACTGCTCTCACCACATTCCTCCTCCTTCGTTTATTCCTCTTTGTCAATTATCCTGTCTCCCATTCTTCGATGCATCTTTTATTTTTTTACATGCTTTTGTGTACATTCTCCTTTCCTTTTTTCCCCTTCCTCCATATTTTCTACCACTTTATCGCCTGTATTCTTTGTCGTCTTCTTTATTACGGCCTTCCTTACTTGATTTCGTCTTCTTTATTCCACCTTCCTCGTTCTCGCTCGTTTTCTGTCTTACCTCATTCCTCGTACTTTGCAACATTGCCCCATCATCTTCAATCGTTTTCTCGCTGTGCTTCTGCCTTTCTCCTTCTGCTCGTTATTTCTTATTTCCTCCATGTGCAGCTTCCAGTCTTTATTTCTTCCATTCTCTTTTCTTCCCTGTCGATCTTTCCCCTCTATTCCTTCCACCCTGCATGCTTGCCTCTACTGCTTCCTTCGTTTTCGCTCACTTTCACGCTTTATTTCCTCAGTCTTTATCGTCACTCCTTTTCTGTTCTCCCTTTAAACCCCTTCTTCCTTTTATCCCTCTTCTCTCGTCGCCCCTCCTTTCTTCTCATCATATTTTCTTCCTCCTCTCCTTTCTTCCCTAGTCTTCCCCTCTCTTCCTTGGTTCCTCCGTTCCCAGCCCCTCGCCCTGGCACCTCCAACCTTTCCCGCTGCCTCCCGACCGCCCTGACAGTTGGGAGCCGGTGCCTGCGTGATTTATGCCGTCGGTATAACAGCAGACACACTGCAGTCCCCCTGATTAAAATTCAGCTCCGGCCCCGACTGCAGCACTCCACAAATGGAATATTGTACATAATTTCCAAAAATGCTTGTTTATGGCAGTTGGTACAGTGAGCGCCAACGAAGTGGGTGTTTGTGACTCACCCATGTTTTTCTCACTTCTCCCACTTTAAAACAATTAGCTGTGAGCGGCGCAGACAGAGTTTCAACGCTGGGTAGTTGAGGACAGGCCTTTAAAGATGTGCAAGAAATGTAACACTTTTATGATGAAATTAGGTAAATTATCCAGCTACTAGACTAGTTTCAACTACAGCGTATTTGTCAAAGCTTATTTCACCATGTGCCTTTACGTCTATTCAGCGGCCTTCACTGTTGCATGATGTCAAATCTGCTCTTCTACAATTACAAGCTACAGTACAGGCTACTATAAAACGTGCAAAAAGGTTTAAGATAAGCATTGGCATAGCCAATAGGTCTCGCCTTTGGGACCTTATAAGTGTTTAGTTATCCAGCACAATATCCTTGGTGCAACATCAACTGTTGCATGGCTAAACACTTATAAGGTCCCAAAGGCGAGACCTATTGGCTATGCCAATGCTTGTTATATATTGTTCTCCCAGATTAAACTTATACATGCATTGTTCTAAAAAGGCCCAAGAGACCCTATCAAAGGCCTTTTCCGCATCCAGGGTAATAGCCGGATCTGGGTTGAACGCTGCATTTTCTAAGACGAGACATAGCAACCTTGTATTGTCGTTAGACATGCGATTCTTCAGGAAACCTACTTGTGAGTTACTTATTAAATGTGGTAGAACCGTATTAAGTCCTGTAGCTAAAATTTTTGAATATATTTTACAATCAACATTGATGAGGGATATTGGTCTATAGTTCTTTGGTAGTAAAGGATCTTTCCCTTCCTTAGGTATAACTACTATGTTTGCTTCCGTCATGGAGTCCGTTGTGCATCCTTCCCTAGCATTATTATTAAAGACTCTCAACATGGTTAATTGAAGTTGACTTGAAAAGGTTTTATAAAAGGCGGCAGTAAAGCCGTCTGGGCCCGGTGCTTTGTTATCTTTCAAAGATTTTATTGAATTCACAATTACCACTACACTGATTGGTTTTCCTAGCGCCAGTCTGTCTGTTTCTGACAGCTGAGGTAGTCGGAGTCTATTTAAATACAGAGTGCATTTTTCTAAATTAAGATCTTGGCCTTTTTTATAGAAATCTTCGTAAAAAGGTTTAAAGGTGTTTAAGATATCTTTCTGTTGTGTGTGTAAGATTACTGGCATCCTTAATGGAAGAGATGACATTCTGGTTCCGTTTATGTTTTATATACGAAGCAAGTAGTTTACCTGCTTTATTAGCTTCACAAAGATTAAGAGCTTTAAATTTGTTAACCCATACACCCGCCCGTTCGCTCAGAATTTTATTGTATTCATATTTCTTTTGCGTTAGTGATATAAGGATAGTTATCCTTTAATGAACTAGCATGACAGGACTTCAAGGTTTTAATTTCAAGTTCCAATCTAACTAAATCAGCATTAATCTTTTTGTATCTTTGTTTTAATTTCAATAAGTGTTCCCCTAATAGTGGCTTTCAAAGCATCCCATAGGGCAGTGGTTCCCAAACTTTTTCGACCTGTGGCTCCCTTGACCTAATTGGCAGTGGCTCCCCACCATTTTTTACCGGTGGGGGGGATGTAAGCCCGACCTCGGGAGTACTTCCAGTTTTCTCCCTGAAATTAATTGGGATGAAGCTATGTAAAAAAAGACAAACTACAAGCCCAAGAATGCACTACTAAAAGCTTTAAAAAAAAAAAAAAAAAAAGAGCAGCTATATGTGTGCCTGTTCTGTGCATTAAGGGAAGCTTGCATTGTTGCAACCTCTGCTGTATCTGTTTTATGGTCAGTTAATGACGCTTTGTGAAACTTTCAATTATGAAAAAGCATCTTCTATTGTTTCTCCACCTCTTGTTGCTGCATTTCCTCTTCAGCCATTCGTTTGCTTCCCTCTCTCTGCCTTCATGTCCTGCTCCCCTTTTCTTCCCCTTTGATTCTTTCACACTTTGTTCTACCCCCATGTATTCCTTCTTCCACCTGCTGCTTGCCCTAGTTTTCTCAGACTGAAAGTCTTGGTGTCACTTTTAGTTTCCTGTATTTCTCATCCCTCTGCGCACTCATCTTCCCAGAAATAAAACACATGTGGCCCAGTCTGGGGTGATTTAGCAGCCTCTCCGATGCCCAGGTTGCTGCAGTCTGAGCTGAACTTATATCAGCGCTGCCATGTCTCGTCTGAGGTAGTAAGGAAGGGCTAGCTAGTGTAAGAAATAGGGTAGTACCAGTTCCAGATAAGGTACTGATACTCATTTAATTTGGGAGGCCTCTTGTACACCATACCTGCACCAAGAAAGTGTTGAGCTATAAGTCTGTCACAAGAGAACTACTACTTTTTGCAACTATCTTTATCTAAATGAATGTGAATGCAATAAGTTCATCTTTTATGCTGCATGGCTAACAAGAAAGATCAATAAGTATATATTGACATGAGTAGCACAATCTCTTTGAATAATTTATTGAACAGCTAGCAGCTAATCAGAGTAAACAGCTTCAAACATCACAGAGTTTTGAGATATAAAATAGAGCTTTGAAGTTCAGCCTTCCTTAAGCAATGAAGAGGGATTAAAAAATAATGTTCTTTGACTGAAGATTAGCACAGAGGAGCAGTCTCGTTTTGGAGCTGGTGACTAGAGTCGCCAATAGTCACTAACCTGGAGAAATATGCGGAGGGAAGAATGAGAAACGGCTTTCACTGAGGCTGAAAAGGAAACAGGTTATTTCAGTTTTATGACATGCTTCTTGTCCGGCCTTGGCAGAGGGTCACACTGGGGCCGGGCAATTAATCCTGGCTGCAATGCGGCCTATTTCCACAGCGAGTTTGAAATTTCTGGCTTATAAAATCCAGTGCGCGTTTCTTCACACAAACAAAGTGCGGGAACAACAGTCAGCAATCTTTATCTCGATGAAAATGTCACGAGTCCGTGTTTTGTGCTGCGGTTGGCATAAGCTTCACTTGCAGGCTTCAGGCTGAAAGGTAGGGTGTCAAAAGATGCATAATTTTTACGGGCCCACATTCTCACAACAACATGATTCCAAGCTTTCTCAGCACATTGCCACATGCTATCTTTCCCACATCGTGCGCGGCACCCCTGGCTACTCTTAACGGCGCACCAGGGCGCCGCGGCGCACAGTTTGGGAACCACCGCCATAGGGTATTAACATTGTCATTATATATAAGATAATCTGTAATAGCTTCTTCAATTTTTCTTTTGTCTTCAGGGTCTGCTATAACTTCATTATTAAAACGCCAGCGTTTAGGTGAAGGTTCATTATGGCTACCCGCCAGCTTAAAGCTAATGCATGAATGATCAGACACCAGCTTAGGGGATATATCGGAGTGTTCAATTAAATGTGTGAATGAACCTGAAATAAGAATGTAATCGATTCTAGTATACGAATTATGTGGAGGTGAATAAAATGTATAATCTCTAGAATCCGGGTGTTGAAGTCGCCAGGCATCTTTGAGGTTATATTTGGAACATATAGTATGGACTATGGCATGCGATCTAGTCGGGTGATATTTGCAATTGGATTGTCTGTCTATTATCAGGTCAAACGGGATATAAAAATCTCCGCCAACTATGATAAGATAGTCCTGAGGAAGCTCTTCTATAGTTTTTGATATGCCTTCCCAAAAGTCCAGATCGTCAATATTGGGGCCATATATATTCACTACATGTATGCGATCATCTCCTTTCCTTAGGTGGGTTACCAATAATCTACCATCATTGTCATGAGTTTGTGATTCTAATGAAACATTCGCCTTTCTAGCTATCAAGGTGATCACCCCTTTCCTTTTACCATCTGCTGGTGAGCAAGCAATTTGCGAAATCCAATTATGTTTGATGAAGGTAACATCTTCTTTAGACAATTTTGTTTCTTGTAATAAAATGTCCCCTCGGTTTGAACTAAATAATCAAATATTTTTCGACGTCTAATAGGATGATTGAGCCCCTTAACATTCAATGATATTAAGGTCTTCTGCTATGCTACTTGTTCCAGGGTGTGTTATCATATAATGAATATAAACCAGGGTGTAATAAACATATGCAATCCAAAAAAAAGTTACTGACCACATTAAACATCAATTCATTATCATAAAATACAAACATTGCATAGATATATTGACGGCAAGAAAGTAGCCATCAGTTCTAACCATAGTTAGAAGGAAAATATCAAATAGGTACTCTTGTTCAATGGGGCTGAGAAATAGCCCGACCTCTAGTAGGTGTTTTAACAGCTCGCCACCTTCTTCCCAATGTTGATATGCATGCCTGTTGATCAATTAGAATTAGCTATGCGCCATTGAATTGCCATATTTCTCTCAACCTTCCTTCCCACAAGATCCATCCTTTTGCTCTGTCAGGTGAGGGGGTACATTAGCTCTCTTTTGAGCCGTAGAAGCTATAATTGAGTCTGCTGGCACTGAACCCTTGATGTACATAAGATCCCTAGAGGAATGCTTGTATTTTTCTCTCCTCTTGGTGTGATCGCCTTGCATGTGGCTGGTTCTTTAAAAGCTTCCTTACCTTGATCCAAAACACTTGGCAACATGGGAAGGAATGGACTTCTTGTTTGGGTAGGCAGTAAGGTTAACAGAAAACATGATTGGGGTTTATCTTCTTCTTCCAATTGCACTCCATAGGTGTCTGCTGCTTTCTTTATGACTTGGTTGTACATTCCAATGTGATCTGGTGGTGAAGGCCTCGATGGATATGTCGCCACTGCTTCTTCTGGTGATTCGGCGTTGAGATCTTGCCATTGCAGGTCTTGAGCCTCCGAAGTCGCCAAACCCACATAGGTTTGCTCCTCTTCCTCTCCTTTGTCTTCAAAGAATTCTTCTTCATCTTGTGGTTCCGGAGTTGTTGGCGGCTGTAATTAGTCGACATCAATCTAAATTTCCAGTGGAATTTTGAAGTTCCATCTTTTCGTCAAAATACTTCTTGCGTTGCAAGATACTTGCCCTTTCTGCTTCTAGTCTTTCTCCATCTCTGACGCGTGAATTTCAGCATCGAGACTTTCGGCCTTTCTTTTTGAGCTTGATGGCACCAATGAAGCTGTCGAAGCCTGTTTTGACCGTCTCAGCGTCCTTTTCGTGACTGTCTTTCGACGTCTTTGAACTTTCAAGGGTCTTTTTTGCCATCTCAGAGTGCTTGTCTAAGGAACCGATGTATTGTTTTCCCTTGGACGCGCTTGCGAAGTAGAGCGTTTCGACACCGAGGCTCCTTTTGAGGGCTTAGAGTCAGTTTTCTGGACTCGCTTATCTTTTGCGAGGTTGACGGTTCCCTTACCTCCTTTGGAGTCTTATTCTCGACCTCCACGACTGACATCCGTTTCCCCTTCGGCTTCTGGACCTTTGGCAACGTTGTTCTAGTCTTCGCTGGAGGCGCCCAGGTCTCGAAGCGATGGTGGTGGGTCTTGACCCTGCACGTTATAATTGGCTCTTCTCTGCCTCTTTCTTGCTCTCAACGTCTTTGGGGTGAAAGCTGAGCATGCGTTGCAGTCATCACTTCAGTGATCCAGTGGCAGGCAAAGGTTGCAGACTGGATGCTGGTCTTTGTGCATATTTGTGGTGACAGTTGTCACAGGATTTGAAAGGGGTTTTGTCCATTACCACGCAGTGTGCCCCCGGCATGCGTATTCTTCATGTCGTCGAAGTTTTGTTTCTCCCTCTTAGTCGCGCTCCGGCTCGTAGGATCAAAGTCCGGTACGTCGAAGACCCTTTCCTCCTATTCTTAAGATAATTTATTTTTTCGTCGATTCTGCTCTCCAATCTTCTGGAGCTCCTCCGTCTCGATCCAGACCCAACGGCGGAAAAAAGAATCTGAAGATGGCGACCAAAGGTGGGAGCTTCCGGAGGAAGCCAGTCGACGTCACAGGACGACACCAAATGGTGGGATGTTGACACCCACCAACCACAAAAAAAAAAAATTCTGGACCTAACCACTAGATGGCAGAATAATGCACAGCATGTGAATCCAGAAAAGATTCACCCTGCAAAACTCAGTTTATGCTCCAAGCCATCTCTTGGTGGGCCCAGCAGAAAAGCATTTCAAATGGTCTCTTTTCTGGCATCCCCTGCTGCGCGAGTAAACCAGACGCACCTCTGGCGGGATAAATCAGTGGGCGTTGGCAGCAAAATCAGTCTTCTCCACATCAATTTGCTGGAACTAAGAGTAATTAGTTTAGCCCTACAAGCATTCTTTCCAAGGATAAGAAACTCATCAGGACAGACAATACAACGGCGATGCATTATGTCAACAAGCAAGGGGGCACATGGTCCCCTCTGTAGTTACTGGAAACTTCATGCATCTGTGAGTGGGCAATCTAGAATGGGGTTTCGATAAGAGCATAACATCTTTCAGGGAATCTCAAAGAGACAGATACTCTCAGCAGGCTCAGGTCTGCATGCCACGATAGGAACTGCACCAGGAGAGACTGGACAATCTTTTTTAGCTCTGGGGAAAGCTATTCATAGACCTATTTGCAACACCGGAAAATAGGAAATGCCAGTACTTTAAAAGCTGGCGTCACCATCCGGGATCCTGGGGAATGCATTTGATGGCATGGTCAGGCACCTTTACTATGCTTTTCCTCCCATTCCCCTCCTGCCGAGGCTTCTCATGAAGATTAAGGCAGAGCCCTGCAGGATGATCCTCATAGCTCCATCTTGGCCATGCCAGTATTGGTACACAGAACTCCTCGGAGAGACAGCAGATTCTCTTGGTTCCTATTCCATTGCTACAGACTACGTCCCAGGGTCAAGTGCTGCATCCGGATCCCAAATATCTTCGATTAGCGGCATGGCTCCTGAACACAGTTCGATCTGAACCCATCTACAGAGTGTAAAGACATTCTCACCCAGGAGCATAGAGCACAAACCAAACATGTCAGAAGAAACGGAAGGGTTTTGTCTCTCGTGTCAGGGATCAGGCGTTCATCCTCTTTTCTTCAGCTTATGAGATTCTGCCTTACAACCTTTCATTGACGAAAGCTGGTCTAGCTCATGCATCTATTAAGGCTCATCTCACAGCTATTTCACGTTTTAGAAGAACCTCTTCAGGCCCCTCTATGTTCAGCGAGAATCTTTCCTCCAGTCAAGCCTCCTCCACCACTGGCACCTTAATGTGGTCTTGTCTCAACTCATGAAGCATCCCTTCGAACCTATCCACAAGGCGGAGATGAAATTTCTGTAATGGAAAGTGGCGCTTCTTCTGGCTTCGACCTCTGCTAGAAGGGTTGGCGAGATGAAGGCTCACTATCCAGGAGCCTTTTCTGCAAGTTCATCCCTTAAGTTCCATTGGACTTTCATTTAAGCAAACCATTGGTTCTCAAATCTTTTTCCCCTGCAACCCAAACACCAGCAGAGAGCCCTTTATTCTCTACATATTCAGCGCTGTATAAAATTCTATCTCCACAGAACTAAAACCTTCCGAAATCACCCCAACTCTTTGTGGCATATAGTGCTCTTCGTAAGGACTATCCCCTCTCCTTACATCGGGGATTCCAAGCCGGACAGGTAATGTGAACATATAAAAGATCCAATGTTGGAGAATAAAGTACTTTACTTTTAAGGAAAGCACTGTCTGGATATTATTAGCTGGTACTAGTGTAAGCTGTTCTGAATGTCTAACCAACCTACCTCTTAGTCTAAGCCTTGAATTGCTCCGTCTTGCTACACTGAATCATGTGCTGTAGAGGCATTCTTGGTTACCCGGTTTGGTACCACAACACTAGCGACTAGAGCACAGTATCTCCTCCCCCGACACACCCCAACTGCCATATTGCCCGTGGAACTCTATTTATCTAGACTTATTCTGCCCTCTACCCATGCATTATCAAACCACGTGATCTCCTTTCCATGCGGTTCACCTACTTTTTTGGTGTGATCTTTAGTGTTTCATTGTTTTCTCTCCACAGATAGCCTTCATAATGCAGTTTTGCTTAATGTCTGATGCTCCATCAACTTCAGTCCTTCTTTCCCAGCATCTACAGAGCTTTGGCTGGAATTTTCAGACCAAACAGCAGAAAACAATTCTGAAGATTGAGATCATGAGGGAACCGACATAGCACCAAATGTCTACAGACAGCCAAAATAAAGTAACATGAGTAATCCAGACCTAACCAATAGATGACAGAATAATGTGCAGGATGCAAATCCAGTAAAGATTCATGCTGCAAAACGTAAGCTCATACATAGTTTGATAAAGGGCCAAAGTAAGATACTTTTTGAAAGCCTGATTTCAGAGGCACCAGATTGACATGCAATCATAAATAATTCAGAAACAGAGTTGATTAAACAGTAAGTAATTCAGAAAAAAGGGAGCTACATCATTTGGGCATGAGCTTAATTTTAAACTTCTAAATGCTAAAAGGGCCTCCATGTTCCATACAATAGAATCTCAGGTGTTTAAATGAATGCTGGGCCAGATCTGTTTAATAGAAGGATTACAGCTGAGACAGCAATAGAGATACCACATTAACACCAATCAAGATTTGAAACAATTTTATTCGACTACATTCAGCTTACTCCAGATGTTCTGTCTGAATGGTCCAGCGACATACAAAAAAAAAATCCCCATTCCCCCCTCTGTTTCATAAAATAAAATCTTCACTTATAAAACTGAAAACACTAATGCATTAAAATACAGAAAGCTTGTTAACACGCACAAAATTATTTTAACTTTCAGAAAAGAAACTCAAACAGATGAAATTCCCCCTTCGTTCAAAGTCCATCAACCACAGAAAGGTTGGCAGTAGAGCAAAAGGTACAGTTAAGTGAACTCAAAAGGTTCTAGTCAGAGCGGGCTTAAATGGCAACTATGAACCATTAAATACAGATGTCCAAAATACATCAAGTATGGAATTATTTGTAGGCTCCATCATAGGGTGAATCACCACATAAAAGCACTGCAACATGGAAATGCAGGTTTACAAGTCAACTGTGATGTCATAAAACTGAAGTCGGAGAGTGAAAGTGCCAAATAGTCAAAGCTTTCACACCACAGGGCGAAGCAGCAGTTTTATCTATATTGATAGTTCATATCTGTATTCCTGCTGTATCCGCCACCGCCACCACCTCCTCCTCCGCCCTGTGAGGGTGGGTAAGACGTCTGAGAACTATTGTAGTTCGGTCCCCCACCCTGGTTGTAGTTTTGCTGGGAATAACCTAGAGAGAAGGGGGGGGAAAAGTTACTTTACAATACCCTAGCAAAAAAAACACACAAAAAAAAAAAACACACTAGGAACCACATTAAAATAGTATTTTTAACCATCTGCCGCAACAATATTGTCCGAATCTCATTAATTTAGTTTGATAAGATAATACTAACACAATTTGTTACAAACCTGTGCTACCAGCTCCACCACCATATCCACCGGAGTATGAAGAGCCCCCGCCGGACCCATAGGAACCACCCCCACGACCACCGCCACCACCAGCAGAAGCTGGTGGTGCAGCACCATCCCCACCAGCATATCCTCCTGGGGAAAAAGAAAAATGTTATATTAACATGCTATAAGGATCAACACAAAAGACACTTTCACTGTACAAGGCCTTTTCTTAGAATTACCCAGATGACTAGTGGCAACCAGACTGGACTTTGCTGATGGCCTCTGCCAGACATCCCAAAAGTCTCCAAGCGCCCTGCCCAGAGACACTAATAAGTACTCATGTGGTGGGTGATTGGGCACCAGAATGAAGTGTGGAAACTTTGAAAAACTTTTTTCAAAGATTCAAGGGGACCGGACTGGCAGTTCCACAACAGATTGAATTTCAGCTACATACAGTCAAGTCTCCCAGCACCTCTGAAGAAAAGACTGAGTCACAGTCAGCATTTGGGACTTTAAAGATTTCTTGCTTTTTTTTTTTTTTTTTTAAGTGCCAGCAGAACCAAACAGCATAAGTAGCTATCTTTCGGTTTCAAGGCTGCAGATAGAATTTCAGCTGCAGCCCCCTCGAGGAGGATTTTTCCTTCTCAAGGTCTTTGTGTTGACTTCTAGTCTTCCGCTGGGCCAAATTCACTTGTATTCGACCAGGGCCCCATCACCGTTAGCCTCAAATCACGCCTAGGTGCTAGTCTACCACTCCCATGGAATGCGCTTTTGAGCTATTTTTACTAAAATCTTTAAAATTCACATCTCTGGTTTCCCTTACTGGATATGTATATATAATTGGGCACACTGTGTTATTCAATGTGTGCCATCTAGCAGGTGATTGACTTATCCTTTGAGGCTGCACTTGTTCACCCCTAAAACACCCACTTTGCTACACAAATGTACCATGAAAGTGAGGCACGGGTAAGTGAAAGAAGGCGCCTGAGAACGTACGGGGTCATGTAATCTGCCCGGTCATGCAGGGTGGTGGTCATGAAATGTTCTGACCGGATGTAATCGTTAGAGACCAGAGGTGCAGGATACGCCTGAGGGAGTGTTCCTTTATTGGAATGAAGGAAAGAGTAGATACATTTTCCCTGATGGTGTAGAGAAATCTTACTCTTTTGGAAGGAGCACTTGAACCTCTTCCCCAAGAAGGCAGAGGATAGTCTCTGCTGAGGACATGTGAAATTCCATGCAGTAGCCAAGGTGATCCACCGCTAAAACCCAGTAGTCTTGCGATTGCCTCACAGAGCGCGGAGATCTTGGATTCGTTCCCTGGCAGGTGACGTGTTGGAGGGCAGGTGGGACGAGTCACTGCGAACAGGCGACTTCGTTTCAAAAGCCAATCTACCTTGCAAATGTGATGCTGCGCATACACTGTTGGCACCCACCAATAATTACGTGCACCTCAGAGTAAATCTCAGCAAAGGTCAACTTGATCACTTAAATGCATTTTTCACAACCATTGCTTGAAGCACCCAGAAATTCCAGACCTCCAAGTACATCCAGCCAACACTGGTGCAAGACAGCAGTGAGACTACACAAACGCCAAGAGGCATTTTTTTGCCTTTGAAAAACAGACAAAGCTAAAATGATCGAACAAAAACCACTTAGCTTACCTCGGTACTTCGTTTCAGAGTAGCTGTAGTCTGAACCGCCAGAGCCGCCACCAGCACCACCAGAATAGGAATTGGAGTAAGAATAGTTTCCTGCACCACCGCCACCGCCACCTCCACCTCCACCACCACCACCACCTTGGTTGAAGCTTTTCTGTTTTGCAGAGGCTGGCCCATAATTGCTGTACTGATTCTGGCTGTAGGAGG
This sequence comes from Calotriton arnoldi, assembly GCA_963921515.1. Lineage (NCBI taxonomy): Eukaryota > Metazoa > Chordata > Amphibia > Caudata > Salamandridae > Calotriton > Calotriton arnoldi. Next base: position 352,038 of record CAWUFW010006296.1, read on the forward strand.
GTGACTGGTTCTGGTGTGCTCCGTAGCCTTGATTGTAGGCGGCTTTTTGTGGTGGTTTCTTAGCCACGTGTTGTTTGGAGGGCGCTGGAGTGCTGTAGTCATCATTGTAGTTGTAGCCGTAGCCGCCACCACCACCACCACCAGATCCGTAACCGCCACCTCCGCCTCCAGAGCCAAAACCGCCACCTCCGCCTCCAGAGCCAAAACCGCCACCAGAGCCGTAGCCACCTCCGCCTCCAGAGCCTGCACCTCCGCCGTTGCTGTAGAACTGACCTAAGGAGAAGGAGAAATTCAGTTCTGCTGCACACCTTTGTTTGGATGAAGTAATTCCCTCATTAACAGATTTTCGCTGTCTGGACTGCTTCTAGAGTAAGTGAAACTATTTCCAACTGACCCATTAAGATAGGCGTCATTGGGTTTGTTTCTAAGCTAGCAGCCATTAACATAGGGCTGAGGTGTAGGACAGCACACTGCTCCTTGCGTGTCTGATTTTGGGACAAAAAGGGGGAGATTTGAGATGCCTAGAAGAAAAAAACCACTATACATATTAACGAACGGGCACTCTTACCTTAGAAAGTGCAGATGGATTGCTTACTAATCAATTCTGTGATTTGTAGAACATTGCTCAACTTATTTCACATTACCTAGCACTTCGGGACCCACCACCTTGACGGTAAACTTAAACCACTGCTAAGTACAGCCCCCAAACCTCTGTGAAAGGGGCTTTCCCCATCAACGAATAACTAATAGGCTGCCCTACAAACTAAACTATTTATGGAAAGGCATTATCCCGTGATGGGCAAGTTTTACCAGTATAACAACGCTTTTTAATGTCAGGGGTGGGCAGCAAGCATTAAAGGCCCCTTAAAAGCGTAGTGTTTTAAATAGGTCTGCGCTCCCCAGCCACAAATCTTTTGTCTACTGTGCTGTAAGGCAGCAAACAAGACAATTAAGGAATTCGTGCCAAAAATAAAATCGTGTCGTATCATGTAAAACAAGGTTAAGAAAGGAATGCTTTAATTAACCCCAGCCATTGAATTCGCGGAACAAACGAGTTCATGTTTTACCCATGGTGCCACACTACAGGAAGCAGCCATATGCAAATCAATCCCAATCCTGCCTCAAATGACCAGACTAGCCTAATTTACAGGCCCCTCTGAATAACCCGAGGCTCACTTCTCATCCGCGAGGCCAAGCTAGTCTTGCGGCACAGTAAGGACCACGTGCTCAGTGTGCCACTGACGAGGCCTAAATAGGCTGCTCCAGTTTGGGGGTCGCTCGTTTTCCAATTCAGGGGGGGTTTCTGGTAATTCAGGCTGGCTGCTACTGGAGCACGAGTGCGTGAATGCAACAAGCACAGTGGGCCGATGGGCTGGAATGCGACCAGATTACCAGAGGCTCTCCTTGATCAGCAGTTTCATACCATTTTTTTATAAGGCCATTTTTTTGTAAGGGGCAGTTGGCCATTCAAAGGATCGCTACTCTTGGCTTTTATTGATGCGATGGCCGAGCACTCTAGATTGCACTTAAAACTTATCAGAAGCGTGTGATTTTCAAGACAGAAAATTGACAAACCACTTCTAGCTTAAGTCTTGATCATAAATAGCGCCTGTTCGGGGATGCCACCACCTTAAGCTGCGGTTTCAAGTGAGTTCTCGCCTGTGGGAATGTGGCTCCTGGGGCCGATATGCATGAATGCCGAAACTGTTCGCCTGCTAGAAGCCTAATTTTAGCGCACAATTTCTGTAACTGGAAAATTACCACTGGAACGGACGTCATTTATCGGTCTGCGCTCTGGAAAGAGACCACACGATCCGTCCAGAAACAGTATTTCAGTGGGGAAGGGACTCCCACCTGCACTAAACCAAGGAGGAAAAACTGGATGCAGCCATGCAGGAAAGCTAGGCCCTGTGTGCTTGTGTCGAGCCCTCAACTAGCTGCACTGAACACCCACGTAGAATGTTAAAAAAGCATTAGCAAATCTAGTTACAGGTGAAGACTTAACAAAACATGTACTGCACCAAATTAAAATAACCTACAAGTGAACATAAAACTCATTTTCACAAAGTCGTTATAAAAACATTTATTTATCCCAAATAGTAATTTTCGAAATAAAATCATGCAAACAAGTTTATAAAAATTAATAAACTTTAGGACTGGAAACATTACCACCTGCAGTGTAAACGGGACGCTGCCCACAGCGCATTCGGTTTACATTTACAACAATATCCAGAAAAGGCTGAAGGACCGGTGTATACATTCAACAGACCCTGTCCCAACCAAAATTGGCATAGTACAGAGCATCAGTGGGTCCTCGCTGTTCAATGCAGCAGATGCGCAAGGTCTTAAAGGAGAGGCATGAAACAGCGAACGGATCTGGAACATGACTAACTGCTTGCACGCATTCCCGAAAACTGGAAAGTCAAAGCAGCTCATGGAAAGGCGACAATTTTTCTGGGAAGGTATTCCCACAAACACCGGGTTGAGCCATCACCATGACTGCCATAGTGTTTGGTCCTCTATCTGTACAAGATTAGACCCATGCTTTTGGTATTGCGATGATCCAGGGGCCTGCATTCAGAAGCAACACTCCCACGGGATGCAAGTCCTACAATACTGAATAGAAACAATCAAGCGACTTTTCTGCAGCGGTAAACTTTCCATCAAGTGGGCAAACAGCGGGGGCATCGGATATGGATAATGGCAAATGAAGGTTCAAACTAAAAAGGATTTAAAAAACACTGAAATAACTTAAAATCGTTCCCATAAAAAGCTGGCGAGCTCTGAAGTCAATGAAGAGTGCGTTTTCAATGTACCACAGCACTACATACTCTTGCCCTCGTCGCACACATTAATAGGTTACGAATTCAGAGGAGATTAAAAAATGGCCAAAAACATAAGTCTGCAGGCTCAAAGTTGAGCGGAGGTGAAAGTCACGGTTGAGCAACTCAGTGAAGCAGAGACAACGCGAAGGTTTTTGGAGGTCATGAGATTTGGAGCAAAAACTTGTATGTGCGCAACACTTTTGTTGGTTTAGGCAGACGCAAAGTCATGATAGCCGAAGCAGTCTGTGAACAAGTCACCTACAAAAGGGGGAGACAGCAGAGAAAAAAAAATTAGAATTTTAAAAATGGCAAAATGTGCCACATATTTTTAAATTTCTTGTTTTAGATTTCTCTGCTCCTGTCACCCCCAGAAGATGGCTTCTCCAAAGACAAAATAATAAAGATGTGTATTCACAAGGCCAGATTTTTGGCGAGTCCTTCACTTGGCTCAACCAAAGCAGAGAAATTTAAAAAGTACACCGAGTAAACACGTTACTTGGGTTGGTTTTGCTTTTGGAAATCGAGCTGCCTTGCTACACCAACAGACAATTGCTGGCATTTGTTTTCTAGACTGTTTTCGCAAGCACGCTGGAAACTGCTCAACACTTACTGTATCCTGCAGTGGCGTTGTTTGTGTAGCCGTAATTTCCGCCGCCGAAGCCGCCGCCACCTCCTCCTGCAGGAGACAAGGTACATTAAGGAGGAGTTCATGGCTTTGGCCAGACGCACACAAAAGTAGAGCTCAGAAAAGCCATACTTACCAGCATTAAACCCGCCGTAGCCGCCTCTGCCTCGCCCTCGGCCGCGGTTTCCAGCTCCTCTCCCACCGCGACCACGCATGTTGGGCGGAGGTGGCACTTCATGCATTCCACCACCCATTCCAAAACCTGGATGCGACTGGAAACGGGAGATGCACATTAGCACTACAGGTCAAGCACTAACTGGCTACCTTTATAGTCTGCCCTCTGCAATAAGTAAAAAAGACATGATCTGCACTAGTGGATGGCAGACATCCTGCAGTTTGAGTACTTGAGGTTCCATCTACAACATGTTTATAAGACTATAGAGGTGTTATAAAGAAGCGCCAGCTCCCCTCAGTCACCCACTTGCTTGCATTTTATGAACAGCATCACCCCAGGGTCTGGGAAAAGCGGCACAACAGGCTTTCATAGGGGAAGGCCATGGGCTGGAGTAAATTTCGCTGAGCAGCTACCTCCGTGTGCAGTTAACCACCATGTGGTAACGGAAATCCACCGGTTTTCAGCACGTTACACTACATGGGGGGGGGGGGCGCTTGCAGTGTCAGCTTTCACCTAAACTCTGAGGTACAATGGGAGGATTTCATTTTAGTGGGACATCTGGGCGACCTGCAGCAGACTGGACTGCTGCTTCAGACTGTGTGGAATGAAACACTGTTGATCAAAAAGTTAGCACCACTCGGTAAATCACGAGCTAAAGCAAAAACACTTGAGAAAATCTCATCTCCAAATTGCCCCCCCCCCCGGATTCCAACAAGAAATATGCATACCTTTACAAACTTGGGTGGACCACCCCTCTGACCATCATTGGGGGTTTCTTCTTCTTGGTAGGTTCGTTGTGCACAGGGGCGTCAGGAAAGAGCTTCTCCAAAGCAGCAAGTGCAGCATACGCCTTTGCGACCTTTTTGTTTGAGCCAGCACCTTGAAATTTCTGCCCATCCACTTCCACCTTCGGAGAAAATTGCCAAAGGATTAATTAATTTCACTGTAAGAAACTACAAACTAACACTGCTGAGGGGGGAGCACACTGCCCCAGGCACCCCGAATCCCTTACATCACACTTTGTTTATTTACAACATGAGAACATCAGGAACTAGTCTGGAAACGAGCAGTACCCTGGGCAGTGATGAAAACTGCAGTATAAGCAAAAAAGGACCAGAGTTTACATTATAGCTAAACTATGAAGTGAAATAATCACAATCTTGCACAATGGACCACGACAGAAATGAACAGTCCTATGGGAAGCAGCACCACCGGGTGTGTGCAAAAGCAGTGCTGTGATGCTGGAGGGCAGTGCAACAGGCCTACGGGTAGTCCTCATGGATATGTCCGACCACAAGGACCATGCGCTATGGCTGCCTGGATGAAATAGCACACCAGCGCAGAGTTTTCCTAAACCAATATGACAAGGAAAGAGGATGCGCTTCCGGCCAATCTCAATACCAGCACTTGCCTAACCGCAGGTGCCAAGGGTCATGTGTCAACGAATACTTCTGCGAGGCATCACCTCACCTCCATGACAAAGCGCTTGTCGTGACTGCCACCAATCTCCGATATCAGCTCGTACTTCAGACCACGCCTCTTCTCGTTGAGCTCCATCACTGGGTTCTTGCCATGCTTCGTCAGGATTGGTCCTTGTGCTTTCGCATTCTAATAAAACAGTAACATATCAGACTCCTCTTCCAATTAAGCTAGAGACCAAAGTCAATTCTACGAACTGAGTCTCTTTTAATTGTGAATGCATATATCCCTCCAGGCGCTTCTAATATATATTTATTGAAAGACCTGTTTTCCTTTATTTTATCCATTTTCGAAAATTCAGAATGTAAGAACTTATTGTTGGTTGGAGACTTGAATGCTAAAGTCTCCACCCATAGTTTGGGGCTTTTTGCAAACTCCACTAAGGAGGAAGCATTAAAAATACCATCAGCTCAATTCCGAAATCATAGTCGAACGGATAAGAGGAACAATTTTATTAGAAGGCTTAAGAAACTTGGAGGTTTTAGTAGTCAATGGGAGACTAGGAAAAGACATCCCAGCGAAAAATACATATAAGGGACCGAAGGGTGGTTCCATTATGGATTATGTAATTTCCTCCGTTGATTTCTTTAATAGATTATCAAATATGGAAATTTTGGAAAACCAATTTAGTGACCATATGGTGATTAGTTTGAAAATAGATTTGTCCAGTACTGGGGAGAGCTCATGGAATTTTAGGGATAAAGAGGTAGCTTTCAGCAAAACAAATAGCAGAATTTACTGGAATTCTTTGGCCGTTTCAAAACTAAAAGAGTCATTAACTATCTTAATAGGTGAAAAGCAGCTTAGAGTAGCGGAACGGCAAGATTACCCCAAAATAATTTGCTAGAATTTTATAGTCACAGTATAAATTCTATGGTTGTGTCTTGTAAATCTTCTCACCCAAATATTAAGCAGAGAGTATGTTTTAATCCATTGCTTCAAATAAATAGGGTTATAAACAAATTAGTAAGGGCTCAGTTTGGGAATTACTCTCCTGAACGAAAGAAATTAATAGATTTACTAAGGAGGAAAAGACAACGGAAAAAACGCTCATTAAAACAAAAAAGGAGGATTATGAATGGGTTCAATTAAAAGAAGCTGCGGCTAAAAATAACTCAAAACGATATTGGGAAATAATTGCGGAAAGTTGTGGTACCAGAATTAAATCTCTTCCTATTCCAATAAATGAAGAAGAATGGAAATTCCACTTAGTAGAACTCTATTCCGCGAATTTAAATTCCCTTTTCCCGACTTCTTTAGAATTACCTCCTCAGAAATTTTAATCGATCCCCCTACTAAGGAAGAAATTGTTAGATTGATTAAAAAAATGAGAGCTTCAGGAGCAATGGGTCCAGACGAAATTCCCATGTCCATTATAAAAAAGAGCCTGTATTATGGGCAACATATCTTACCCCCTTGTTTGAATACTGCTATCGCTATGGGCGAACTCCTCGTCATGGTCTGGTAGTATCCTAATTCCGCTGCATAAAAAGGCGAAAGACATCTACCAGGTAACTACCGCCAAATTGCCTTATTAGACGCAGTAGGGAAAATCTTCGCCCGCAGTATTCGAGAACCTCACTGACTGGGTAGTAGAGGAGAAAATCCTCCCCATTGAGCAAGCAGGGTTTAGGAAAAATCACTCTACCTTAGATAACATCTGCTTGTTGAAATTAATTGAAGAGAAATATACGGTCTTTCGCAAAACAAATGTCTATGTAGCATTCATAGACTTTTCTACTGCGTTCGATAAAGTAGATCGGCCACTTCTCTGGAAAAAGTTATATAAAATGGGGATGCCTCCTATTTTGTTATCTTTAGTTATTGCTTTATATTCGCAAACATGGTGTCGGGTTTTAATGGGGGAACACAGGGCCTATCTTCAGTTATTAATACGGAAAATGGATTGAAGCAAGGTTGCTTATTAGCACTATTGTTCTCTTTATATGTAAGAGATCTTCCGGATTGTTTTTCCTTAACGGAAGGAGATGCGCCAAAGATAGGTGGCCGCTCCTTTTCCTGTCTCATGTATGCAGACGATATTGTAATTATGGACCTGACCCCTATAGGTTTGAATAAAAAATTGTCACGACTCCAGAGTTATACGTCTGCACAATTTTTGAAAATAAATGTATCCAAAAGCAAGGTCTTGGTTTTAAAACAAGGAAAAAACAGAAAATTATGTAATTTTAATTGGAGAATTGGTCTTGAAAAATTGGATATTGTTGATTCCTATCTATACCTGGGGAAAGTTATTTCAAGTAGTATGAAGATAAATTCCCATATTGCTCATAGCTCTTCTAAAGCAATGTCGCATGCAAATGGCCTACGTCTATTTTATACTACGATGGGTCGAAGACATTTTTCACATTTGCTGTTAGTTTTCAAAACTAAAATTCCTCCTACCCTGTTATATGCAATTGAATCTTTACCACTAAGGGAATGGAGCTTTTTGGATAAAATCGAAGGCCAAATTTTCCGAAAACTATGTAATTTTAATACACTGGTTCCAATAGCTGCTATTAGGGTAGAATTTGGCTTGGTAAGCTCCTTTTCACAAGGTCTAGCTAGGGTAATTCGTTGGGGGTATCAACTAAAGAATAGTGAACCTTTCTCTTTGAGGAGTTTTATCCAACAGGAAATTTTTGAAGGACAAATGTACATACTCTTTTTATAATGATTTCCGCCTGGCACTGCAACATTTTAATGTGCAAGAGGATTTTGTCTTATCCTTATCTCCTATAGAATTAAAATCCTTTTTAAAGATTTCTAGTGGCCTAATTAGCTATCAGAGAGATATTAGTATTTGTAGAATGAGGGCCAGACTGGAAACAATAGTTAAGAATGCTTCCCGAGAGTTTCTCAGAAATATCTCTCGTGGCACTTAGGCCACGGTATCCGCAGATGGATTACTCTTTTCCGTATGAACCTCTTACCCTTAAATGATTTAATCGGAAATTGGTCATCTAATAGGGAAGGTGGAAAAAACTAACTTTTGTATTCAGGCCACTCAGAATCTTGATCATGTCTTGTTTGTATGCCCGGCGCTGATTGTATTCCGCTATAGGTGGCTACGTCCTATGTTTATCCAGAATGGCATTAAAAATGTTACAGCTGCTAGAGAATTTTTGCTTTGTCCAAAAAATGAAATTGTATGCACTAAACTTTTTAGGGAGTTTATGAATATATTTTAAATGGTTTTATTAGACCCTGAGTATGGTTGGTTATACAACTTATTAATTTGTGCATGTGCATTGATTTTTTCCATTTGTGGAAAATTACAAATATATGACTGTTGCTAATTCTCTGCTGTTCGCATTAATTAGGTATTTCTTCCCACCATAAAAAAGTTAAGGGAAATATCTTCGCTGCTTTTTGATGCACTTTAGATAAAAATATATGATTCTGTAATGATAGGATTTTTTTCCTAATTGCAGTTAAAATTAACAGGACCTGATCTTTTATTGTTTTAGTACAGGAGATAATAGTTTGATTGCTGCTACCCTATTGCCATTGTAAGATGCACTTTACATAATGAATTGTTATTATTGTTGCAACATGAAGTACTTTATTCTATAATATGCCATCAGTTGAAATTGCTTTTTAATGTTAATCCATCTTTTGTATAGGTCCTTTAATTCATCAAGGAGTGATTATTTTAGCTCTCCTATATTGTTGGGTTTTATTGATGTTTAAATAATATCCTAGTGGTCATTTTGGAAAATTTTTATGCTGTATGACTACCTTTGTATAAATTGATAGAGGTGTAGATGGAATGGTTTTAGTGAAGTATTGTTTTAACGGTTGCTGGGTTTATGATACGATTATCCATGTATGTTTTAAGTGGACCTCATTAGAGATCCAAATGCTTAATAAATATATTGAATTGAATTGACTCCTCTTCCATACACCAGGATTGCCGATAACCAATCACACGATTATAATGAACGTGCATGCCGGGCCACAGAACCAAGGTAGTGCCGGCAAACTAAATTGTGCATTTACCAAGTACGGACAATGGCAGAAGGCAGACACTATAGTGAATCCGAATGTACCTACCTCAGAATCAGGAGAATCAGACTCCGCTGATTGAGCAGTTTCCACCACAGGAACAGGAGGGGCGATCACTTTTGGCTTCGGTTCTACCGGCTCAGGGACCTCCTCCTTTTCTTCCACACCAGTAGGTAAACCCATGTCTTGTAGTACCTGAAGTGCGACAAAAGTTAAAGGGAAGTTCAGAAGGATAACTCTTCGAACAGAAGCATGAAAAATAAAGCTGTTTGGGGCAGGTATTGGCACCGACCTTCGGGAAGGGGGGGGGGGGGGAGAGAAGATGAGATGTGTGGCAACAAACATGTGATTCAATAAGACCTGTCCCTTTCATTTTTTGCACAGGGATTAAGCAAGTGAGACTTCATAGTCGCCATTTAACAAGGCTCAAGTATGCTGTGTGGCATAGTGCGTGCGTTAACGGATGTTAGGATATTGGATCTGTCCCACACACCAGCCTTCCACTGCAAGCAGTGACGGCAGGACATTAGGTCACAGACATTTCATGGCAGCAACTCAAACATGCAGCCACAAGCACACGGCTAGCTCGCAAATTTCTTCTCCCAGTTTCTCTCAAGGGTGACAAACCCCAAATAGTCAGGGCAGGGAATCAGGCAAACAGACTAGCCTAATTTTAAAACGTACCCACACCGCCCCTGTATCCGGTTTCCTAAATCCACCCACCCACTGTGCCTGCCCATAGCCATTTGCCACTGTCACCTACCCGCCCACCTACTTCCTAACTCAACCCCAATATTCGATTACAGTTGCACTGTCGATTTACAGTTGTTTTAAGCTTAATGTACATCATGGACGCTACGACCCCTTGCATCTCAATGCAATCTATACTATTACTGTGTATGAGAAGGTGGTTAACCATCTGAGCAGCCAGTTTGCTTTTTGATATCCTGATTTTTGAGCTTTTACTGCAGGAGAGCCTCATAAGCTGGGACTCACCCACTGTAAATTCATGATAAAATGGACTGCATGTGGGTCCCACCGGTGTCTGCCTTGTGAGATAAGGCTAATGCGTTGCAGCCAGGGTAAGGGGCACCGGACTGGTTACATGTGGACACGTGTGCACACCCGTGTAAGGGCTGTGCGAGGGAGACTCCTGTCATGCGCGGCCCAGGAGCTGGGTACAGATAGAATGGTGTGGAAGGGACTATGCAGAGTTGGGTGGTGACATGGAATAGGCCTAATGTGGGGAGACACATGTAAGGGATAGTCAGTGTGCTTTACTTTTTCACTGTAGGAACACTGTTATCCTCCTATGGAGGAGGAGACCACATGGGGTAGTTTCAGTTCCCTAGGCACTACAAACCCCAGACACGCACCAAAGTACACTGCAAGTTCTGCTATGTCCAAAGCCTATCTGTACTGTTTATGGGTCATACAGAAATATCATATTCCTCCGACGAGAACCAGACCTGGTGTGACCCTGCCAGGCTGGATTAATTACCTTCCTTCCCAAGCTGTAGCATCAGAGGCCATGCACTTCACTGTAAGCATTCCCCAGGGGGAAGGTCTTCTCTCCAAGAGGGAGAGATGGGGTGAAGCTGCAGGGCATCAATCAGCAGTTGTCACCTGGTGCCAGGAACCCGGCCTGCTCTAGGCCCATGAAGTTAGCCAGTGGGGGAAAGAGGGTTTTTCAGAGACCATGTGGCATGAGACCCCTGGATAACGCCATCCTGCAGTATCCCAGAAGCCTGTGTAGAAAGGAGGGATCAGGGGCAATGGGGTCACTGCAGGATAGGGCAGATTTGCATTTCTGCCAGCCCCCTCCATTTTCTCTTAAAGGTCTTGCACAGGAAGAGAGCTCTGAGGTGTGGTCTTGCTGAGGAAGACTGGTGCTGGAGACTGGCACCATGTGCAGTCACAAGGAGGAACCCAGACTGCCCCAGGACTCTGGACTGTGCCTATGAGGGAGGCCAGTGAGAGGAAGCCTGGGCTTCTGCACAAGGAGAGCCAGGTAAAAGTCTGGCGCAGGGAGCCAGTGAAGACAACTCCTTGCGGACTTCACCCTCCTGGAGGACAGCGAAAAGTGCTCCAGGAGGCTAGGGCTGGCCACCAGGAGCAAAATGAGACCAAGATCAGTGAAATTGGTCCGCCGGGGGCCGAGATAAGGCGCCCCCCCCCCCCCCTGAAGGTAGGCGACCCTTCATCAGACTGACGACGAAGCGTGCTAGGCTCTGCTGCCGATATGCGATGGAGCACTGGTGGGCAGCCTCCCAAAAGACCCTTTAAAAGTCAGCTGTAAGCACTTTCACAGCCGACTTAAAAGGGCCTTTTGGGAAGCTTCCTGCCTGTGTTGCCGATGACGTACTCTGCGCCCGCAACCTCTTCTCCACCCGCAGCAGCATCTTAGAGTGTGTCACAGATATTATTTGCAGTAATATTAGTGAACTGCTTTATAACACATCACTATCCCTGAACATTAGATGTAAACACATTTAGAATTTGGACAATTTTGCCTGTATACTGTCAGGGACCGGGTCTAAGAGGGCATGAATGACCTGAAATTAAATCATAAGTTTAATTTACTACCAACACCGCCCCCACCGGTGCGGTCACAAACCACACTGTAAATTTGGCCCCCGGGAGAAAGTTTGTGAGTACCCATGCTCTAGAGTGAGCGACCCAGAATGCCCTGCAGGTCATGGTTATGCAATTAAGAAAACCAGCTAGTTGCTAGTATAGGAAGATGAGGTCACCACTATTTGAATGCAGAGGTGCAGGGGGAGCTGCAGGAGCAGCACACACTCCCCCAGCACAGAAGTGGAAAGTCCCCACTCTTAAGTCTCTGGTGACTTAAAGGATATAACCCCTCAGGGTTTGGAGGTTTTCAAGCTTACCTAATGCTGAAACGTTTGGTCTTCAGCTGGGAGCTGATGGTTAGGACTGCACTGAGGTGAGAGACTTAATATGAATGGTCATAGTGGACACAAGCCCTAGGGGTGAAAGGGTGTAATTGCAAAGGAGGTGCATTTAAGTAAATGTGGTCCTTTTGGGGACTGGAGGTCAAATGCAATATGTGATGTCATAAGTGAACTGGAAATAGGTTGCCAGCATCCTTGCCAGGGTGCCTGGTTGTAATTGCGTAGCCATGGGATTATAAATGTGATGCCTTTTAAGGGCTGATTGACTTGCATTGTACATGTTACCAGATATGAAAAGTACCCCTCATTCCAAGGTATGCTCTGACATGTATTCTTGCTACTGCATTAGTTGAACAACCAGACGGTCAGCCACTGATTTAAGGGTGTATACTGTATGGTCAGTGCGAAGTGCTCTGTCAGGATTGTGTGTCACTATGGCAGGTGTTCCCATTATAAATGCTTGCTGAAATACTGGGGTGGGTAGCCACTGGGGTGGTGTCAGTGGAAAGGGCCCTCAATCCAGGTTATGGTCAACCCTTGGCATTTGGGGGCCAGATATGTTCATACATGCGAGTTGTGGTACTAGACCCCTCCCCCCCTCAGGGGAGGGGGGGGGATTATACACAATGTCAAGAAGTAATTCCATCAGCCTATGTATATTTGCAAAATTATGCATAGTATTGAGTAGTGTGTAATAAATGGACTCTTCCTTTATAAAGAAAAGCACAGACTGGACAATCAATGGAGTTATTTCTGCGTACCTGTAAACAGTGATTACTAGCCCACACACACCACCTCCCTTGAATTAAGCGCTACAGTAAGCCTCGAGTTAAGCGCTACAATGGGGTGTTTGGTTCCCAGTGACAGACAAATTTAGACCCATTACTTGTGCAGGCTTCACAGTTAATGCCTCATTTTTCAACTCTGTTCCATAACTGCATAGGAGCAATCAGCTTGTTTCTGGTCAGGCACTATTGCCACTTGCTGTAAAGTCAACACATGCTTGTGTTTATATTATAAAAGCAAATCAAGATTTACCAAGCCCAAAAAAAAAAGTTCAGATGCTCCACTGCCATCTCAGCTGCCCGAACATCTGTAGAATAAACCTTGTTACGCACCCACCTATTACACGTCCCTGAACTTCCCTAATCTTTTTTCCTCTGATTTTTCTAAAAGTACAGTACACAGAATACAATTTGGCAAATCAGATGTGTGCAAATTTATCGCTAGCATCATTTTGCCACTCACAAAGTATGGTTCCCCTCTGGCACTCTCAGTGCTCATTAGCCAGTCACACATGGGATGCTCGCCATGGTGTGCACGATTGTCTAACGTTTCCAGGGCCTGTGGCAATGCCAACCATCTGGTGGGCCACTGGCGTTGGGAAGTGGTGCAACAAAGTTAATTGGGGCGCCCAAGCCCCCTTTTCTATTAGCGTGCTTTTTTTTTCTTCCCAGTCACCACCAGCTAGTGAACTTTGCCTCATACCAAAATGTAAGCAGATTGTAAATCTCTGAAGAAGGATCTGTTCAACACAAGTGGCAGCGCAATAGAGGTCAGCAATCTGGGACGTATCAGCATTTTGGTCACTGCTACGAGCTCCATCATGGAAAATGGTAGAGCTGGCCACAATGGTAGGATTGTTTGACTGACGTCAATACTTTGCCTAGGTTACCATCTATCAGATCCTTCTAGTCATTATAATTCTGGACCCCCAGGTATTTAAGTCACAAGCTTAAGCCGGTTCTGATTGGAGGAAGTCTACCTGTTGTCTTTCCAATATATCAACGGGAATAAACCGGACTTGTCCCAGTTAATTTGCAGTCCTGATAAAGCTTTAAACTGCCCCAGTGCGTTAAGGGCAGATTGCCATTATGAAGTATCAGGGCATCGACAGTGATATTAAACGCCAATCGTTGGCCTATTTGGGACTGTGGGCCCCGAGGAGGCAGACCAGGGTTTATTTATGGCCCAAAAATGGGGGAACTAAGGTCCATACCTGCCTAGTGCCCCTGCTTAGGCTCCGTCATGGCAGAGTGAAATTAGAATCACTCAAAAAGCAACAAACAAAGTACACCTTGCTATCGGGTCCATGAACAGGCGTGTACCACACCCACCGGCAGAATTCTGGCACTGGGTTGATTCTACCGAAGACCGCCATTAAACATAGGGCTCCCGGTTTTATGGTATTCATTTTTTTGACATTTCCGTCTGTATTTATCCATATTTGTTTTTGGTCAACTTTATCTGTATTTATCCAGAATTATGAGTTTTGTGAAAAGAAAGCTGAAACTGGTAGATTTCCACATTTAACCAATAAATATGCAGCCATGCTTGAATGCCTGCCGGCTTTCAGTGATATGAACACCTGCAGAAGATAAATCAATGCACATATGAAAATACGCACATTACAGTATTAGCCCTGGGCATATCTACTGCCGTTTAAGCCTCTTTACTAAATCTTTCCTTTTTAACCCCCTTACCTTTCAATCCAGTTATTGGCCTGGCAGTCATGGCAGAGTGAAATTAGAATCACTCAAAAAGCACCTAATTTTTGTTTTTATCCGCATTTAAAAATAAATAGACATGAAAATATAGTTCTGTCTGTATTTATCTGTAAAAATCAGTCAAAACGGAAAACAGGGAGCCTTAACTAAACAGTACCCACCCAGAGTGCTGAAAGCTTTCGACATCCAGGGAGGTAAGCCAATGCTCATCTAGCCTCTGCTTGACCAGTCTGCAATTCTCAGTAGGCAGAGGTTGAGGAAGGTGTTATGTCTGGGAAAACACCAATTCTGATCTTTGTGTACTATGGTCTGGGCTACCTTCATAAAGTCTGTTCATCAGCACTTCCCTAATATTTTTTATTACGTCACCAGGGATCACTACCTGGTTTCAGAAGCACCACTTTTAGAGCCTGAGGCAACCCGCTTCATACATTCGCAATAGTCTGGGAGCAAGACCCCAGCTCATATGTTGCATAGAATTCCACTGGGAATCCATCTAGTCCTGGAGTTTAACCCCTGGTCAGTTGTGAGTTATCGCTACTTGGTTCCTCCAATTCCATTCCTTGAATGGAATTAAGAGATGGGAGCGCTACCCTATCGAGGACCAGTGTCAATTTAGTGTCACACCTCTCCTTAGGGTAGGGGTGCAGTGTCTAATAGTAAGAGCAATACTCAGCCTGTTGACAAGTGTCCCTGTGCTGTTACGGATCGCACCTATTGGCACTTCTAACCTCAGCAACCAGGCTATTAGAATACGCCAACGTGTTTAGTGTATGTAGACCTAAAGGGAACGAGTATTTCTTACTTTCAGGAAAAAGTTAACGCCACAGATTAAATACCAGATTATCCCATGCACATTGTGGGAGGCTCTGGAGGGACAAATCCATATTCCCGCTCACCTCCCCTACCCCCGCTAACATTCCCACCTAGTCACGGGGCCAGTGGTGAATGCCTGTGCCCCCCCACCAGCACGTATTCGGCATGTAGTAAGCACAGGAACGCTGAGTCATAAGCTGGTCCATGTCTGTAGATCGAGCGAGACTATGAAGTGGTCTCCAAATGTTCGGGACCCATCTAATAACAATGTAGTCACCCCTACCACATGAAGCAGAGTATTCTGAAAGTAAGATCAGCTTGTGAGCGGTCAGAGTAAGTCTGGGGCCATCTCCGAAGGCCGCCATGGTGTCCTCGGCATCAGTTTTCTACTGGCTTGTTCTGTGGTGGGTCAGGTTTATATCAAGTAGCAACACGAGTGTCTACAGTTCTTAAAAGCATGTCTCAAATGCTTGCTTACCTTCACTGCAACATGAAGCCTAGCTGTTTTCTTGGACGGACCAGATGCCTCATACACGCTCCCATCAATGTCAACAGCCATGGTAAAAAGTGGAGCATGAACTGGTCCGGTCTGTGAAACCAGCCTATACTGGAGACCCGGCCTAAGTTGGTTCAGCCTCATCAGGGCATTGGACCCCATTGGAGGGTCAGGTTTGTCTTCTGAAATACAAAAGGCAGCAAATAAACTATAGGCACTCAATTACGGACACCTAATAGCAATAGCGTTGATGGGCTGTGGTGGATCTACTCAACCATAAACAAGGAATAAAAAGGCAAGCAAAATACCTTTTTTCTGAACCCTTTTCTTCTTTTTGCTGGGGGACTTATCCTCCCCATCTTCTTCCATCGGGCGTTTAATAGGGGCAACTGCGTAGGTTGTGCTGGGAGGGATCTGCACAGAGTAAGAAAAGGCTGTGGAAAAAAAACAGAACAGACTAAGCAACAGAACATAACCAGACACCACTATCCACACTATACAATCATTGTAGCCTGCGCACATGAAGTCTTAACCAATGGCATTTAACGAGACCTTCTGAAACCTCATTTTTAGGAAAAATGCAGTCCCCAAACATTAGCTTCTCATTTTCATCGAGTACATACATGTGCCTCACATGGACAGATTCTACTTCAAATGTCCAGGTATTTCAATCATAAGCCATGGATGCGAACACCACGGATGTCTGCATTATGCTAATAATGCTCAACATTGTACGAGACCCTTGATTATGCAAAGGCTGGACACTAATGGCCAGGATGCCCACCATATAACAGTCGTGGCAATTATGTGAGGAGCTGCCTCCATCATGTCAAGTGTGGCAAAAAGTAGGCTAGTAATGTACTTAATGTCAATGATGGCTTCTAGTTTGCAATGACTAGACCACAAATGCCCAAAATAATCAAGGGTGACCATTATTCCATAGTTACCATTATGCCATGAACGGGCACAATTGTGCCAGAGAAAACCTTTATGATGGAGTCTAGCACTTACAGTTGGGGGTCCTTTACATGAGGTGTAGTTTCCCGGAAGCAGTATTTGTGAGGAACACAATGTCAGACCCACACACACACACAAATGAGTGGGGGAGGGGCTAAAGGGGCTGGCTCAGATCAAAAGCAGCATGCCGATAGCAGTGCTTTGTTTTAAGCTGAAACCAGATCAGCAGTCGACAACTCTGTAATGGGCCACTTAAAAAGTTTAACATGACCGTATTTAAATAAGTCTGGACAAGCCTTGCAAATTGAATAGAATTGTTAAAAATTGAGGGGGAGCAACAATTTTTTTTTTTTATACACACACGGGTTAGGGTACCCCGGTCATTGGCATGACCTCCCCTATAAGCCCCCAGTACATATATAGGGCAGTGGGATTGAAACTACCTATAAGTCCCTAGTACAGAATAGGGCAGGGCAGTTGAGGCCAGCATCCTTTTCTGCACTTGCATGTGTGCACCTCTGGAGCCAGAGTGGAGTTTAAAAGCAGCCCTGTATTGCAGGACGGCTTTTAAAATGCAAATTGTGCCCAAACTAGACTCTGGTGTTTGGGTCACTTAAAAATAGATAAACTACAATGTTTGGGCATGGTTGGTATCCCCAGGGTCTCCCCTAGGTGTTCCAGGGACGGGAGTCAGGTACTTGTAAGGAGAATCCTTATAAAAAAAAGTTGATATGCCCTGGGGTTAGTGAAATTGCACATTTCAGTCCCCACATTGTAGTAAAGTGCTTCCCAAAATCGACTTTTGTGCTAGGAGCACTATGAAATAAGGATGTGCAATATTTTGATATGCAGTACCCCTAAAGTCTTTCCTAGATGTTCTAGCGTTTGGGGGGGGGGGGAGAAGAGGGAGTGTCCTGTATGTATAAGCAGGGTCCTTATAAAACCTGTTTTATAGGCCCTGGTATTGGAAAAATTGCCCAGTTAATTTTTCCATTGTAGATCTCCAGGCGGACATTAGTTAATAACCAGACACAGAAAAGCCATACCCTGGAGCTCCTTCTGTATCAATCCAGACCCAATAGCGGAAAAAAAGAATATAAAGATGGCGACCAAAGGTGAGAGCTTCCGGAGGAAGCACAGACGTCACAGGAGGACATCAAATGGTGGGATGTAGCCGCCCACAAAAAAAAGCACACAAGGACAAATACAACAATTCCGGACCCAACCACTAGATGGCGGAATAAGGCACAGCATGTGAATCCAGAAAAGATTCACGCTGCAAAACTAGTATTAAAGGACTCAGAATGGTATGGATAAATCCAACAATATGGTATTGTTGAATTTCTTCTAAAAACGTACCAAGTTGAGACTTTGTAAGCCAAAATTAAACCCTGTAGTGCTCTGCCCCGATTGGTCAGAGAGAAGTGAATTAGCCTGGCTGCTTTGAAGAGGTGATAATGACCCGGGGGGGGGTTAGGAAGCCTTTTGGGGAGGAGAGGTTGCTGGGCATAGGAGCATCAGAGCCAGGGGGAGGGGTAATAAATAATGCTCTTCAAGGGAAGGAGACAAGCTAAAGACACCAGTTTAATTTACAACTCTCCTCTTTGAACCAAGGCAGATGATAGGCTTCAAGAAGGAATGAGCAGATGTAAGGGGGAGAGACTATGGAGATTAGCCATCCCGGGGGCGTGTTTAGCCAGCTCTTCTCTCCCTGCTAAAAATTCGGACAGATTGAATTTTTGAAGAAGTGCTTTCTGGAATATCATTCTGCCACACTTAGGGGGAAGTGGTCATGCTCTGGGGTGTTGCCCTGCACCTCTTTGGACACGAGTACCCTCCTGCAGTGCCAGAGATCTTGTTAATCTCCCAGAGGGAAGCATCAAGCGATTGTGCAGCCGCTCCACCACACCCATTTCAGATACAACTTCTAAGCCTGCACTCACCCTGAATGATCATGGTAAGTGTAGATCTTTTTAAACTAAATTAGAAAACCAAACTTAGCCTGCTCTACTTTTTGGGGAAATTATGCAGATTATGCAACTCTACCAAAATCAAAAATTCTGGTACAATGCAGCGGGTGCGCCGTGGTCCATTTCCTGGGGGTACGCATATTGAAATCATTGCAGGGTACTGTGGAAGGCTGGGTGGTGCACTTTAACGCTTAACTCTACCAAGGATTGAAGCTCAGTGAAAACACCACATCTCATCCAAGGCAAGGTCGACTTCTACGGCATCCTTCGACTAAATCGTTACACTTCGTTCCAGTTTCACAAGAAATTGTGCACTTGCAGAAGCAAAGTAGGCTCCTTCCAGAAGCCACATTTTGCCCTCTATCCCGGGAGGCCGACAGTTTCAAGAGCCAAAGTCGTCCTCTTTGGGTAAGAAGGTGGATATCCTCTACATGTACATGTCTATCTATATAC
The DNA here is from genome assembly GCA_963921515.1 of Calotriton arnoldi. Lineage (NCBI taxonomy): Eukaryota > Metazoa > Chordata > Amphibia > Caudata > Salamandridae > Calotriton > Calotriton arnoldi. The sequence continues at coordinate 371,270 of CAWUFW010006296.1, forward strand.
AAAGACATTGAGAACCTGTTGACAAAGATTCACGTTTCACTCACGGATAATGAGAAGCTTCCCAATTTTCATCTCTTCTACACAATTGATCACTCTTAGATCGTACTGCGGTAAGGTTTAATTTACTGCATCTTTGGAACCCTCGAGGCAGCAAAGTACGGTCTTTATAAAATCACCAGAATGCTTAAGGGTAAACAAATTGCACTTACCTGTAATAAACAATCAGCGCTCCCAACTAATGTACCCCACCCACCCCAAAAAAAGGGGCTGCAATAAAGCTTAAGAAAGTCTTATGTCCCTCGTAGTCGGTCTCCTCGAATAGCAGGAACAAGAGCAGAATACACTTGAGAGAGAACAGCATTTGTATAAGTTATACTGAGCCCTTTAGATTAAGAAATACCTTTTAGCACTTTCTGAATCTGGGCACTCTTACTTCCTGTTCTGAGATTGTATTCACACGTGAATACTATTGAGAGAAAAAAGAAGTCTGACACCTAAGCCCGCCAGGCGCAAAGCACCGCACCTATACGTTGCACACGGAAAAGTGCAAACGTTACATGTTCCCTTGAAGAAAATGAACCTGGCATTTGATGTGCAATTTGGTAGTACTGCGGTTTTAAATTTAGAAACTGTTCGCACATGCCGCGCTTAACATACCGGCCAGCACAAGGTCAAAGTGCACCGCAACTAAACACAATTGCATAATCAAAACAAATAAGCTACGTACAGCATTAACACAAAATAAAAACTGCCAAATAATATACGTGACATCAATACAGGCGATACTTACGCGTGCCTGTGTATTCCGCTGGGAGTTCGCCTTTTTGCTTCTTAAACAATTTAGGAGGGAGTTGGTCCATGCCCAAAACTTTGTGAAGTTGGCCGAAAGCTGCGAGCCGCAGGGCATGCTGGAAGTAAAACACAAGTTCAGTCCTCACCAAAGGTAGCATATCAGAAACGGTACAGTGTCTGTACAGAATAGCTAGGCATTTACAATTCCAAAAGGAAATGGCTTCAGTTCGCTAGCAAGGACTAAGAAGCAGCAGACAAAATCCCTATGCGACAACGATGAAGGCAGCTATCCGGCTTGTGTGTTGCAGACCCTTTGATTTAAAAAAACAAAAAAACCACACTGGCCTGAACGAGAGACTAAAAGGATATTCTATTGAGGCACCCACTAAGTAACGTAATCAAATGTCGGGTCAGACCCTTTAAGGAAGTCCGGAGCAAAAAAACAGATTTTCAAATCAAGTGTGCTATGGGCCTGATTTTATCGATGGACAACAGGAAATTTACAAGGTAACAACTGAAACAGGAGCCAAACGATGACAGCGGCCAAATAAATGTCTAGCATGGGCCAATCTAACGTTTGAAGAAATAGTTACCTGGGCACTCTGGGTAATGTCCTCTCTTTCTTGTAAGTCCAGATGACCAATTGCATCAGTAGCCTCTTTCTCGCATGGGTCATAAAGGCCAGGGCCATCTGAAACATTTAAGGACTCTTCATGAAGAGTGGTCATTTAGAGTTTAGAAATGGTCTCGGTTAAAACAAGCATGTTCAATAACAGCGACTCACTAAGATTACGTTTATTTGGTACAAGCACTTAAAGTATTTCAGAACCATGGTTACCAACCGAAAAAATATACATATAAAAAATGTGCATTGGTCAGTTTAAAGTGGACACGACAAAACCCCGAATGAATAATCTATTGCATTCCTATTCCGACTCAGTATTGACTGCAGACCCTGGACAATGGGAAGGAGACCGGAATAGCCACCTACCTGGCATAAGGATTCCAGACGCAAGGCACTCTAGCACTCTCCGTATAGCTTCGCCAGCTCCCATGGGCCTGTTGGCGGTTCCGATTGCCTTTTCGCAGAGAAGTTCCAAAGGCTGACCAAAAGGGAGGTAGGAATCAATTATTTATACTAGAATCTATCACAGACGAGAAATAAAACAAGACTAACAGGTGTTGGAAAAATAGCTGGTGGCCGGGCTAAGGAATGTAACAAGTAAAAGCAAATCAAAGCCCCGGGTTCTTTTTAAATAAAGCACCTCAATTTAGCTGGGCCTTGCGGGAAGAAAAAAAAAAAAAAGTTTCCCACCACCCATCCAATACCATGGTTTATCAAAATTTCCCAATTACGGAGTAGAAATTGATACGTGTGGTCTAAACAAGCTAAGCGAATACCATTAATCACGGGTGCGAAGTGCAAAGAATCTGATATTTACCCATCCTCTAAGAGGAGACCAAGTGGGAACACGAGCACAGAGATCCGTCAGAACACGGATTACTATGACGCAAGATTTCAAGCCATTCGCTCTCGCCTAAAATGGGCAATGGGCAGAAATTTAGTACAAACACATACATCCCACAAAATGAACAAAAAAATAAATTAATTACTGCTACTTTGTCAAGGGTAAACTATTTATGGTTTTACTGGTTTACAAATTACGTAATTAAGTTACAAGATTACAATTACTCTTAACACAAAGCAGCAGCTACGTAAAAGTCGTGCCTCGGCATTAAAGTGCTTCTTTAGCAACTGTTCCTGGACAGACGCTAAGTCCTGCACAGCTAGTAACGAATATAATCTTAAGTGTTAACTTAGTTTAAAATTAACCATGTTCTACTAAAAGACAAATAATAACAAAATGCAAACCTGGAACCACTTGGCGTGTCGGAGTGACGCCAAGGCAGCAAGGCATTTCTGCCTGTCCAGAACGTCCGGGGTGTCGTTGACTGATAGCGTTTCTATTCATGGATGGAATAAGAAGACAAGGCACAGTTTGACCAAGGGGGGTCTGTCAGATGGAGAGGGGAGGAGGCAGCTTCCTAAAGGGCAGCTGAGGCTCCCTACAGATAATGTCCCTTCACGTAAGAATTAATCTAACCCTTAATGTGCTGAACTGTAAAACAAAACAAACTGCAGTAAAAGAAAAAGAAAATATATTACCTTATAGTGATAGCAGAAAACAAAAAATGGACTATGTGAATGATCTATTTATATTTAACCTGTGCTACTACCCAAGGGGCGGTGCAGGGAAGGGTATGGTGGAATCTGATGGGTGCCACATTCAGCTTCTAAAGCAGATCTGGTCTCTTCGTTGCTCTATAACCAAGGGAACCCCCTCCGCCCACAAGGCTTGACTGCCCTGGCCCCGGCCCGTGACAGAGAGAGTCCTGTTGGTCAAAGGTCCAGCGTCCCTAAAATCGACACAGAAGGCTTGATACGATCAGAACCATAGGAAATCATTAAATGACCACAATATAAATATATATCATACAGTATGTGCTGCAGCAAAATTGAATCTTGTGTTTAAAATATCTTGAGCGGGTTTTAGATAAGGCTAGTAGAGCAGTTAATATGCATACAACCGCAAAACACGAAAGAAGTCTATTTAGCATAGAAAATATTCAAAATGCTTATTGGGGTATCAAGTTAGACACGTAAAGTACTTTTTGAATGTTTTTGGTCTGTAGGCATTTACAAATCTAACTTTATCCAAAACTGCATCTCTCCCTGACAATGCAATTGCCTGAATATCAGACAAGTGGTCCAATAAAATCTTGCTCATTTTTGCTGCAACTCACACATTATTGCGCTCTAAAACATGCATGAACAGCAGTAGCCTTCCGTGGTGCGCTACAAGTTATAACTGCTGCTAGAAACTTTAAACCCACCAGCTTCAACCAACCCAGAGCAAGCATCGACGTGAAATAAAATTTCGTAAAGTTCTAGATCAAAATGTTTAATGAACTGCAGTCCATTACTGGGATTTAAGGTTTCGTTTTGTGCACTCCCTAAGAAATCAGGAAGAGATTTAACAGACGTACACAATGCATTCTACCCATAATCCCCAATGTAAAGAAAACAATACCACAGCAAGTGACAAACTAAGTTAACAACTGTGACTCAACGTTCCACAAAACCATCTACCTTGGCCCTAACTGTAATTTATTAAATAAAAGCACCACATTTAAAAATCATAAGCCAAATATTAACATTCATCGTACGATAAAACATTTCAGGCGGACTAACGTAACGGCCTTGCACCCACTCACATCCACTATGTTTCTACAGCAAATGTTAAGTTACGTGATACAGAGCTCCTGATCGAGGCCTGGGGTCTTCAGTCGCATACCTCCAGATAGTTTCTCAGCTTCTTCCCGAACCAGTGGTGACGTCATTCTGATGGTGAGCTCCAACGGAGGCTCCTTGGTGCTCTTGATGAGGATTGACGCGTCCTCGATACACTGGATGACTTCATACTTCTCTTCAGTAACATTCTAGGAAGAACAAGCACCTCAGAACCTTATTCTAGGGCTCTTAACATCAAGTCCATAATCGATGTGTTTACCCTTTCTTCCAGCTAAAAAATGCGATTCGAAACACTATACTGATTGGGAGGATGTGATGCTAATAAGCAAACTATGGCATGCTGGGAGTAAAGCAGAGTATGCACCTGGAGATACTACTGTAATATCGCTATCCTTAGTAAATGAATACAGATTGCGCTCTCGCGTAAGAGGTCATCAAAACGTATACTCACAGCGAACTGAAGCTCTAGATTTTCCGCTACTTTCGTCAAAAGCGTAACCGTTGGCTTATCCTTGCATAGGAGAACCAATTCAAGATCCAAGTCGCCTTTCAGCAGGAGGCCCTTAGCCACCAGTCCAACTCGCATGACTCCTCGGAGGGTCCTGGTCATGTTTTCTGCTGTGGGCTTGGTTTCTGCCCTGTGAGGCAACGGTAAAATTAATAACAAGGCATTACGCTCGCATGGATTTATAGGTGTACCCACGTGAACGAAAAATCAGACATACCCCTCCTTCGCATCTTCGTCTGCTGTAGTTGCCGCCATATCCATGACCTCGGGTTCCGGGTCAGGCTTCACTTGCTCGCCCATTACCTTCTCTTGCTCATCTATCCAGTCTGATACCGCTTTAAGGGCCCTTTCTGTATGCGAGACCATGTTCTGCACCGCTTCCAACTCTTCCTGAGTTGGATACACAGCTGAATGCTTTGCCATGACATGGCGGTCATCGTTTACGAAGATACGCATTTGACGCTGTAATTACAATGAGAAGTCGGTTTGATAGTTCCACAAACTGTTAAAATAACATCAGCAACCAAGCAAAGACCATGTTTCTACAATTGTACTGCCTGTATGGGTTTATATCTAATGCGTGTTCTATTTCACAAATCAAGAGTTCTCATCTAAATATAAAAACATTAACTAATTTGGTATCACCAACATATGTTCCTCAAATGCATGTATAATTAATCAATTCTTCCCATACCGGAGTTCCGCCTCAGCGACAGTCGCAGACTTGTGCCCACGTACTTTCAGGGGAACCCAGTCACCATCCCGAGCCAATGTGGAGGGTATTTTAGGGGGAGAAAATGCTGTGAAACCAAATTATTTCACAGTGCCTCTGAATGTTGCTGTCCAGTTAAATATGATATACCTGGAGAAAGTTAATGCCTCCCTGATGTAGTAAGCGATGCAAAGACTGAAAACAAGAGCACACACTTAAAAAATGCGTTTTGTACCGTTGACCAAAAGCGCAGCACAGCGGAGATTGAACGCTTTTAGGCGTAATTAAAACAGCAGTACTACCAAAGGCTCCGAGTACAGTCCAACAAGCATGACAATGTTTTTAAACTATTCTGCAATGGTCTTAAGACTAGTACCCGAGCTATAAAATAACAGCCCACTTTATGCACAAGCTGGGGACACATTCCTAGTCGTAACCAAACCCTACTTCCCCGTAACGCATTACCATCATTACTAGGCATTCAGACTACGCACTTGTTTTCAGGCAATGGTTGTCGGTTGGGTCACTTCAATTGTACCGTGCAGAAACGTCACCAGTAGCTAGAGAAGAGCAGACGCAACTATTCAGAAAACGTTACTAGGTATGAATGAACAATGGGAAGGTGTTACCAATAGATTTTCGTACTGTAATGTAGAAGATTCGGCATAAGGGCATCACACTTTGTATATCCAAGTTCTTAATACATCGTTCGGACATGGTAACCTATATGGTCTAAAACGGAACTGACTTCTGCTTAGCGTAAATAAGGCACAGAGAAATTATGCGGGCATGTTTATTCAGCCCACATAAGCAAGTGTGTGTATGTGGGAATGCCCTACATTATGAAACCAGGGGGTACATCAATGCCCCATGCAGGTATAGTTCCAAGGGGAGACTTGCATCAGAGACGCAGTTGGGTACTGGGAAGTACCCGGCGTCCGTAATGAGACGACACAGGTATGAAGGATGGGATAACGCCACGTTTTAAGTTTGTGAGTAAAAGACAATTACAACAGAAGGGAGGGGGGGCGGCGGCTTGAACTCCTGATCTCCAGAACCACCGCAATACTGACATGTTCGATCTTATGTGCAAAAAGAGCAAACGCACGAGTGCATCAGCGTCCACAAACCACAAAGTGGTATTACCCAGTGTGCCTCGCGCTTCCGCCATTACAGCGGGACAAAAGGCCGTCGGCCGCCATTACAAGCCAAACCCTGCACCGGTCACGGCGCCCGATCGCTTAAAATGTGGCCAGCGCAGGACTAGCAGCGCAGAAAAGCACAAAATGTAAGCCAGCGAAATAAAATGCGTACTTAGGCTGTCAACGTCCTTAAAACTCCCTTAAGGTTCCGAAAAGGGGCCCGCTGATTGAGTCATAAAATGCGTTTTATGATTCCCACCCGATTCCCTTTTAGTACCATGTTTCGCCCTTTTGTCGAAACGCTTCCTCTAGACGTTTCTCAAAGGTTCCTCTGCAGCTTGCCGGCTGCGACACACGCTGGAGACGGCAGTTGAGCGGACGTTCGGAACCATTGGCCATGGGAAGATGCAGAGCTATTCCACCTGGAAAAACCCAAAACATTTTCGTTCTACTCACCGGTGTTTGGATAGCGAGGGGCCGCCGCCGAAAGTAAGCCTGGAGATGGTTACGGCTCTTCTCTCCCTCCCCTTCGCCCGCGAGCCTTTTGGTACGGCCCAAGCGCGACCACTAAACAATGGCGAACCAAAATGGCGCTCGAGAGGAAAACGAGCGGTAACACGACGCCAACAGAAATCGGCGTTGTGAAGAGAAAGTCGGCCGTCCGACAGCACATATATACTGGGCTTGTTTCTGCGAGGAATAGGAGGGGTCTATTCGCGGGTCAAGCCTCGCTTGGGCCAGTGAAGAGGCGGAGTATAGGTGAAGTTTTCGACTTAGTCTCCACCTCCTGCCTTTGAGCTCAACGGGGCGACGTCACTGTTCTACTGTTACCAACCGTCTGACTGTGCTCGCGAAGAAGGACGACATCTGGTGTGTCGCATAGCAACAGAAGAGGGAGCACAGAGTAATTGCGCAGGCTTTGCCCTAGAAATGAAAGAAAGACGACACTGACAACTGCATGAAGGGGGGCGGGGCAAAGAAGTGCCATTTACAGGTATTAAGAAAGCGTTTCGGAATTGAAGAGAGAGTGGAAAATCGTTATGGGCAAATCCGAGAGGTCTGGCTTGCAGTTTGAGTTGTTACGAAAGTATATAAAACTCTTGATGCTGTGAAGTATAACAAATACAATATTTTAGAAAAGGGAAGTGGGAGATTTTTAAAAAAAAGTTGGGAGAATGTATTTTTCTCCATTGACTTCTATTGAGGCCTGAATCAGTCTCTTGGCATGTATGGGACTTGCAAATGTGCTGCTGCTGGATCGGATACCTGAAATGCAAAAAGCATTTTCCCCTACCTGTCAGGAGCACAGAGAAAGCTCTATGGCAGGCAGAGAGAGCGTGGCAAAAATGTTATGCAGGAGCAGGTTACTGGCAGTGAATACTCTGAATCACACAAGACCAGGCACTGTCGGCTAAAGCCTGCAGAGGAATCAGGATTTTGGATGCAGGGAGGCGGGAGACTATCCTTGAAATTGGTAGTATCCCGAGGGAATCGGGAGGGTTGACATTTATGCGAATAAGCGATTTCCTTAGGTAAAACAGTGCCTCATATGGTTAATGTGTCACGATTCAATGTTCATTCAAAATGCAAAATAGCCCATCATGAATTATAATGCATAAGCGACAAGTTCCCTGAACCCTAGGTCCATGCGCGATGATCTACTCCATTTCAAGTTTTTTTTCTTTGAACTGTGGGCCTTTTTTTATTATAGCAAAAGGAACAAATGATAGACGGAATGCTGAACAATGCAAACATTCACCCCCAGTCACAAGGATGCAGTGAGCACAGGATGGCAAAAGGAACAAATGATGGACGTAATGCTGAACAACTTCTTATCCCTACGTTGCTGTCTCTCTTCATCACACAGAGGGCCCCGGACACTTCCTATTTGCATGGGCTCAGGTTCTTCTGCGCCCGTGTCAATTTCTGCTCTGTTATCTTTATACATAAACAACTTGGGTTAAAAACACCCTTTTTCTCATCTCCGCTCATGAAGCTGATGATCTAATTTAACTACAAGGTCAATAAGAGCATTACAAGACTCTGGGGGATCTACTGCTTGTGCCAGTATATCTTGAAGTTCACTCTTAAGCCTTTTTTTTTTTAATTTAAAAAAGCACTCCGTTTTGCCTCAGGCCACCCTGCCTTCGCCACCAATCTACTGAAACTAGAAATGTAAGTCATCAAATCTTTGGACCTTTGTTTCAGATTTAAGAGTTCAGTATCTACAGATAATAGAAATGAATGCCTATCAAGAAACTTACGTAATTCGCCCTTGAACTCTGTATAGTTTTATAATAAGAATCATTTAGTTCCACTAATGGTATAGACCAAGAGGCAGCCGTTCTTCCTAGGTATGACAAGACAAATGCTACTTTAGCTTGTTCAGTGGGAAAACAAGATGCTTTACACATGAAATGCAATTGATATTTGTAGGAAGCTGGCTCTGTATATACTATACCAAAGTGAGGTATAGTGTGCACAGAGTCCAGTGGAACCCCAAAGGTAGGCAGAGGTAAAGTTAGATAGCACCTCACTCTCTATTTGTGGTAGTGTGGTCGAGCAGAAAGGCAGTATCAGAGGACAGTGTTAAGCATTTGTTGTACACACTCAGTCAGCAAATAAATCCACACACTCAAAGACGGAACTTCAGACCAATTGTTTTTGTATAAAAATATTCTTTTAGTTATTTTATCTTCTAGAACCAAGCAAGCCTGGCACAGGTTAGCAATACATACTTTACAGTAGTAATGCAGTTTGTAAACAGTTTGAATTGTAATTGTATATGCACTTTGTTTTGACTTACAGTATTGTTGCAGAGAAATGCAATGCTTTGTAAATACAGTACATAGACTTGAATGGGCTTTTCAGTAAAATACCAGGTAAGTTACTTTTTAGATTTACTTTTCGTACTCAGTGTAGTACACCTGGATACTACACTGGGACATTTCCTGTAAACAGGTAAGTAAAAGCGTTTTTGTTAAATAGTACAATTTTAAAGAATTTCTTTAGGTTTTCAAACTCCACACTTAGAAACTTTTCCAAGAAAAACAGTCAGTGTTATCCTATGGAGGAAAATAGTGATATCGGTTTTAGGGTAAGTATACCGGTAGTGGGAGTTGAGGTTCTGGGAGTAGACTCAGGGGTCCCCAGGGTCAGGTATGCACTCTCGTTACACCCTCAGCGGCACTAGGGCGTCCGGGTGCAGAGTGCTGAGGCCCAATGTTACCCAATGGGGGATAGAGGGCCTCCGGTTGGTGGCTGCTGACGAGCAGGCCACTTGGTTGTGGGAGCAAAGCTCCTGGACTTTAGCTCAGGGCAAATGGGGAAACAAAGTAGCACCAAAGGTGCACCCTCAGCGGCACTAGGGCGGCCGGGTGCAGGGTACTGTTTCGATGTCGGGCGCCCTGTTGTCTGCAATGGGGAACCTCCGGTTTGCAAAGGCACTGCAGGCTTGGGGACGAAGGTCTTCTGGGTGCGACCACCACTTCGAGAGGTAAGTTGGGATGTTGGGGGTTGGTTAGGCACCGTTGGTTTGGCCACCCAAGGCTGTGGGGCGTCGGGTGCAGGGGTGCCTTTTAGGGTCGGGTCTTCTTACCAGCTCCTGGTCGCGGTTAGGGGGACCTTCCGGATTTAGGCTGCAGGCGTCGGCTGGAGGTTTGAGGCAAGTCAGGGGTCACCGGATCTCGGGTCAGGATCGCCAGGGGGACCTCCTCGTGGTGTTTTCCCACTCGAGCTCGGGCTGTGGACGGCGGGTGCAGAGTAGTGCAGATTCGCGGTGTCCGACCGGAGCCTGCGGTTGCAGATGAACAAATCCGGTGTTCACGGGAGACACAGTCTTTGTGGTTGAAGGCGGGCAGGTCCTCCGGGGTTTTCGAGGTTGCTGGCTGCAGGACACACCGGGATTTCGCAGGAGCAGGTTCGAGGTGGAGACAGGCCGGTAGGGCTGGGGCCAAGTCAGTGGGCGTCTTCCTCTTGTTAGCTTCGGCACAGCTGTTCGGTCCTTCTTCTTCATTTCTTGTAGTTTCTTCTGGTCTGAGGAAGCAAGGTTCAGGGGTGCCCCTAAATACTAGATTTAGGGGCGTTACAGGTAGGTAAAAAGGTTGGGACCAATGGGTCCCTTCCCTAGGGTGGGTACACCCCCTATTATGCCACCCTCCAGTGGGAGGGGGACATAAGCTTTTCCCTGGTTGGCTGAGTCCCCCCACCTGCAAGATGGCGGGGACTGAGAGTTGTGCTTCACCTCGCCTCCCCCACCTAAGGGGTGAAGTTGGCAGATGTGGGCACACCTCTCTTCCTCACTTGTTTTAACCGCCGGTTCTCCCGCCGAAAGTGGGGGTCAGAACCAGTGGGGACCAGTTGCTGAAAGCAGCAAGTGGCCTGGGGAAGCTAACAAAGGCGGCAAGCCTTTGAAGCTTCCCCTTCGTGAACCCTGCCCTCCTGGGGGAGAAGGCTTGGCACCTCGTCCCAGGATGTGCATTGTTTCAGGCCCCCAAGACCAGCAGGCTCTCGACCCAGGGGTCCAGAAACATGTCTGGTGGTGGCAGCTGAAAGCAGCCACTCAGCCTGGACACTAGTGGTAGGTTAGTTTTCAGGGGGCATCTCTAAGATGCCCTTTGTGTGCATTTTCATTAAATCCCACACTGGCATCAGTGTGGGTTTAATGTGCTGAGAAGTTTGATACCAAACTTCCCAGTTTTCAGTGTAGCCATTATGGTGCTGTGGAGTTCGTAATAACAAACTCCCAGCACCATGTACTCTTAATGGCAGCACTGCACTTACAATGCCTAAGAATGGACTTAGACACTGTAGGGGTACAGGGCTCATGCACCTGTACCCTCACCACTGGTATAGTGCACCCAGCTAGAGGGGTGACTGATCTATGCCAGGGCAGTGGGTTGTAGGCATGGCACACAGAGATGTGTGCCATGTCAACTCTTCACTTTGTTCTGCACCAAAACATGCAGCCTGCAAAGGCAGTGTGTGGGTGTAATGGTACAGGACCTCTCAGGGTGGCACAATAAGTGCTGCAGCCCTTAGAGGCCTTCTCTGGTCACAGTGCCCTGTGTACCTGTGGTACCATTTACCAGGGGCTGACCTGTGGCCAGAGATGCCAATTGGGTTTAGGCATCAATGCAGTTTTAGGGAAAGAACATAGGCCCTGGGTACCTGGTTAGCAGGAGCCCAGGACACACTCAGTCAAAGCACATCAGCAATTCAGCAAAAAGTGGGGGCAACCATGCACAAAGAGGGCACTTTCTCACAATATTGATTTATAAAAGTAGTGAACTTGGCAGGGACCCACAGAAATCGCTCAGGAGGAGCTAGAGGTATTGTGAAAGGAGAAGTTACATGACAAACTGGATGACCCACACTAGAAGAGGAGGGCACCGAGGAGAACAGCTTACCAGCAGCCCCAGCATTGGAATCAGCTGAGGCTGCAGGGGAGGAGCCTTGCTGCAAGGCATCTGCTCTAATAGCAAGAGCTTGGGTTTCTTTCTGCAAATTCCCTATCACGTGAGCTAAGTCCGCTAAAGTGATCTGACCTTCTTCCATCTCGCCCGGGTGAAAAATAAATGTGGGTTTCGCCGTCTGTAATTCTCACCTGTTGTTTCCGCAGGGGCGAGATGCATGATATGAAGATAGGCCCCAACTTCCCACACCCACCAATGTCAGACTAACAATGTCAAGGCTAACACAGTAGATATGAGGGAAGAGGGGGAACAAAACAAGGAAAGCGAGAAGGGAAAAAACACGGCAACAAGACGCATCAGGTATGGATATTCTAGTTGGAAGGTCCTTATGTGATTCCTGTAGTAGAGATAAGGTTATATGTATTACAAAAAGCATGTAGAATGAAAATAACACTGAGGTCCAATTTATAATGTGATAGGATAACTACCTGGAGAATTCCCTCTTCCACTAGGTTAGATCGATATTTAACAACAGGGTCACTGGTGTGTGTGTGTATATATATATATATATATATATATATATATATATATATATATATAGCTATATGGAAGAGATGTGAAATTATGAGCAAACACTTAGGACAACATGACACAGTAATTAAAAGAGGTATACATATAACCAACCTTAAAGAGGTTCAGCGTAGAATCCAAATATGCCCCAACTTATTCATATTCAATAGAACCAGGAGAAAACCCAAAAAAATATTCACCCGGAAAGGATAATAAATAATACAAAAACCTACACAAAATGTGGAGGGCTAGTTACTAAGAATGTAATACAGCCCCTTTTATCTCAGGATACTAATATTATGTATCTTTCTTATTTATTGCCATCAAGCAATGCCAGCATGGGAGCAGAATCTCCATTACCCAAGGAGACTATCTCAGATAAGAACTATGTATGATTTATGCAATAGTAAAATAAATGTTACCACATAGAAGAACGTGGATTCTTTGTGAGCAATTTCTTTGTGCGTTTTCTTAGTAGGAAACAACTGAAGGCCCCTGTGGCGTCTAGTGAACCGCCGTAATCTGGGAAGGTTATGAAGGCCCCCGCAGTGTCAGGAAACATCAGTGAAGCAGAACAAGGATTGAAGGCCCCTAGGTGTCGGGAAATGTCAGCGGCGCAGAACAAAGATTGAAGGCCCCCACGGCATCAGGAAACAACAGCGGAGCAGAACAAGGATTCCGGTGAGAAGACTCCAACGGCCGTCGGAGCTATCCGGAAGAAGTCAGGTAAGTGAAGAAAGGCAGGACAGGAGACTTGCATGCATCAGCTAGAACGCGAAGCGCTCTTCTGTCCTGCTCACCCCTTTTTGTTTCTGGCTCGCTCCGCCCCGCACACACGTGATCGGAGCAAGCCCGACATTATCTTCCAGATCATTTATAAAAGATTCCAAGTCATGAGGGTCACAGTACTCCTTAGTTTGGCCTTGATATGTTATGATCATAGTTGCCGGTTCCGAAAGACCATATTTGATGTCTCATTTCCTTAACTAGGACGAAGAGCCAAGCATTGTTTCCTCTTGAGGTTAGTAGGGCAGAAAAGTTGGCAGCAATGATAATCTGTGCAGTGTCATATGTATCTGATAGAGACTTCTAGCTGCAGATTCCTTACCATAGAATTTCCCAGGCGTCAGACTGGATCCAGAAAGTTTTGCTCAAGCAATACCCCTTGTGCGCACCGTCGGGTGGCTCCATTCGGCTCCTCGTGACGTTGTCGGCATCGTTAAGCATTGGTTATGACGTTGCAGTCACCTATAAAGGCGCCACCCAGGCACGCGGACGTCAGTTCTTTTCTTTCCGCACCAGTTAAGTGCCGATCCGGGAAGAGGTACCCTCTGTCGCTTTTTGACAGGTTTTTTTGACTTTTTGTCGGCTTCAAGACTTTTTTCATTGTGCGTTGAGGGTTGTCTTTGAGGAAGAAGGTTTTAAACCGGGCTATGCCCATCATCGCGCCATATCGGTTACCGATCCCCACCTCGTCTGCCTTTGGTGTCTCGAGCGTGACCACAACTCAAAGTCGTGCTCGGACTGTCGGGCCATGGCTCCAAAGGCCGTGCTGGAGCAGCATATGAAGCTCCTTGCCGCCCGGCAGTCAACACCACCCAGCAAGACTCAGCGGAGTTCCCAGTCCCGATCGAAGAAGAGGAGGTTGCGGGACCACTCCTGGAGCCCCAAGTCCTCTTCCTGGCACTCGACGTCCTCGGAACACTAGGGAAAGAGGCACAAGAAAAAGAAGAAGTCTAAGTGTACTTCATCTTCGCCTCGACTGTCGCCCATTAACGAACGAGCTAAGATGCACCTACGCTCTTGGCACGGTTCTGCAGAGCTGGAGCCAGGGTCGACTTCACACCTCCCTCCTTTTCCAGTAGCTGGAGCGACCCCTGCTCAGATTAAAGAGTTTTACGAGGCCATGCACCGCGTATTTGAGTGGGCCGACCCCTCTGGTGAGCTTCGGGCCCCGCAGGGTCGGGAGGGGGCCCATCGGATTCGACATTGTCGGCTCCGGCCACGGCGCCGGTTGGGCCTTGGGGATCCGATTCCGGGACAGCATCCGTCATGCCAACGCGCCCTTCCCTGATGCCAGACCCGAAGTAGATGCCTACGGAACAGCCGGTGCCCATCAGCGGCTCCAGGCCCATCCTTATCCCCAATGACACAGAATCGGATCAGTGTCGCTCAACGCCGATTCCGGCGCCAGTAGAGCCCATGGGTTCTATGTTGTTGCCTGAGCATTTTCTTTACTTTACAGGCACGGGATGTCGTGTAGTTCCTATAAACCTATATAGGATCTGCGCGTTTAGACAGCATAGACTGTGGGATTGGTGTTCAGACTGATTCCAAACACCACCACCGAGTATGTTCGCCTGTATACCAGCTAGCTCACAGTGCCACTAGAAACCCCTCTTACCAAGGAGAGAATAGTTCTTGGCAACTATCGAACATGACAACTCTGTCCCATCAGGGATCGTGGAAACAGTACACTACTTTTCGCTCAGTCACTCGTGCTCACTGTGTCTCAGAGAGATACACAGAATAAACGGTGGGGGCGTTTTCAATAAGCATTTATTGAACCAGCGTCATTCTAGTATAAAATAGGTGTACTGAAACAACCATTAGACAGAAACAGATATAAATCATTATAAGCACCAACAGAGTAAAAGGATGGTAGATTTCTACCATAGTGCTAAAACAATGAATACAGGCAAGTATAAAAATACATCCAAGAGAAAAGCTATTACAGCACACCCTTCTTAGTTTAAATGAATCCAAAACAGATATAGTGGACATTTGTTCATTACAGTCTAAATTAATCCATCCATATAGTCATGAGGCGAGTGAACAAATCCGGTACTATGCAGGGCATAAAAGGTAATCCACGAACACCTTCCGTAGAAAAAATTCTTTTTATTGGTTTCAAAGAAATTCCCAACAAACAATGCAGCCAACACGTGTTTCGTCTGTACTCATCTGTACTCAGACTTTCTCATGGCAAAATGACAAAGTAGTATGCAGAAGATCCACGATACGACGGACGACTAATATGAATGATAACCTGATGTCAACTCAAAGTGTTCCTTTAATAGGTCTGGCATTCCCAACAAATCCACTGAGGTGAAATTTATAAATAGAGTGTTGATCGTGACCTGCTGCGAAGGAGTCCACTGAATACAGCCACTAATTCACGGGGAAAAAAATATCTGCAACAGTAGCGTCCCTCTTTAATCATGAATATGTAGGGTCCGTTTCTCAAGCACGCCACATTAGTGTCGTGAGCAGCAACAAAGTGGCCAGACCATGATACGTCAGTAGCCTTGTATATGAAGAGAACTCCGCACCAACCGCGCGTATGGCCGCTCGTAATGTGAATTAGTGGCTGTATTCAGTGGACTCCTTCGCAGCAGGTCACGATCAACACTCTATTTATAAATTTCACCTCAGTGGATTTGTTGGGAATGCCAGACCTATTAAAGGAACACTTTGAGTTGACATCAGGTTATCATTCATATTAGTCGTCCGTCGTATCGTGGATCTTCTGCATACTACTTTGTCATTTTGCCTTGAGAAAGTCTGAGTACAGATGAGTACAGACGAAACACGTGTTGGCTGCATTGTTTGCTGGGAATTTCTTTGAAACTAATAAAAAGAATTTTTTCTACGGAAGGTGTTCGTGGATTACCTTTTATGCCCTGCATAGTACTGGATTTGTTTCACTCGCCTCATGACTATATGGATGGATTAATTTAGACTGTAATGAACAAATGTCCACTATATCTGTTTTGGATTCATTTAAACTAAGAAGGGTGTGCTGTAATAGCTTTTCTCTTGGATGTTAATATGCTTGTTATCTTCTAACGTGCTGATAGCACCTTTTGGTAGTGGGTGTCTAAAGCTACCCGAGCACCCCGCTGTACTTACAGCAAATTTAACTATTATTCACGCTTATTATTGCTATTTCTTACAACACTGTTCTTTTTGATGTGCGGTTCTTTCCTTTTAGGGAACACTACTACCTATCTTTGGACTGGAAGTATAAAAATACATAACGAACAAGTTACTTACCTTCGGTAACGATATATCTGTAAGACACATTAGTTAGTTATAGATTCCTTACCTTAGAATTACCCCCAGGCATCAGACAGGATCCGGAAAGTTTTTTCGTCAGCAGTACCTCTGCGCGTCGGAAGGTGGCGTCGGTCGGCTCTGCGTCCGTCGTCGGCGCTGTTGTCGCCGGGATGACGTCGCAGCAGCTACTTAGACGCCGCCCTCTCGCGCTGACGTCAGTTCTGTTCACGACTTTCCACGCCAGAAACGCAGAGCCATGCAAGACACTGACCACAGGTGCACAAAACTAGGGCCCTGAAAGGATATCCTTAACCCTAGAAATCAGTTCGCAGAATGGGGAGGATGGGTGAGGCGGTAAGGAATCTATAACAAACTAATGTTTCTTACAGATATATCGTTACCGAAGGTAAGTAACTTGTTCATCTGAAAGAAACACGTTAGTTATAGATTCCTTACCTTAGAATAGATACCCCAGCAATACCAACCCCGGAGGTGGGTCTGCAAACCAAGATCACACCAGAAAGTCCTGGAGAACAGAACGGCCAAAGAAGCCGTCTGTCTGGACTTGATTGTCAAGGCAGTAGTGTTTGGTAAAGGTGTGCAACGAAGCCCACGTAACTGCCTGACAAATGTCATTCAGAGGAACTCCACGTCCCAAAGCAGTAGTTGCTGCCGTCGCCCTGGTGGAATGGGCGCGCAGCCCTACTGGAGGCTCCTTCTTTGCCAAAGAATAACAGGCTTTGATACACAAAACGACCCATCGGGAGATAGTCCGCTTGTGTACGGCCCGACCTTTCTTGGCGCCCACGTAGCCAACAAAGAGCTGATCATCCACCCGGAACTGTTTGGTGCGATCCAGATAAAAGGAATGCGCACGTTTTGGGTCCAGACGGTGGATCCTCTCTTCCTCTTTCGAAGGATGCGGAGGCGGAAAGAAGGTGGGCAAAGTGATGGTCTGCCCGATGTGAAAGGCAGTGACAACCTTGGGCAGGAAGGATGGACGAGTCCTGAGAACTACCTTGTCTGGATGGACAGACAGGAAAGGAGGCTTGGATGAAAGGGCCTGGAGCTCACTCACTCTTCTGGCAGATGTGATGGCTACCAGGAATGCAGTTTTAAGCGTCAGAAGCCTCAAAGGACAGTTGTGTAGCGGCTCAAAGGGAGCACACATTAAATAGGTTAAAACTAGATTCAAGTCCCACTGAGGCATAACAAAGGGAATAGGAGGAAAGAGATGAGTTATGCCTTTCAAGAAACGATTAACAACCGGGGACTTGAAAAGAGAAGGCTGATCTGGAAGCCGAAGAAAGGCAGAGATGGCTGAGAGATAGCCCTTGATAGTGCCCAGAGCAGAGCCCTGCTGGGCCAAAGAAAGGAGAAACAAGAGAACCTCAGAAAGAGGGGCAGAAAGGGGATCCACAGCCTTTGCTGTGCACCATGCCACAAACTTGTTCCACCGGCAGGCGTATACCGTCTTAGTGGAGGGATGCCTGGCAGCCAAGATTACATCGCAAACTTCAGGAGGCAGGTCAAAAGACGTCAACTGCCGCCGCTCAATCTCCACGCAAGGAGGTGGAGGCTGGTCAGGTTCGGGTGGAGGACTGTCCCCTGCTGCTGCGACAGAAGATTCTCCCGAAGAGGCAGTCTGGTCGGAGGATCGATGCCCGGAGCCGACTCTGCGGGCTCCGCGCGCGGAGCCGTGGGAGGGGCACCGCCCGCATCCCTCGTCGCGTCAGCCGACCGACGGGGAGAAGTCGAAGAGTGGCGCTGCTTCTTCGACTTCTTTTTGTGCTTCGACTTACCCGACCCCGAAGACTTCAATGACTTGGACAAGTGGTGATGGCTCCCTGACCGGTCCCTCGACCTCCCTCGCGACCGGAACCTCGAACGGCATGGAGCCGACTGCCGACGCTCAAGCAGCTTTCGGGATCACTCCCGCAAAGCCTTCGGCGACATCGACCGGCAGTCGGAGCACGACTTGGGGGCGTGGTCGCGCTCCAGGCAAAAGAGGCACACGCGATGCGGATCCGTAACCAACATCAGCCGGTTACAGGAACTGCAGGCCTTGAAGCCGGGCATCCCTCGTGCACCAGGAGTCGTAGACTCAAAAAAGACGTAGACAAAAGGCGCTCAAAAAAGTCAGTCAAAAAGTGATTGGAGGTACCGCTCTCTCCGGATCTGCGCTGGCTGGCGCGGAAAAAGAAAGAACTGACATCAGCGCGCGAGGGCGGCGTCTAAGTAGCTGCCGCGACGTCATCCCGGCGACCACGACGACGGACGCGGAGCCGACCGACGCCACCTTCCGACGCGAAGAGGTACTGCTGACGAAAAAACTTTCCGGATCCAGTCTGACGCCTGGGGGTAATTCTAAGGTAAGGAATCTATAACTAACATGTTTCTTTCAGATAGTAAATATGCGTACTCCTACGATGCGACCCTAACTAGATGTACCTAAGTGTACCTAGCATGTATGTAGGTGTAGAGCCAAGAATCCCTCTAGGATAAAGTCAACCACGTTACCTGAAGTGAGAGACTGTGGGACCCCGTCTTGGTCTCGAGATGGACACCCCACGAGGGATGTCAGACCACTGCGAGCTGGAGTGTCTGCGTGCAGGAACCTCAGCGTCTCGTGTCAGCATGGAAGTCCTTTTTCTCCTCTCCCTGCCTCAGCAAAGATATGGTGTTTATATACCCAAAGTGGTACCCTCTGGGGTTCTACCTTGCTGTGTCATGTCGAACTTAGAATAACGGAAGGAATGACCCTTAAACATAGTTATTATGCAGGAGATGGTAGTCCTGCTGAGTTTCCAAGAATCCTCATGCATAATGGATGAGGCTAGTTTTCAGGGAAAACCCCACGTCCTGTTAGCAGTACCTTGACTAGGTAAAAGGTCAGTCCCTAGAACCGTTATGTAGTGCAATGACAGGGGAAATATAGGTGAGAGGTTAGGTTGCTACCTGAGCCTATATTGGGGTACCCATATGGAACATAACACCCACTCCTCATCCGACTGGACGACATACTAAAAGTTTTTAATGTACCTGTAGGTATTTGTACGCAAACAAACTAATTAGTCCATAAAATAGTGTGTAAAAAATATTTAAAAAAATTAAAACTCTAAAATTGTAGAAGTCTTACTAAAGTATGTTCGTATATATAGTTCGAACAACTATGAGTGTTTGAAAGCCATGCAGTTCAGCAAAAGTTTCTTTTGTTTAAAATTCCAAATTTGGTTGTTTTGAAAAAGGCAGAATTTTTACCAGCACACGATGAGCCAAATGTTTGTGTCCTGGCTGGGAGATGCAACATCACTGTTGCTTGCCAACGCAGACGACGATCCCTGCAACACCTCACAGATCAGGTCAATCGAGCACAGATGATCTTCTGTTCTATCCACAGCCGATGCTGGGGAAGCCTGTGTGACATCCAAGGCCTGAGTACTTGTTGAGGAGCCGGTATCCGTTCCAACAGGAGCTGAAGCATCCTGTGGTGGCTCTAAGAATGCAGACATCAACATGGGAATACGCTGAGGACACAGCAGTACATGGGCCAGTAAAGAATCAACGTCCGGTGGCGCAACCGATGGAAGTGTTAGACAGAGATCCAACATGCATTCTTGTCTGCAGAACAGGCATCGGAGGACAGGCAGAACACAGTCAATTCAGACTGGTCTAAATGACAGGAACCAAGACTCGCTCAGTTCGCGAAGGCACGGTGTGCCCAGATGGAGTACCATGCGATCACGGTATCGGCGCTCCAGGAGCGTTTTTTTTCATCTCCTTGGTGACTGGGACGTCCATTGCGTAGCAGAAAAATTACAATCGTGATTCCTGCTATTAGGAACAGGATCAGCGGAAGTCCTCCAAAAATGCTTCCGAATACGGAGTGTATGAAGTTTGGAATCACTCTGAAGATGGTCTGAAAGGTGCTTAACAGTCCAGAACCTATGGTCTTAAATAGGTGTACTTATACCCGTCGTATCAGACATGTTAAAAAAGTGTTGTACCATTTCTGTGAAATGGAAAGGGCAGTTTGTTCGTACTAGTGCCTGTATCTCAGCTGAGGACCTTGCGACCTGGAGATCAAAAGTCTCTTGGGCGGAGGTTAAGGGCACGGTTTTCTGGTGAAGCATGGCTTTCATTCGGCTCAGAGTATCAAACCGTATAAAGGAAACATTCAACCAAGGCCATAACGGCGCCTCCTTGACTGTGTGGGTCGATAGAAACAATACTTGCCTACAACAAGTAACCCTGGAGTCTACAGTGACAAGATATGCGATGCCCGGAAGCATCCCACAACAATCTTGATCATTCAGCATCAAGTAACTCCCATTTGAAAGCAGCTTGAACACCAGATTAATCACGGCAGCTGGGGACCCTTTCAAATGACAGAATAAGTTTGCAACTGAACCGTTACAGGCCCCGTGAAGCATGATATCCTGGCATATGAGAGATCCACTTAAAGAGTTCTCGCAGTTTGTACCGCTTAGAAACACTTCCATGTCCCCACTCCTGCATCAAAATCTATATGGTAATTCCCAAGATTCCTTGATGAATTCCCTACCCATCGCTTCATATCTGCCTGCCTGTTGTTGTTCTAGGCAATACTGAAACTAGAAAGTCGTGACCAGTAATGTTATATGGCCATGGATTAACCATTCTGTGTATGGTGACTCTGCCACAGTGAAAGGTAATTGGTTCAGTTTTTCAATACGCAGCATTGTATATTTTGCTCCCCTTTGTGCCATAGTTATCTGTTTTTTAGTTAGATTGTATGCAGAGAACAAAGATGTACTGTTGATAAATCGCCAAAGCACATAACCAGCGTGCAATGATTGCAGCGTCCAGCTTAACAACATAATAGAACGTAGTTGAGATTTTCTGTGTTGTAGTATGGACAAGTCCTGTTTTAGTATATCTATAGCAGAAGATACAATGTTGCCCAGTGAATAAATCCTGGATGTTAATGTAGTCATACTATTATCGACTACAGCTAATGCTTTCTCTAGGTTAATCCTATCGATTTCGCAGAGTCTCTCTGCTGCTTCTTGTTGAGAGATTTACCAGATTTCATTATAAACAGCGTATAAGAAACGTTTATGACGTGGCTTTCGGGGGCCTAATAAAAAGTCCCTCAGTTCCATGTCTTCTGATAGTAAGGATAAGTGTTGTTTCACCTGGGACAGTGTTGAGGTTTTTAGCCAATCAAGGCATAACTTCCCAACACTGTAGGATGTCACCACCCCCGGATGTTCTCTCTGTACATAGCGTTGGTCCAGCCTATGGATACTAAACCCTTCGGTGGTACCCCTGAATCTTGTTTGATACCTGTTTGTGTCTGTGGGCCAAACTAACCATCCCTTCCAATTGGGGTCTGATGAATTATACTGTATGATATCATCTATTGTATCCCCTCCACGTGATGTAAAGTTTTCCCACCCCTCAAAGTGTGATGGTGTTGGAATCCGAGTTATGTTCAAATCCTTGTTCTTGGCTATTCCAAGACAGGAAGTCTGTTGCACAGTGTCATTCAGAAATATTATCTGCTGTGGAATGAGGCACACTCTAAATAGTGCTTCTGTTCCCTGAACTTGCCATTCCTTTGAACCCCAGACTGATTTCATGTCTATACTGTCCTTCCATAAGTCGAAACCCTGTTCAGACAGTTATGAAATAAAGGATGCAGAATAAATCTGTTTGGTGTTAGTTAGCATATTTTTCTGGGCAGTTGTAGGTGCAACCATATAGTAATATGAGGTCGGGTCAGAAGTGTTAAACCCTGAAAAATACGAAAATTTCTGTGCAAACGTTTTCGAACTACCTTTTGGTGGTGTTGGGCAATGTTCCCATTGGTGGTATGTAAAAACATTGCATGGGATACTGGATTTGTGTAAAAAGTGATGACCATAATGTTGGTAACAGTACATAGTGTTATAGTCTGATGCAGGGGTCTCCAACCTTTTCTGTAGTGAGAGCTACTTCTGCTCAAGGAACGTCTTCCCGAGCTACTAGCAAATTTCATAACTGTAAAATAGTGACTAAACTATGACCACCCTAAGCAGGATTATCAGTAGTTTCCACCCAGGTATTCCAGGTGCGGTTACCAGCAGAAATTCTGAGAAAAAGTTCATCAATATTAAATACCGCCACCCGATTTATAACTAAGGCTCCCGGTTTTCGGTTTAAACTGATTTTTACATATAAATACAGACGGAAAAATATTTTTCTTCCGTCTGTATTTATAAATAGAAGCGGAAAAATACAACCAAATCAGATTCCGAGAATTGTTTGGCAATGCGTGCTCCAGCCAGGGTTGCCTGCCACGCCCCTCTTCCTGATTGTGGTGTATGCCTGCCCACATTAGCACCTGCTGGGCCATTAATCTCTAGAAGGCGTGGGAAATTCCTTCAGCTGTTCCTTCAACATCTCCGAGCTCCGGCGCTGCGCCAGCACCCCAGTCAGTTTTAGGTCACAGGTAGGTGAAAGGGTGGGGGTGGACTTGTATTTCACTGTTTGCACCACTACAGGTGTTCAAATTAGAGGAGGCGGGGACGTTGTTAGTAGCGCGAGTACTTGGTGTTAATGTAGGACTCAAAAGACACACAATTGATGGACGGAATGCAGAACAAATCAAAACATTCACCCCCAGTCAAGAGATCTGGGTTAAATCCATCATTCTTTTGCTCACCATGCCACCCTAGTTTAGACCTGGCCATATGCAAATCAGTCTTGATCCTGTGCCTCATGGGAACAGTCCAGCCCGAACTGCCAAGCCAGGTCCTCCCTGGACCGGAAACAAGCATCCTAGGACCGGTTTCGGGGTTTCACCCCTCTTCAGCCAGGATAGCTTGATTCAAGTGGCACAGTGAGCCCAGGACCCACGTCTGGGCATACCTGGCGCACTTAGGGCGAGAAAGCAAAAGACACACAATTGATGGACGGAATGCAGAACAAATCAAAACATTCACCCCCAGTCAAGAGATCTGGGTTAAATCCATCATTCTTTTGCTCACCATGCCACCCCAGTTTAGACCTGGCCATATGCAAATCAGTCTTGATCCTGTGCCTCATGGGAACAGTCCAGCCCGAACTGCCAAGCCAGGTCCTCCCTGGACCGGAAACAAGCATCCTAGGACCGGTTTCGGGGTTTCACCCCTCTTCAGCCAGGATAGCTTGATTCCAGTGGCACAGTGAGCCCAGGACCCACGTCTGGGCATACCTGGCGCACTTAGGGCGAGAAAGCAAAAGACACACAATTGATGCACGGAATGCAGAACAAATCCAAAACATTCACCCCCAGTCAAGAGATCTGGGTTAAATCCATCATTCTTTTGCTCACCATGCCACCCCAGTATCGCTTTGTTCGCCCTAAGTTGGCAGGGTATGCCCAGACGTGGGTCCCTTGCTCACTTTGCCACTGGATTCAAGCTAGCCTGGCTGATGATGGCTGAATAGCCAGAAACCGGTCCCAGGATGCTTGTTTCCGGTCCAAGGAAGACATGGCTTGGCAGTTCGTGCTGGACTGTTCCCATGAGGCACAGGGTCAGACTGATTTGCATATGGCCATGTCTGAACTGGGGTGGTGGAGTGAGCTAAAGAATGATGATGGATTAAACCCAGATCAGTTGACTGGGGGTGAGATTTTGATTAGCTCAAACGCTCCGTCCATCATCCCCTTTGGTATCGCTTTGTTCGCCCTAAGTTGGCAGGGTATGCCCAGACGTGGGTCCCTTGCTCACTTTGCCACTGGATTCAAGCTAGCCTGGCTGATGACGGCTGAATAGCCAGAAACCGGTCCTAGGATGTTTGTTTCCGGTCCAGGGAAGACATGGCTTGGCAGTTCGGGCTGGACTGTTCCCATGAGGCACAGGGTCAGACTGATTTGCATATGGCCATGTCTGAACTGGGGTGGTGGAGTGAGCTAAAGAATGATGATGGATTAAACCCAGATCAGTTGACTGGGGGTGAGTGTTTGATTAGCTCAAACGCTCCGTCCATCATCCCCTTTGGTATCGCTAATGTAGGACTGGCAGAAATGTGTGACCCAAAAGGTCAGAAAGACTGGCTGTATAAACACATTAGGAAAATTAGGTCGCATTCGCTTTCAGATATTTTCAGGCCTTAAATTGAAACTTTCCTCCGTGACTTGGTGCAGCATGAAGAAACAACATTCCTGAGAGAGAGAGACAGCCGGGGCATATCTGTAAGCCCCTTTTCAAGTTAAATCGGTTTTTTTTCTCCACTGTGCGAGGAAGAACTGTGGCTGCAGCTACACTGTGTGGGATTACAGCTTTACAGTAAATTGTTCAAATGCTACTAGGCAGTACAAAGTAAAATAAGGGAAGTGATACACGCCCAATGTCTTCAAAGCAGAGACTGTTTAACTTATGGAAAAAGGGTTTTGCATTAGCGAAGGACTTAGTTTAAAAAATGTGAATCAAAAGCTGCCAGCTCACGTGGGTGTTGTTGGATATTTTAGGCTTCATGCTTCAGAAATTTGAGGGAAATAGAGCCTGGCAGGACTAATGCAAGGGCCTTTAATTTTTTTCTGAATTGAGAGCTTGCTGCCGTCTTTGGCCAGGTCACTGAAAGTGCACAGGTGCACTCGTCTAAATTCTAAATGTGTTTACATTTAATAATCATGGCTAGTGACAGTGTTTTCAATATTGTAACACAGCAGCAGCTCACTAATATTACTGCAAGTAATCTCTGTCGCACCACTCCCATTTCTCATATGTGAGTTCCTGTTTTGATCTAACAGAAAAGTTTTTTTGTGGATGTTGCATGAAACATATTTGGCGCATATATACATATAGCTAAACCTATAACAACCGTGTGCACTGTCTATTTAAATAAATGTGGAAAAATACTAGCTGCAACCTCTTTTTTTGCTTGCGACAAAAATAAATACAGATATATACAGATAAAATGACATAAAAATAAATATGGATAAATACAGACGGAAATGTTAAAAAAATAAATACCAT
Source organism: Calotriton arnoldi (assembly GCA_963921515.1). Classification (NCBI taxonomy): domain Eukaryota; kingdom Metazoa; phylum Chordata; class Amphibia; order Caudata; family Salamandridae; genus Calotriton; species Calotriton arnoldi. The sequence goes on from CAWUFW010006296.1 coordinate 396,767, forward strand.
AAAACCGGGAGCCCTATTTATAACATTCAAATCGTGATATGCCCTTTGGCACAAAGGACATAAGTACAGCAGTAGGTCTCCCTAGCTCAGTTTGAATTATCATTCATCAGTTTCTGAAAATGCTCATTTTTCTCTCAAATACCACTGTCCACAAACTCAGTTTTCCAGAAGAAAACCCATTTTTGAAAACAAAAACTGCCTTTAAAATATCAGTTTTCAGATTTTAGGAAATGCACAGTCCCAAAACATCAGCTTGTCATTTTCATCAAGTACTCCCGTGTACAAATGCCTCCTATGGACAGACTACTGTGAATAACCAGGTATTACAGTCATATGCCATGAATGTTCACCACAGCGCCACGGATGCCTGCATTATGCCAGTAATGCCCACCATTATACTAGGGCCAAAGCTGGAAACCATAAGGGTCAGGGCAGAGACCATATATCAGTCATGAGCATTATTATGCCAGGAATAGGTAAATGTAGGCCAGTCATGCTCCTAGTATGTCAATGATGGCTGCCAGTATACCACAGCTAGACCAAAAATATCCAAAAATTGTCAAGGATGACCATTATTTTGCCATTAGCACAATTATGCCTGGAACGGACACAATTATGTCAGAAATAACACCCTTATGATGGGGCCTAGCATACACATTTGGTGGTCCTTGGCACCAGGCGTAGCTTTCAGGAAGTAATACTGTTTATTATAAATGCACACATAAATGCTGATGAGTCTCTTAATTTTCTCTGGTCTGGATCATACCCTGTTATCCTCAGGTCTTGAGCTGATTATGCACCCAACTGACACATTTTCACTCTGACTCCTGCAGTCCTATATTTTGGTGGGTCAGCACTGATTACTGCTCAGGCTACTGCTGCCATACTTATTTTATGGTCCACTGTTCAAATGTTGTGACTGATAAAGCAAGGACTACAACATGGTCAATCTCCTTGTGCCTTAGTTATATTGAGATTGGATATAGACTGTCATGTGGCAGGCCATATAGGCCGACACAGTGTGTGTTTGAATGTTAGTATGAGTTACTGCTATAGGTTTGGCTGGATGTCACTCTAAGGGTCTTGAGATGAGCAGTGCTGCCTTCTTTAATAGGCACCTACTCTCTGAATTTGATACTGGGCTTGACTTCACCTATGAGAGCTACTTTGAAGCTACTGACGAGCTACCAGTAGCTCCCGAGCTACTCGTTGGAGACCCCTGGATGTGTCTTCTAACTTTTCAATGCTTGAAAATGCAGCGTATTGTTCTAAATCAGACTACATATTATTTACAGTTTCAAAATCCCAATCGTCAGAAAATGTACTGGTGGTAATGATATCATTTAGAGAAATTTTAAATACATGTGATATTTTCAAAAGTTCTGTGGGACCAAATACATCATAATCAACCATGTCCCAAACTATACCATCAGGAATTGGAACAGCTGTAATGTTCACGAAGGACAGGTCTCTTTGTTCACGATGAGATGACGTATGAGGTTTCAGGACCAAGTTCACATTTGATACTGCAGAGCATTCTGGGAGATAGTTTCTGTTCATGAGTAAGCAAAAGAAAGTCACTAGGTCAATCCAGAATAGAAAAAACAATATTCCAGTTATTATCCAGAGCTGTAGCCATGGTGAAACTAGGTAAGTCTTTTTCAGAAAAGTGTAGAAATCATGAAGTTGTTGCTTACGGGAAACTGGAGCTGGCGTTGTTTCAGGTTCACTGGGATCCAGAGAAAATGTATCAAAATCGATGAAGTAGCCAGATGCAGTTCGATCTATTTTTGGTAGCTCAGCAGGTTTTGTTGAACTGGCAGACGTCTCTTGTAGAGGCATATTGATGTAGACATTGGTGGTAGGCCGAATTGATATTTGTCTTTAATTTGTGTTTTGATGTTCCGTTTCATTGTTGGAAATTCCATTACTTGGTACTGGTGACTCTTCAAATGTTATGAGTCTTTCTGTCAGAACTTCCTGTATGGTAGCGAGAGGAGAGCGTCGGCTACCCAGGAGCCCATGAGGCCTACTACGAGAGGAGAGCGTCGGCTACCCAGGAGCCCATGAGGCCTACTATTCAGTATCGGCCACATAGTGTGGTTTGATCAGATCGATGGAGACAAATCTCTTTTCTTTTTTGCCGGCAAGAGGCGGGAGAAGTACTGTTCTTGTTCCTTCGAGGACAGGTACAGGCCCAAATTCATTCTTGTCCACAATCTTATCTCTGACCAGATCCCCCACTTTTGGGATCCAGGCAGGTCTTGCCGTGACTAATTTGACTTCCCCAGTGGCAGTGCGTTTTACTTGCACGTTGCTTTGTAGTGCCCGGAACTCACTGAGATCCTGTAAAACAGCCAAACGTTTATTGATGTCAAATGGTTTTTCATCCGCCACTGTGCTTTCACAATCGAGATCAGGTACCCACATTCTCGTCCCAAATAGGACTTCGTAAGGAGTGATACCTCCTAGGGAACTTCTTGGCATATTGTTAAGGGCTCTTTGGACCCCGTATAAGTGATTGACCCAACTACCACCCGAACCTAATACTCTAGCTGTTAAAGATTGCTTTAAGTCTCGGTTTTTCCTCTCCACGACCAAATTTCCCTCGGGATGGTACAGAGAGGAGTACCGCAATGCAACACCCAAACTTCCCGTGGCTTCCTTGTAAGCCCTAGAGCTAAACGCGGGGCCACTGTCAGACTGTAATGTGCCAACTGCGTATGTCCCTATAAAGACTCACAAATCAACAGTTCGAGCGTCAGCTGAGCACTGAGGCCATGCACATAGGAATCTAGAGCATGAATCCACTGCCATCAAGATATACTTGTAAGCCCCATCTGATTGTAGGGGGCCGCAGTGGTCCAAATAGACACAAGCGAGTGGTCTGTCTGATATTAGTAATGGTGTCTGCGCTGGACCCGCCAGAGTGGAACTGTTATGTTTCATATAGATGCCCTAATATAGGGATCCCCTAATATAGGCATAATCTTTCACCTACATTAGTTTCCTATTCTCCACAATAACGGGCGCTGAGGGCTGAACCTTATCTAGACTGTGGTTTGGGTACAGAAGGAGGGTTTTTCCCGAACAATGGCCTCCTATACCATCTTCGATGTGCTCATCCAGTATGATTAAATATTCATAAGAGTTCTAGGAAACCAGGCAGGGGCTAGGATCCACCTGCATAAACATCTACGTAACCGGTTCATCCCATACGTCATCTTCATACCCAACAATGGCTAACACAAGGAACAAAGGGACTCTATACTTTTCTGTATAAATACAGCACCTCTTGCTATCAGTAGTTAGAGGGAACCGAGACTTCCAGGCCGACACACTGACCAGAGACGCTGAGGCTCCTGCAAGCAGTCGCTCCAGCTGACAGTGGTCTAATCAACCCTTGCGTGGTGTCCAACTCGAGACCAGGACGAGGTCCCACACTCTCATTATTCAGGTAATGGGGTTTGACTAAATCCTAGCAGGATTCTTGGCTTCTTTTGCACCTACTCACATGCTAGGTACACTTAGGTACATCTAGACAGGCATCGTAGGAGTATGCGCTTTATTTTATAAATGCATTTTATATTCATGTATATGTTCATGACTATTGCAAAATGGTAGAACTGTACTACCCTTTTTTATTCACTGTACTGCTGATCATATATCTCTGCTACTGTTTAACAGTTGTCGCAGCACATATATTTTATACTAGAAGAACAACTGTGCAATACATTCTTATTGTAAACTCGCTCAACTGTTTCTTCTGTGTAACTCTCTGAGACCAAACGAGCAAGCACGAGCGACTGAGCGAAAAGTAGTACATTGTTTCCACGAGTCTGAGGAATCAGGGTTGTTGTGTTCGGAGGTTGCCAAAAACTAATGTCTCTGATAAAAAGGAGATTCTAGTGGCACTGTGAGCTAGCTAATGCAAACAGACTAATATACGCGGTGGGGGTGCTCAGAATCAGTCTGCCACCAGGCCCACAGTGTATGTTATCCAAAAGCGCACGTCCTGCAGGGGTACTATAGGAACTACACTACATAGCGCCACCAATGTTGGTTTGGTACTTATTTAACAGTAGAATCTGAGTAGTTCAGTCGTGCTTATTCCCAGAGACCCCTACTCACAAAAACCAGAGACGTCTGGAGTGGGTGGGCACAAACTCCGCCACAGCTGAGTAGGCGAGAAATCCTATTTATTGGCTGTTGGTTAATCAAGCTTGAGGGACATTTAGTTCCCAAAATTGTGCAAAACACCTTATCTTAATTTCCTTGGACAGTTATTCCGTGTTCTTAACACAATGACTACCGAAAACGGAGAATTAGACCCGCTGGCACAAGTAGGTCAGTCAGATGAGGAAGATGCCAATCCAATACATATTGCACCCAATGTAAGACACACACTCACACTTAAACTCCTCAAACATGGTTTACCAGCCAGAGGAGGTATAGTAATATTCGTGATAGAGGCACACGAAGATTTCCAAACAGAGGTGTTCTATTCATGGGTTACATTCCCAGCAGCAAATGCTATAACAAAAACTTTTCATTATTATATACATGAAGAAGTCCCAGCGGTCTACACTCCGTTTGAGGAGACTGAAATTCCGCTTACCTACCAGGAAAATAATTTCTGGTTTAATGGCGCCCTACCCCACTCAAGAAGAAGAGCAAGACTTGGTCCATTAGGAAGACCAGGAGCAACATGGCCGATATTAGCTACCTATGCACCACATCCTGACATTGACACAATGCCAAATAATGAATTGCTTTTTCAACACAAAGAGTTGATAAAACTTTACAGAAACATGACACATTCGTCCTTGTAGTTTAGTTTACGTGGGTAAGACGGAGAGAAAAATACGAATAAGACTCAATGAACATAAGAGTAACATTCGAATTCATCAGGCTAAATCTCCTATTGCCAATCATTTTCAACATCTTCAACACAACATTAGCCAACTGCGATTTCTGATTTTAGAACAAGTACCAGTTATGAAAGGACGAAACAATACGCAATTCATGTTGCAGAGAGAAGTATACTGGATAAACAAATTGGATTCCATCAGCCCCAAAGGGCTCAATGAACGTTACGACCTCAGCTGCTACTTGTAGAACAATTAATATACCAGCCATTTCAACTACAGAATTTGACCTCTTGGAATTCGCGAATTGAAATACTTGATTAGACATTGTCATATGATTCCACCAGCACACACTCATTGTTAACCCTGTTTTTCTACACGCTGTGTATGTTGTAGTTTAATCCACACTCATTCTTTTTTTCACTTTCATGGACACACTAATGGCACTTCGCTCTCTGTTTATCCTGTTAAAATATTCCATGCCAAGCCCTACCGTATTGTCATTAGCATTTTCATTTCGTGGATACATTTCATGTTCAGTTACATTTCATCTTTTATTATTCACGTCTTTCTAGCATACCACTCCGGTTATCTTATATTTTAAGTTATTATCCACATTTTTCATTCATGCTAAAACCACGAGTCTGTCTTTTACGTAGTTTGCGCCATCCCACAATTCCCAGCACAACAGGTTACAGCCCCCACACGCCATCGCGGACTGTATATTTTTCACGACACTTGGCATTTATATCGATTTATGGAGAACCGATTTTACTCTAAATATGTAATTCAGCATGTTTGTCTCACACTATATTAGCCTTCTCGCTCAACGTCTTGCAATTTTGCCCTTTTAGTTTCTGACAGTGTTACCATTCACACTTTCTCATTTAGGTTAAAAAACTACCAGTCTGTTTTTCATGTAGTTTGTACTATCCCACAATCCTTAGCGATGCAGGTTACATCCCCCGCACGCTAACGCTGACCTCAAACAGTTTTTCACACCACCCGGCACTGACACCTATTCTCGGAGAACAGAATCTACTTGAAATACGTAACCTAGTAAGTTTATCTCCATACAACACTGGTTGTTGTGCTCAACGACTCGCATGCAAGCTTTTGCAGTTTCTGGTATTTTATTTTTTTCACCCCGTCACTTTTCGCAGGGAATCACCGATAAAAATTTTAGAGTAATGTAAGTCTACTGCATCTTGTTCCACTTGGGTTTATAGCTTAGTTCAACTTTTGCACGTTTTTTCACCCGCTCTTTCTTCTTCTTTTCTTTATTTCACCACCGTATCGCGGTAGGCACTAAAACCACTTACCGTTTTTCATAGCGGTCAGTGTACATTCCCTCACCCGTGTAACGATCAGTTCACTCAGTCACACCAGCCACATTTACGAGTTTTATTCACTCATTCTTTTTTCATCACGTTATCACCGTTTAATATTTCGTAGAGGGATTTACATTAGTCAGGAGACCATCACAAATCAAGTCAGTTCCACCTTAAATGTACACTCACGTGATTTTTACTGCTTACTGGATAATTAGATACCATGTAATGTTATTCTGCTGATACCTTGTTTCCTTATTTACAGCATATCAGCCCCTGATGAAGGGCTCATTGGCCCGAAATGCATTGGGCACTTTGAATGAATGATGAATTCAAAGCGAACATTATGTTTTGATGCATAAATGAATTATGAGAAAACGCTCAACGAGCAACAATAATAAAACAAGTGATTAACATTGATGACTACGCTATGAAACACATCTTTTACCATTCAGATTAATTGGTAGAACTTTCACCGAGTGCAAGAGGGAGACACTCTCTTATTTTAGGAGAGTGCTATCATGTTCACAATTCGTCATGAGGACACTTGCAGTCCAACCAACAGTAATTACACCAAATACAGCTCCTACACAGAGCACAGCTACTAAAATTACTCCACAAACATTACACACGGTAATGGGTAAATTGCCCACAAAACGTGAACAAATTCCTTTCTGGGTAGCTCAGAAAATAACCCAGTTAGAAGCAGTATTCCCAAATACCACACCATTTGAAAAACATAGAATGTTAACAATCTGCTTGCCCATGGGGATTACACCACAGTTAGAGGATTGTACCTCTTGGGGTACAGTCTTTGCTGCCATATATACCAGAACTCATGCTATTCCTTCATTAGCAGTGATACCAGATGTATTAAGACAAATACAAAATGAGTAAGGAACAGAGCCTGCTCTGAACTTAGGGATGAAGTTATTAAATAACTACGACCAGGTATCAGCCATAATACTAGCTAACATTAAAGGGGAAGCAGCATCAGTGGCAATTCGCTAACGCCTACGGGAGTTCTCTCCATTAGAACAGGAGAATGAACTACCCAAAATAACTGAAACTGCGTATGCAGAGTTAGGCAGGGATAGTGTGGGGGGAAAAGCTGTAAAACCTCAACTAATGGGCAGTCCCGAAAAGGACACTTCTAAGCAGACACCGACTTCTTCTAAAAAGAAGTGGGATAATAAAAAACAACAAAAGTTTAACGACAACAGATCTCAGTCCCGAGGTAGGTCTCCTCCACAGGAGCCCTCTGAAAAGAGGTACAACCTTAGGAATAGGGATAATATTAGGAAACCTGACAGGTATCAGGATACATGTTCCTCTCGTTCCTTTCAGGGCTCGAAGAAAAACTCAGAGAGAGAAGGACAGTCAGAACACAGAGAGAAGCGCACACAGTGCAGAGACAAGCAGCGCGCTCCAGACTTTACTTCCAAAAAAGAAGATAAGCCAAAATCAAAACCTCAATTTAAGAAAAAGAAAGTTGCTGGTCTGAAAATCAGACATGCCCAGAATTCTGACGACACAACTTCTGAACGGGGAATGGGCTCTGACGATGCTAGATAGTGCGGCAGAAATAACAATAGCTCGCCAGAACCTGAAGGAATTTCTGGTGACAGCGGACTTGAATGATTACATCACGGTGGAAACACCAGACAAAAGGGTGAGCGTCCCACATAAGTTACATGAAATAACACTCCGGATGGAGGGGGACAAGCCCAGGAAAGTAAAAGGTCTCTTTTGGAAGAACTTATCATCTGGGTATGACATCCTGTTAGCCGAACAAGATTGGCCGCCAGCATTCGTAATGGAGTGCCCCAGGGGAGAAAGTATAATTTTTCCTGCATTTTCCTACCATGTTCCCGTTCACCTTAAACATACATATGCACGGGCGTGGGCAGTAGCCCAAGCTCCAGCATTGTACAAAAATCACGCTGGGTGGGATGAGGATTCAACCTACCACGTGATCCCGTTAAAAGTTTCACCTAATGCTCAGAGGCAATACCCAATAAAGCAAGAAGCTAAAAAACAGGTCAGGGAGATCTTAGATCAACTTGAATACCAGGGGGTCATTGAAAATTGTACCTCTCCAATGAACAACCCTTTGTTTCCCGTCTCTAAACCTGACAATATATATCGTCTAGTTTTAGATTACAGACATTTAAACTCATGCACAAAGACATTTGCTGTCCAAAATGCACATAGTGCCGCATTAATGAATAACATTGTGCGGAAAAAATACAAAACAACACTTGATATCTCAAATGGATTTTTCTGCCAAAATATAGCGCCTGAAAGCAGGTATTTGACCGCATTCTCAGCGTTAGGGTCCCAGCGACAATTTTGTCGACTCCCCCAAGGGTATAAGAACAGCCCCGGGGTGTTTTCAGGAAGGGTAACAGAGTTACTTTAAAAACTTGATGAAGAAGCGTTGTCCTATATGGATGATATTTATCTAACGGACGATGACTTAAAGAGGCACTTGACCAGGGTAAGCACCATTATTATGGGATTTGCCACTGAGGGCTACAAATTTAACTTTAAAAAATCTAAAATAGCCCACTTCAATGTCCTATTTTTGGGATATGAGCTGTCAAGTGAAGGGAAAAGTCTAGCAGCAAACTTTTTAGAAAAATGTGCGCTGCTCCAGCCTCCAAAATCATAAAAGAATTTGCAATCAATACTGGGATTCCTAAATTTCGGCAGAACATACATTTTAGATTACGCACAAAGAGTAAAACCCTTCTACGACCTAATAAAACCTGACTTTTCAGCCAGAAATTGGACACAAGAACATACTAATATTCTTCGTTCACTCCAGGAAGACATGATAGCTTCCAAACACTTGCAAACACTCGTAAACGTATGCCACTTGGTGATCCATATAATTGCGGGTCAATGCGGGTACACTTAACCTTCAATGAAGGAGAAACAGTACCAATCGCATACAAATCACACCTGTACACAAATGCAGAAATGCGTTTCACTTCAACAGAGAAAATCCTGACAGCTGTTCAGACCGCTGTAGCAAGAGAAAGAGCACTGGCACAGGGTAAACGCATTATTGTCGTAACCTCGGGAACCGGCTTTAGAAGCTGTTACAAAGGCTAGCATTCCAAATGCGAAAGCCTTACATCCAAGATGGATACAATGGGCTAATTCTCTTACTGCAACGGACGTTGAATACAGATTTGATCCAAGTTTAAAAACACAGGCATTCCTGCATTATGAACACGAATATCCTCTACCAAATGAAATCTTGCCTCTCGATCAGTATGAATATATTATTTATACTGACGGATCTGCGCAACCGGCCATAGGAAGTAGGCAGCAATACAGCGCAGCGTGTGCTATCGTTAAAGGTCACATGCAGGATGGAAAGTTCTATCCGAGTTGCACAAAAACGCAATCGCTAGGAGACTGCACGGCACAGTTGGCAGAGTTAAAAGCACTGATACTGGCACTGGTAAATACGGATCATGAATTCCCCACACTAATCGTGTGTGATTCGTTTTACTGTGTTCAGTCATATAATGAATACCTGGATCATTGGGAGCAAAACGAGTTTAAAGATGCGAAAGGTCGTACAATTAAGCATAAGATGCTATGGGAACAGGTAGCAGAGTTGAAAAACGAGCTACCAAGGACTCACGTGATCCATACACTGAGTCATCAACGTGATGGCGTTCACGTTGAAGGGAATTAATTAGCTGATGAAGCCGCAAAGGGGGCTGTTCGCACGGCTTCCGTAGCTGCACTCACTCGTTCCAAAACGAGAATAGACAGTGAGATTATGGTAGCTGTCATTGCTTCACGCAAAGGCAGCACAGCAGTACCTACAAAATTTCCACTCAAATACTCCTACAAGTTAGATGCAAGTAACATTCCATATGCTCAGATTCCTGGAGTGGGGGATAGGGTAATACCAAATATGGATCGTAGGCAAGGTTTAATACTAGCAGCACACAAGGGTTTGGGCTCTGCGCATACAGGCGTTACAGCGACTATTTCTTTATTGAAACAGCGCTATTGGTGGCCAGGGTTAACTAAGCAAACTAAAGACTATGTCTTGAATTGCGACATCTGCCAGCAGATGAAAGGCTCCACGGTAGCGAAACCCGCGCAGACGCCATTATTAAAATCAGACAAACCTCTCGCATGTGTGTACTTGGACCACTGCGGCCCCTTACAAACGGACGGGGCTTACAAATATATCATGGTTGCAGTGGATTCCTGCTCGAGATTCCTATGGGTATGGCCTCAGCGCTCGGCTGACGCTCGAACTGTTATCAAAGATGTTGAGTCTTTATCGGCACATACGCAGTTAGCATGTTACATTCTGACAGCGGCCCTGCGTTTAGCTCTCGGGCTTACAAAGAGGCCATGGAAGGAATGGGCGTAGCATTGCGGTACTCCTCTCCGTACCATCCCGAAGGAAATTCGGTTGTGGAGAGGAAAAACCGGGACTTAAAGCAATCTTTAACAGCTAGGGTATTAGGCAAGGGCGGTAGTTGGGTCAAACACCTTTATGGGGTACAGCGGGCGTTGAACAACCAGCCAAGACACTCTCTAGGGGGTGTCACTCCATATGAAGTCCTCTTTGGGACACAAATGTGGGTACCTGATCTTGATTGTGAAGGCACAGTGGCAGATGAAAAACCATTTGATATCCATGATCATTTGGCTGTTTTACAGGATCTAAATGAATCCAGGGCAAAACAAAGCAATGTCTGACTAAAGCAGACCGCCACTGGGGAAGTCAAGGCAGACATGGCAAGACCTGTCTGGATCCCAAAAGTCAGGGATCTGGTCAGAGAGAAAATTGCGGACAAAAAGGAATTTGGACCTTCATACAGAACACCTGTACCAGTCCTTGCAGTACAAGGAACAAGAACTGTACTTTTGCCGCCTCTTGCCGGGAAAAAGGAGAAAAGATTTGTCTCAATCGACTTAATCAAACCACACTATGTGGCCAATAATAAGCAGTAGGCCTCGTGGTCTCCACAGTAGCAGACGCCCTCCTCTAGCTACAATCCAAGAAGTTCAAACAGAAAGACTCATCACGTTTGAAGAGCCACCTGTAAGGAATGAAGGACTAAGCAACAATGCTATGGAACTTGTTCCACTTGAACCAAACATTCAAATTCAAAATGAACATCAAAATAATTCACAAGTTGCAATTAGACCTAATACAGAAGTCTACGTCAACATGCCTCGTCAAGAGCAAAATAACATTTCAACTAATCCCGATGCAATTCCTACAATTGATCGAACTGCTTCTGGCTATTTCATGAACTTTGATACGTTTTCTCTGGATCCAAGCGAGCCGGAAACGACGCCAGCCAAAACACCATTCAAGCAACAAATAAAGAACTTTCTTCACTTTCTAAAAAAGACATACCTGGTATCGCCTTGGATTGAACTCTGGGTAATTTCTGGGATATTGTTTTTTCTTTTCTGGCTTGGCTTAGTACTAACTTTTAGTATGCTTATTAATGGACGCTATCTTCAACAAAGCTCCACAGCCCAAAAGGTCAACATACTACTGAAGCCACATCCATCATCACATCGTGAGCAAAGAGACTTGTCATCAGTGAACATTACAGCAGTTCCTATACCGGATGGTATAGTATGGGACAAGGTTGATTTTAACATATTCGGTCCGACCGAACTTTTAAAAATTAATCATATATTTAAAATTTCATTAAGTGCTATCATTACCTCAAGTACATTTTCTAATGATTGGGACTCTGAAACAGTTAATAACATGTTGTCTGATTTAGAGAAAGCTGCTGCATTTTCTAATAATGAAATGTTAGAGGGTTCTTCAGATTATGACACATTGTACTGTTACCAACATTATGGTCATCATTTCCTGCACAAATCCATTTCACCTAGGAATGTTTTTGAGTACCATCAGTGGGAACATTGCCCAACACCACCAAAAAGTAGTTCACAAACGTTTGCACAGAAATTTTCATACTTTTCAGGGTTTAACACCACAGATCCAGCCTCATATTACTACAAGGTTGCACCAGCATCAGCACTGAAAAGTATGTTGACAAACACTAAACAGATTTACTCTGCTTCCTTTTTGGCCCAATTGTCTGAACAGGGTTTCGACCTATGGAAAGACGAAATTGACTTAAAATCAGTTTGGGGTTCAAGGGACTGGCAAGTCCAGGGTACAGAGGCACTATTTAGAGCATGCCTCATTCCACAGCAGATGATCTTTTTAAATGATACTGTGCAACAGACATCCTGTCTTGGACTAGCCAAGAGCAAGGACCTGAACACCCCTAGGTTTCCAACACCGACATATGGGGGGTGGCAGAATTCAACTATAAAAGAAGGGGCAAAAGTGGATGACATCTTAGAGTACAATAGAACAGACCCAAATTGGAAACAGTGGGTGGTTTGGCCCTTAGACACGAATAGCTGTCATAAGCGATTCCTGAACATCAAAGAGGGACTCAGTATCCATAGGCCAGACCCACGTTATGTACAGAGAGAACATCCAGTGGTAGTGACATCCTACAGTGTTGGGAAGTTGTGCCTCGGTTGGCTAGAAACCTCAACACTTGCAGAAGTGAAACAACATTTATCTTTACTCTCACTTGACATGGATCTTAGGGACTTTTTACTAGGACCCAGGAAAACACGTCATAAACGTTTCATATATGCAGGCATATATGCTGCCTATAATGAAAACTGGAAGATTTCCCAACAAGAGGCCGCAGAGAGAATACGGGAAATAGACCGTATAAACCTAGAAAAAGCTTTAGCTGTGGTAGATAATGGGTTAACAACTTTGACCTCCAAGATATATTCATTGGGCAACATTGTATCTTCTGCTATCGACATAATGGAACAGGATTTAACCATATTACAACACGGCCAATCTCAGTTACGTTCTATTATGTTATTAAGCTGGACGCTGCAATCTTTGCGTGCAGGCTTTGTGCCTTGGCGTTTTATAAACAGTACGTCTCTGTTTTCTGAATACAATCTAACAGATACACAGATAGAAATGGCACAAATGGGAGCTAAATATACAATGCTGCGTATTGAAAAACTGGACAGGCTACCATTCACAGTGGCGGAATCACCATCAACAGAATGGCTAATCCACGGCCATATCACTCTTCCGGTCACGACCTTTCAGTTTCAGTATTGCCTTGAGCAAAGTCAGGCAGGCAGATATGAAAAATTGGGTAAAGAATACATTAAGGAATCCTGGGAATTACCATATAGATTTCGATGCCGGAGTGGGGATCGTGAAGTGTTCCTGAGTGGTACAAACTGCAGGAGCGCTTTAAGCGGCTCTCTCATGTGTCAGGACATTATTTTACACGGAGCTTGTAATGGTTCGGTGGCGAATCTGTCTTGCCACATGAAAGGAACTCCAGCTGCCATGATCACACCAGTTTTCGAGTTACTCTCGAATGGGAGTTACTTGATGCTGAATGATCAAGGTTGCTGTGGCATGCTTCCGGGCATCGCCACAGTCAGGGAGGCGCCTTTGTGGCCTTTGTTAGAGATATCTTTTATAAAATTTGACACTTTGAGCAGAATGAAAGCCATGCTTTTACAGCAAACTGTACCCTTAACCTCCGCTCGAGAGACCTTTGATCTTCAAGTTGCAAGGACCTCGACCGAGATACAGGCACTTATTCGTACAGACTGCCCCTTTCATTTCGTAGAAATGGTGGGTCGTATCTTTAACATGTCTGATACGAGTGGTATTGTACACTTATTTAAGACCATAGGGTCAGGTTTTCTAAGCACCTTCCAAACAGTCCTCGGAGTTATCCCACATTTTATACACTCCGTATTTGGAAGCATCTTTGGAGGTTTACCTCTGATACTGCTTTTAATAGCTGGAATCCTGATCGTCATTTTCCTGATACGCAATGGACGGCCCAATCACGAACGAAATGGCGAAAGCTCTTCTGGAACGTAGATACCGTGAGCGCATGATACAACATCTGGGCGCGCCTCGCCTACGAGAACTGAGTGCTTCTTGGTTCTTATCGTTTAGACCAGTCTGGATGGACTGCATCTTACCTGTTCTTCGATGCCTGTTTTGCGGTGAAGAATGCGTGTTGGACATTTGTCTGACACTCGAGTCAGAGACGCCTGCGGACTTAAACATGAGGCTGGAACCGCTGAGGTCCCACGCTCGGCTGTGTCCCCAGTGTATTCCTATCCTGACGAATGCATTCCTTGAAAACCCGCAGGTGCCTTTTGTTACAACTGGGGTGAGCATCAGCTCAGCCACCACTAGCGCTGACACCAGCACAAGCGCTACAACTAGCACTACGGGCACTGAGGTATCGACCACAGCACCGGCTGCCAATATGCCAACTATGGGCAGTACTGAATATCATCTGTGCTCCATCGACATACTGTGTGAAATATTACAATTCCCGTCCCCTACAGCAAGTGACTGTGATGTTGCGTCTCCCAGCCAGGACACTTAATCTTCAATTGGCTCATCATGTGCTGGGAAAGAATTCAGAGTTTCCTTTTTCATTTCGACTCTGATTAAATTTGGAACATTTCCTACTAAATTGACACTATCGCTAGAGAAAGCATGGCCTTCTAAAACGCTTGTAAAAGTTTTAAATTCTATAGAGGGACTCAGCTAGAGCTTTAGCTTGAGTACAAATTCAAAAACTGACTCTACACATTTTTCCCCTTTTAGAAATGTTTTTAATATGCTTTTAAATTTTAAAAAAATGTTTTTATGTGGCTCACTGACAATTATATGCGCTACCACCTAGTATGACTTAGTAGTTTGCTGTCATTGTTTATTATTGTTGACTATTAAGAGGAGTGGGTGTTATTTTTCATATAGATGCCCTAATATAGGCATGGTTTGAGATGCCCTAATATAGGCATAATCTTTCACCTACATTAGTTCCCTATTCTCCACAATAACGGGCGCTGAGGGCTGAACCTTATCTAGACTGTGGTTTGGGTACAGAAGGAGGGTTTTTCCCGAGCAATGGGCTCCTATACCATCTTCGATGTGCTCATCCAGTATGATTAAATATTCATAAGAGTTCTAGGAAACCAGGCAGGGGCTAGGATCCACCTGCATAAACATCTATGTAACCGGTTCATCCCATACGTCATCTTCATACCCAACAATGGCTAACCACAAGGGACAAAGGGACTCTATACTTTTCTGTATAAATACAGCACCTCTTGCTATCAGTAGTTAGAGGGAACCGAGACTTCCAGGCCGACACACTGACCAGAGACGCTGAGGCTCCTGCATGCAGTCGCTCCAGCTGACAGTGGTCTAATCATCCCTTGCGGGGTGTCCAACTCGAGACCAGGACGAGGTCCCACACTCTCATTATTCAGGTAATGGGGTTTGACTAAATCCTAGCGGGATTCTTGGCTTCTTTCGCACCTATTCACATGCTAGGTACACTTAGGTACATCTAGACTGGCATCGTAGGAGTATGCGCTTTATTTTTATAAATGCATTTTATATTCATGTATATTTTCATGACTATTGCAAAATGGTAGAACTGTACTATCCTTTTTTATTCACTGTACTGCTGATCATATATCTCTGCTGATGTTTAACAGTTGTCGCAGCACATATATTTTATACTAGAAGAACAACTGTGCAATAAATTCTTATTGTAAACACGTTCGACTGTTTCTTCTGTGTAACTCTCTGAGACCAAATGAGCAAGCACAAGTGACTGAGCGAAAAGTAGTACATTGTTTCCACGAGTCTGAGGAATCAGGGTTGTCGTGTTTTGAGGTTGCCAAAAACTAATCTCTCTGATAAAAAGGAGATTTTAGTGGCCCTGTGAGCTAGCTAATGCAAACAGGCTAATATACGCGGTGGGGGTGCTCAGAATCAGTCTGCCACCAGGCCCACAGTGTATGTTATCCAAAAGCGCAGGTCCTGTATGGGTACTATAGGAACTACACTACAGAACCCTTCATCTGCTGACAGATGTTGCAATTTAGGACAAGATTCTTTGTCTGTTTAGTTAATCCTGGCCACCAATAGCATTGCTTCAGTAAAGAAACTGTTGCTGTAACCCCTGCGTGTGCAGAACCTAGACCCTCGTGTGCAGCTAGTATTAAGCCTAATCTGTGATCCATGTTTGGTATTTCTCTATCCCCCACTCCTGGAATTTGAGCATACGGAATGATGTTTGCATCTAACTTGTAGGAGTACTTGAGTGGAAAGCCTTTCGGTAAGGCTGTGCTGTTTTTGCGTGAAGCAATGACAGCTACCATTATCTGTCTGTCTATTCTAATTTTTGAACGAGTGATTGCAGCTACGGCAGCTGTACGTAGTACTGCCCCTTTTGCAGCTTCATCAGCCAATGAATTCCCTTCAACGGGAACGCCATCACGTTGATGACTCAGCGTGTGTATCACGTGAGCTCTCTGTAGTTCGTTTTTCAACTCAGCTACCTGTTCCCGTAGCATTTTATGCTTAATTGTGCCACCTTTAGAGTCTTTAAACCCATTCTGACCCCAATAGTTTAGATATTCATTGTATGACTGGACACAGTAAAAAGTATCGCACACTATCAGTGTGGGGAATTCTCGATCCGTATTTATTAGTGCCAGTAACAGGGCTTTTAATTCTGCCAGCTGTGCCGTGCAGTCTCCTAGAGGATGGAACTTGCCACCCTGCATACGACCCTTCACAATCGCACATGCGGCGCTGTATTGCTGTTTACTTCCTACGGCCGGCTGAGCAGATCCATCAGTGTAAATAATGTATTCATACTGATCTAGAGGCATTATCTCATTCGGGAGAGGATATTCTTGTTCATATTGCAGAAATGCTTGTGTTTTAAGTGTAGAGTCAAATTTGTAATCTACATGTGGTGCATTGAGAGAATTAGCCCATTATATCCATCTTGGATGTAAAGCTTTAGCATTTGAAACGCTTGCCTTTGTAACAGCCTCTAAGGCCGGTACTGGAGTTATGACAATTATTCGTTTCCCCTGAGCTAGTGCTCTTTCTCTCACTACAGTGGTCTGTACTGCTGTCAGATTTTTTTTTGTGGAAGCAAAACGCGTTTCTGCGTTTGTATACAAGTGTGATTTGTATGCTATTGGTACTGTTTCGCCTTCATTGAAGGTAGGTAAGTGTACCCAGATTGACCCGCTATAACACGGATCACCAAATTTGTGGTGTTTACACGTGTTTGTATGCTATCATGTCAGCTTGTACGGGACGAAAGATATCTGTGTGTTCCTGTGTCCAATGCCTAACTGAAAAATCAGGTCTTAGTAGGTCGTAGAAAGGTTTCACTTTTTCTGCGTAATCTAAAATGTAAGTTCTGCCAAAATGTAAAAATTTCAATATGAACTGTAAGTTCTTCAAAGATTTAGGAGGTTGGAGCAGCGCACACTTTTCTAAAAAGTTAGCTGCCAGGCTTTTCCCTTCACTTGAAAGCTCATATCCCAAAAATAGGACATTGAGGTGGGCTATTTTTGATTTTTTAAAATTACATTTGTAGCCCTCAGAGGCGAACCCCAAAATTATGTTGCTCACCCTGGTCAAGTGATCCTTTAAATCATCATCCGTCAGATAAATATCATCTACGTAGGACAATGCCTCTTCATCCAAATTTTGAAGTAACTCTGTTACCCTAGCTGAGAACAACCCAGGGCTATTCTTATACCCTTGGGGGAATCGACAAAATTGACGCTGAGAATGCTGTTAAATATCTGCTTTCAGGCGCTATATTTTGGCAGAAAAATCCATTTGAGATATCTAGTGTTGTTTTGATTTTTTTCTGCACAATGTTATTCATTAATGCGGCACTGTGTGCATTTTGTACTGCAAATGTTTTAGTGCATGCGTTCAGATGTCTGTAGTCTAAAACTAGACGGTATGAATTATCGGGTTTCATTACTGGAAACAAAGGATTATTCATTGAAGAGGTGCAAGTTTCAATTACACCCTGGTATTCAAGTTAAGCTAAGATCTCCCTGACCTGTTTTTTCGCTTCTTGTTTTATTGGGTACTGTCTCTGTGGAGTTGGAGTAGTTTTTACTGGTGTTGTATGGTGAGGTGACTCAGCATCCCACCCAACATGGTTGTGATATAATGCTGGAGCAAGTGCTACAGCCCACTCCTGCGCGTATGTATGTTTTAAGTATATTGGAACGAGGTCGGAAAAAGCCGGAAAAATTACCGTTTCTCCTTTTGGGCAATCCATAACAATTTCAGGCTGCCAATCTTTTTCAGCTAAAATGATGTCATAGCCATAAGTCAGGTTCTCCCAAAAGAGACCTTTAATTTTTCTGGGTTTGTCCCCCTCCATTTGGAGTGTTTCTTCATGTAACCTATGTGGGACACGTACCCTCGGATCAGGCGTTTCCACCGTAATATGTTCATTCAACTCCGCTGACAGCAGAAATTCCATCAGGTTCTGGCGAGCTTTGTTACTTCTGCTGCGCTGTCTTGCATCGTCAGAGCCCATTCCCTGTTCAGCAGTTGAGTCCTCAGAATTCTGAGCATGTCTAACTTTAAGACCTGCTACTTTCTTCTTTTTTAAATTGAGGTTTTGATTTTGGTTTTTCTTCTTTCTTGGAAGTATAGTCTGAAGTGCGTAGCGTGTCTCTAGACTTTGTACGCTCTTCTTGTCTGTGTTCTGACCGTCCTTCCCTCTCGAAGTTTTTTGATGAACCCTGAAAGGAACAAGAGGAAAGTGTATCAGTATCCTGATACCTATCAGGTTTTTTAATGTTATCACGATTCCTAAGGTTGTACCTCCTTTCGGAGGGCTCCTGTTGAGGGGACCCACCCCTGGATTGTGATCTATTCTCTCTATTCTTTTGTTTTTATTGTTATCCCATTTTTTCTTGGAAGAATCAGGTGCTTGCTTGGTGTTCTCTTTTTCAGAACCACCTATGAGTTGAGGTTTTGTTGCTCTAGCTCCCAAACTATCTCTACCTAATTCAGCATAGGTGTCTTCGATAATTTTAGGTAATTCACGCTCCTGTTGTAAAGGAGTGAAATCCCTCAGGCGTTGGCGTATTGCCACTGCTGCTGCCTCCCCTTTTATGTTCGCTAATATAATAGCTGATACCTGGGCAAAATTTCCTAACAATTTCATCCCTAAGTTCAGAGCAGGTTCGGCTCCATACTCATTCTGTATTTGTCTTAATACATCGGGTATTACTGCTAATGAAGGGATACCATGTGTCCTGGTATATATGGCAGCAAAAACTGTACCCCAAGTGGTACAATCCTCTATCTGGGGACCTATCCCCATTGGCAAGCACATTGTTAGCATTCTGTGTTTTTCTTGAGGGCTTGTGTATAGAAATACTGCCTCTAACTGTGTTATTTTTTGAGCTTTCCAGAATGGCATTTGCTCACGTCTAGTGGGCATTTTACCCATAACTGTGTGTAGCGTTTGTGGTGTTATTTTAGTTGTAGATCCCTGAATTTGACCTGCTGGTGTAGCCCTTGCTGGCTGAAGTGTGAGTGTTCTCATCATGAACTGTGTCAGGTTTCTGTAAAGTTTTATTATTTCTATATGAAGTGGACTTAAGTCTGCTACCGACATTGTGTCAATGTCTGGATGTGGTGAATAGGCCACTAGGACTGGCCAAGGCGCACCATCTCTTCCGAGCGGACTGAGTCTCACTTTTTCTTTTGTGTGTGGGAGGGCGCCTTTAAACCAGTTTATGTACTCCTTGTAGGTGAGCGGAACTTCAATGTCCTCATACGGACAGTATTTGTCTAGTGTTTCATCTTCAAAGTAAGAATGAAATGTATTTGATTGTGCATCTGCTTGTGGGAATTTAACCCATGAATAGAATACCTCTGTTCTATATGATTCATGTGCCTCAATCACAAATGTTACTGTCCCACCCCGATCTGTGACTCCATAATCTGCTAGTTTTAGAGTAAGGGCAGTTCTAACATTTTCTGAAATGTTGATTTCCCCTTCTTGTTCTTCCTCCCTAGCTCAGCACGTTGTGCTGGTGCAGCGGCATCTTCGTCAGCCATTATTATGAAGAAGGAAAAAGTTTCAAGGAAACTGAGATAAGGTTTTATGCACAATAGGAACTTTTTGTCCTTCAAGCTTGATAAATACAGCCAATACAGCTGTGGCGGATAGTTCCCTTCCCACTCCAGACGTATCTGGGGAAATGTGAGTAGGGGTCTCTGAGAAAAGCACGACTGAACTACTCAGATTTGACCATTAAATAAGTACCAAACCAACGTTGGTGGCGCCATGTCGTGTAGTTCCTATAAACCTATATAGGATTTGCGTATTTAGACAACATAGACTGTGGGATTGGTGTTCAGACTGATTCCAGACAGTGCCTGGAATCAGTGCCTGATTCCAGGCACTGTGAGCTAGCTGGTATGTTCGCCTGTATACCAGCTAGCTCACAGTGCCACTAGAAACCCCTCTTACCAAGGAGAGAATAGTTCTTGGCAACTATCGAACATGACAACTCTGTCCCATCAGGGATCGTGGAAACAGTACACTACTTTTCGCTCAGTCACTCATGCTCACTTAGTCTCAGAGAGATACACAGAATAAACAGTGGGGATGTTTTCAATAAGCATTTATTGAATCAGCGTCATTCTAGTATAAAATAGGTGTCCTGAAACAACCATTAGACAGAAACAGATATAAATGATTATAAGCACCAACAGAGTAAAAGGATGGTAGATTTCTACCATAGTGGTAAAACAATGAATACAGGCAAGTATAAAGATACATGACAGTAGATATGCGTACTCCTACGATGCGACCCTAACTAGATGTACCTAAGTGTACCTAGCATGTATGTAGGTGTAGAGCCAAGAATCCCTCTAGGATAAAGTTAACCCCGTTACCTGAAGTGAGAGACTGTGGGACCCCGTCTTGGTCTTGAGATGGACACCCCGCGAGGGATGTCAGACCACAGCGAGCTGGAGTGTCTGCGTGCAGGAACCTCAGCGTCTCGCATCAGTGTGTCAGCATGGATGTCATGTTTATATACCCAAAGTGGTACCCTCAGGGGTTCTACCTTGCTGTGTAATGTCGGACTTAGGGTGACGGAAGGAATGACCCTTATACATAGTTATTATGCAGGGGATGGTAGTCCTGCTGAGTTGACAAGAATCCTCATGCATAATGGATGAGGCTAGTTTCCAGGGAAAACCCCACGTCCTGTTAGCAGTACCTTACCTAGGTAAAAGGTCAGTCCCTAGAACCGTTATGCAGTGCAATGACAGGGGAAAAATAGGTGAGAGGTTAGGTTGCTACCTGAGCCTATATTGGGGTACCTATATGGAACATAACAGGGAGAGGACTGGGAGAAGTCTATGGACCCTTTAGAACACCGGGGTACAGAGGAGATGGACTGGTATGAGGAACTTAGGGAGGCCAGTGGAATGGACACATCCCCGGATGCTGGCATGCTCTCTCTGCCAACTGTAGCAACGGAGGAGGGGGCTTCTTATGCCACTGTAGTAAGGAGGGCAGCTGAGGTCCTTGGACTGGAGTTACCCTCTGTGCAGGTTAAGACTAATCTCCTGACCGAAGTGCTTCAGCCTAGGGCTTCCACCTCTGAAACCCTATTGCCTTTCAATGAGGCACTTACTGATGTCCTACTAGGCACATGGTCCAAGCCTAGCACAGGGGCTCCTGTGAATAGGACAATTGCATGCCGCCATCGCCCGGCTCCGGGCGACCCAAAGTTTCTCAGCCAACACCCCACCCCTGAAAGCTTGGTGGTGCAGGCTTCTACCTCCCAGGGCGTGTTCCCTTCTGCCCCTCCGAATAGGGAATCCAAGAAGTTGGAATCACTTGGGAAGAAGAAGTTTTCTTCCTCCAGGCTGGCATTGCAATCGGTAAATACTGCATGCTGATTGGGCTGTTTCTCCCATTCCTTTTGGGAAACAGTTGCGCAAGTGCTGCCACAAGTCCCAGAGGAGGCCCGGGCTGTGCTCTCCCAGGCAGTTAAGGACGGGAGAGATGCAGCAAAATTCACCGTCAGGTGTGTACTTGACACGACTGATTTGCTGGGAAGATCGATTTCATTGACGGTGGCCTTACAGCGCCATGTCTGGCTTAGAACAACTGACTTCTTGGGCGATGTCCAGACTAATTTGATGGACATGCCATTTGATGGTTCTCATCTGTTTGGTGAGAAGGCAGACTCGGCCCTGGAATGGTTCAAGGATTCTCACGCTACGGCCAGATGATTGGGCCTTTCTACAACACCTCGTGGCAGTCAAGCTTTCACCCTTTTTGTGGCCACGGAAGAGGGTTCCAGCCACGCGAGCCCTATCCCAGCCACTGTCCTGTGCAGACTTCCCAAGTTGTGCTGGGACATGGGCGCGGCTCATTCTGTCCTAGTAATGGAAGCCAGAAGTCGTCGGCCGCCCTGCCCTCGGCAGCCGCAGCCTCCAAGCACTGCTAGTCTAACTCTGCAAGACCACGCCACTCTAGTGGGAGGGAGAATCCATCATCATCTCCCCCGCTGGAGATCCTTAACATCGGATAAGTGGGTCTTGCAGATCATTCAGGAGGGCTATTTGCTGCCTTTCCTTTCTTTCCTCCTCCTATTCAGCCAAATCAAGAACAGCTGGCAGAGGATCATTTAAAATTGCTCCAAGAGGAAGTTATAGCTCTCATGGCCAAGGGGGCTATAGAGAGGGTCCCGGTTTTAGAAGTAGGCAGTGGCTGTTATTCCCGCTACTTTCTGATTCTGAAGAAGCACAAAGGGTAACGGCCCATTTTAGATCTTCGGACTGTCAATCTTTTCCTCAAGAAGGAGAAGTTGAAAATACTTACTTTAGCTCAGGTCTTGTCTGCCCTAGACGAAGAAGGCTGGATGGTAGCGTTGGACCTGCTGGATGCGTATTTTCACATCCCCATCCTGCCGGGCCACAGGCGTTACTTGCAGTTCAAGGTAGGACACGAGCACTTTCAGTTTACTGTTCTCCCCTTCGGCCTTTGCAGTGCCCCTCGGGTGTTCACCAAGGTGATGGCGGTGGTTGCAGCTCATCTGCGCAGGTTGGGGGTTTCAGTCTTCCCCTACCTCGATGACTGGCTGTTGAAGGCGTCCTCGCCCCAGGCTGTTGTCTCCCACCTCGCTGGAGTTCTCTATAAGCGTGCCATAGTCACACCACACTCCTTCTGAGACGCTCCCTTTCATAGGAGTTGTTCTGGACACAGTGCAGCTTCGGGCTATCCTCCCGAGCAGCGAGACCAGGATATAATTCCGATGTTTCAGCCTCTATCCTGGATTTTGGTGAGTCTGACTGAGGCTGTTGGGCCTCATGGCCTTCTGCATCCTGTTAGTAAAGCATGCCAGGTGGCGTATGCGGGCTGTGCAGTGGGACCTGAAGTTCCAGTGGGCACAGCATCGAGGAAATCTCAGCGACATGGTCCAGATCTCGGAAGGAACTACAAGAGACCTGCAGTGGTGGTTGATAAACCGCGATTGGGTTGAAGGCAGACCCCTCTCCCTTCCCCAACCAGATGGTGACAGATGCATCACTCCTGGGATGGGACGGCCATCTGGGAGAGGTGGAGATAAGGGGACACTGGTCTCCAGCAGAGTTGGGGCTCCACCTCAATTTGTTGGAACTTCGAGCAATTCGGTTGGCATTGAAAGCATTTCGTCCCTCTGCAAGGGGAAGTTAGTGCCGGTGTTCACGGACAACAGCACTGCTATGTGGTACTGCAACAAACAGGGCGGGCTGGGGTCGTGGATCCTTTGTCAAGAGGCCCTGCATCTCTGGACATGGCTGGAACAGCAGGGTATAACCCTGGTGGTTTAATACCTGGCAGGTTCTCTGAACACCAGGGCGGACGAACTCAGACGTCGATGCCTAGCGGATCACGAATGGTGTTGCCAGTCGGAGGTGGCACAAGGTTTCTTTCAGCAGTGAGGAGAACCCTGGTTAGAGCTGTTTACCTCTGAAGAGAACGCGCAATGTCCGCAGTTTTGAGAGCTGGAGCTTCCAAGGTGGCTATCGCTCGGTGACGCTTTTCATCACGAGTGGAGCTCAGGCCTGTTGTACGCCTTTCTACCCATACCACTTCTGCCCAGAGTTCTGAAGAAGATCAAGAACGACTGGGCCCAAGTCGTTCTTGTGGATCTGGACTGGGCAAGGAGAGTCTGGTATCCAGAGTTTCTGAGAATAAGCATCGATCCTCCAATCAGGCTGCCCCTTCGGGAGGATCTTCTGTCACAGCAGCAGGGGAGGGTCCTCCACCGACCTCCACCCGAACCTGTCAATTCTCCGCCTCCAAGCGTGGAGATTGAGCAGTGGCAGTTGATGGCTTTTGACCTTCCTTCCGAAGTATGCAATGTTATTTTGGCGGCCAGGCCGCCCTCCACTAAGACAGTATACGCCTGCTGTTGGCAAAAGTTTGTATCATATTGTACAGAAAGGTCTATTGACCCTCTTTCTGCTTCTGTGTCTACTGTTCTTTATATTCTTACCCTTGCCGAGCAGGGCTCTGCTTTGGGTACTCTAAAGTGTTATCTTTCTCCTCTATCTGCTTTTTTGCAGCTGCCAGATCAACCTTCTCTCTGTAAGTCTCCAATTGTAGATATGTTCTTGAAAGGGATGGGTCACTTGTTTCCACCCACGCCCTTTGTTATGCCACAGTGGGACCTTAATTTGGTCCTCACTCGAGCCTTTGTACAACTGTCCTCTCTGGCTGCATAGCATCAAGACAGACTTTCTGGGGGCGATAACATCTGCCTGGAGGGTGAGTTACAGGCGTTATCATGTAAGCCGCCCCTACATGATGACTTTTGCAGATAAAGTGGTGCTTTGCACACGTGCTTCATTTCTCTCAAAGGTGGTGACCCCAATTCGATCTGGGTCAATCTATCACTCTGCCCAGCTTCTTTGTTCCTCCACATTCCTCTAAAGAAGAGGAGCGCCTCCACCGTCTGGACCCAGAAAGAGCGTTGTTGTTATACCATGACCGCACAAAAGAGTTCCGGGTGGACAACCAACTCTTTGTGGGGTACGTGGGAGCTAAGAAAGGTCGGGCAGTACAGAAACTGACCATTTTTCGCTGGGTCGTTCTCTGCATAAAGATCTGCTATGCTTTGGCTAAGAAGCAGCCCACTGAGGGATTAAGAGCCCATTCCACCAGGGGGAAGGCTGCGACTATTGACTCGACTCGAGGTGCCCCAGTCCTGGACATGTCAGGCAGCAACGTGGGCCTCTTTGCACACAGTTGGCAAGCACTTCTGCCTGGACAGTCAGGTCCGTTGGGTCGGGCATTTTGCCCGTTCGGTCCTGCAGGACCTTCTAGTGTGAGGAATCTGTCCCCAGCCCACCGCCAGGAGGGTATGGCTTGGGAATCTATTCTAAGGGAAGGAATCGGCAGCTGGAAGTCTCGCCCAGAAGTTACTTACCTTTGGTAACGCTTTATCTGCTAGAGACAATATCTAGCTGCAGATTACTTACAGACCCACCCACGTCTCCCTGCTCTGCGGACTTATTCGTTAGGGCTAGGGCTCCTTCCTTTTTCAGTGCCCTAGTTTTGGCACATACTTACGTCAGTCACTTCATGGCTCTGTGCTTTTGGTATGGAAAAGTGAAAAGTACGGACGTCCACGTGCCTGGGTGGCGCCTATATAGGTGACCGCGACGTCATAACCAACGCTAACAACACCATACCACACAGCATAATTACACTCCACTCCATTGCACATTATCACACTCCACATAACTCTACTCCAGGCCGCATAGCAATACTCCACATAAATACACTCCACATTATGCCACATAATTCCGCTCAACATAATTCTACTCAGTGCCACACAATTCAACTCCACACACTTCCATTCCATGGCACAAAATTCCACTCCACAACACATACTTCCACTACACATCGTGTACATCCAATCCACACCACAAAATTCCACATCATGTCATATAATTCAACACTACGCCACATACTTCCACTCAATACGTACCACTCCACGACACACAATACCACTACACATAAGTCCACTACACTTAATATAATACACATAATTACTATTCACATAATTCCATTGCACAAGCACGCACTGAACCAACATTTCTCATGTTCGTTCACTTCAGGTCT
This sequence comes from Calotriton arnoldi, assembly GCA_963921515.1. Taxonomy (NCBI): domain Eukaryota; kingdom Metazoa; phylum Chordata; class Amphibia; order Caudata; family Salamandridae; genus Calotriton; species Calotriton arnoldi. The sequence continues at coordinate 423,077 of CAWUFW010006296.1, forward strand.
TTCAGCACAGTTTCTTTACCATAACTTTTCAAAAAATCCAAACTGCAAACACACACTCTCCTCTATTTCTTTTGGTGTCTTGTGCGTACGCAAACGCAGCCTCTTTATGCGTCTATAACCTTCTCTCCCCTTCATTCTGTTTCTTACACACTCTTTCTAGTACTCTATCTAGACTTCATTCACGACTTCATACACAGACTACTTATTCCTCTCAATCATACTTTCTATCTATTTTATACAACTCTCACCCCTATCTATTCACCATACCACATAATTCCACTACACAAATACACTACACCCCACACAAATTCACAACTAACAATTCCAATTCAAACCAGATAATTCCACTGCAGACAACATACATCCACTCCAAACATAAAACATAAGTAAAAAAAAACAATATCATTTACAACGCCAATAGCTCAAACTCTCGCAAATCCAAGACCTATCGCATTGCAAATACTTGTGTTTTTTAAAATAATTCTTGCCCTCGTGTCTATGTTCTGTATGGCGGTGATGGGCTGGGGATAGAAGGTATTTTCTATGTGCCTAGCCGTCTCTTGCTATTTTGTTACTGCAGCACCGTCTTCCAAAGGCGCATTTCTTTAACATGTACCCTAAATTCTTTTTTTTTGTACTCTTGGGGCTTGTGTGCACCGGGTACTTGGTTAGAAAAAAAAACATGCTCTCTGCACTCATATCCCTCTATCCCTTTCTTCTTGCGCTCTTGGAACTAACACTTCTCCTTCCCCCATTTCAGTTCTCCTTTTATTGTTCTTTTGCGGCTAGCTTACTTTTGCAACTCCGACTGGAGTTGCTTGGTTGAATCTGCTAGGTGCTTTTCAATATTAATACATTTTCACACTGTATCCGCAGGTCGTGGTGGAAGACGATTGGAGCAGACTGTTGCAGTTGTAGACTCCCTGTGCACATGTGACTCGTCTGCCTTTGTCGGCGATTGGTGTGTCCTTAAGTATGTAGGAACAGAATATGAAGACACAGGCAAGTTGCTAGTCTGTTCTTTATTATATAGCCTCATGCTTGTACATTTGTTCTGTAATGCAGGGGAGGTATGTCTTCTCCCATGCTGCCATTATACTTTCCTAGTCTAGAATACCCTTGTTTCCATCACTGCCTACCTTTCTCCATCCCCACACAGGAAGTGGTGTGCAGAGTAGAGTTGGCATTCGCATTGTCCTAGTGCCTCTCGACTTGACAGCCATATGTATGGGCAATTTCAAAATGTGTGCCCTTTGTTCCACTATTCTAATTTTTATTCTTAAATAGTCTCACTGGTTTTCCTAAGAAAATGTTCACTGTGTTTGTGATTAGAGCATACTTTTCCCCCCACAGTTGTCTTGGTACTTCTTTAAAAGTTGTTTCTCCACCACTTCTGATGAGCCACCAGGCAGCCAGAATGGAATGTGCTTTACCCAGACTCCCCATCTTCCAGCATCCTCCTCTGCTCCACCCCTGCAAGCTGCCCACAGTCCCACTACTTTTTTGTTACACTCCAGCCTCTGCCCAGCACAACATTTAAGGTTTGAAATTCTGGTGCTGAAAATGTGAGAACTCATTGGCTTGCTCTTTCTTGTGCTTCTTCCCAGCCCCACGCTCAATGTTGGTCTCTCTCTCTCTCTCTCTCTCTCTCTCTCTCTCTCTCTCTCTCGCTCTCTCTCTCGCTCTCTCTCTCGCTCTCTCTCTCGCTCTCTCTCTCGCTCTCTCTCTCTCTCTCTCTCTCTCTCTCGTTTCTCCCTCACGAAACACCCCAATGCTAAATGTTGCTCTTCTAGGCTTGTCCGTGCAACCCTCTCCCTCCTGTCCTTCCCCTTGAAACCTTCCCTCCCACTCTCTGTATTACTCTCGTGAGCTTCTCATGCAACCCCTGTGATTCCATGTGGCTCCAGTGCCCATTGACTTCTTTGCCCTGCCCCGTGTTGCTCATCCTCTTGTGCTTTTTTCCCCCTGCAAAACGCCCCCTGCCTCAGCACTCCAAGTTGCTTTCTCCCTCTTGTGCTTCTTCGCCCATACAAAACGCTCAGACACTGTGTAGCTCTCTTCCCCGTTTGCTTCTCCCCTGCGAACCAACCTCCACCTTCCCGTGTTCTACTTTCCACCATGCATGGGGTTATGCACTCCATGTTGCTCATTTGTGTGCTTCCTTCCCCCATGAAAACCTTCCGTGCTCCGTGTTGCTCTTTTCCTTGTTTGCTTCTCAGCCTTGCCAAACACCCTCAACCCCATTCTCCATACTGTTCTCTCTCTCATTTCCTTCTTTACCTCATGCAAAAACACCACTCGCACTCTGTGTTGCTCTCTTGCCTGCTTTCCTCCTTGTAACCATCCAAGACCACCATTCCGCTCTCTTCCTCGTTTGCTTTTCCCCCCTTCCAAACACCCGCGCCCCCATGCACGTATTACTCTCTTTCATGTTTGCGCCTCCCCCCCATTAAACACTGCCTGCACTCCGTGTTGCTCTCTCGTGTGCTCTCCCAATTGCAACCCTCCTAGCTCCCATGATTCGTGTTGCTCTCGCTCATCTGCAAAAAGCATTGGCAAAGCCAGTAGGTCAACAAGGCACAACCTGTTGGCTTTGCCAGTGCTTGTTTGTTAGGCTGGGCATCTCCAAGCATACTACACCATAGTAAATGCAGAAATACCACGCAGCAATCCTGCCTAAGTGTGCTAACCCAAATCATCTTACTGTAATGTCATGGAATCAAGCAACTCGATTACGATTCTGCACAATTAGACTCTCATATACACTCTTGTGACCTGTTCTCAATTAAAGTGAAGTATGCTAGAAAGTGCAGTGCCCGACTGACTACTCTCAGGAAACATTCAGTGCATATACCTATATGAAAGAGATAAAAACAAAAAAAAATACAGTGATAAAAATCAGTTCAAAGTACCCAAGTACCTTCGGAAGCACCGAAGGAGATCAACAGATAAACATTGTAAATAGCGTTCAACCTAAATGTACAGACATCTCCTCACTGGAGTTTAAGCCCAATGGTGTAAGTGTCTAAAAATCCAGTATATATTTGGATTCCAGAATCCTCAATATGTGTTCACTGTTTCCCCCCCTGACAACGGGAGGTATAGCATCAATAACCACAAATTTGAGAAGACTTTCATTGCGATAATGCATTTCATTGAAATGTCTTGCTACTGGGTATTGCTGGTTGTTATGTTGAATGGCACGTCTGTGTTCCAATATCCTTTCCTAGCTCTGTGGATGGTACTGCCTATATAAAGCTTGTTGCATGGGCAGATAAGCCAGTACACGCAATAGTCAGTATTGCACCTATAGTTTCCCTTAATGGTATGGACCCTAGTACTATGGGGAATCTCAATACTGGCACAATTGGAGCTGTTGCTGCATGCGTTGCACTTCCTACAATGAAAGAAACCTTTGATGTCACCAATATGTCTGATACGATTGGTATCTTGGGTGATCATGTTGGGACTCAGTGACCTGCTCTTTCTAAAAGTAATCTGAGGAGTTTCATGTAGGTATTTGTTGAGTATCTGGTCTTTCTGAAGTGTGTGCCAATTCACAACATTACTGTAAGATGATTCAGGTTAGCCCACTTAGGCAGGATTGCTGCATGTTAGTCCTGCATTTACTATGATGTATTACTCTTAGAGATGCCCAGCCGGTAACTTTGACCAGCTATATTACTATAAGGGGGTAACTTGTGCTTCATTGTGTCACAAACACCAAATTGGTATGCTCTATCAGTCGTAGTGCATGCAAACAGTAACATTAGATCTTATCGCCCACCAGGGCGTGTGAGTTGCGTTAGGTTTGAGTCTGGGATATCTCCTTAGCGGCATGCTTAAAAATTAGCCGACAGAACCCTTAAATCACACTTTGCCAATCTTGGTTTATCGTTCTTTCCACAACATAGGGCAACCAGTAGGGGGCATCACAGTACGAAATGCACAGCTTATCAATACCAAATACAATTTTTGTCTCAATACACTCTTGTTGTATGATTCAAATGTTAGTGGTCTCATGAATTTAAACTACATGTCCTAACCAGTGGCGGCTGGTGGAATTTGAAAGTGATGGGGCGTATGCAGAAGAAATGAACGTATGCCAGCGAGCGAGCGAGCCCGACGGCAATAAGGGGGGTTCGGGGGGGTTCTCCCCCCGTGAAGAAATTTTTTAAAAATTGGCTTCTTTTTGGTGCGATTTTCAGCACTATTTCTGTGATAAATGAACTAAAAATTCAGTTCTTCTAGGCATTCATAGAAGAAAACTTTTATTTCAGAGATTTTCTGGGTTGCCAAGCAAGTCTGACTTCTGAAGAGGGCTAGGGTACTAAGCAAGACTGCTTTGGCTCTACCCTTTGCAATAGAAAACACTAGTTAGCGATGTGAACAAGTTCAATGGACAAACCTGGGGTCTAGGGAGAGTCCCTCTCCTGAGAAAGAAATTTTAAAAAGATTGGCAAATGGTGCATTTTTAAGCAAATGAATGCAGCGATAAAGCAAGGCTTATTAAGCAGTGGGAACGTATAGTCTTGAAATATTAAACACATTAAAAACTGCCCCGTATCTTCTTGCATTAATTTGTTCAACAGTTACTGTAATATGTAAATTGTTCTGCATGACAACTTTTGCCCTTTAAAATGTATGCTTGCCCAGTGTCTTGCACTGCATGCAGCATTAACATTGGAAAAATATGCTCTAACCAGACTTCGAGAAGCACCCACAGCTGCTGACTGTAACCAGTCATATAGAAATATGTGCAGATGAGCGAGTTGAGGCAGCCTATCACGTGTCCTTTTATAATAATATCCCAATAATGCTTGACCGTGCCTTTTATTTCATTAGACATACCCTTAGCACCAGAAGCGCAGAAGATTTAAAGTCTCTTGGTTCCATTGCTAAAACCTAACCACTAAAATATATGTAGTGGTGGCATTGGTGGTCTTTTCCACCCAGTGAATTTCCCACCATGGTAGGTGTGCTGTTGGCATGAGTTTGTTTAATTGGCAGGCATTCCCTAAACGAAATTAAACCCTCCCAGTGCTTGCAGATAAGGGCATAATAAGGATAGAAAGAGATGGGAGGAGCTGGAGGGAGACAGTAGATAGGCTTTTTCCTGAGTCCTGGGCCCCAAGCGGCCACTGACCAGAATCCCTGGTGGATGCTGTTGTTCGCCATTGGTGTCACATGGTCAAGGATGTCATTGGATAACAAACTAACTCTTGGCCCTTCAAAGGGACAAAGGCAATCTCAGGAGGTGAGAGAGGAAACAGATACTGTCACAACTAATCTTAGTAAATAAATTCAATGTCCGCAGATCTGTGTTTATTAAAGAGATGAGGGGCCTGGTTTGTAGGAGGGTGGTGTGGCATGAACCCCAGAAATACAGTGCAAGCGCTGACATTTATGCAAAGTAAGTAGTGACATTTACAGCACCGCTTGCCTCTAAGTAATGCGAGCAAACAACACACTATAAACAACACCAGACTCCTCTGTGATGAACTCCTTGAAACCGGGGCATGAAGGTTATCGACCCAAGAGGTGTAATAAGGCCATACTAAAGGTAAAAGGTGCACCATGCAAAAAACGTGTCACATAAAGTTACTTGACAATAACAAGAAAAGAAAACTATAAAAAAATGTTCTAGGGGGCAATGGATTTTTGTTTAAGCCTGTAACTCAAATTGATGTCACAAACGTGGAAAGCAAGAGAAGGATTCAGATTCAAAATTGATTTGTTATGTTTTTAGGTTAATATTCCCAATGTTTGTATTATTTGCATGTGAATCAAATAATCCACTCGTGAGAGAAACCATGCGGCACGGCTTCAGCTGTTTTAATGTTGAGTCTCTTTTTGTGATGCTTAAGACCACTAATTGCTTGGCTAGGATATGCTTTGTGTTAGCATATCTGCTCTACCATGAAAAGTTTAATCCAAATATTCAAATTGCAGTGAAGCACGTGTTGGCAGACCATTAATTGTTTGATTCATGTGTAAAACAGACACACTTTGAAAATTTGAACTTGAAATAACAAATGTAATGACTTTATAGTGCCTCCAAGTGCTTCTCAATGCACACGTAATGAGAATAAAATGTCATCACGTCAGTGCAGTACCTCAGTGCAACGCATCCTTTCCTCACAACTATCTTCAATGTGACAAAAATGTGGAATTACAGATTGACAGGTTCCAATAAAGGGGTGCTTTCCACAAAGAGGTTCCATGTGACATCATAAAGAGCAAAACTCAAAATATTTACTACTGGGCTCATAGCTTTAAATTTACATCGGCGATATGAAGTTTCCCTGCACACAAATCTGAACATATGGGCTATTTTCCATTTCGCATGAAGTGTTCTCAATAAAGGACAGGGCACCCTGTTAACAAAACGGTCATGGATGTGATTATATGGTGTTTTAAAACACCCATGAAAGTGATTGGTAGGGCTGAGTCTTGGTGGGGGAGGGAAGACTTATTTTCAGCGATCGTACATTGAGTAGAGATGTGGGATGGGCAATGGAGACCTTGTTATGGGAGTAAAGCGGAAAGGCAATATTGTCTGGGAGGCTGGGACAATGCAAGCGATTAGAGGAGTTATTCCCAAGTGGGTGTGTCATACGTGACTAAGGCAGAGCAATGGAATTTCGCCCTGCATTTAACGAGTCAGCACATAAGTTTTGCACGCACAGTGAAATGATTTATTCAAAATCCACAAGGTGGCAGTACAGAGCTATTAATGCCTTTGGGTCGAAATTAGTTACTTTCTATGTCAATGTTCTCGCTAAAATATACGAGTCTCTGGACAGTTACGAATTTTGTCAGAAGTTATCAGATATTACAACACCTGTTTTATAAAGGATTGTGTTCAGTACATAATCCAGCTTTTGATACTGTCTATAAGTCAAAGTATGAAAAATATTAAAAAATGTGCAATGCTGGAATATTGGAAGCTTTTAACGTTTGACCCTCTTTGCCATAAAACGTTGGGAGGCACACGCACGCAAGTACACACACAATCGCGGGGGGGGTGGGGGCCGGGGAATGAATAAAAATAAATAAAATAGAAAGAAAGAAAACTTACCTGACCGCCGGTCCGCGCCGCATCTTCTGGGCCCTTGGCGCCTTCACTGGAGTGGCAACCCCGCCCTCCTCAGCCAATACTGGCGCTGGATTGACTCAGGGCATGGTTACTCTCCGCCCGCCAGCCCATTAGGAGACCGAGGTTTGAGCCTTTGCTCAACCCTCGCTCTCCTAATGGCCATGCGCCAACCAGAGCAGACACAAGTGCGCATGACTGGGCACGGCTGAAAAATTCGCCGACCTTCCCCACTCATGCGCACTTGTGCTGCTGCCTGCTGCCCCTGGTCTGACAATGCATGTCAGTCAACATGGCGCAGGACCGCCCACCCCTTCAGACTCTGAAGGGGTGGGCGGTCCGGCGTCATGCTGACTGACATGATTGTCAGTTCTCCCTCTGCGTCTTTGAACTTAAGTAAACTGAGAGTTTACTTAAGTTCAGAGACGCCGAGGGAGCTACGGGCGCGGGTGGGGGGGGCAACGCCCCAGCGCCCTAATGGACGCACCGCCCCTGGTCCTAACAAACAACTTGAGTAAGAGGAATCAGTCAGAATGGACTTTTTATTCACCGGTATGTCTTATTGGGCAGTTGGTCGTGATAAATCATTGTATGTGTCGCACGCTTTTCAACATGGTACCTGTATATGCTGCATTACGCTCTTCATGACTTAGTCCTAGCGGTCTTGCCAACTCAACCAGGGACTACATATCCCATGATGCAATTTGAATAAGGTAATTGATGCATGTAACGGATAGTTGCCTAGCATGATATTTATCCCATACAAATACCCAAAGGTTGTTGTTACCGACACTAGTCGGGGACCATGAAAAACATCAGTTGCACGACCTATCAATTATTGTTTCCAGCCTTGTTACAGCGCGCGAATGGCGCGCTTTCATTTTCCCTCCCTCCCCCCGTCGGCTCCAGATCATCTCGCTCGGAGATCCAGAGGCTGGGAACTGGCAGGCGGCAGCGTCTGGCGCGGAGGTAGGCTGGGTGCCTCTGGGTGGAAGGCTGGGGTAGTCATTATGCAGCACTTGTTTATTTAATTTACAAGTGTGTGACACGCATTTATTTAATGCATTTTTATATAGCGCGGACTTTACCCGAAGGTGTCAGAGCGCTGTACAATAGAACCAGTTACGTTACATGAGAAAAATGGTATAAAATAGAACGTTACAAAAATAAACAGGAGAGGTAGAGTAAAACCATATAGGCAATAACACAATATCAGACACAGCAATCAAGGGTGGGGAATGAACAAAAAGATGTTACAAATTTACAGTGATGAACTAGCTTCCTGGAGGGTCTGAGAATGAGGGTATTAGTTCTGGAAGTGTCTTTGAAGGAGAAGAGATTTGAGGTCCGCTTTGAAAATCTGGATGGAGGTAGTGGCACGGAGCAATGGCGGAAGCGAGTTCCAGATTCTCACCGCATTACCTGAGAACGATTGAGCCATCGATCTTTCCTTTTGAAGGAGGGGGCTCAAGCAGAAACTTTACTGCATTCCGAGAAGGTCTCGAGCCTCCTGACATTTTCAGTTTATTCGCCAGGTAACGAGGGGAAGAAGTGTGCAGGGCTTTATGGGTGATGCAGGCAGTTTTGTAAATGGATCTTGCCTCGATGGGAAGCCATCGAAGAGAAGACAGGATAGGAGTAATGTGGTCACTACGTTTGGATCCTGAAATAAAGCGAGCTGCTGAATGGAGGACGGATTTGAGGGGGGGAGAGGTGAGATTTGGGTACGCCAGTCAGGAGAGAATTGCAGTAATCCAGTCTAGAGAGAACTAGCGATTGGACCAATGTTTTTAGGTCTTTCTCCGGGAAGAACCGACGGATCCCCCACAGAAGTCGCAGCTGGTAACGTGCGTTCTTAGCAATGGAGTTGATGTGGGAGATTAGGTTGAGTCTTTTGTCAAGTATGACACCTAGGGATTTAGCGCTGTCGACAATGACGGGTTTATTGTAAATTCAGCTGATCCATCCAGGATTGAACCGGAGGAGGGGAGAGAGAGGTAGATAGGAGGAGAAATTCAGTTTTGGTGGGATTGAGAATGAGTTGGTGAACTAACATCCAGTTGTGTATAGAGTTGAGAGTAGAGTTGAGTAGTGAAAGATCGTGTGCGGAAGACACCTTGAGGTAGATTTGGGTGTCATCCGCATAGAGATGGTAGTGGATCCCAGATTTACTAAGGAGGTTCCCCAAGGGTTCCAGATAGAGATTAAACAGAGTGGGTGCAAGGATAGAACCTTGAGGGACGCCTTGACCTACCGCCAATGGAGACGAAAGACTGTTCGCTATCTTGATCATTTGTGATCTGTCCGAGAGGAATGAGGCAAACCATTTAAGCACTGTGCCTTCCACGCCCATTCTCTGTTGAAGAATGTTGAGGAGGGTGTTGTGATTAACAGTGTCAAATGCTGCAGAGAGGTCAAGAAGAATCAGAAGGCACGATTCCCCAGAATCGAGTATATGCAGCGCATCATCAATCACTTGCAGCAGGGCTGTTTCAGTGCTGCAATTTTGGATGAAACCCGACTGGAACACGTCAAGGAGATTATTGCCCATAATGTGTAGGGAAAGTTGTTTCGCAACACATTTTTCTGTGATTTTAGAAAGAAAAGGGAGGTTGGCGATGGGGCGCAAGTTGTTGAGGTCATTCGCATCTGCGGAAGGTTTTTTAGAAGAGGGGTAACCTGTCCTGTTTTGAGGGCAGCAGGGAGGGAGCCTTGACTAAGGAAGAGGTTAACTAGTCTGGTCCAGTAAGAGAGAGTATTGGTGTAGAAATCAATGGCGATGCCACTGGGGATGGGGTCAGAGGAATGGTTGGAGGGTTTGGTTTCAAGGATGCATTTGAGGAGGTCATCTTCCGAGATGGCTGCAAAGTTCTGCCAAGTGACTAAGGATTTTCGTTCCTCAATGGGGGTGGGGTGGGTGACCTGATCCACTAGTGATTTTACCTTTTCATCAAAGAATAAAGCGAATTCTGCTGCTTTCTTTGAAGAATCCTCAGGCTTGATGGTTTGGGGAGAGCAGTTTGGGTTTTTGATGAGGTCAAAAAGTTTTTGGGTCTGTTCTTGGCTGAGTCGAGGAGGGATCTGAAATGTGATGCTTTTTCATGGAATATGTGCTTGTGGTATTTGGATCTTGCCGAACGTAAATGAGATAGATTGGTGGTGGACGAAGATTGTCTCCACTGTTTCTCCAAGATTCTAAGGTTTTTCCTTTCATCATAGAGAGCTTTATTGAACCAAGGTGCAGAGGGGTGGGTCTTTTCTTTTTGCTTTGGAGTGGAGCGACTATATCGATTTCGACTGCTAGGACTGAGAGGCAATGGGAGGTGAGATCATTGACATCCACGTTGGGGTCTAGTCTAGGAAGTTATTGCAACGCAGAGTCACACAGAGTGTCAAGATCAATGTTTTTGGTGTTGCGGAACCAGGTAGTTGCCCTTTTGGGTTGGCCGAGTGTAATAACGTGCGATAAGTGAAAACGGAAGGGAATGAGGAAGTGGTCTGACCAGTCTACATGGACAGGGGGAGCAATAGTGAGCAGGTCTGCTTTGGATATGACAAGGTCCAGAATTGAGCCCTTAGAGTGTGTAGTTTCCGAACAGTGTTGGAAAAGATCATTGGCTGAGAGAAATGTGGCAAGCTTGTTGGCAGCCGAGTCTTCCAAAGAGCCCCAGTGTAGATTGAAGTCACCCAGGAAGATCTGTCTGTCACTTTGAGACAATTGGTCACTGATGAAGTCGGTGAGTTCCTCCAAAAAGGGAGAGCAGTTTCCGGGTGAATGGTAGATGACATGGAATCTGAAGGGTGAACCCTGATACACTTGAAGTTCTAGGGATAGGCTTTCGAGTGTACGGAAGGGGATGGAAGGAAGGACTTTAATTTGAAGGGAGTTTCTGAAAATGATAGCGACACCTCCACCAATTTTGTCAGTTCTGTCGTTTCTGAGGATGGAGTAGTCGGTAGGTATCAGAAGATCAAACAAAGTATGAGAGGAGTCATTGAACCAGGTCTCAGTGAGGAAGAGCATGTCAAGATTGTGATGGGTGATAGTGTCGGAAATTTCCAGTTTATGCTTGATTGCAGATCTGCAGTTGTGGAGCAAACAATGCAGCTCTGACGCAACTGTTTTAGAGATGGGGGAGGTTGGGCTATTAAGGGAGATGGTGATAAGATTCTTGTATGAGGGTGCCAGGGAAGACGAGGGGGGCTGGAAGGATCTGACAGAGGAGATGGTCTGAATAGAGAATTGTGTGGGATTCTTGGGAGGGGAAAGTGGAGAGGGATTGATGTTGGTGGTCTTGTAGCTAGCCAGTAAGTTGGCGATGTCTGCGGAGGACAGACCGTGGTTGGCTTTATTGGGGCGCGGGAGCAGGAACTCCTCGGGAGGTTGTTAGGGAAGTGGGATAACTTAGCACTTAGAAGTGCGATGGACGAGACAAGCTGGGAAATGGAAGAGATGAGAGAATCGAGTTTATTTTCCAGGGAGAGGAGGGCTGAGCACGCAGTGTTGGGAGGCTCGTTGGTTAAGGGAGGGAGTGCAGTAGCCGATGGAGGACAGGGAGAGGTGGTTAAGGGAGGGAGTGCAGTAGGCGAGGGAGGACAGGGAGAGGTGGGGGAATGGGGGGTATTGGGGTGCAGGGGTCGAAGGTAAGGGACGATGGTGGTAGAGAGGAGTGGATGGTGTTACAGTGATATTTTTACTGGTGTTGAGCATAGGGGTAGAGTAGAGATCAAAAGTGGGAGGAGGCAGTTGAGGAGTAGAGAGGGAGGCGGGGGGTGAAGTGGGGAGGGCGGGGGTTCAAAAGAAGGCCGGAGATATGGGAGGAAGAGAGAGAGAGGGGGCTGTACAAGTAGGGGAAGGAGGGGGGGCAAAGGAAGGCCGGAGATATGGGAGGAAGAGAGGAGAGGGGCTGTACAAGTAGGGGAAGGAGGGGGGCAAAGGAAGGCCAGGGGTAAGAGGAGAAGAGAGGAGACTGGGCTGTACAGGGAGGGGAGGGAGGAGGGTCAAAGGAAGGCCAGAGGAATGGGGAGAGGAGAGGAGAAGGTGCTGGATAGGTACCGTATGCTAGGAAAGGTGTATGTAGGGGAAGAGGCACCAGGCAGAGATGGGGGCATTGGGATAAGTGGAAGTTGGGGGGGAGTATGGGACTGTAGGGTCAGAGGGAGGGAAGAGGGTGGAATTACCGATAGGGGAGACAGGGTTGCAAAGCATAGGAGGAGTAAGGGGAGGTAGAAGAGAGATGGAAGGTGAAGGAGAAGAATTAAGGATACGTGGGACGGGGGGAGCAGAAAGGGATGAGGAGAAGGAGAAGGGAGGAGGAAAGGGGGAGGGTAGGGAAAGTTGACCGGTGGACCAGGTTGTAAGATAGGTGGATTAAGTAGGGGGGAGATGGGTAGGAATAGGGGGATTAGGGGGCGGGAGATGGCATTGGAATATTGGCAAGATGCAGGGTGGGGAGGGGAAGCCGGAGGTAAAGCAGATGAGATAGGGGGAAGATCAGATTGGGAAGGGGGAAGAGTGGAAGAGGAGGGAGCAAGGGAAGGGGGGGACAAGGGATAGCCCTGTGTCTCCCGGGAGAGCGGCCTGAAGGACGATAGGGGGGTCATGGGGGAAGAAAGGGAGAAAGGAGAGGAGCTAGCAGAAGAAGAATCAAGGGAGATCGTAATTGGAAGGGTGGGACGAAGGGAGTGGAAGAGGTGGTCAAAGAGAGAGAGACAGGAGTCAGTAGCTTGGATCATGACAGTGCCATTGTTATAAAGTGTAATGGTGAGGGAACCATTAAAACAGGTGGAGGGGAAATTTTTAGCCGCTGCCCATGTGGGATAGAGGAGGAGGAGACGTTGAAGGAATTGAAGAAGCAGGTGGACCAGGCAGGGATGTCGTGAGTGAAGAAAATGAGGTCATTTTTTAGCTTCCCTAGACGCCCATTGTGGAATTGGTCAATAAAGAGGGAATCAGGGAATTGTTCAATGGTGTTATGCTTAAATCGTTTTGCTGCTACTCTGGACAGATTGGGGTGGTAAATAACTTTGAAGCAGTTAACTCCAGATTTAATTCGAATGGGAGCCATGGTAGGGGGATGAGGTGATGGGGGGATGGGTTTGGGGGTAGAAGAAGGGGCCACTAGGGTGGCGAAAGTGCAAAGAAGTGTAATAAGAGGAGTGAGCATATTCCGGAAATCGAGTGAAAATGATCCAGGAGAGGTGTGGTCAGATCAGGACCAAAAGGAGGTACTATTGGCCACCGGAGGTGCGTCAGCTGACAAGTAAAGGAGAGAAGACCCGGACTGATGACTGACCAAAACCGTTCCAAGATGGCTGACGTATTTGCTCATCCAGTGCAGCGGTTCGTGGAGTCCCTCCTTTGTTTTCAGGAATCGACAAGGGAGACCATTTTGGAGAAGGTATCTAGTGCGGCTGAAGACATGCAAGAAAGCATATTCCATTTAATAGAGGAGCTCATATGAGTGGTAGGGGAGAAACAGCAACAGAATCTTTTAGGTGAATCCAGTAATCAGAGCATAAATGTCTTTAATGGAGGACACAATTGATTTAGAATGGAGGAATGAGGTGAGTTGCCATATCCAAGATGGCCGCCACCGATTGATACACCAATCCTCTTTCTATTTCCATAAACTATTACTCAGGTAGGAAATAAGGTTTTCTTAGCCCTGTCCAAGATGGCCACCATAAATTGAGAATAAACTATTCCTCTTTCTATTTCCATAGCCATTTTGAATGCTGGAGATTGGGAGAATGTTGGGTAGTCCTTTTTTCTTTAAGTTTTTGTAAAGAAGGAGCAGCCATTTTAAAAGCTGGAAGTTCCCAGAAGTGAGGGAGGGGAGCAGCTCGTTAAGCAGAGTCTTCCGATAGAGACATGGATCACAGTTATGAGGCAGAAGTTCTTTTTCTCATTAAACCACAAAGCAGAAGCTTACTTACTTACACACTCAGAGCACCTCAGAGACAAGAGAATTGAAAAGCAAGCATGCAGCGCGCATAGCAGGGAGAGGCTTCTTTTCTCCTCTCCTTACAAAGCTTATGTTGAGTGCACTGTGCCTGACCCGTGTGATCAGTGCTGCGTCAGTTTCCTGTATAACTGCATCCACGTTGGCAGGAGACCGACAGAGATTCAGGGCCTGAGAAGGGATTTGAGACCCCGGGCACAATGACCCCTATGCAGAGCTGAATACGCTGCTTACACTTATTTTCCGCACGCGTATCTGTGGTAATGCAGATTTCTCCGTTGTTTGGCTGATCAGCCTGCTTACGGCGCCACAGGAGTCATCAGCAGCTTCTGTGTGGCGCCTGTTACAGGAGAGGCTCGGTCTCGGGGTCCAGCCGCAATCAAGGTCCGGACTCACGCTAGAAGACAATCGGAGCCCAGACGCTCCTAATTGCAGCTCGCCAAGGGCCAGCAGAGGGCGAATGCTTCAACTCCCCTTGTAGACGCTTGCGGCGGGAGAGGCCCGGTCACCGTCGGAGCACCGATGCTCTTGTCCGCCTGCAGCCGCAGAGTTTGTCGGGATTCCGTCGTCCGACTATTCAGGCACGCCGGTTGGACTTCAAGGATTGAGGCGGGTGGCAGCCCCCAGCCCGACCCTTCAGGCACGCCGAGGGACCGGAGTGGTGGTGACGGAGGGCAACACCCCGCCCTGGTTCCCCAGATTACCACAATGTTGTGAGCTGCCGGGGGGGCAGTGAGGTACAGTAGCACTCACCCCCGGGGTAGTCCAGCGATGATTCCCGTTGAGCCGTCACTCAGGAGTCAGGCAGAAGGCGAGGGACACGCCGATAGGCTCGCCAGGGTCCCGCAACTTGCCTCTGCAGGCACAGCAACGCAACCATCGGAGGCAGAGGGGCTGCAGCACGTCGACTCGTGATCTTGAGGATAACAGTCTGTGATGGGATCAGGCCGCCATGTTTGGGTCAGGCAGAGGGAGGCATATGCCAGCGTGGGGACAACAACCCCCAGATGATCCTGCACACAAAGGACCACTCATTCCGTGGGGGGTGACATCTCCTGGGTTGCAATCTCCCCCTTGGCCAAGGCACAGACACGAGATTCACTTCTGTAGTTCCCTATGTAACGCCGCCATCTTGAAGTCAGGCATCCAGCCTGAAGGACAACTTCCCTCCGTGAGCAGGACCAACAGTGGGGAAGAGACTGACCGGCCCGAGATGGTCTGTGCAGTTTGCCCCCTCGCCCACTGCCGAAATAGCCTTAGAGGGGCTGGGCGCTCCGCGATTCCTCAGATCCACCGCGGGACTGCCGAAGAATTTCCCGCCGTGACCACACGTCTGTTGCAGTCGCGGGATGTGGTAAGTGGCTCTAGTGTACCCCCGAAGGTCCGCAGGGTCAGAGGGTGTCTCAACGTCGGCCTCAGTGAAGTTTAAATCGCCGACCTCATTGCGGTAAAGCGGCCTGCAGGATGCCCGGTGTGCGCCGCTACGCCGATGTCAGATGCATACATACATTATCAGCACAGCGCCCTTTCACGAGCGCTGCGCTGTTAATGGTTTGATTGTTGACTCTTTCCATGCTCCTCCACCCCCCTCTGCTCTCACTCCCTTCTCCCCCTCCCTCCTTGTTAGGGCAGTGTAACGGGATGCAGCCCTTACGGTCATTTGATGTTTTCCAAGCAGCATGGGACCTACGCTGTAAATTTTACATACTCAGTGCCCGCTTTCACTTTTACATACAAAGCACAACACTCGCCTTAACTTTTAATTACTAATAGCCGCACCCACTTTCACTTTTAAATACTCTGCGTGGGCCCGATTTCACTTTTAAATACTAAGTGCAGCGTCAGCTGCCTTACGTGGTTATTTGAAGGTAAAGTCTGATGATAAGGAGACGTACCTCTGTTATCGCTGTGTGCTGTTACTTCCTCTGTCTGCACCGAGAGAAGCTGCAGCAACAAAGACAGCAGAACAACTCATACCATTCACAGCACTCTTCCAGGTCACCCAAAATCATTCAGCATGGCACGCAGGATGTTCAGTTTCTCAGCACTCTGAAAAATACAGCATCATTTTTTCCATTTCCTTGGCAAGGTTACTCTACCTTTTTTCAACACGCTTTATTAAAAACAACTAGATGAAAAGTTGCTGGACCCATTAGGTGAGCCGCCTGAGAGGAACCCATTGTTTCTTCTTAAGATCTGTACAATATTATGCTACGCCGGTTCAGTTTTGCTGAAAAACGAGAGAAAAGGAACTTTATATCACTTAAAATACACTAAGCAGGGCTACAACTATCTTCCCTAAATGCAGTTCTCAACTTTGATTTCCTGCTCTTAAAAACGTTTTTGGTTACTAGTCTAAAATGTTCTTTTAAAAACCCTATGTGATGTCACGAGTAAAGCAGCCAGCAGATATTTTGTCTGAAATTGTGGCACTCAGTATATCTGTACTGCAGCTGCATTTTGACTATTTTTCGTCTTTAGAGTTTCTCATTAAGTTAGGTGTTTATTTTGCCCTTTTCTGCTACAAAAAAACATTGTATTTTTAAGATAATCGCCAGGTTCACATTGACCGTGACTGGGAGTTTAGTGCATCCTTAACATTTCTGTAAAGGGCATGTTCTTAACAATAATGCACAGACCGGTAATTGGTTTTGTTTTCACAAGAACATATACATTTTAAAAATGATATAAACTTCACGCTTTATTTTGAACTATAACCGTCGCAGTGCAGTTCTCCCTCGTTTCCCAGTTCCAGCTGCAGTAGCTTATACAATCCAGGGTTTTGCTCTGCATCTGTATCTTCTACTCCTGCTTTTATAATTGGGTACAGTACAGAAGACTACATGTCCCATAATGCAAAGCATATGCCTGGCCTACATGCGCTGCTCATGCATTGACGTGGAAAACATTAATGCTGTATGCAGCTGTTCCTGTGTTACAATTGAAAGCTATTCCTTTGCAGACATTTAATTTTTTTTTACCGATGTCTAGCATTATTTCTTCAATGCTTACCTCATATGCCGAAGCGCCTAAAAACAATCTGTCCCCTCTCTCATTCCAAGTCCATTCCCTTTCACCAAACACAGTGACAAATGAAGGGATAGCATACATGTATAACTCGACAACAGGCATAAATCTAACCTTTATGCCTGTGAAGGCATAGTTACCAAGTTTTGAGATTACTTATGTCTGACATTTCCATGGGTTCAGTGTGCTTATATGTGACATTCCAAATGCCTTGTGTGTTGTTTTCTTTCGAAAAGAGGACACCCGTATTTCACAAATTAATTATTGCAGTGTTAATAGTATAAAAACTGCCTTAAAATAGTGCAACACTCCTGGGGTACATATGCAGGGGCAGTGTAGTGCCATAATAACCAATATACAGGAGGTGTCAGGCCAGTTCTATAGTTTCTGGAGTTTGTATGTTATACCAGATCTATATTTTGGCTACACCACCAGAGTCAAGTGGGAAAATCTGTGTCACTTTTTCAAGTTGCTGACATCAGAGACTAGTTGCACAGGGGAACTCTGCCACACACAGTAAAAAAAAAAACTTATATCTGTGCAAAGTATGTAGGGTGGAAATTTGGCATGTATGAGAACCCTGCCAGGCTGCATTCTTACATTCTGTACTGCTGCCAGAAACAAATTAATCATAGTATACGTTTTACTTTAGTTGTTCGGCGAATAACTCTCTACCTTGGCTAGAGGATCTTTTGCTACCTTTGAGGTAACTCAATACACTGATATATAGTCGTTGCTTATGAGAAGCAAGGTTGTCTGTAACTGCACCCCTTTTATTGCCAGCCTTGCTTCTCATAAGCAATGACTATAAGTACAAAGTGCGTGTTTACGTACCGCTTGCAGGTTTCCAAAACATAAATAAAAGGCTTTGTCATTTACAATGCCAATAGCTCAAACTCTCGCAAATGAGAGACCTATTGCATTGCAAATGCTTGTTGGTTTGTGCTCATGCTGCATTTCTGTATTGTAGGTAAAAGGCCTCACAGTAGTCACTCGAGGCAGAAAGAGGCTGGTTGTACAATGTGCACATGTGCGTCTGTGCTTCTGCCTTGACTAGCAAACAAGCATTGGTAACTACAAATACATTGCATTCTGTTCCTGAGCCCTGCTGTGTCTAATGTGTTCCTTTCGTAGCTCCAAGGAGGGGTGGGTACAAGAGTTATTCCTTGGCAAATGGTACCATGACTCGGAAGCGTGAAGTGTCAAACCAGTATGTGGTGAGTTCCTTGCTGCTGTGGCACTCCAACGCAGAGAATAAAGCAGGGTTTCCCCTCCTTTCTTGCGACGAAACGGGAGACTGAGGAGTGAATTACGAGTTACTGCATGCAAGTTTGTTGGCTGGCAGTGGCTCATTCTTACAGAGAATCGTAACCCACGCAGAAGAGCCTGTGATGGAGGAGAGTTGGGAACCCCTGGGGGGTCCCTTACTGGGTAGGACGAAGGGACCATCTGATTGTCAGTGGCACCGGAACACAGTGAAATGATTTTGAAATATGCACAGAGGGAACTGGTAATTGATCAATAACTGTATTTAAATTATGTGTTGACTGATGGTGATGTTCAGATATGCTTTCCTTGCATTCTCACATACAACAGTGTTTCTTTGAATTATATGTGGAGTAATGTATTACTGCATGGGATAGCGAACCGTTTATGTGTTGTCTCTGAGTTGTCAACAGCTGTTGATTTTCTTTCTCTCTTTCTGTCCACTACCTAACATCTTTTTGTAGTAGGATACATTTGTTGTATTTATCTTTCCGGGTGGAAGTGCATTATTGTAAGTGAAAGGTGCAATGGAAATTCAAATAGAAAATGGGAAGGCGGTAAGCCATTGTATGCAGAAAAAGACTAAAATGTTGTTTAAACAGCTGGCAGGAGATAAAAGTTTTAAATTGCCACCAGATAGTCGAGGCGAATTGTCTACAATATGTAAGCAAGAGAGGTGGCCTAAATTTGGCTCTCTTGAGATAGATGATATTAAATATTTGAATTCACACAAGGGGGGCTAAGAGGAGATTTTAGGGACCTGTGTGGGCAAACTCCCCACTCAATCTAATGCCAAACACAGAAAAAACCCATGGGTCCTAGTCATAACTCTAAAGGGCGTGTGGATTATGACTACCATGCTCGGGGGAAAATCCCTTTTAAGGACGGTTCCCCTCACACACCAGAGGTGTCATGCTTCATCATAGGGGTGCCTCCTCGTGTCAAGAGCCTAGTCGTGACGCGGGCTACAACCCCCTCGCTGCGAGGGAGGAGCTCAGGGATGTTTTTTGAAAGAGGGTGGTCCTAAAACCCTACGTGAGTGTGGTGTGTGGATGGGGTGCAGTGCTATAGTGGATAGTGGTTTAAAACTGACTACAAGATTAGCTAAGGCGAACTTTATTCTGCTACCCTGTGGCAGGATTAAAAACAGATAGTTTGCAATGTAGCTGCCAACATTAGAGACAGCTGCATCCAGAAACGATCAACATGTTTCAGCCTCAAGACCTATATAAGTGTCGTGGCCTTCATCAGGATCACATTTCAGCTACTGCAAACAGTGAATATGTACAATAGTGAATGAAATCACAGTAGACAACGGTGTGTAATACTGAACCAGTTGTCCTGCTGTTCAGTAGATTCGACGGTGGAACCTGTTGTGAAACAAAAAGACAGCGTACCGTGCCATTTAAAATGTGAAAAATAAACATATAACGCATGGTAGAACCACAGCACAGAAAGACAAACAGTACATCACATGATGTAAACAAACCACCCTAAAACAGTAATGAGTGGTTATAAATGCGGGACTCACCTACAGAAGTCAGGAAATTTACCACGTGTCCTGGGCTTTGAGCCAAAGGTACATACGCCAACCAGCCTAATAAATAAAGTTGGTGGCGTTAGGGTCAGGAGGAGAAAAGAGTGCGAGTATCTTTAGAAATAACAAGGGGTTTGCTCAAAGAGTTTGAACAGACAAAGTAAAATGTGAGCTGTCCTAACATATATCCGTAGCAGGCAAAAGCCAACAACAAACAAACACCAGCTTGGTAATGCAAGGTGTGTGTAAATGTGGGCCAACTTATGCTAAAGGTGTGCCTCAAAAGCTGGTCGATATCAGAGTGAAGACACGGTGAGGATAAACGTGCATAAGTGGCGCGAATGGCGCCTGTAGGGCTAAGTCCAAGGGAGGACAGTGGAGGTGCAGGCGATGATAGCGTTGGTAGTAGCGCGTGTGTCATGTGAACTAAGCCTAGGAAAGGGGATGCCTAAAACTGCCCTAGCAACAAGTGGTGTAATTGTTGAGCAAGAGTTAAGCTACCAGTAGCCCATGTGGGTGCGCATAACCGTCATTGCTCGGAAAAAGTTATTGTATGTGTGTCATGTCAGAACACAAGCTTGAAAAGGTCGGTACTCCGATCAGATGGCAGCCGTAAAGGCTCGTTTACGGTATCCGCACTGTACGTGGCAGGAGCCTCGTGTCTACTTACATGATAAGCGCATAGAAAGAGAGGCCACAAGATACCCCTCACAGGAAGTGGTGTAAAAAGTAAGTTGGCAGTTAAAACGCAGATCAGCCCATTGTATCCATTTGAAAGAGGTCTAGTCTTAGCCTAAGCTTAAGCAAGTCAGCGTTGCAAGCAGAAAGTCGGCCGTAAAGGCGCGTTTGTGGTCACCCGCTCGGTGCGTAGCGGGGGCTGCCTTACTAGCAGAAACAGAAAGCATTACTAGACGTTTGTAAAAGTCAGTGTTAATGTCAAGAAAACCGGCCGTAGAGGCTCGTTTGTTGTAGCTCCTCTCGTGGGAGCGAAGAGCAACGCTAGGCGCTTGTACGCGAGGTAATGGCTGGGGAACATGCTTACCGCTAGGGAGAGCGTGGATTTCCTAGGCGTACGTCCATCAGGCAGGGAAGAAGGCGTTCGAATGTCAGCGCACTTTTATCAAAAACAATGCAAAGCGGGGTCCGACTTCCGGTGTGGAGGCGTGGGGATGCTGGAAAACGTAGTCCCGTTGTGCATGCACCCAGGTGACAGCATGAGCGCTGGAAAGAGTGGTAGTTTACACAATGGGGCAACAACACTGGGGGCCCATAGGGAGTATTAACTTGGCAGCGGGCATGGTGCACTCAGTATGGCGATCTAGAGTACATGTCGATGGTTACATGTCAGTGAGAAGAGGATGGATGGGGCAGGGAGTACTCGTAAATGTGAAACGGGCTACAGAGTAAGCTGTGGATAGCCCCGAGTGCTCAGTGGTATCAGGTTAGGGCTAACCATGGAATATCATCGTTCAGCCCCAGGACTACTAGGACCCGTGGGTTTTTTCTGTGTTTGGCATTAGATTGAGTGGGGAGTTTGCCCACGCAGGTCCCTAAAATCTCCTCTTAGCCCCCCTTGTGTGAATTCATGTACGAGCAGCGGCTCAGCTGCGGGCTTTTCGTCTTGAGCTTTTCTCCTACTTCTAGCACTTTGTGAGCTTTCCTAAATATTTCTCACCGACTCTTTGCATTTACAACCTCACACTATGGCAGATCGCACAGGGCTGTCTTTTGATGATGCTATGGTGTTAGGCATTCTGACCACACCAAGTATATTAGATACACCTCTGACCCAAACGATCACGACCTCTGATGATTGGAGCAAACTGGTAAATCTCAAACGTCTCTACATTCGAACCACTACACATGGGTCTATTATGACAGAATATCTTAGAGGTAACTGTGCCCCCACAGGCCTTATTGTATCCAATGCTCCTAGACTTTTCCTGGACAACAAGACCTTTCTCAAAGGTTGGTCTCTCATCGGTTGGCGATGTACGAGGGACTGGCTCGTCTTGATTATAAGCACAGCGAAAAAGGTGGCTGACGCCATCTTGATTGAAATCCAAACTCTGGTATCTCAAATCAAAACCATTGTGAGTGCCACCCTTTTCAAGAAGAACCTTGATGAAACCAACAAGACAAGTAAGGACTACAAGGAATCTTTACTGACCAGTAAAATAAACAAATTTAAGAAAGATCTGGCTAAATTTGCACTCGAGATCGTATATCCATACACTGATGAAGCATACAAACCACCTGAATTCAACAGAGGAGGCAGACGGTATGGCTCCAACTAGTCCTCCTCGGACAGAGAAGAGTGGTCTAGCGATTCCGACACTAACTCGGACACATCGCGACAAGGCACACAGAGACGTGGAACAAGAAAATGGCGCGGAGCTCGAGGCGGACCCAAACACAATCAATGGTAGCCACCTACACCATGGGGCTATCCCGCCTTTCCGACGTTCGGACCCCAAGGACCCATGATGGGCTTTCAACCACCGCCGCCACAAGGTTATAACCAGCCTTTTTTAGGGCAGGGCCGCGGCCAGTCGAGGGGAAGAAGACGATCACAGCAACAAGTACATTGGAGCCCCCCAACCTCTCCACGGAACACCAGGAGTATGACGAAAATAGGACAACAACCAGGACCGAGCAGGGATCCAGCCTCGTAGTCAATTCAAGCCAATGCCCACTGACTATTGATGAGACTCTTGTACTTAACCGCGGTTTAGGCTTCGTACCCACCAACAGTGGGGACCGCTTACAACTTCAACAGGAGGTCCATCAATTCTTTCGGAAGGTTAGATTGCATTTCTTCTTTTCAGAGAAGACCTCTGCGGAAATGACACAGGCATCACAAATACCAACTTACGTCCAAAATCTACATTCAACCCCCCCCAGGCTTAGTACCGGTGGAAGTGGCCACTTTTGAAAAGGCGGTCCTTAAAGACTTGGACTCTCAACTGTCATCACCACAGAAGACTTACAATAATATCTCCAAACGCGAACATCAAGCCCTACGCACCCTCAGCATGGATAAAACAATTACAATTAAGCCAGCTGATAAGGGTGGTGCGACTGTTCTCATGGACACCAACACTTACAGATCTGAATGTCTACGCCAGCTGAGCATCATTACATCCTACCTTCCAAAACAAAAGGATCCCACGGAAAGGATCAGCAATACCATCGCTGCCATGACAACAGAAGCCAAGGATAATGGATGGATTACACCTAAGGAAGCCGAGTTCCTCTACACCTAGGAACCAGTGACCCCCTACTTTTACATCTTACCAAAGATTCACAAGCCTCAGAGACCACCACCAGGAAGACCTATCATTTCCGGCATAGGCTCCACTTTGGAACCCTTGTCCCAGTTTGTGGATTTCTTCTTACGACCCTTGGTCCAACTCATGCCCACATATCTGCAAGACACCAAAGACGTCCTTCGCCTACTCAGAGGGATGGAATTCAACCCAGACACCGACTATCTGGTCTCCTTTGATGTAGAGTCACTGTATACCTGCATCCCCCAAGACCAGACTTTGGCTACCATTGAACATCTTCTGAGGCTCCACCCACCAGATACCAGCACACCATTACCATTCATCATGAGATGCGCTACCATGGCGATGAAAGAAAACTTTTTCCTTTTTGAAGACCAGCTCTATCTACAGGTATCAGGTACTTCCATGGGGACTACCTTCGCTCCCAGCCTGGCGAACCTTTTCATGCATGTCTTCGAGGAAGAAGTCGTCCTTTCTGACAACAACCCATACCTTGCCCATATCCTCATCTGGAAAAGGTATATTGATGACATTCTAGTGGTCTGGAGAGGCGACAGTATCACCATCGATACCTTCCATGAATGGCTCAACAATCACCTCCAGTTTACATGCGAGTACAGCAAGGATAAACTTGCGTTCCTCGATCTTCTGATCTTTCCATCTGAGGGCCATCTGGAAACAGAATTGTACCAAAAACCTATGGCCCGGAACGCCTTGCTCCAATACGAGAGTCACCACCCCAAGTCATTACAAGAGAACCTACCTTTCGGCCAATTTCTCAGGCTCAGGCGGAATTGCTCCAGTGCTGACAAATACAAAAAGCATGCATTGACATTACGAGGTAACCTCCTGGACAGACATTACCCAGCAGCTCTTGTCAAGAAATCGGCAAAACGTGCGTTGAATAACAACAGAGACGCCCTTTTGGATCACCTTCCGAACACACAAACACAGACAAGACTGGTATTTATAAACACCTTCAGCTCCCTCTCGAATGCAGTCAAGAAATCGATCATGCACAACTGGAACATTCTCAATAAGGGACAACTGACTCTACAAAAACCCCTATTCGCCTTCAAGAGAGGGCGGAATTTTAAAGACAGCTTGGTCCATACCAGACCACCCGTGGCAACATCACAGAGGTTGAACACACTATGGCACCTTCCACCCGTACAAGGACACTTCCCCTGTGGGTCATGTGCCGCCTGTGCCCAAACAACAGCCACCAAGACTATTGACATAGGCACAGGGAGACCCTGGGAGTTAAGACACCACACAAACTGTAATAGTGAGAGGGTCATCTATCTCATCACATGCCCATGTGGGCTTAGGTATGTGGGAATGACGACACGCAAAGTACGTACACGCATACTGGAACACAAGAGCACGATCAGATGCGCCAAGCAAATAACTGAACTCGACAAACATTTTGTAGAAATTCAGCACCAGGCAGACACACTCACCTGGACTGTGCTTGATAAACCCAACCTCAGTGCTCTGACACCCAATCTCACAAAGAAACTTCTGCGCATTGAGCAAAGATGGGTGTTTAGATTGAATACATCCAACCTGGGGCTGAACGATGATATTCCATGGTTAGCCCTAACCTGATACCACTGAGCACTTTGGGCCGTCTACAGCTTACTCTGCAGCCCGTTTCAGATTTATGAGTACTCCCTGCCCCATCCATCCTCTTCTCACCGACATGTAACCATCGACATGCACTCTAGATCGCCATACTGAGTGCACCATGCCCGCTGCCAAGTTACTCCCTATGGGCCTCCGGTGTTGTTGCCCCATTGTGTAAACTACCACTCTTTCCAGCGCTCATGCTGTCACCTGGGCGCATGCACAACGGGTCTATGTTTCCCAGCATCCCCGCGCCTCCACACCGGAAGTCGGATCCCGCTGTGCATTGTTTTTATAAAAGCGCGCTGACATTCGAACGCCTTCTTTCCTGCCTGAGGGACGTACAGCTAGGATACCCACGCTCTCCCTAGCGGTAAGCATGTTCCCCAGCCATTACCTCGCGGACAAGCGCCTAGCGTTGCTCTCCGCTCCCACGAGAGGAGCTACTACAGACGAGCCTGTACGGCCGTTTTTCTTCACATTAATACTGACTTTAACAAACATCTAGTAATGCTTTCTGTTTCTGCTAGTAAGGCAGCCCCCTCTACGCACCGAGCGGGTGACCACAAACGCGCCTTTACGGCCGACTTTCTGCTTGCAACGCTAACTTGCTTAAGCTTAGGCTAAGACTAGACATCTCTCAAACGGGTACAATGGGCTGATCTGCGTTTTAACTGCCAACTTACTTTTTACACCACTTCCTGTGAGGGGTATCTTGCGGCCTCTCTTTCTATGCGCAGATCATGTAAGTAGACACGAGGCTCCTGCCACGTACAGTGCGGATACTGTAAACGAGCCTTTACGGCTGCCATGTGATCGGAGTACCGACCTTTTCAAGCTAGTGTTCTGACATGACACACATACAATACCTTTTTCCGAGCAATGATGGTTATGCGCACCCACATGGGCTACTGGTAGCTTAACTCTTGCTCAACAATTACACCACTTGTTGCTAGGGCAGTTTTAGGCATCCCCTTTCCTAGGCTTAGTTCACATGACACATGCGCTACTACCAACGCTATCATCGCCTGCACCTCCACTGTCTACAGGCGCCATTCGTGCCACTTATGCACGTTTATCCTCACCGTGTCTTCACTCTGATATCGACCAGCTTTTGAGGCACACCTTTAGCATAAGTTGGCCCACATTTACACACACCTTGCATTACCAAGCTGGTGTTTGTTTGTTGTTGGCTGTTGCCTGCTACTGATATGTTAGGACAGCTCACATTCTACTTTGTCTGTTCAAACGCTTTGAGCAAACCCCTTGTTATTTCTAACGATACTCGCACTCTTTTCTCCTCCTGACCCTAACGCCACCAACTTTATTTATTAGGCTGGTTGGCGTATGTACCTTTGGCTCAAAGCCCAGGACAGATGCGGTAAATTTCCTGACTTCTGTAGGTGAGTCCCGCATTTATAACCACTCATTACTGTTTTAGGGTGGTTTGTTTACATCATGTGATGTACTGTTGGTCTTTCTGTGCTGTGGTTCTACCATGCATTATATGTTTATTTTTCACATTTTAAATGGCACGGTACGCTGTCTCTTTGTTTCACGACAGGTTCCACCGTCGAATCTACTGAACAGCAGGACAACTGGTTCAGTATTACACACCGTTGTCTACTGTGATTTCATTCACTATTGTACATATTCACTGTTTGCAGTAGCTGAAATTTGATCCTGATGAAGGGCACAACACTTATATAGGTCTTGAGGCCGAAACATGTTGATCGTTTCCGGATGCAGCTGTCTCTAATGTTGGCAGCTACATTGCAAGCTATCTGGTTTTAATCCTGCCACAGGGTAGCAGAATAAAGTTCGCCTTAGCTAACCTTGTAGTCAGTTTTAAACCACTATCCACTATAGCACTGCACCCCATCCACACACCACACTCACGTAGGGTTTTAGGACCACCCTCTTTCAAAAAACATCCCTGAACTCCTCCCTCGCAGCGAGGGGGTTGTAGCCCGCGTCACGACTAGGCTCTTGACGCGAGGAGGCACCCCTATGATGAAGCATGACACCTCTGGTGTGTGAGGGGAACCGTCCTTAAAAGGGATTCCCCCCCGAGCATTGTAGTCATAATCCACACGCCCTTCAGACTTACGACTAGGATATTAAATATTTGACAGACAATGCAATTACGGGGTGACCCGTCATGGGATTCATACTATATGAGTGATTGTTTGCAGCAGTGGCGTTCTATTGCTCAAAAGAGAACTCTCCTTTCAAAGAAGAAAGGCCAGGGAAATGCGATACAACAATCAGAGTGCGGGGACTGTTCTACAGTGGCAGCGGTGAAAAGTGAGGGCACAAAATCTACTAAAAAGGAACTAGAACTGGGCATATATTGGCCCCCCAACATATAGCCAATGTCTATCAGAAATAAGTAATTGTGTGTTAACAGAGCAATATTTTCTCTCACTGTGCAAACACTGTGACTTTACATCAGCTAAAGAAGACAGGGTTAAGGCCGTACCAAAAGCCACTGTTTCTAGAATGGCTACCGCTGTGATGTGTATTTGGATGCATAGACAAGTGCACAATGACATAAATAAATTTATTAAACTGGTTATCGCCTCAAGGCCTTTATGTTGAACTAGGAGAAGTAACAGACAATGAGCAAGTAGCTGGGAGTGCTTTGACTGAGGAGACTTTGTTGTTAGCTAACAAAGAAAGGAAAAGACAGAGATTGAATGCAAATGTCAAATTCAATTCCGGGATCGCAGGTAGACCGCAACGAGGGCAGTCACCCGACACCGGGAGAGAGCATCCATTCTGCAGGGACTGTTCCACTTGCATCTCATTTTTCAGCCCCTCCTCAAACAACTTCTATGTATCCATCTCTTTAAGGCCCCTACTTACAATCTGAGAGGAACAACACACACACACACACGATACACACTTTACCAGCAGGTTTAACATGTGTCCCTTATTTTCATATATCAGTGGAAGGGGATTTTACAAGGGTATTTGACATGCCATCTAGCCCCAGAGAAAGTGGTTTCAGAACTCCAGTCCTGAACTGACGCCTATCATTTGGAGGGGATATGGCACGTGCTTTTGAAACACCAGCGCCAACATTGACTTTTCGCCCAGGGGGAGGATCTAGGGCTGAGTGCAGAAGGGAAAGAAAATGATGAGGAGGAAGACAGATGAGTTCCAGGAGGAGGTGAACACTGACAGAGAGGAAATACAATGCTCCATAAATGAACTTCAGGGTAAGATAGATAACAGGGAAAGACTTATACTTACACGGTCACACACAAGGGCACTATAAGGAAAGGGTAAGAACACATTTACTGATAAAAAATGATTGAACACTAGAGTAACTGCACCCAAAATAGTTTTGGGTGGCACAGCCATGTTAAAGCCATGGACTCCCTTAGAAATGGCTCAGATGACTGAAGGCGCGTCTAATCCATTCACTACCAGTGTGAAGTATTATGAGTGACTTCATAAAATATGCATTGCATACACCCCCACTTCTTAGAGACGTAGAAATGCTACTAAAAATAGGATACGGGAGTAGGTGGTCCTTGTTAAAAAGTGTATCCTAAATTCCACAGGAAAGAGATTGGACAACACTGACTAATGATATAGATGCAAAAACAACAGTTGATGGACAGAATGCAGAACAATGTCATACATTCACCCCAGTACAGAGATCTGGGCCTAAATCCATCGTTTTTTTGCTCACCATGCCATTCCAGTTTGAACCCAGCCATATGCAAATCAGTCTTGACCCTGTGCCTCATGGGAACAGTCCAGCCCGAACTGCCAAGCCAGGTCCTCCCTGGACTGGAAACAAGCATCCTAGGACCGGTTTCGGGGTTTCACCCCTCTTCAGCCAGGATAGCTTGATTCCCGTGGCATGGAGAGCACGGGACCCACGTCTGGGCATACCCGTCCCACTCGGGGTGACAAATGCAAAAACAACAGTTGATGGACAGAATGCAGAACAATGTCATACATTCACCCCAGTACAGAGATCTGGGCCTAAATCCATCGTTTTTTTGCTCACCATGCCATTCCAGTTTGAACCCAGCCATATGCAAATCAGTCTTGACCCTGTGCCTCATGGGAACAGTCCAGCCCGAACTGCCAAGCCAGGTCCTCCCTGGACTGGAAACAAGCATCCTAGGACCGGTTTCGGGGTTTCACCCCTCTTCAGCCAGGATAGCTTGATTCCCGTGGCATGGAGAGCACGGGACCCACGTCTGGGCATACCCTTCCCACTCGGGGTGACAAATGCAAAAACAACAGTTGATGGACAGAATGCAGAACAATGTCATACATTCACCCCAGTACAGAGATCTGGGCCTAAATCCATCGTTTTTTGCTCACCATGCCATTCCAGTTTGAACCCAGCCATATGCAAATCAGTCTTGACCCTGTGCCTCATGGGAACAGTCCAGCCCGAACTGCCAAGCCAGGTCCTCCCTGGACTGGAAACAAGCATCCTAGGACCGGTTTCGGGGTTTCACCCTCTTCAGCCAGGATAGCTTGATTCCCGTGGCATGGAAGGCACAGGACCCACGTCTGGGCATACCCGTCCCACTCGGGTGACAAATGCAAAAACAACAGTTGATGGACAGAATGCAGAACAATGTCATACATTCACCCCAGTACAGAGATCTGGGCCTAAATCCATCGTTTTTTTGCTCACCATGCCATTCCAGTTTGAACCCAGCCATATGCAAATCAGTCTTGACCCTGTGCCTCATGGGAACAGTCCAGCCCGAACTGCCAAGCCAGGTCCTCCCTGGACTGGAAACAAGCATCCTAGGACCGGTTTCGGGTTTCACCCTCTTCAGCCAGGATAGCTTGATTCCCGTGGCATGGAGAGCACGGGACCCACGTCTGGGCATACCCGTCCCACTCGGGGTGACAAATGCAAAAACAACAGTTGATGGACAGAATGCAGAACAATGTCATACATTCACCCCAGTACAGAGATCTGGGCCTAAATCCATCGTTTTTTTGCTCACCATGCCATTCCAGTTTGAACCCAGCCATATGCAAATCAGTCTTGACCCTGTGCCTCATGGGAACAGTCCAGCCCGAACTGCCAAGCCAGGTCCTCCCTGGACTGGAAACAAGCATCCTAGGACCGGTTTCGGGGTTTCACCCCTCTTCAGCCAGGATAGCTTGATTCCCGTGGCATGGAGAGCACGGGACCCACGTCTGGGCATACCCGTCCCACTCGGGGTGACAAATGCAAAAACAACAGTTGATGGACAGAATGCAGAACAATGTCATACATTCACCCCAGTACAGAGATCTGGGCCTAAATCCATCGTTTTTTTGCTCACCATGCCATTCCAGTTTGAACCCAGCCATATGCAAATCAGTCTTGACCCTGTGCCTCATGGGAACAGTCCAGCCCGAACTGCCAAGCCAGGTCCTCCCTGGACTGGAAACAAGCATCCTAGGACCGGTTTCGGGGTTTCACCCCTCTTCAGCCAGGATAGCTTGATTCCCGTGGCATGGAGAGCACGGGACCCACGTCTGGGCATACCCGTCCCACTCGGGGTGACAAATGCAAAAACAACAGTTGATGGACAGAATGCAGAACAATGTCATACATTCACCCCAGTACAGAGATCTGGGCCTAAATCCATCGTTTTTTGCTCACCATGCCATTCCAGTTTGAACCCAGCCATATGCAAATCAGTCTTGACCCTGTGCCTCATGGGAACAGTCCAGCCCGAACTGCCAAGCCAGGTCCTCCCTGGACTGGAAACAAGCATCCTAGGACCGGTTTCGGGGTTTCACCCCTCTTCAGCCAGGATAGCTTGATTCCCGTGGCATGGAGAGCACGGGACCCACGTCTGGGCATACCCGTCCCACTCGGGGTGACAAATGCAAAAACAACAGTTGATGGACAGAATGCAGAACAATGTCATACATTCACCCCAGTACAGAGATCTGGGCCTAAATCCATCGTTTTTTTGCTCACCACTGTTCCCATGAGGCACAGGGTCAGACTGATTTGTATATGGCCATGTCTGAACTGGGGTGGTGGAGTGAGCTAAAGAATGATGATGGATTAAACCCAGATCAGTTGACTGGGGGTGAGTGTTTGATTTGCTCTAACGCTCCGTCCATCATCCCCTTTGGTATCGCTTTGTTCGCCCTAAGTTGGCAGGGTATGCCCAGACGTGGGTCCCTTGCTCACTTTGCCACTGGATTCAAGATAGCCTGGCTGATGAGGGTTTTGAACCCGAAACCGGTCCCAGGATGCTTGTTTCCGGTCCAGGGAAGACATGGCTTGGCAGTTCGGGCTGGACTGTTCCCATGAGGCACAGGGTCAGACTGATTTGTATATGGCCATGTCTGAACTGGGGTGGTGGAGTGAGCTAAAGAATGATGATGGATTAAACCCAGATCAGTTGACTGGGGGTGAGTGTTTGATTTGCTCTAACGCTCCGTCCATCATCCCCTTTGGTATCGCTAATGATATAGATGTCTCAGAATGTAGGATGATTAGTTGGTTCGAGTCCGTAAGGAGTAAAACATGGAGACTTCTCAGGTTACTGCCACGTTACAGAAGGCAGGCGAGTTAGTGGCGGATTACATTTTAAGGTACAATGAAGCATGGGACAATAGTGCGGGGGTACCACAGACAACAGAGGCCTATAAATTGTTAGCCACGCAGACTGTTATGAATGGATTGTTAGCATCTGTGACCCACAGCTGTAAACTGCACCACCCTGATTGGTCTTCTAAAGGATATCAAGGGTTGTGCACACTTCTGATAACTATGGGAAGGGATCGTATTTTCAAGTTAAAGGACACGCTAAAAGTGACAAAGGGATGATGTTGCAGCAAGTGCAAAGAAAGGAGAGGGGGCACAGCATAGACAGGATGGAGGACCAGGGGACCAGAGAAGACACAATAGTAGGGATCAGTGTTATGTTTGCTGGAAGTACGGGTACTGGGGGAGACAGTGTAGAAATAATAGAGGGAGAGAGAATAGGAAAGACCGATGGGGAAATTACAGGAATGAGAGAAATTATAGGAATGACAGGTTGGATAGGAATGAGGTCCAGCCATCAGCACCACCCCTGCCCAGAAACATCCAAGAGACACAACAATCCATGAGGAGCCCTTTCTGGGAACATGGATCAACATAGGACAACGCGGAGAGAGAGGGTGACCCAAATTGCAGAAACCCCAGCCCAGTGTTGTATGATGAAGGTATCGGACACATCTGAGGAGAATCCATGTTTCCAAATAAGGTCGGGGTAAAGAGATTGATTTCCTTATTGATAGTGGGGCCACAATATCAGGAGTAAGGAACAAATTAGGTCCCAGCAATGGCCAGAAAGGGGGGCAGTAAATGGAATGCTGATGCACGAAGAGTTAACAGAAACCCTACCAATATCTGTTGATGATTATAAAATGAACCATCAGTTTCTTTTGTCACCAGATGCACCTATCAAATCCTCTGTAAATTGTATGCAACATTATATTTTTCACAAAATGAGATTTACTTACAAGTACCTGAGGACACATTAGAACTGGGTAATAGAGCGCTAACTGCTTGCAAATTAAGTGAGGATTCTGTGTTATATGCACCCCCTCTTATGTCTCTCCCTCTAACACGATACCAATGGATTCCGCTACAGGGAGATTTCTATAATGACATGTTTCAAGAGCTGTTTAAATACAGCCCTGACATTGAAATTAATTTGCTCATGCATTTAGTACAGTTGACATTAATAACAGGGCCTGTACTGTAGCATTTTTCACAGGGCCAGTGCCTGAATGGTACGCCTACATGGTAGACAAACATTTGTATTGGACAATGGATTTGCTAGAGGATACATTGTATATAGGCAAGGAAGGGTGTGCTGTGAGCATTGAGCTAGGACCACAGGAAGAGAGATTATTTCAAGTGCCAGCTTCAGACCCACGCGTGTCCGTAGCTGTACCACCAGGTTTCTACCCTAGAGATTTTGGCCCCATGGTGAAACCCCTTCAGGACTTACCAAGAACTAAGGATTTTACATTTTTATTCGGAGTTGTGTCTGTTGGGAAATGTTGAAGGATGGTGTTTGACTTTGTGCATGCTCAGAAATGACAGGACTGCAGTTTTTGACAAGCTTGAAGGGAATATACCTTTAAAGATTACTAAAAACAAGGTTCTCGAACAAGTAAACTCTGAGGTTTGGGCAAAACACAAAAATGAGGCAGGATTGTTGAAACATGCCTTTCCCATAAAATGACACTTAAGGAGAATGCAGAATTACCTTATGTGCGTCAGTACAGACTGTTACCTTAGGCAGAGGAGGGAATAAAACCTGTAATTGAGTCTCTCTTACTATCAGGCATCATTAAAAAGACCACTAGCCCCTGTGTAGTGTAGTTCCTATATCCCTGATAGGTTCTGCGCATTGGAATAGCATACACTATAGGCTTGGCATAGGACTGAGGTCGGTATGCCCCTATCGCGTATATTAAACTTAATTACTGTGTACCAGCTAGCTCAGAGGCCACTAGAAACTTCTTGACAACAAGAAGGGAATAGCTTCTGGCAACCACATAACATAAAACCCTGATCCCTCAGGATCGTGGAAACAATATACTACTTTTCATTCAGTCACTCATCTCAGAGAAGTACATAGAAGAAACAGTCGGGTGTGTTTACAATAAAATTTATTGCACAGTTGTTATTCTAGTACTGGTAATATGTGCTGCAACAACTGTTGGACAGTAGCAGAGAAATATGGCCAGCAGTGCAGTTAAATAAAAATGCATGGTACAGTTTTACCATTGTGCAATAGTAATGAACACATACATGAAATACAGAATGCATTTAAGATAAAGCCTATATCCCTATGATGCCTAACCAGATGTACCTCAGTGTACCTAGCATGTGTGTAGGTCTTAGAGAGCCAAGAATCCCCCTAGGATTTAGTCTAACCCCATTACCTTAGTGGGACTTCATCCTGATCTCGAGCTGAAGACCCCAGGATGGGTGGATGGACCTCTGCCAGCTGGAGCTGTGGCATGACGCAGGTTGCAGCGTCTCAGGTCAGAGTGTCGGCATGGAAGTCTCGGTCCCCTCTGGTTTGCTTGGGCAAAGGGAGGTATATTTATACCTGATAGGTGCCTTGGAATGTTAGTATTGACGTAAAGTCGGTCAGAGGAAGACGTCAGGAATGAACCCTTAGGGAATAGTGGTTCATGCATATTTAATGAGTTCTTGGAGAAATCAATAATCCTGTGCTAGGGAAAATCCCAAGAGCTTAAGGGTCTGTTTCTAAGAACTCGTTGTGACGTAGGTTAGTCACTGTTGGACATGGAGATGACGTATTTAGGATGGACCGTCTTCTGCACCCAGAGCACACGTCAGATAAGGGACAGCCTCTGTTGCTCGTTATTGTGAAGGGAGGGCAAATGTAGGTGAAAGGGCCTTTAGTGGGTGAAAGGGCCTGCCTGTCTTTGTGGCACAAAGGATTTGTGCCTCTGAAACGGCGCACCTATGTTAGGGCCTCAATCCAGCACATAACACCCACTCCAATCTATGGACAATCGTGAATAACCCATTAAAAGCAAACTACGTGACTAAAATAGGCATTTGCATATAATTGGCAGGTAGTTGCATGAGAGTGGTTTATGAGCTGAAAAAATAGCAGCTGTTAAAATATGTAAAATTACTATAGACTCTGTGGAGACAGGAAAAATCTATAGTGTCATTAAAAAATACTCTCTTAGAGTCAGTAGTTACTTATAAAAGTTCCTGTTTATAAAATTGAAAACGCTTACAAGCTGTTCAGAAGACCATGTTTTCTTTAGAAAAAAAAAGGTCAATTTAGAGGGAAAGCTCCAAGCACTCGGTGAGAGTTGAAACAATAAGAGAAAAAATTTGTTTCAGGACATGTTTTAGCAAAATAGAGATAAAAAGTGCCGGCTGGGAGACACAACATTTCTGTTGCTAGTTACTGCAGGGGACGGACCTTTGTAATACCTCGCAGAATCGTTGTGGGAGCACAGAATAGTGCAGCCAGTTGCTGGTTCTGAGGCAGCCGGTGCTGTTAAAGGAAGCAAAAAGGCACCCACTGGATTTGCAAGAAATGCTTTGGTTTGATGGGAATACGCTTGGGACACAGCCAAGCATGGGACTTCAGCAGTTCCAGCCTGGTGGTAAATGCCGCTGGCGTTTCCTTTGGAAGTGTCAGACAGATGATGACCACGCATTCTTCACTGCAAAAAACAGGCATCTGAGAACAGGTATGTTGCAGTTGCAGTCTTTTCAGACTGGTCTTTTAAATATTAGAAACCATGAAAAGCATAGTTCCTGTTCGCGAGGTATTCCCAAGGTGTATCACACTGCTTGTATGTGAAAGATAAAATTTATCAAAAAGGAAAGAGGGGCAGTCTGTGTTTAAGAGTGCTATTTTGCAAAAAAGAAAAAATATTTCTTTAGCTGATGTGAAATGAAAAATAAAAGTGCTGCACAAGCATGGTTTTCAGATTGCCTAAAGCATTGAATTTTACAAAGGAAACTTTCGTTTCACTACTGTCAGTGTTGGGGCTTCTAGCCCAAAAAAAAAAGAACAACTTCCCTACACTGTAGGATTTCACTACCTCTGGATGTTATCTGTACATAACGTAGGTCTGGCCTATGTATACCGAGTCCCTTGGTGATGTTCAGGAATCATTTTTGTGACAGGTATTTGTGTCAAAAGGCCAAATCACCCATACTTTCCTAACTGGGTCTGTCCTGTTGTTTTGTAAATGGCATCTAATGTTGCCCCTGCTGATGTATGTCAACTATTCCACCCCCGTGCGATGGTGTTTGGTGGTGTTTGGCAACGTTCCTACTGGTGTTTAAACAACCACATTTCTAGATGCATTACAATTGTGTAGGAGTTGATAACCTTAATGAAGGTAACTGGTATAAAGCGTCACAATAAGAATAAATCTCTAACATTTCATGATCTGAAAATGTAGCAATTATTCCTAAAACAGACAGCATATTATTCACTGTATCAGTAACCCAATTTTCAGAAAAATGTACTGCAGGTAATGACATCACTGAATGAATGATAAAACGGATGAAAATGAATGAAAGTTCAAAATACATTAATCAGAATTAAAAACCGGATGATTAAATACTTCATTTAGAATACAAAGGCTTGTTCAGGCCGAATACATTTATAAGTCTCTTTTGCATTTGGATTGAAAATGGACGTGGCTTCAGTTTTATGCTGATCCTGTGTTGTAGAAAGTGTCCACTAAGAGTCATACTAAAAGCTAGCTCTAAGCAAAGCCAGAACAGAAAAAGATGAACCCAGAAATACTCCACAGTTCTACTCATGGTGAAGCCAGGTCTGTATCTTTTGGAAAAAGAAAAGGTTCAAAAGTTTGTACTTGCATGTTCGTTGTTTGTTTTTGGGCTGGCGTCGCTTCCTGTTCACGTGGAGCCATGGAAAGCGTATCAAAGTTAATGAAATAGCCAGTAGCTGTATGATCAATTGTTGAAATTGCATCGTGTTTAGTTGAAGTTATTTCTGCTGTTTTTGTTGAAAAACGTTGAAATGTTGAAGTTAATAGTTGATGTCTTTGCTGAAAAACGTTCAGATGTTGAAGTTAATATTTTGTTTTTGTTGAAAAACATTGATGCATTTATTATTTGATGTTTTTTTTTTAAAAACGTTGAAGCTTTTATTATTTGATGCTTTTGTTGAAAAACGTTGGTGTACACATTTGTTTTTGGCCAAATTGCAACTTGAGTGTTGTCTTGACTTTTATTTTGAATTTGAAAGGTTGGTTCAAGGAGAACTAGTTCCATTGCATTGTTGCATAGTCCCCCACTCCATGGATTTGATTTCTCAAACGTGATGAGCTTTTCCGTTTGAATTTCTTGAATAGTAGTGAGAGGGACGTCTACTACTGTGGAGTTCACGAGGCCTACTGCTCAGTATTGGCCACATAGTTTTTGGTTGATTCTTTCATTTGAAATGAATCTGCTTTCCTTTTTCACGGCAAGATGCGGCAAAAGTACAGTTCTTGTTCCTTTCACTTCAAGGAATGGCACAGGTTTTCCTGTATGAGGGGCCAAATTCCTTTGTGTCCGCGATCTTTATCTCTCTCTGCCCAGATCCCCAACTTTTGGGATTCAGACAGGTCTTGCCGTGATTACCTCGACTTCCCAGTGGCGGCTTGTTTCACTTTGACAGAATCTTTGTTTGTTTCTTTGTTTCCTTTAGTTCCTGTAAAACAGTCAAACGATCATAGATACAGAATGGTTTTCATCCGCCACTGTGCCTTCACATTTATGATCAGGTTCCCACATTCGTAAATGGAGTCAGACCTCCTAGAGAGCTTCTTGGCTGGGTGAGTTTGCCCCCTGAATCCATATGTGTTTGACCTCACTAACGCCCCGCCTAATACCCTAGCTGTTAAGGATTGCTCTATGCCCCAGTCCTTCCTCTCCTCTACCTAAATTCCCTCCGGATGGTGTTGGAGAGGAGTACCGCAATGGTACGCCCATCTCTTCCATGGCCTCTTTGTAAGCCCGAGAGCCAAACGCGGAGCCACAGTCAGGGTGTAACGTTGATTGCGTATCTCCTGTTATGGACTCGCAAATCTTTCTATAACAGTTTTGAGCGTCAGCCGAGTGCTGAGGCCATACCTATAGGAAACTTGAGCACGGATCCACTGCCACCAAGATATATTTTTAAGCCACCTCAAAATTTGAGGGGCCACAGTGATCCTGTTACACAACACAATGTAGTGGACAGTCTGATGCTGTCTAGCAATGGGACATGCGCGGGTCTTGTGATGGTGGAGCCTGGCATCTGTTTACAGATGTTGCAGTTCAAGACAAAGTCAATAGTCTGACTTCTGAACCCTGGCCACCAATAGCACTGTTGCAATGAAGAAATAGTAGCTATTACCCCTGAATGCGCGGAGCCCAAGCCCTTGTGTGCTTTAAATGATTAATTCCTGCCTACTATCCATATTTGGAAATACTCTATCCCCCACTCCAGGAATCTGAGCATATGGAATGTTGTTTGCACCCAACTTGTAGGACTATACGAGTGGAAATTTCTTAGGCACTGCTGTGCTGCCTTTGCGTGAAGCAATTACAGCCACCATATCTCACAGTCTATTCTCGTTGTTGAACGAGTGTGCACAGCTACGGAAGCTGTGTGAACAGCCCCCTGTGTGGCTTCTACAGCCAATGAATTCCCTTCAACGTGCACGCCATCACGTTGATGACTCAGCGTGTTAATCACGTGAGTTTTTGGTAGGTCGTTTTTCAACTCCACTACCTGTTCCCATAATTTTTTGTGTTTAATTATGCCACCTTTTTCATCTTTAAACCCATTTTGTTCCCAATGGTGTAAATATTTATTATATGATTGAACACAGTAAAAGGAATCGCACACTATAAGTGTGGGGAATTCGCGATCTGTATTTTCAAGTGCCAGTTTGAATGCTTGTAGTTCAGCTCGCTGAGCTGTACAATCACCTAGAGATTGAGTTTTAGTGACCATTGGTCTGAAGTTACCATCGCGCATGCGACCTTTAACGATTGCGCACGCTGCACTGTAAGCTTGCTTACTCCCTGTAGCGGGTTGTGCTGATCCGTCAGTATAAATTATAAATTCGTACTGATCGAGAGGCAAAATTTCAGTGGGCAGAGGTAGTTCGTTTCTCAACTGAACTACTTGTTCCCAAAGCGTTTTATGCTTTATTGTATGATTGCACACAGTAAAAGGAATCACACACAATGAGTGTGGGGAATTCTCAACCCGTGTTTACAAGTGCAAGTATCAGGGCTTTTAAAGCTGCCAACCGAGCCGTGCTATTACCTAGAGGTAGTTTTTTGGTGCAATGAGGACGGAACTTGCCATCCAGCATCTGATCTTTAACAAAGGCGGCCGGTGGGGCAGACCCATCAGTGTAAATTTTAAAAATTCATACTGATCTAGAGGCAAGATTTCATTTGGTAGATGATGTTCTTTTTCATATTGCAGGAATGCCTGTGTTTTAAACTTGGATCAAATCTGGATTCAAAGTCTGATGCAGCAAAAGAATTAGCCCTTTGTATCCATTCTGGATGTAAGGCTTTGGCATTAGGAATGCTAGCCCCGGTACTGGGGAGACGACAATAATGCATCTTCCCATGAGCCAGTGCTCTTTCTTTTGCTACAGCAGTCTGAATGGTTGTCAGAATTTTTTTCTGTTGAATTAAAACTCATTTCTGTGTTTGTGTACAGATGAGATTTGTATGCGATTGGTACAGTTTCACCTTCATTAAAGGTTTAATAAGTGTACCCGCATTGACCCAAAATGATACCGAGTACCAAGTGGTGCAAGTTTACACGTGTGTGTATGTGTTTGGAAGCAATAATATCTTCCTGGAGTGAACAAAGAATATTGGTGTGTTCTTGTGTCCAGTGTTTGACTGAAAAGTCAGGTTTGAAAAAGGTCGTAGAAAGGTTTTACTCTCTCTGCGAAATCCAAAATGTATGTTCTGCTAAAATCTAGGAATCCCAGTACTGATTGGAAGTTGTTTTAATGTCTTTGGAGGCTGGAGCAGCGCACACCTTTCTAAAAAGTTAGCTGCCAGGCTTTTCCCTTCACTTGAAAACTAGTATCCCAAAAATAGGACACAGAGGTGGGCAATTTTTGATTTCTCAAAATTAAATTTGTAGCCCTCAGAGGCGAATCCCATAATAATGGTGCTCACCCTGGTCAAGTGTTTCCCCAATAGGGCGTCCGTTAGATAAATATCATCCATATAGGACAACGCTTCTTCATCAAAGTGCTTTAGCCATTCAGTAACTTTCAGAAAATACCCGAGCTGTTCTTATACCCATGGGGGAGATGACAAAAAATTGTCGCCGGGACTCTAATATACTAAATGATGTTAGGTACCTGTTTTCAGGTGCTATAGTTTGACAGAAAAATCCATTTGAGACAACAAGTGTCGTTTTGTATTTTTCCCCGCATAATGTTATTCATTAATGCGGCACTATCTGCATGTTGGACAGCATATGTCTTTGTGCAAGTGTTCAAGTGTCTGTAAATGAAAACTAGATGAAATGTATTATCATGTTTTGATAAGTGAAACAAGGGATTGTTCTTTTGTGAAGTGCATTTTTCAATTATCTCCTGGTATTCAAGTTGATCTAAGATCTCCCTGACCTGTGTTTTTAGCTTCTTGCTTAATACGATATTGTCTTTGAGCATGTGGTGAAACTATTAACGGGATCACGTGGTGGGTTGAGGCATCATCCCATCCAGCGTGATTTTTATACAATGCTGGAGCTTGGGCTACTGCCCACTCCCGTGCATATGTATGTTTAAGGTGAACGGGAACATGGTTGGAAAATGCAGGAAAAATATACTTTCTCCCTTTGGGCGCTCCCTGACGAATGCTGGCGGCTAATCTTGTTCTGCTAACAATATGTCAAAACCAGACGATAGGTTCTTCGCAAAGAGACCTTTTACTTTCCTGTGTTTGTCCTCCTCCATGCGGAGTGTTATTTCATATAACTTGTGTGGGACGTTCACCCTTTTGTCTGGTGTTTCCAACGTGATGTAATCATTCAATTCTGCTGTCCAGAAATTCCTTCAGGTTCTGGCGAGCTATTGTTACTTCTGCCGCGCTGTCTAGCATCGTCTGAGCCCATTCCTCGTTCAGAAGTTGAGTCCTTAGGATTCTGTGCATGTCTAACATTGAGACCTGCAACTTTCTTCTTTTTAAATTGAGGTTTGGATTGTGGCTTGTCTTCTGTTTTAGAAGAGTCCTGAGCGTGCTTGTCCCTGGACTGCTTGCGCTCTTCTTTGTGTGCTGACTTTCCTTCTCTCCCTGTGTTGTTTGTCGAGAGGAATGTGTATCAGTATCCTGATACCTGTCAGGTTTCCTAATATTATCCCTATTCCTAAGGTTATACCTCGGGACTGAGAATCTTTTCTGAAAATTTTTGTTTTTTATTATTATCCCACTTCTTTTTAGAAGAAGTAGGTGTCTGCTTAGAATTGTCCTTCTCAGGACTGCCCATTAGCTGTGGTTTTAAAAGCTTTCCCACCCAAGCTGTCCCTTCCCAGTTCTGCATATGCAGTTTCAATTATTTTGGGAAGTTCTTGTGGTTGGTCTATAAGACTGCCCTCTCTTAGGTGTTGGCGGATCGCCACTGAAGCTGCTTCCCCTTTAATGTTAGCTAGTATTATTGTTGATACCTGGTCGTAGTTACCTAGTAATTTCATACCCAAGGTCAGAGCTGGTTCAGCTCCATACTTGTTCTGTATCTGTCGTAAGACATCTGGAATTACCGCTAAGGAAGGAATACCATGAGTCCTGGTATATATGGCAGCAAAAACTGTACCCCAAGTGGTGCAGTCCTCTAACTGTGGTGTGATCCCCATGGGCAAGCAGAGTGTTAGCATTATATGCTTTCAAATGGTGTGGTATTTGGAAATACTGCTTCTAACTGGGTAATTTTCTGAGCTACCCAGAAAGGAATCCGTTCACATTTTGTGGGCAGTTTACCCATTACTGTGTGTAATGTTTGTGGAGTGATTTTAGTAGCGGTGCTCTGTGTTGGAGTTGTGTTATTTGGAGCTACTGTGGGCTGGACACCAAGTGTCCTCATGACGAGTTGCGTCATGGCTCTGTAAGAGTTTTACCAACTCTTTGTGTTGTAAGAGCAGTGCATCTTGTGGCATTATATCAATGTCAGGATGTGGTGTGTAGCCGGCTAATGTCGGCCATGTAGCTCCTGGTCTACCTAGTGGACCGAGCCTGGTTTTATTTATTTGTTGTAGGGCGCCATTAAACCAGAAATTGTGGTCCTGGTCAGTGAGCAGAATCTTAATCTCCTCGAACGGAGTGTAGACCGCTGGGACTTTTTCATGTATGTAAGAATGAAAAGTCTGAGTTGTTGCATTTCACTGCTGGGAATGTAACCCAAGAATAGAACACATCTGTTTGATAATCTTCGTGTGCCTCTATTAATATCACTGTACCTCTTCGGTCTGTTAAACCATGTCTGAGGGGTTTTTGTGTGAGTGTATGCCTGATTTTGGATGCAAAATGTATTGCATTTGCTTCCTCTTCGTCGTTTGAGACCTGTGTCCCAGTGACAGGAGCAGCTGCCTCGACAAACATTGGGTTGTGAAAACAAAATGTCCTAAAAAAGGGTTTTAAGATAAGGTTTTAAAAAGGCACAATTGTTTGGGAACTATTTCCTTCAAGCTTGATTAACCAACAGCCAATACATAGGAAGTTTGCCTACTCAGCTGTGGCGGAATTTTGTGCCTACCCACATCCAGAGAGAGAGTTCCTCTTTGCCTTCACGGTAAAAGGAATTCAGTACACTTTTACTCGTTTAGCTCAAGGCTTAACTGGGAGTCCCACGGTCTATGCGCATGCAGTAAAGAGAGACCTGGACAGCCTAAACCTGGAAGGTTGTAGTGTGGCCTTGCAGTACTCTGATGACTTCCTTGTGACATCTCCATCACTTGAGGCCGGTGAAAAAGACACTGTAGCTCTGCTGAACCACCACCAGGAGAAAGGACACAAAGCCTAATTGTCAAAATTTCAGTGCTGCCAAAAAAGGTGACTTACCTGGGTTATATAGAATCCAAAGGTACACGCCGCATATCACCAGACAGAATAAAATTGATTCAGAGCATGCAGTTCCCCTTCACCAAGAAATGAATGATTTCCTTCCTGGGGATGATGAACTACTGCCACCAGTGGATCCCTGGGTACAGATCCTATGATGCCATCTTGAGGCAATGTACACTAAAAGATGCACCCAACAACAATGCATGGACTAATGAACTTGCAGACTGTTTCAAGAAATTAAAAGAGACATTGTATACTGAGCCAGCGTTGGGGGCTGCTTGATTACAAACTGCCCTTCCATCTCTATGTGTCAGAGGAAAATGGCATTGCAAATGGTGTGCTGACACAGCAGCATGGCTCTGGACAAAGAGAGGTGGCTTACTACTCTGAGTTTGCCTTCAACAGTGACTGGGCATCCGGCTTGTTTGAGAGCGATGGCCACTGCAGCTGTGATGGTAGAGAGGACGGCTCCCATTGTGTTGGACTATCCTTGTATTGTTTATGTGCCACGTTCAGTACAGTTGTTGTCAACTTCAACAACACAACACTTTTCAACTACCAGGCGCACAGGTTATGAGGTCACCTTGTTGTCTAGCACTAATATCGCCATTAAAAGATGCCCACCTGTTAATCTGGCCATATTGCCTGCAGCAGGTGATTCTCATGAGACACCTGACAATAAATTTGTTGAGGTTGTAGGTAGAAACATGCACCACACCAAGACCAGATTTACAACAGACACCAACAGAAAAGGAAGACTATGAGTGGTACACTGATGGTTCCTTCAGCAGACCAACATACACTGAT
This sequence comes from Calotriton arnoldi, assembly GCA_963921515.1. Taxonomy (NCBI): domain Eukaryota; kingdom Metazoa; phylum Chordata; class Amphibia; order Caudata; family Salamandridae; genus Calotriton; species Calotriton arnoldi. The sequence continues at coordinate 466,299 of CAWUFW010006296.1, forward strand.
AACAGAGAAGGGTATGCTATTACAACATGTTGACACCTTAGTTGAAAGTGCAGCCCAGCCACCTGGCTCGTCAGCCCAGCAAGCTGAACTGTATGCTGTAACAAGAGCATGCATCCTAGCTAAGGGTAAAACTGTTAACATTTACACTGACTCAGGTTATGCCTTTGGAGTTGTCCATGATTTTGGCCAACTGTGGTAATATTGTGGTTTCATAACAGCAGCAGGGTGTCCCATTCAAAATGGTCCTTTAGTAAAGAACTTGTTAAAGGCAATATTACTACCCCACAGGATAGCAATAATAAAGTTTGAAGCCCACACAGGAGCTAATAATAAGATCGCCAGAGGTTAACGCCATGGCTGAGACAGCAGCAAGAGAGAGCATGTTACAGCCAGAATAGATGGTGCCTTTAATGGCCAAATTCATACCAAAAATACAGTACATTCAAAGACAATTGTTGCTAGTCGATGTGAAGGAAGCACACTGGTCTGCAACACCAGATGAGGAGAGAGTGTGGATTGATGCTGGATGTGAGCAAAATAATGAGGTACTGCGGATCTAGTGATGGGAGGCCTGTGGCCCCACGCAGTATTTTCCTTCCCCTTACAAGACTTGCACAAGCACTCACACACATGGCACAAGGGGGGGATGAAAGATTTGATTAAAAAGGAGTGTTTTGCACCAGTGATAACACCTTTCACTGCACAGTTCTGCTCCCAATGTCTTGTCTGTGCTCAACATTCTAAAGGTCGGTCCCCTGCTACGCATGACCATTTGCCGGTACCACATGGTCCCTTTGCCAACTTGCAGATCGATTTTGCTTATATGCCCACAGTGAATGGATTGAAATATTTGCTGGTGTGTGTGGATCAGTTTTCAAAATGGGTGGAGGCGTTTCCCACAAGGAAGAATAATGCAGCAACCGTTATGCGATGCTTGATGAAAGATCATACCCAGGTTTGGGGTACCTCAGCGCATAAATAACGACAAGGGGGTGAGTTTGTGGCTGCAGTTGTGCAAAAGATGGTTGACTGTTTGGGAATAGAGTGGAAACTGCATGCCCCTTACCACCCCCAAAGTTCGGGTTAGGTGGAGCGGATGAACTCCACAGTAAAAAAACAAAAGATTAGCTAAGTCAACTCATGCAACAGGTCTTAAATGGCCTGAAGCTCTGCCTTTAGTGCTGCATGTCATAAGGGCGACACCTTCTAGAATAACTGCATCTCACAGCATCCCAAGCAGCACTGCTGTGGACTAATGAAAAAAATTCTGACTACACTGTACAGTTGTCAGCAGCCTTGAGTCATCACCATCTTCAGGTGATGGAAGCTTTGCCCCATCCGCCCTCAGAGCCAACAAACCCTTCTAAAGCTGGAGACATGGTCATGGTTAGAAAAAAACCCAGATGTTTCTCTTAATTATAGGTGGAATGGATCAAACATCGTGCTCCTAGTGATGCAGATAGCAGTCAAGGTAGAAGGACGTTCTGAGAGGATTCATGGTACAAGGTGCAAAGTTGCACCAACTGCACCTGAGACGGAGTTACCAGAAATTGATGAACGTCTGCCACCCAAAGAGCAACGCGACATGCCAGAAAAAATGGAGACAGACCACTTCCAGGAGCCACGCTGAGGGCCCATCACCAAGTGTCACAGGGACGGGGACACCAACTGATGCTGTTGAGTGAAGCACACAACTAAGTCTTGAAGAAAGGAGACAGTCTGCACCTGCAGAAAAATAGACTGAAGAGAACACCGCAGTGCAGGTCCGGGAAACCTCCCCTGAGCATGACGACTGTGGAGCAGGGGAAGAAGGAGAGGACAGCACACTGCGTGCTTTTGCATTACTGACACTTAGAGAAAGTGTCCAAGAACTGAGTCGCAGAAAGACATACATATCAATATTTATCGCTGTCGCAAGAATGCATTGCATAGTGCAATCAATATTTTTTAGTCCCTTAACTATGTGTGTGCTACCTGTCTTATGACCCCCCGTGGACCATCCCCTCATCGCAGTACAAGAGAAAGTAGCCCACGTTTTAGGTCTTGAAGATTGCTGGATTTGTAGAGAGTTATCCAGACACCCCAGCGACCCTATTGGATTATATGAGGCACCTGTGCCTATACAGAATTATGCGCAAGGGAAAGGACGCCTTATATCTAATGTAAAATGGGATTGTGGAGAAGCAAGGATTGGATGGTTCCTACGTTGTACCATACTGCCAAATATTCAGGCCCAATACTATGTGTCACCTACGATAGAAAACAATGACGAGGACAATGCATTTCCTGTATGTATTAAGCATCATGTTTCAGGATGTAACCCAGCTTCCCGATGCTTAGGATATTTAGCAAGCAGCAAGTGTCCTAACATTGGAATTTGATACTACCACTGGTAATTGGAATATAAGGGACAGACAGTGCGTAGGAACCTGACCACTGAGGTACAAGGTAAACAAGTCAACTAAGCTTGACATTACTGGATCATCACTGAAGAAGAGGAGACATTGTTGATAACACCTGATGGTCTTTTATATGATCCAAGAGAAGAGCTACCCCTCTGACAGTTTTTGGAAGGATTTCAGCGACGTTTTGTCGATCTTTGAGGTTTTTTTTCCCTCCTGTGTGTCGAGGATGTCAGAGGAAGATAGGTTTTAAACCCTGTTGTGCCTGTCACTGCACAATGTCCTTGATGGACCTGCACCTTGTGTGTCTGTGGTGTCTGGAGCGCAACCTTGACTCCAAGTCGTGCTCTGACTGCTGGGCCATGGCGCAAAGGCTTTGAAGGAGCGGTCCCTGAAACTGCTAACAGCCCAGCATGCGGCTCCGCAGAAGTCACGGTTCCGCTCGAAAGGAATGTCTTGGGACTGTTCCACTCCAAATCATTGGGGCACTCAGATAAGAGGCACAAAAGACACAAGAAGTCGAAGCGTGCTTCTACTTCTCCTCATCTGACGGCTGACGTGATGAAGGAACATCAGCGTTTGAGGCCTGGTTCCTTGGAACCTGCAACAACTCCACGCCTCCCTGGTTTTCCGGGAGCCGGAGCAACCCCCGCTGAAATTAAAGAGTTTTATGACCCCATGTGTCTCATTTTTGAGCGGCCTGACCCCTTCGTCGTCCCCCATGGAGTTGGAGGGGGCCCCATCTGGTTCTGTGCCGGCGGCTTCAGCCCCGGCTCCAACTGACCCCCATAAATCGAGACCGGCGCCAGTCATACCACTATCCCCTTCCCCGGCCCGACGTCAGTCCCATTCGGATCCCCGAGGACACTGAGCAAGAGCCGTTTAGACCGATGCCGATTCCAGCGCTGACAAAACCCTCACATCCTAGGTCGGAGCTTGAGCCCTGTTCTGAAGGGCTAGGCCTCGGGGAGGAATGGGAGGGGTCACTGGACACTTTAGAATACCAGTATGAGCAGGACATGGACTTGTGTGAGGAATTGTGTGATGCCAGTGGACTGGACACGCCTCCAGATACCGGCATGCTTTCTCCCCCCTACTGTGGCTACGGAGGAGGGAGCTACATATGCCGTGGTGGTGCGGAGGGTGGCTGAGGTCCTCGATCTTCAGCTGCCCTCCAAGGCAGTGAAGGCCAACATCTTGACGGAGGTGCTGCAACTGGGATTCTCTTCTTCTGAACCCTTACTCCTGTTCAACGAAGCCCTCACAGACGTCCTTTTGGGGACCTGGTCTAAACCCAGCACAGGGGCTCCTGTGAATAGTTCGATTGCCCGCTGCCACCACCCCGCACCATGGGACTCACTCAACATCTACCTCGTAGAGCTTGGTGGGCCAAGCCTCCACCTCCCTTGGCGCGTTCCCAGCCGCTCCGCCGGACAGGGAATCCAAGAGGCTGGACAGCTTGGGAAAGAAAATGTTTTCTTTCGCCAGCTATGCATTGCAGTCAGTGAACACTGCATGCTTATTGCGCCGCTATTCCCACACGCTGTGAGAAATGTTTGAGCAAGTGCTGCCACAGGTCCGGGAGGAGGCCCGGGCCATTCTCTCTCAAGCAGTTACAGACAGGAAAGACGCAGCAAAGTTCACCATACGCTGTGGCTTGGACACGACCGAATCACTGGGCAGAGCGGTTTATCGATGGTGGCCCTCAGACGACATGCCTGGCTGAGAACATCTGGCTTTTCAGAGGACGTCCAGTCTTACCTCATGGACACGCTCTTTGATGGCACCCGTCTCTTAAGAGACAAGGTAGACTCGGCACTGGAGCGCTTTAAGGACTTTCAGGCTATGGCCAAGTCCTTGGGGCTCTCAGCTGCCCCATGTCCCCTGTCTGCCTTTCACTCCTTTCGTGGCTACAGAAGGGGCTTTCGATCACGTCAACCCTATCCCAGCCACGGGGGGTGTGGCTTAGCCGGCTGCAAGATGGCCGTACTCTGAGTGGGCTCTGCCGGCCAAGCCGATAATCCGCCAGTAATCCTGCAGACATCCCCATCGCTGCCACTCGGCGCCATGCCATCTCGACTTACCTCGCTCCGGGGCACAGCCTGATCAGACTCTCGTTCTCCTACGGCGCCGCTGTGCCGAATTCTACCGCTGGGCCTGGGCCTCGGATCTGGGCCCTCCTGCTGGCGTGGCCTGGCCTTCCTGGTGCCTCTCTTCGACGGCCCACTGTGACCGGACCATCGACTCGGGCCCAGCCTCCAACTCTCTACCTTAGGAGCCGGTGAGTGCCGCCGCTGTGGGGGCGTCTGGTGGTGGGGTAGCGGGCGCGTGTGCCGCACCGTCGGGCCCTGACCGTCTCACAGTGCGGGCGCCATCTCCCAGCTCCTGGCGCTCGCTGTGACGGCCTACCCCCACCGGGCCTCGCGACGTGGGCGACGCGCTCCCCGCGACTCCTCGCTGCCGGCGGGTCTCCTCTGGCGCGGCCTCCCGGCTCCCTGCGGAGCCTCGCTGCTGCTGGGGCCTTTCCGGCTGCCCTCCATTTCCAGCCTATCGGCTGCCCGCCTGTCACTGCCGCCTGGCTGTCGGCTCTCTACGGACATCATCCTGCCTGACGCCCGGCCCTGCGCCCCTCACCCACCGCCACGCATTCTCCGCATGTCGGTGCCGACGGCCTTGCCTGACGCCCGCCTCGGCCCTCCTGCTAGGCTCGGCGCCGGCTGGGGACCGACCATATGGGCGCCTCGGCCATTTGATACCTGGACACGGCCTCCTGCGGCCGCCACCTGCCTCTGTTGATCCTGGAATCGAGGCGGCCCGCTGGGACCTATTTGCTGCCTGCCTCCCGCTGGTCCCGGTGAGTGCCGCTGCTGTGGGGGCTTCCGCGGCGGGGTTGGGGGCGTGCGTGCCGCACCGCGGGGCCTGGCCTACCTCCATTGCAGCTGGGGCCTCCCAGTCACACCTCCCTCCGTTGGCCTCGCTACACTGGCCCCGCGTCGGCGGCTGCGTGCCCCCCGCGGCTCCGTCATCTTCTACGGCGCCCGCGGCCGGAGTCGGCACCGCAGCAACCACTCCTCACCAGGCGGTCTCCAGCTCTGCGGACTCCCTGCACCATCTCTCCACTCTCCCCCCTGGTGCTCTGCCTTCACGACGACGGCCTGCACTGTTGACCGCGCCTGGGCCTCCGTCGCCCCCGCCGCACCACTCACCCATTGCGGGCCCTGGCCGTCTCCCTCTTGGACTGCGTGGCGGGCGCTGGGCCGGAGCCTGCGCCACGCCGCCCTTGGGCCACCTCCTCTTTGCATGGACTTGCTGGGCCTTGCGTGCCACCTGGACTACTCCTGTTGAGTGATTCTCTCGTGGGGGCGCCTGCGGCTGTATTGGGTGCGCGCTCGCCGTTCCGCGGGGCCCGGGCATATCCCCTGTACAGCAGAGGCCCTTTGCCCCTTGCTTCCATTCGTTTCCCCGCAGCCTCCGGCCCCCACGGCCCAACTCCTCTCATCTGCTGCCACTCCGAGGCTGGCACTGGCGCAGCCAGGATCCCGCCCCCACATCGCCGGCCTAGGGGCCCCACCACGTCGCCAGCCCTGCCACTCCTCTGCGGGACCTGAGGGCCTGACGGACACCTGATACAGCCTGCTGTCGCCGGGGGTGACACCAGCGGCTCCCTCACCACACTCCCTCTCCGGCCTGGCTGCCGCCTGCTCACTGAGTGCCTGTACTCTTGCCTTTACGCCCAGGTCGCCTGCTCCACTTACTCTCACCGCGTCGCATCTCGCACATCTCGGGGCTCTGCAACTTTGACCCTCCGCTGCGGCCTTCCTCCTGCTTTTTGGCGGCTATCCTCACCTGCTCCTGCCCGGCCATGGGGAAGACTGACCCTAAACAACCAAAGAACGCCTTTGATCAGCGCCGGCAAACGCGCCAGGATGGTGCGGTCGCTGATGGGGGTGACCCTGCCGCCCAAACGGAGATGGGCCCATCACGGGAGGACGATCTTAAGTCCATTATGTTGCACGTCAAATCCACCGTCACGGGCATTGCAGCCCAGCTCGACCAGTTGTCGGCCCGTCTTGTCACGGTCAAGGCCCGTGTTGACTCACACAATGCTCGCCTGCTGCATGTTGAAACTAGGGTATCTGATGCTGAAGATGCCGCTACGCAGGATCGCCAAAAGTTACTTCAGATGGATAAGATACTGGAGCTGATCCAGAATAAAAATGAGGATTTGGAGGCGCGTTCCCGCAGGAGCAACCTCCGCATCACGGGTGTGCCCGAATCCACCAATATCCCAAAAATGGAGGACTTTGTGGAACAGCTCATTCGCGAACTTTTAGGTGATGTCCTATCCTCGGTCCTCATCGTCGAGCGTGCCCATCGCTCCCTCGGCCATCGTCCTTCCCCTGGCCTGCCGGCTCGCCCAATCATAGCCAAAATCCTGAACTTCAGGGACCGCGATGCCATTCTTCGAGCGGCCAGGGAGAGGGGCGAGATTCGTCATCAGGAAAACTCCTTGTCGTTCTACCCCGACTACACTATGGCGGTGCAGGCTGCTCGCCGTGAGTTCCTCCCGGCGAAACGGATCCTTCAAAAACATGAAGTCTCCTATTCCCTGGCATATCCCGCTAAACTGCGAGTCAGGCAGGGCTCCAAGATGCTAGTCTTCCCGGATCCCAAGGACGCTTTGGCCTTCGCGAAGAAACTGGACCGGTCGCAACGCTCTTCTCCTGCTAACTCTCAGACCATCGCCGATGGCAACTTAAGCGAGAATGACTGAACTGTTGTGAACTCTCGTCTCTATCGCTGGTTGTACTCAATGTTGCTCAGGTACCTGTTTTGATTTGGCCCATTTTGCATTTCTCCCGCCGCAGGGCACTCCACATCATTACTACGCTTCGGGCTTGGTGCCCCTACTCCCCTGGTGTCATTCTTTCTGCTGTCTGCCATGACTCGTGGCTTGGCCACCCTGCCTCCTTGGTAGGGGTGTATGCTGAGCGACGCCATGCCTCCACGGGATGATTCCCTTCTTGGACATAGACCTTTCCCTTCCCAGTTGTGGGTCCCCGGGGTGGGTTTGGGTGGTATCTCAGCCTGATTGGGGGGTAGGTGTGGGTGGTGGGGAGGGGTATTTTTGGGATTTGTTGCCTCCCTCTGAGGTCTTATTGTTTGTTTTGATGTATGTTTTTCTTTGTGGTTCCTACATGACACGTCATTTTAACCGTACAGGTCGTCCTATTGCACTCCTCCCTTTTATTCCATTGCGCCCTCATGGCACATCTGACGCTATTCGCCTTATTGGGGGTTTTGTGATATTGGGACTGTCGCCTCCGAATGAGGCTTTTGTCGTAATTTTGACTTTGCTGATTTATTGCACCTTCAATGTTATTGCACTGTGTTTCTTGCTTTGCTCCTCACGGCATCTCTCTATCCGTCTGCACGAGGTTTCTCCCGTACTTTTAGTCTCCCTCGACATTAATTTCCTTGACCAGGCACTATGACAGACACCGCGCTTTGGACCTCGAATGTCCGCGGCCTTAACGACCACCGCAAGGCACGCCTGGTCTATGCCCACCTCACCCGGCATAGGGTAGACATTTGTTTTCTACAAGAGACCCACCTGCTACCTGCAACCTCCTCCAGACTCCTTTCCAGGCATTGGGGCGAAATACATTCTTCCTTCTATTCGAACTACTCCCGGGGGGGGTCTATCCTGCTGCGCAGGGGGCTTCCGTGGCGGACTTCCCAGGTGGTCGTTGACCCCGAGGGGCGTTTTGTGATCCTTCATGGCACCCTCCAGGCCCAGCCATGGACACTGGCTGCGTTATATGGCCCCAACAATGACGACCCGGGCTTCTTTGCGCAGGTTTGGCATCACATCTCGTCCCTGGGGCCCGCTGCGCTCCTCTGGGGGGGTGACTTTAATGTAACGCTGTCCACCACGCTGGATCGCTCCGGTCCTCACGCTTCCCACCCGCGCGCAGCTTCACTATTGCGCTCCATTCTCACTGACAACTCCCTATATGACGCGTGGCGCCACGCTCGCCCCGAGGCACGCGAGCGCACTTGCGTAACCGGCTCCCGTGGCTGTTGGTCCGCTTGGACCTCTGTATCACCACTCCAGACGCTCTTGCTTGGCTCACCTCTGTTGAGCACATGGCGCGCACCCTTTCAGACCACGCTCCTGTTCGTCTCTGTCTGCGCCTCCCTCACTCCCCATGTCGTGCTTTCTCTTGGCGGCTTCCTCCCAACGCGTTATGCGACTCGGTCTTTTGCGACGAGATACAAACCGCTATCACAAATTATTTTGAGCTTAACGAAGGAACTGTCGACTCTCCCTCCACGCTTTGGGAGGGATTTAAGGTCGTTGTCCGTGGAGAATGTATCTCCAAGCAGTCTGGCGTCCTACGCTCCATTCGCGGCACTCTTGATAAATTAGAGATGGAGATTAAGGCTCTGGACTACTCCCACGCCCGGGACCCTAACCCTGACACGCTGGCTCAGATCCAGGGGAAGCTCACAGACTTCGCTGACGAGGCCAATAGAGAGCTCGGGTTTCTTGGCAGGGAGGCGCGGGCGCGCCGCTTTGGTGAGGGTGACCGCCCTGGAAATACCCTTGCCAATCTCCTCCGCCCGCCTCATGCTGCGTCCTACATAACCGCCCTCCAGGACGGAGGCCCCGACAGAACCACCTCTCCTGAGGAAATCAAGGCGCGATTCACTGCATTCTATGCACAACTTTACATGGCCGGGACTGTGCCCCCACGCGAGGTTCTCGATCAATATTTTGATACCCTTCACCTCCTCTGGCTTGGCAACCCTCATCGGGAATTCCTTGATGAGCCCTTCTCCAAGGGTGAAATCCTCGCTGCAATTAATGGCATGCCCGGCGACAAGGCCCCTGGCCCGGACGGCCTGCCAGTATCCTTTTATAAGGCCTTTGCGCCCCTTTTGGTCCCGCACTTAGCTGCCATTTACAACAAATCTTATGAGAACGGTCAGTTTCCCCCCCTCGCTCCGCGAGGCACTACTCACACTACTTTTAAAACCAGACAAACCCCCAGAGCTACGAGACTCATATCGTCCCCTTTCACTAATTAATACAGACAACAACATTTTTGCCAAACTCCTAGCCTCCCGCCTTCTTCCCCTCATGCCGCTCATTGCTCGCCCAGACCAGTCCGGATTCATTCCTGGCCGCGCGACTTCTCATAACCTCCGGACTATATTCTCCGTCCTTCATCAAATTAACCCTGAGCTCCCGGCAGTGGCCGCCCTGCTTGACGCCACCAAAGCCTTCGATACCCTAGAGCAGAGGTCTTCAAACTTTTGTCGGCTGAGCCCCCCCCATCTAAACCTTTTTACACGTTGAACCCCCCCCCCCCCCCACCACCACCACCTGACAAAAAAGTTCTGGAAGCTGGTACTCTGAATCATTGATGGCCATTCCCTCCTGCAGAGCCCACGTCGTATAGGGCACATAATATTAAATAAAGTAAGAGTGTTTAGTAACCTGAAGTTTTTGTAGTGTTTGTGCTTATTATAAAGTTCAAATGAAAAGTCTCCAAGAAAACATTAGCCCAAAAAAATTACATTGGTGCTTTATTTTTCACATAAAACACAAAATTTAGGATAGATTAGTAAAAACACTCCCAAAACACAGGTGAGGGGTGTGCTTGTTTTTCTCCACAGAGACAGTCAATGTGTGGACGTATTCTTGCTTGTGACATCCTTAGGTTGTGCTCCACTTCCAGTCTTGAGCAGTACCCGGAAACTGGAGTGCTCACAAAATTTTGTAATATATTTTTTGCTGTTTTATATAGCGCGAATATGACCCAAAGGTATTGGAGCGCCTTACAGGAGCATCTTTTACATTACACAAGCACACATTCATTTTTTGTAAGCACAGTGAGATTAAGTGATTTGCCCAGAATCACAGGATGTTGAGCAGACACCAAGAATTGAACCTGGCTCCCCAGCTCCACAGTCTTCAGCTCTGGCTGTTGCGCCACATCCTTGCCCCTATACAAGATATCAGAAAAAGGGGTTCCACAAAACATGCTTTCTGACACAATTCAAAAATATGTGATTATGTGGAGTATGGCCAGGTGTTGTCATGCCAGTAGGAGGCCAGCCACAGTTTTCCAAGAAGGCCTAGGGGACATTTACATCATACACGTGATATAAGTGATTCAAGAGGATATATACATCTTTATTCTCTAGCAGCATCGAGTCAATTTGTTAGCATAGTTGGCTTAGAAAGAAGATCGCCTTCGAAAGCTTCAGAAATAACTGCACAAGAAAGCATTTAAATTTGGTCTACGAAAGAAGTGAGGACAGATGGTAAGCATACTTCACAATATTTGTTATATTAGGCTTGTGTACTCCGCTCTAGGGACTGGAACATGTTAAACAAGCACCAGCGACTTTAATCAAGGTCAAATTCATTTTTCGTAAGTCACTGGTAAATTAAGTGATTTTGTCCAGGATCACATGATGTTGAGCTGATGCCAGGACTCGAACCTGGGTCCCCAGAACCAAAGTCCGCACCTATGGCATTATCTCCAAATCCGCTCCTCCTTGAAGCCTCCAACGTTCCCACTAGTAGTGGGACGAAGGGGAAAGGAGCGAAGCTTTAAAAAAAATAAAACAAAAAGCTCTTCACTCTTACCTGCCAGAGAATGGAATCTTCAGGAAGGATACAACCATTGTAAATTCCTTGCAGTAAAATGCAGTAGCTGCCAGGGTACAAACCAGGATAACCTTGAGGGGGGAAGGATTCAAGAGCGAGGCGAACGGCAGCAACCAGTTGTCAAATTCAGCAACCACGAGGCAAAAGGCAACAGTGAAGAAGTGCTGTTTCATTAGCAAAGTTGAAGTATTTTGCAACTTTATGTATACAAAATTTGCGGCACTCCCAGGCACCCGTCCTGCTGTCCCGTTCATTGGAGGAACGTCAGTGCCGACGTCAAAGCAGTGCTCTGCTGCAGGAACTACATGCTGATTGGCGGTTCTGGATGACTACTCCAATCAGAGAGCCCTAACTCGAGATTATTTGGATTCAGAAGGATAGCTGAAGGATAGAAGAGGAAAAAAAGGTTTGCATTTATATAGCGCTTGTTACCCCTGATGGGGTGTTGAAGAGCTTTTTTGGGGGGGGCGAGTAGCACGCTACTCGGGAAACCCATAAAGGATTAGTGGTGAATTAGTATAGTGAAATATGAAAGTAATTTGAGTGGTGGATATATGTAACCCACCCCAAAAAATGATCAAGTTTAGCAGTGCTCAACTCGTGTCTGGCAGGTCAATTACACAAGGTGTATAGCTGGCTACACATAGGAACATGGGTGAAATATGGACACGAATGTTCAGAGTTAATTTAAGGAAGCACCAGGCTCACCACAGCTTTGAAGCTGGGTCAAGTCCATTCACTGAGGTAATGGAGCCTGGGTAAAGCGCTAAACATGTAGCCCTGCCCCTTTACCTGCAACATCGAAACAGTAGTAAAGGTCAAACAAAAGCCTAAACAAAAAAACACTACATAAAAAGAAAAAAAGTTACATTATTTTCGGTTTTCTCTAAAGGGATTCCTCTTATGTTAAGCCTACAATCATGCCTTTTATGACCGGAGCTTAGGAAGTTATGAATGCCATTCAAATGTAACAGGAAAGTTTAAATGGTTCGCTATCAATAGGTCAGTTTTCGGTTCAGACTACCCCCAAGCATATTTAAAAAAACCTGAACAGTTTAGCAGCCATTAACCATTCTGAAATTCCCTATCGAGGCAGCATAAAAGGGGTCGCAATCGGGATGTGCATTTTGTGCTCCTTTCTTTTTCCTTTTTGCTATTTTCTGCTTTTTTGTGCCCTTTTGTGTTATTTGTACCTTCTTTGAGCTTTTTGTACTAGTTTGTGCTCTTTTGTGCTTGCTTTGAGCTCTTGCTTGGCTCTTTGTGCTCTGTTTACAAGATATACATGGGTTGCACATGGTCTTTAAAGACCTGTGAAAAACTCGGGCGTGCCGGAGATAAGACTCCAGACACTGCCCAGACGAGTCCCCAGCAGCCCGATCTGCAGCAGCAGCTCGGACTGAGACACACGAAGCCTAATGGGCCTGGAAGAAACAATGGAAGGTTAATAGGTGGGGTGGAGTTCGCGCCCCCCCTGAGGGGATGGCGCGCCCCACAGTTTGAAGACCTATGCCCTAGAGTGACCCTTTCTCTTCTATCTCCTCCCTCGCTTGGGCTTTAGCCCGGTCTTCATACGCAAAATACTACTCCTCTACACCCTTCCCACTGCCCGCCTCCGGAACAATGGTCAAATATCTGAACCTATCTCCATCGAGAGAGGCACCAGGCAGGGGTGCCCGCTATCACCCATGCTCTTTGCCATCGCAATGGAACCCCTTGCTGCTAGACTTCGACAGCACCACACCCAGAGAGGTCTCGGCTTCGCGGCTCGCGCTCTTGTCGTCTCCATGTATGCGGACGACGTTACTCTTTATGTCCGCAATCCTCAGGAGAACCTCAGCCCACTGGTTCGTGAGGTGATACGGTTTGGGGGCTACTCTGGCATCCAGGTTAACTGGAATAAGTCCGTGCTTTTCCCCCTCACTGATGCCACGGTGCCCTTTACACACGATTACCCTTTTGTGTGGGCGTCGGGCCCAACAAGATACTTAGGCGTCTGGCTGAGCAGGGACGTAGACGAACTTTGGAGAGCTAACTTTGGCCGTGCTGTGGACTGGTTTGAGTCCAAGATTTCCCTCTGGCACCGGTTGCCTTTGTCTCTGGCCGGTCGCTTAGCCATCGCCAAGATGGTGGTGCTCCCAAAGTTTTTGTATCGATTTGTCAACATTCCTATCCCCCTCACTGCCTACTTTTTTCGCAAAGTCCGCTCATTGCTCATCACTCTGGTCTGGGCCGGTCGACAGCCCAGAATTGCATACAATATCCTTACCCTTCCGATGTCGCGTGGCGGTCTTGGTGCCCCCGATTTTAAACTTTATGCCCTTAGCGCCCAGGCCAGCTTTCTCCATTTTTGGCTCCACCCTACTCCTTTTCAGCCGCATGTCGCGGTGGAAGCCGACCTTGCCGCCCCATGGCCGCTCACGACCGCCTTGTTTGCCCCGGCGAAACTCCCACGTACTGAGATTGACACGGTGGAGACCCTGCGCTGGGCCTGGGATGGGCTCCGCAAACTCTCCGGCTCCGACATGCTCTCCGTGAATGCCATGCCTATTGCTCATCATCCGGCTTTTCCCCCCCTTCAGCCCTCCGGAATGGTTAAACATGCAACCCGCTTAGGGCTTAACACAGTGGCGGACCTCTACCCTGGGGACACATTCTTCTCACTCGCTGCAGACTCCGGCCCCATGGACACTCTGCTCTACTATCAACTCAGGGCTATCTGCAGGGAGCTCCACTCCTCGTTTCCCCTGCCTCCTTCCTCGATGGCCACTCTTGACTTCCTTTACACGTCCCCCTCCCCCCGGAAATTAGTTACTAAGATTTACGCCCTTACACTGGCAGCATCTCCCATTTCCACTGACTGGGCGCGTGGGGTGAGGACCTGGGTGTCGATATCTCTCAAGTCGACTGGCTTTACTGCTGCAATCAGATTAAACGCCTATCCCCAAATTACCGTCTGCGCCTCATTCACTTTAAGTATTTACATAGGCTTTACCGGACTCATGCTCAGTTGCACAAGATGGGACTTATCCCCAATGATAGATGTCTGCGATGTTCTGCTCCTGCGGCAGACTTCTCCCACCTCGCTTGGCTGTGCCCACAGATTTCCGCATACTGGCGCGAGGTCTGTGCCGCTATCTCTGAGATCACCTCGTCGCTGATCCAGCCTGACCCTCTGCTTTGCCTCTTAGGCTTCGTTAAATTTTGCCCAGATGCCACGCGCCGCTTGACTGCGATGCTCCTTGTCCTTGCGCGGCGTAGGGTCTCCATGTGCTGGGGTCACAGGTTTGTACCTAAGGTTGACACTTGGCTTGAGGATGCTTCGCGCTGCCAGCCAAATCCCGCCCAATTGACATATGGGGTCCACCTGTGTCCTACCTCTTATGTCGCAACTCTCAGTGCCCAGCGACCTCCCCCACGCTCCCCGCCGGTGGTCCGCCCGCGGCGGCCGCTGGTGATGGTCAATGAGTTGCTTGCTCCCCGCTCATTCTCCCTTCTGCTCCACCAGCCTTTCTCCCTCACTCGATGTACCTCTTCCCATGGCTCACTCTCCTCCTCTAGTGCTACCACGACATCTCTCCCTTGTATCGATTTCATGTGCTACGTGTGTGAGGTAACCTCTGCTGCAATATACTGTATGCTTGTATATAATGTCTTGATGCGGTGCAATCTTGTAACCTTGCTGTGCAACTTTGTTTAATAAAGCTTTTTGAAAAATTTAATAAAAAAATAAAAAATTTCGGCATGCTTCAGTTAGCATAACTAGGCAGCACGAGGCCACATTGACAATCATTCATAAAACGTTGCGGAAAAGTGCATGATTATTTTAGGTGTACGAGCGTTCCAACTGCAGGTGTCTTTCTTTATTTCAGAAAATCAACGCAAATACAGCCTCAGCCATGGTCTGCTTTAATACACATGTATAATAATTTATTCTACTCTCCATGGGGGAAGGGAACGTTTCTGTTAAAAGTGCAAGGTCACTTAGCCGAACTTTGCTGTTGTTGAACAAGCTATGGCATTATTGTGGTTCATAATGTATGTTTTCATCTCCTTAATTAATTATGTACAGCTTTAACCAATAAAATGCTTTGGAAGTAAAAAAAAAAAAAAAAACCCTATCCCAGCCACCAAGCCGTACGAGCTTCCCAGCCGCTGCGTGGACAAGGGCACGGTTCCTACTGGCCTAGTGGGTCAGGAAGCCAGGGATCTGGTTCAGCCACCACCTCCCGGCAACTGCAAGCTTCAAAACTTCCTAATCTTGCCCATTTAGATCATGGGCGTCTAGTTGGTGGCAGGATCCACCGTCACCTCCACCACTGGCAGTGATTAACATCGGACAGGTGGGATCTACAGATCATCCGAAGGGGCTACTCCCTCCCCTCCAAGACTACCCCTCCCTACATACCTCCATCTTGCGACTGGCTGACGGAAGACCATCTGTCAGTGCTCTGGGAGGAAGTCATAGCTCTCTTGGCCAAGGGAGCCATAGAGAAGGTTGCGGTGCCAGATGTAGGCTGTGGTTGCTATTCCCGCTACTTTCTGGTCCCAAAAAAGGACTGGGTCCTTTGTCCTATCCTAGATCTCTGAGCCCTCAACTACTTCCTCAAAAAGGAGAAATGCAAGATGCTCACATGGGCTCAGGTCTGGTCTGCCTTGGACCCAGGAGACTTGATAGTAGCGTTGAACTTGCAGGACTCCTATTTTCACATCCCCGTCCTTCCGTCCCATCGGCGTTACCTGCGGTTTACAGTAGGCCATGTGCATTTTCAGTTAACCGAAATACCTTTTGGACTTACCAGCGCCCCTCAAGTGATCACCAAGGAGATGGAAGTGGCCACAGCTCATCTGAGCAGATCAGGGGTGCCAGTCTTCCCCTACCTTGACGACTGGCTGCTGAAGGCAGTTTTGCCCCAGGCTGTCTCCCATCTCTAGACTACGGCGGACCTCCTACATTCACTAAGGTTCACTATCAACATGCTGAAGTCACACCTGACTCCCTCGCAGATGCTCCCTTTCATCAGAGCTGTTCTGGACACAGTGCAGTTTCGGGCTTATCCTCCTGAGTGGCAAGTTCAGGATATTCAGGCTAGGATACTGATGTTTCAGTCTCTATCCTGGATTTTGGTGAGACTGATTCGGAGGCTGCTGGGCCTCCTGCATCCTGCTAGTGGCACATGCCAAATGGCTCTGCAGTGGGACCTTAAGTTCCAGTGGATGCAGCATCAAGGGAAACTCTCAGACATGGTCCAGATCTCGGAGGGAACTGCAAAGAACCTGCAGTGGTGGCTAATGAACTGTGACTGGGTCAAAGGCAGGCCCTCTCCCTTCCCCAACCAGATCTCACAGTAGTGACAGACGAGTCGCTCCTGGGATGGGGCAGCCATCTGGGAGGAGTGGAAATCAGAGGACTCTGGTCTCAGGCGAAATCCAGACTCCACATCAACATGATGGAGCTCTGTGTGATCAGACTAGCATTAAAAGCCTTTCTACCCTCCATCAAGGGAAGGCTGGTACAGGTGTTCACGGACAACACCACCGCTATGTGATACTGTAACAAACAGGGCGGGGTGGGGTTGTGGACCCTTTGTCAAACATGGCTGGACCAGCAACGTATTTCCCTGGTGGTTCAACACCTGGCAGGTTCCCTGAACGCCAGGGCGAACAAACTCAGCCGGCGATGCCTAGCGGATCACAAATGGCATCTCTTCCCGGAGGTGGTGCAAGGTCTCTTTCAACAGTGGGGAGAGCCTTGGTTAGATCTGTTTGCCTCCGCCAAGAACACGCAATGTCAGCAGTTTTGCACGCTGGAGTTTCCATGGTGGCTCTCCCTCACAACCTTTCCACCCATACCACTCCTGCCCAGAGTTCTCAAGAAGATCAGGAATGACTGGGCCCTAGTCATCCTTGTGACTCCGGACTGAGCACAGAGAGTCTCGTCCCGAGCTTCTGAACAGAAACATAGAGCCTCCGATCAGGCTGCTCCTTCGGGATAATCTCCTGTTGCTGCAGCAGGGGAGAGTCCTCCACCCAAACCAGTAAACTCTTCACTTTCTTGCGTGGAGATTGAGCGGCAGCAGTTGATAGCTTTCGACCTTCCTCCCGAAGTCTGTAATGCTATCCTGGCAGCCAGGTGTCCCTCCACCAAGACGGTATACGCCTGCCGATGGGAAAAGTTTGTATCATATTGTACAGAAAATTGTATTAATCCTCTTTCTGCCTCCCTTTCTGATACTTTGCTTTTATCTCTGACACTTACCCAGCAGGGCTCTGCTCTGGGCACTGAAAAGTTATCTTTCTGTCCTGTCTGCCTTCTTGCTGCTGCATGACCAACCCTCCTTTTCCATTGTAAATAGATTCCTAAAAGGTCTTGTACATATGTTCCCAACTTCCCCTTTCATTATGCCTCAGTGGGACCTTAATTTGGTTCTTAAGATTCTGTTGTGTGCTCCCTTTGAGCCTTTACACATTTGTCCTCTCTGGCTGCTCACCATCAAAACGGCCTTCCTTGTGGCGATTACATCGGCCAGGAGAGTGAGTGAGCTGCAGGCTAGATCATCCAAGCCTCTCTTCCTATCAGTTTTTCCTGACAAACTGGTGCTTCACATTAGGGCCTCTTTCCTGCCAAAAGTGGTAACACCATTTCATATGGGCCACCTTGCCCACTTTCTACGTTCCTTCACATACCTCTAAAGAAGAGGAGTGACTCCGTCTGGACCCAAAAAGAGCATTGTCGTCCTACCTTGACTGCACACGGGAGTTCCAGGTGGACGACCAACTCTTCATGGGTTATGTTGGTGCGAAGAAAGGTCGGGCTGTGCAGAAACAGACAATTTCTCAATGGGTCGTTCTCTGCATCAAGATCTGCTACTCACTGGCCAAGAAGCAGTCTCCTGAAGGCTTGCGAGCTCATTCCACCAGAGCTAAGGCTGCGACAACTGCGTTAGCCCGCGGAGTGCCACTCCTGGACATCTATCATGCAGCAACATGGGCATCCCTGCACATGTTAACCAAGCCTTACTGCCTGGACAGTTGGGTCCACAGGGACAAGCATTTCGCCTGAATGCTCCTGCAGGACTTCTTAGTCTGAATATGGCCACAGACTCACCACCGGGGATGGTATTGCTTGGGTATCTATTCAAAGGTAACAAATCTGCAGCTAGATGTCTTTATCAGATGAACAAGTTACATACCGTCAGTAACGAATATGTGACGTTACAACGAATGCGATATAACGCATTCCATTACAACGCAGTCGTTACAACGATTGCGTTGTTACATCGCATACCATTACAACGCAAGTCGTTACAACGACTTGCTCTAGGGGGCGCTGGATGTTGGCATAGTATAATTTACTATTCCAACTCCAGTCTGTGCAACAGTAGGGAAGGTGTTGGATTTTAAATCCAACACCTTCTGCCCCCTACAGCAAGTCGTTGTAACAACCCCTACAGCAAGTCGTTGTAACGACTTGCGTTGGAATGGTTTGCGATGTAACAACGCAGTGGTTGTAACGACCGCGTTATAATGGAATTCGTTGTATCGCATTCGTTGTAAACGATGTCTCCCTCAGTAACGCCTTATCTGATAGAGACAATATCTAGCCGCAGATTCCTTACCGACCCACCCATCCTCCCCGCTCAGATTTCTAGGGTTAGTGAAGGAAGCTGGCTCTGTATATACTATACCAAAGTGAGGTATAGTGTGCACATAGTCCAGTGGAACCCCAAAGGTAGGCAGAGGTAAAGTTAGATAGCACCTCACTCTCTATTTGTGGTAGTGTGGTCGAGCAGTAAGGCAGTATCAGAGGACAGTGTTAAGCATTTGTTGTACCCACTCAGTCAGCAAATGAATTCACACACTCAAAGACTGAACTTCAGACAAATTGTTTTGGTATAAAAATATTCTTTTAGTTATTTTATTTTCTAAAACCAAGCAAGCCTAGCACAGGTAAGCAATAAATACTTTACAGTAGTAATGCAGTTTGTAAACAGTTTGAATTGTAATTGTATATGCACTTTGTTTTGACTTACAGTATGGTTTCAGAGAAATGCAATACTTTGTAAATACAGTACATAGACTTGAATGGGCTCTTCAATAAAATTACAGGTAAGTTACTTTTGAATTACTGTTCTTACTCAGAGTAGTATACCTGATACTACTCTGGGACATTTCCTGTAAACAGGTAAGTAAAATCGTTTGTGTTAGTGCAATTTTAAAGAATTTCTTTAGGTTTTCAAAGTCCACACAATGTTATCCTATGGAGGAAAATAGTGTTATCGGTTTTAGGGTAAGTATTTGGTAGTGGGAGTTGAGGTTCTGGGGGTAGACTCAGGGGTCCCCCAGGGTCAGGGATGCACTCTTGTTACACCCTCAGCGGCACTAGGGCAGCCGGGTGCAGAGTGCTGAGGCCCAATGTTATCCAATCGCGGATAGGGGGCCTCCTGTTGGTGGCTGATGACGAGCAGGCCACTTGGTTGTGGGAGCAAAGCTCCTGGACTTTAGCTAAGGGCAAATGGGGAAACAAAATAGCACCAAAGGTGCACCCTCAGCAGCACTAGGGCAGCCGGGTGCAGGGTTCTGTTTCAACGTCGGGTGCCCTGTTGTTTTCAATGGGGAACCTCCGGTTTGCAAAGGCACTGCAGGCTTGGGGACGAAGGTCTTCTGGGTGCGACCACCACTTCGAGAGGTAAGTTGGGAAGTTGGGGGTTGGTTAGGCACCGTCGATTTGGGCACCCAAGGCCGTGGGGCGTCTGGTGCAGGGGTGCCTTTTGGGGTCGGATCTTCTTACCAGCTCCTGGTCGCGGTTGGGGGGACCTTCTGGATTTAGGCTGCAGGCGTTGGCTGGAGGCTTGAGGCAGGTCAGGGGTCGCCGGATCTCGGATCAGGATCGCCGGGGTGACCTCATCATGGTGTTTGCTCACTTGAGCTTGGGCCGTGGACGGCGGGTGCAGAGTGGGGTGGATTCGCGGTGTCCGGCCGGAGCCAGAGGTTGCAGATGAACAAATCCGGTGTTCACAGGAGACAAAGTCTTTGTGGTTGAAGGCAGGCAGGTCCTCCGGGGTTTTCGAGGTTGCTGGCTGCAGGACACACCGGGATTTCGCAGGAGCAGGTTTGAGGTGGAGACAGGCCGGTAGGGCTGGGGCCAAGTCAGTGGGCGTCTTCCTCTTCTTAGCTGCTGCACGGCTGTTCGGTCCTTCTTCTTGTAGTTTCTTCTTGTCTGAGGAAACAAGGTTCAGGGGTGCCCCTAAAAACTAGATTTAGGGGCGTTACAGGTAGGTAATAGGCAGGGACCAATGGGTCCCTTCCCTGGGGTGGGTACACCCCCTAATATGCCACCCTCCAGTGGGAGGGGGGCATGAGCCTGTCCCTGGTTGGCTGAGTCCCCCCATCTGCAAGATGGCGGGGGCTGAGAGTTGTGCTTCACCTCGCCTCCCCCACATGAGGGGTGGAGTTGGCAGAGGTGGGAACACCTCTCTTCCTCACTTGTTTTACCCGCCGGTTCTCCCACCCAAAGTGGGGGTCAGAACCAGTGGGGACCAGTTGCTGAAAGCAGCAAGTGGCCTGGGGAAGCTCACAAAGGCGGCAAGCCTTTGAAGCTTCCCCTTCGCGAACCCTGCTCATCCTGGGGGAGGAGGCTTGGCACCTCCTCCCAGGATGTGAATTGTTTCAGGCCCCAGAGAGCAGCAGGCTCTCGACCCAGGGGTCCAGAAACATGTCTGGTGGTGGCAGCTGAAAGCAGCCACTCAGCCTGGACACTAGTGGTAGGTTAGTTTTCAGGGGGCATCTCTAAGATGCCCTCTGTGTGCATTTTTCATTAAATCCCACACTGGCATCAGTGTGGGTTTAATGTGCTGAGAAGTTTGATACCAAACTTCTCAGTTTTCAGTGTAGCCATTATGGTGATGTGGAGTTCGTAATGACAAACTCCCAGCACCATATACTCTTAATGGCAGCACTGCACTTACAATGTCTAAGAATGGACTTAGACACTGTAGGGGTACAGGGCTCATGCACCTGTACCCTCACCACTGGTATAGTGCACCCAGCTAGAGGGGTGACTGATCTATGCCAGGGCAGTGAGTTGTAGGCATGGCACACAGAGATGTGTGCCATGTCGACTCATCACTTTGTTCTGCACCAAAACACGCAGCCTGGAAAGGCAGTGTGTGAGTGTAAGGGTACAGGACCTCTAAGGGTGGCACAATAAGTGCTGCAGCCCTTAGAGGCCTTCTCTGGTCACAGTGCCCTGGGTACCTGTGGTACCATTTACCAGCTGCTAACCTGTGGCCAGAGATGCCAATTGGGATTTGGCTTCAATGCAGTTTTAGGGAAAGAACATAGGCCCTGGGTACCTGATTAGCAGGAGCCCAGGGCACACTCAGTCAAAGCACATCAGCAATTCAGCAAAAAGTGGGGGCAACCATGCAGAAAGAGGGCACTTTCTCACAGTTAGCGATGATTCCTTTCAGGGCCCTAGCTTGGACACACCAGTGTCAGTGCACTTCATGGCTCTGCACTTCTGGCGTGGAAAGTCATGAAAAGTAACTGACATCAGCGCACCAAGGTGGTGGATATATAGGCAACACGAATGTGGTTTCCAGCGCGGACGAAGCCACATGGAGCCGACAGATGCCACCTACCAGTGCGCAGGGGTACTGCTCACAATAAATCTTCCACATCCAGTCTGACGCCTGGGGAAATTCAAAAGTAAGGAATCTGCAGGTAGATATTGTCTCTACCATATAAGGAGTTACCGGAGGTAACTTGTTCGTGTCTGCGCTTCTGCCTTGGCTAGTCAGCAAGCATTGGTAACTACAAATACATTTCAGTCTGTTCCTGAGCCCGCTGTGTTCCTTTCGTCGCTCCAAGAGAGGGTTGTAAGAGTTATTCCCTGACAGGTTTTACTCAGGCAGTATGGTACCAGAACAGTGTAAACAAATATTGTCAGATATTGAATCTTAAGCATATTTTACCAAAATATTGCCCCACTGGTGTAAATAATTGAAATGTTACACCTAATGGCACAATATCTTTGTAAAGAGTATTTAAGATACAATATTTCTGTCTGATGATATTTTTGGTACTGATATTATAACATACGACTTAGAGCAAAGTAATTGGCTAGTGACCTACCACAGTTCTGTCGGTACAGCAGGTTTTGGGGATGTTGACCTGTGAAAGAGAAGTGTCTGGCGAGAAATACCCATCCTTCGCAAAGGAGAGTCACCATTTTATGCACACTAAGTCGAAATGGAACCACAATGTACTCGTGTAAACCACATACACATCAACACACAACTTCCACATATGCCACACATGATGAAGACAGGCGAATATTTATGGGGACTAGATGGATCTTTGAAATAAATACAATGGAGGACAAGTAATCCAGAAGAAACGTATTTTATTATACTGTTCCACCCACAGCATGAAGCAACCTCCTGGCCTGGTGATCGGACGGCAACTGACACGAAGCCATTCGAACCCTGGCCAGTGACCACTCCATGCGTGGCACACATTCAAAGCATAACATGGATGAACAGGTCTTGCACACAGCCGTGCGCGAGACATACATTCTATACTACAACACCTTCCCCCTTATAAAACGAAAAGAAAAAGGACCCCACACATTTTTTTTTTTAATATCTAAAAGTCATCAAATCTTTTAGGTGCCCTTATGACACGACCACTACTCGAACCCCTTGAACAACTGACGATGGGTTCGCGACGAGGCTCAGCCTCTGATACTCCCTCCAACTGTAACCAATGTCCCCAATCATGATCATCCACACACCTCATCCTGTGCCGCATTATATCAGCTTGCTCAGTAGACACTCTCACCAGTTGCCTTTTGTTCCACCAACCTTTCCCCTCCACAAATGCGGCACCCTTACTGACTTTGGGCACTCACTCAGGCATAGAAAATTTAGACTCTCCGTTTTTTACTTTCAGAGGTTTCTTAATTAAAACCCAGTCACCGACTGATATACCCTCCTTACCAAAATGAAATTTTTTAGTCAAAGTTTCTTTCATGAGAGTCTGCTTCGTGGAAACCCTGGATGACACCTTCTCCTCATTTGCTTTGGCACGTGCCACCTTTTCTAAACTGGATTTGATACAACCTCACATCTCACTCAACCAAGACGGGAACATTGGAGTGTGTACCTCCCTGCCCCTTAACATAGCAAAAGGGGTCACCCCCGTAGTGCACTGAGGGGAAGTATTGTAGTTCCAAACTTTCTGTTCAACAAACTCTCTCACGTCCAAACCAGATGCCAAGGCGTCTGTATCCCCTCTTTCACAACTTTATTCGCCCTCTCCACTAAACCATTAGACATTGGGGAGTACAATGCAACTCTAAGATGTTTTATGTGCTTGCAGTTTAAGAACTTGCACATTTTCTCCAACACAAAATGTGTGCCGTTGTCTGTTAATACAACTTTGGGTGCACCTTCCAATAAGAATATCTTGCTGAGAAATGAGATAGTTCACTCAGTATCTGGTGCCTCTACAAAACTGAAATACATCCATTTTGAAAAATAATCGACAGCCAAAATGATGTACCTCATGAGAAAGTACCGAATATGGCCCCAAAAAGTCCAGACCAACCTTTTCCCACGCTGCATTGGGAAATTGCATCGGAGGCAACGGGGTTTGCATCATCCGTCAATGCTCATCAGAAAGGAGGCACTCTGGACAGCTGTCAATCAGTTTCCTGGCTATCCATAGAAGGCCACCAATAGTGCTGGTTTATTTTCATCCCAGTTTTTGTAGAACCGTGATGACCAAGGTGTGCTTTGTTTATAATCACCATCCGTAACTCAGCAGGAGGAACAAACCTGTCCCCCCGCCACTATGCCATTTTCCACTGATAAATCTTCAGCTACCTGTGCAAAAATCTTCAAATTCCCATTAAGACATCTTGGCTCAGGCCAGCTATGAGTAACATATTCAACTGCCTTGCTCAAAACTTGATCACTCTTGCAAGCCATCTTCCAGGCATCCTCCGTTCTAACCGATTCGTACTCACACTGCGTCTACTACAGCCACACACTCAATGTCATCCACTATTGAATCGTCCTCGTCATCGTTTTCCATAAGCATCCTGGACAGGCAATCCGGCCGGAAATTCCTACCACCTGAAATGTGCTTGAAAACAAAATTGTATTCTTGTAACTTGGATACAAGTCTCA
Organism: Calotriton arnoldi; assembly: GCA_963921515.1. Classification (NCBI taxonomy): domain Eukaryota; kingdom Metazoa; phylum Chordata; class Amphibia; order Caudata; family Salamandridae; genus Calotriton; species Calotriton arnoldi. The sequence goes on from CAWUFW010006296.1 coordinate 490,580, forward strand.
TGAGTCTGGCAGACATGCTATTGTTGTTAACTTTGTTGAAAATGTAGACTAAAGGTTTATGATCAGTACACAATTCAAAACTGCGGCCCCAAATATACATTTTAAACTTTTGGACTGCCCACACACACGCCAGAGCCTCCCGTTCAATCGTGCTGTAATGACGTTCAAATTGTTTGAGTGACCTTGAAGCGAACTCTACAGTCTGTTTGCATCCTTCTACCCTTTGGCTAAGTATGGCGCCTAACCTGTGCATGCTGGCGTCCACAGTTATGAGAGAAGTACAATCATTGTGAAATGCATGTAGTGCTTGAGCTGTGACAATCAACTCTTTCACTTTACCAAACACTATATCTTATTCCTCCGACCATTTGAAACCTTGGCCCTTCCTAAGCAACACCCTCAAAGGTTAAACCGTTTGTGCATAACTAGGCACAAACCTGGCCTAGTATTCAGCCAGCCTGAGAAACAAACGTAAAGAATCTTTGTCCGTGGGTGCTCTGGCTTCCTCAATTGCCCTTACCACTGAAAATTGTGGTTTTATCCCAGTACTCGACACGGTGTGGCCCAGATACTCTAACTCCTGCACAGCAAATTTACACTTGTCAGCCGACTGTCATCTCTATAGACTTCAGAATAGACAACATGTTCCTTAAAATTGCATTATGTTCCTCCAAAGTTTTTGCATATATCAGGATATCATCCAAGTACGCTTGTACCCCTTTTGTGCCCTGGAATAATGTGTCCATGTTTTTGAAACACGCTACCTGCCGATGCTAAGCCGAAAGGTAGCCGTAAAAACTTATAGGCACCAAAAGGGCTCACGAATGTAGTCAATTCCTGAGACTTGTTAGACAAAGCCACGTGGTGATACGCTGATCTTAAATCGATAAGAGAAAACCATTTGGCTCCCCCTAGATTCACCAGTAATTCCTGGATTCTGGGCAGCGGGTGACAGTCAACGATAATGTTTTTATTAAGTGCGCGTAAGTCAGCGCAAAGCCTGATCTCCCCTTACTTTTTGCGCGCGACCACTATGGGCGCCACCCACTGTGAAAAATCCGTAGGTTGTATGATCCCTTGAGAACATAAGTTTTGTTAAGTACCTTTCAATTCCTCCCTGACACTCATTGGAATGGAACTTACTTTATGAGCTACGGGTTGAGCGTTAGGCACTAGTCTTATGCGATGTTCCATGCCCTTTACTAACCCAACACGGTCATTAAACAAAGATTGGAAATCAGATAGCATACCTTTTAAAAAAAAAAAAAAAACTCCTGTGGCCTCTCCCCCTGGGCACTCTACATGACACACCGGCAACTGCCCCACTTTAATCGGGTTCTCATCTCCCGGAACCAGGTACAGACCCATCCATGCTAAGTCTCTCCACCCGATAATATTTTTCCCTTTTTCTGCCATGTAAACCTTTGTTTCTATCTTTCTACTTAAACATTGCACAATACCCATAAAGTACCCAATCATTTTGATGTCTTTTTCACCGAATGCTTTAGGATTCATGTCTGATTGTAAAAGAGAAACCTTTTTCCCTCAATGTTCATCAAATGTGGTGTCTCTCAGAATGGTTATTGGAGAACCAGAGTCCGCCATGACCTGCAAAGAAATGCCGTTAATAGATGCTATACACAAAGGGCCCTTGATCATCACTGGATCCCCCCTCGCAATCTAGTGTCAATAACAAATTACTAAGAGAATTTGTGCATGGATCAACTTCAACCTCCACACTGTCCACACTTACTGGCTTCCTATTGCTTCTGCACACATTCTGAAAATGGCCTACTTTTTTGCATAATATAGAACGTTTGCTAATAGCTGGACACCCTGCAAAATTACTAATGTGGTTTTTAGAGCTGCATCTGAAACAAAAAACTGTAGGTTTCTTCTGGGTGCATTTTTGCGATTTCCTTTCACATTAACTGAACATAAAGAGTTCTCCTGGTCTAGCTCAGGAGAAGACACCACATTGACGCTAGAGCTGGAGTCTCCCTGCATGACTTTAATTGAGATAGCTGAACTTTGGCTGCAGCAGCTGGGAAGAACATGGCGGCCGGCTGAACAGCCGGGTCGGGAGCTCTCGCGCTCCCCGGGCTTAATTCCTCATAGAATCGACGTGCGACAAGCAGTAGTCCCGTAAGGAGACTCTCCCCACTTCCCCCTAGCCCCCCCTTACCTTTTTGGGCATGTGGAACAGGCTTGGTCGTAGCCCACTGCGAGGTGCTCTCTCTCGACACGGAGAGTTGAGCGGAAAACGAAGGGAGGGATCCCCGGCTCAGGCACGCCACTTCAGGGAAACTTCATCCGGACAGCAGAGGCGGCAGAGACGGTATCGAGCCCCGGAGCTGACCGGAGCCCGCGCAAGGAGCCTGGACAGCGCGGAAAGCAGAAAACAGCAAAGCAGAAAGAGGCACCGGCACAGCTTCAGGCAGGGAGTACAATTTGGGAGGACGCCTTGCTGCTTCTTTGCACTAGGGGAAAGGCAGCTGCTCAGGTCTCTCTCAGGGGCAGGTTGGGAAGCCCCGGAGACAGCAGAACAGTGCCTTACAGACCGCACCTTACAAAGGAAGAAGCAGTAACTGTCTGACCACGCATGAGCCTGGTAAGTGAGCCAAGTGGGGGGGGGGGGGGAAAACAAAAAGAAAGAAGTTATTACTATCTCTAGCCAGAGTATAGAGAAAAACAGCAGGAGGAAGTTACCCTTCACTAAAATTCAGCAGCAAGAGCAACCACTGAGCCAGAAACGAGGAATAACCTATTGTTTGCGGAATAGGGGGGGTGAATGCAGAATTCACGAGTGGGGGTGGATAGAAAAACCCGACATTAACAGCGGTAAGTGGCAGGAGAAAGACAAAAACAATAGAACAACCGGAAAATCCCACTACCACTTTGGAAAGGGGCAGATCTATAGGTACAAAAATCAAGATCACTCCATCTTTACGCTCCTTTTTCAAAGTTCAAATCAAGCAGTCTCCTCCCCCCCCCCCTCTCGTGGACAGAACTCCCTATAGCTACTCAGATGGAGAAAAAGGAGACCTCCAACGCAATAGGCGAAACTCCATTAGGGGAAAGGATCCTAGCTAACAACAGATACCATGTCCTAGCAATAGAGGAGACGACCACGCAAGAAGCGCCCCAACTCCTAACGCAGCACCATATTGAGCAGGCGGAGACTAGTGGACAAGAGGAGGTACGGCGACCCCAAGAAACTAGCGGACATACAGGCATGGAGAGAATGATGGAAACACTAATAACAGAAATGAGGGCCAATTTTACTACGTCCAAGAACAATCAAGAGTAAATACGTATGTGAAGCCCTAGAGGCTAAGATCAATCACTAATGGATCGAGTATCAATGGTGGAAACATCATTGGAGGAACTGGGCAGAGGGGTTCAGGCAAACCAGGAAGCGATACAAGTACTGAAAACTAACGAGAGACCTCAGGGGAAAAAAAAAAATCCCAAAAAAAAAATCGAGATTATGGAAAACCAGGCGAGACGAAACAACCTGAGGATCTTGAATGTACCAGAAGGGATCGAGGGGGAAGATAAGGCGCTTCATCATAAATCTCCTGAAAGAATTCGTTCCTGGCATTGAGCCTGCCCTCCTGGCTGAAGATATCCAGGGAGCCCACTGAGACCCTTTCAGAAAAGGAACTTTAAGGAAAAACCCACTGAAGATTTTAATCAACTTCAAAACCTATGTACTAAAATAGAAGATACTGAATGAGGCCCTCAAAGCAGGTTCCTACACTAAGGGCGATTGGTCCTTCAGAATTAGATCTGACATATCCAAGGCCACACAAGATCGACAGTGGGCATTAGGGCAACATATCCAGGAATTAAGGTCCTTGGGGGCATCAGCGCAAAAGTGCTTCCCAGCCACGTTAAGAGTGATGTGGAAAAATCAAATGTACAAAATAAGGGATCCCAAGGAGGCAGGGGCCCTCACTGATCAGATTAAACTTCAGGCAAAGGGATAAAAGGGGGGAGAGGAGGAGAGAAAGGGACATAGAACCGCCCGGAGAGCAGAGATCTCAAAGGGCGAGAGTGGTTTCGCCCAAAAGAAGACAGGGAGGGTTCTTCAGGGAAAGAGGACACACATGGTAAATCATGAATATAAACTTGCACTGGGTGTGGGAGCAAGAGGGGGGAAAAATGAAAAAAAAAAATGAAATGTCCTTCATGAGAAAAGTCAAGAATCAGGGATCAAAGGGGATCTCAGAGAACATCTCTAATTTAGATGGCAATTAATATAATAAGCTGGAATGTGAATGGCCTTAGAGTAAAGGGCAGAAGGCAGAGAATTATGGAGTACTTAAAAGCAATAAACTCTGGAATTATAATTTTACAAGAAACCCATCTAAGGCAAGTAGAATGGGTGGATATAGTGAAAAAACAAAAATGGATAGACACATATGCGTGCACTAATCAAGGATGCAATGTTAAGGGGATAGCTATATTATTCAAAAGATCGGCCAAAGCACTAGTGGAAGAAGTAAGGGCTGACACAAAGGGGAGGTTGCTCATGGTCAAAGCCACGTTGTCCGGCAAAACATTCATCCTGGCAGGCTACTACGGTCCAAACTCGGATGACCCCACCCCTTTACAAACTTTATATAGCCAACTTCTGGACTTCTCAGATCCGATAATCATTGGTGGGGACTTTAATGTAGTAATTAATCCAACTGAGGACAGAATCCCAAAAGGGAAAGCAACTAACCTCCAGAGAATGAGAGAGTGGCTGAAGTACTACATGGATGACTTGGGCATGGAGGATGTGTGTGTGAGAAGTTGGACTGGTATATGCTGTCCACTAATTATAGTGGGCACCTTGCACCAGTCCAAACAACCCCTTATTGGAGATAGGTTAAAGACAACCTTTATTGAAAGCTATCCTAGTGGTAGCTATGGAGAGCAGCTTTCAGGCCAAGTCTTGAAGGAATGTAAAGCAGCTTGTTTTACCAGTCTATAATCTCTTGAGTGACCAAATGAAAGGGGACCACACCAGGTATATATTCAAAATATATGTATTTATTGCTAAACACACCCCTCTAGTCTCTTTATGAGGCTAGAGTTCGAAGTACATAAGTTATAAGTTAGTTATCAACAGTAATAGCACAAATACACGTTTGAGCCCTAGGGGCGTACCAAACCATATACCAATAAAGTGGTATAAGAACCACGACTCAGCTAGACAAGGCCTAGAGCCTGTAGAAGTGCTTGGCCCTCAAGGAACCACCCAAGGTAGTGACACAGGGGACCCACGGGGGACGCGTGCAGTGTGAGAACACAGCCGCGAGCCGCCGTTGACTTCTATGGGGAATGTCGCGGTTGGAGTTTTAAAGAAAAAGGACACTTAGAGGAGGACTTGGAGCAAACCCCTTTAGAACTAGGTTGTTCTAGAGTCTATACCCACGGGAGCACCGGAGTACTCGAGTTACCTCACCCAGGGAAGCCGGGTGCATAGGTGTCTTTCGGGGTCGGGTTTCGTCGTCGTTTTCAATGGCGATCTGCTGCAAAGTGCTGCTGGCGACCAAGTCGAAAGTGTTCGGGTGGATCCAAAGGTGGATCGAAGATCTGAAGAACCAAAAGCAGAGGGGACAGAGTCTGGGTCACTAGCCAGTGACCAGGAAGGCGATGAGCAGATGCCCACCGATGTCGGGTGCTTCAGGTAGGTTGACGGTCGTCTTGACTCTTCAGCCACGAGGTCCAGGAGGCGTCGACGACAACCAGGAGCTGGATTCGAGCTGTCCCACAACGTCTGTCGATTGCAGGGGTGTCGGCGACCGGATTGGACCCAACAAGCCTTGGCAACGGCAAGTCACGTGGAAATAGAAGAAGGACGGTGGTACAGACCAGCAAGGTCTGAGGGACTCACCCAGCAAGGATAAGTCAGGGCACGTCTGGAGCAACCAGGGAAGCCCAAGCAGAAGAAGAGTTGCCTTCCGGAGGGCCCACTAGCCAACGGACTAGCGACCGCGAAGGCGCCTCGAGTGGACGCACTTAGAGCTGGCTCACAGGACACTCGTGGAGTGGAGGCCAGTGATCTTCGGTGCAGTCGGTGCTGGAGGCGGGGGCTACTCGGAGCCCAAAGCACAACTTCGTGGGAGACCAGGAAGAGGATGCACTTGCAAATGTGCTCGGTGTCCAGGGGTCACGGTTCCACGTTACCCATGACAGCTACGGGCCTCAGCTTTGCTGGGGACTCAGGGCAGCCTCGGGGAAGTCTGGAAATCCACCTCTGGTGATGCAAAGACTTCGGCGTCCGGCGGGAGCTTCGGCGATGCAGACCGGACAATTGCTTCTTAGGTGCCTGCCAAGCAGGGGAGTCACTCCTTGACCCAAAGGGAGATTCTTCAGTCCTCTAATCTTAAAGTAGAGCGTCGAAGGTCCAGGATTCTGTATCAGAGTTTCGTCCAGGTAAATCTAAAGTCCTAAGGACTGGGGTCCCATACTTATACTAAGTTAGGGGGTTGGACATACTCTGGGGACCCACCTATGGGAGGGTCAGGGAAGAGGGGTGGTTACACCCATTCCCTTTGTCCAGTTTCGCGCCAGAGCTGGGGCAGGTAGCCCCTGCAACCGGTTTGAACTGGCATATGCACAGGGACACCAAGTGTGCCCCCAGTGCAGGACTTCTGAGCACCAGAGAGTGCTCCCGCCCAGCCCAAATACACATTATCCTGTCTGGGGAGGTGGTTACACCTCCCTGCGACAGGAAACCTATTGTCCAGGCCTCCCCTGCCGGAGTTTCAGTCAGCAGCAGGAGGCCAAACCCGTGTCTGTGGCAGCGGCATCCATTTTGTGATGCCAGGGCTCTGGAAAGAAGTTACCGGGTAGCCCGGTGTGTACATGTCTCTCCCTCTAGAAGGGTTGAATGCTACCCCCGCCGCCAGGACTGGCGGGGGGGGGGGGTAGTATTCCAAGATGTTTGACACCAAACACGACATGTTTTGGTGCAGCCAGTCCAAAGTTAGCATTGTACCGCGAGGATATAACGCACTTGAGAGTATATGGTCAGGCTGTACCACAAACCGCATCAGAGGAGGGACTCCGAACGCTGTAGAGGGGCTCTGCTCATGCAGGGGCACCCTCTCACATAAGAACCAAGCACTCTGCCTTCAGGATTGGTAAGGCCTGCCATAGGAGTGACTTATAGGTTTATATTTGTGTGCAATGGTAGTGATATAGGTAGCCTATACCACTGTAAGGGGTGCATGCACCACCTTACTCAGGCTGCAGTAGCAGACCTGTGGTGTCATTTTGGCTGGCCTTCCAGGGGTGGCATAATGCATGCTTCAGCCCCTGGCAGGCCTCTGGGGTACCTATGCCCTGGGTACATATTATACCATATACTAGGGACTTATAAGGGCACTCCAGATTCCAATCAAAGATGTACCTAAGGTACATGGAAACCATTTTATAGAGGAAGCAGATAGACTGGGGCCCTGAATAGCAGGATCCCAGTCCAACTAAGTCATAAACCAGCAAAACACCAGGAAAAAAGTGGGGGCAACCATATAGTCAGATTCCACCTTCCTACAGTGTGGAAAACTAAAGGGGTCAAGAAACACAAATTTACTTTCAAGAATAAAAAAATATGGTCACTCCTCTAGAATAGACTTTTTCCTGACCGATAAATCCACAAGTAAGAGCGTTCGGAAAATTGAGCACCTTCTGGCACATCTGTCTGACCATTCTGCAGTTCAAATGGAACTAGTAGTAAATAAGAATGTATCCAACCCAAGATGGACTTTGGATAGAACACTACTCTTAGACCATCAGATTAAGGAGAAACAGAGGTGAAACAAAAGAGTTCTTTCTAACAAATCTGGAACCTCCCTTCAGATTACCTGGGATGCATACAAGGCTGTCCTCAGGGGGAACCCGATTAATATTGCTGCTCAGAAACACAAGAACAAAAAGAAGGAACTTAATCAAATAGAAACCGAGTTGCAACACTTGAGTGGGGCATTAGACCAAACTCAACAGCCTCAAAACACAGATAAAATAAAAGAAGAGTTAGCAACAAAGAAACAGGAACTATTTAACATGTTGGAACTCTCAGTCAGAAGCAAGTGGGAGGCAAGCAAACTTTCTCACTATGAATATGGAGAAGGCTGCGGCAAACTACTAGCCTGGAAATTAAAAACAGAGCAAACTCGTAATAAGATCACGGTAATACACCAGGAAGATCAGATAGCCCCCAGCACGGAAGACTCTGAGATTAGGAGAGCTTTTGCACATTTTTTTCAGGACCTCTACACAGAAGATACCATAGTCACAGAGGAACAAATTGATGAGTATTTAGTCAAAATAACAACTCAAACACTGTCGGAAGTTCAGAGAGATGTACTTAACTCGGAAATAACAATCGAAGAGGTAGTCAGCACAATAGCAAAATTAAAAAAGGTAAGGCACCAGGGCAAGACTCGCTGCCAAATGAAATTTACTGCACTCTAACAGAAGAAATAGCTCCCTTCTTAACTGAGCTTTTTAATGCTATTTTTGTCGATGGGCAAGAAATTCCAAAATCATGGGAGGAGGCAACGATATGCCTAATACTTAAACCAGGGAAAGACCCTAAAAAGTGTGAGTCTTATAGACCCATATCTTTATTGCCCTGTGAACACATAATATATATACAAATTATGGCCAGAAGGTTGGGGGAAGCTGCCGAACATTTGATACACTTGGATCAAAAAGGCTTCATCAAGGGAAGACAAATCGAAGAATTGACCCATGAGTTAATAGGGGCAATAGATGTAGCTTTCCCAAGAAAAGACTCCCCTCTCGGTGCTCACATTCGATGCGGCAAAGGCCTTTGACAGGGTCAGCTGGCCTTTCCTGTTCAACGTAATTGACAATAATAATTTAGGAGAGCTATTTACAAGGGCAATAAAAGCTCTGTATAAAAACCCAACCGCCAAAATTCTAGTTAACGGGGACGTCACAGAACAGATAGGCATAAGAAGGGGCACTAGACAGGGCTGCCCTCTCTCTCCCCTACTATTTAATTTATACATAGAACCAATAGCTCACACCCAGTCGCGGTCTGTGTAGGAGTGCCGACCGGGCGGTGACGTGGTGCGGGGGAGGGGCAGGGTGGGGGGTAGCAAAGTACGGATTACGGACCAATACAGGTAAGTAAACATTTAAATCAATAAAACGAATTTCGTTGTGAGCGCTGCATCGCCAACTGCGATGCAGTGCGCGCAACGAAATTCGTTTCATTGATTTAAATGTTTACTTACCTGTATTGGTCCGTAATCCGTACCTTGCTACCCCCCACCCTGCCCCTCCCCCGCCCCACGTCACCGCCCGGCACTCCTACACGGACCGCGACTGCTCACACCCTTAGGCAGAACACCAAAATCACTCCCTTCTGTTTCCAGGGTTGGGAAAAGAAAGTCGCTTTATACGCAGATGACCTAATGGTTTTTACAAATAATTTCTCAGCTTCATTTCCGACAATACTACAAGACCTTGAAAACTTTGGGGAGTCTCTGGTTACCAAATAAACCAGCAAAAAACAGAAATTATGTTGTGGACCTCCCAAAGCAACAACCCTTTGGTAAAAGACAGAATAAATTATCTAGGCATCCAAATAACACAAGATATAGACAAAATAGCCCGGGTAAACTTTAACAAACTTGTTCTCGAAACTAGAAAGCTTTTAAAAAGCTGGAAAGCTCTTCCATTAAATTTTATAGGCAGATCTAACGTTCTAAAAATGTCTATTCTCCCAAAATGTACTTACATCTTCAATAATATACCATTAGAATTTGAAAGGGCCTGGTTTAAAAAACTACAAGGAGAGCTGAGTAGCTTTATATGGGCAGACAAAGGAGTCAGACTAGCTTGGAAAAAGCTCAGAAGGAAAAAAGAATGCGGCGGGATAGCTACACCAGACTTTTATCAGTATTCCAGAGTCTTCCAATTCAAAAATGTGAGAGTACTACTAAGAGATCAACAAACGTACCCCCCTCACTTGTTGGCCATGACGAAACCTGAAGGCAGCTTCTTCATGTATAAATTCGGTCACCCAAAGTTCTACAAGAAAGTGAAGCTGAAGGCGTTATGGTCAGCCTGCAAATTATGGTATCAGATCAGGAGAACGACGAAGATACCGTACTATAGTGAATTTGCAATAATCTGGGATTCACCAGGGACCCCGGCCTGCTTGAAAGACTCACTTGCACGACCACTAAAACAAGAAGGTATCATGAAGTGGGGTCAATTGCTAGAGGAAAACAAACTAATAGCCTGGGACCTGCTCTTAGCAAGGACAAATGGCAATACATCTAAATTCAAATAATATCAGCTTAAAAGCTGGGCAGACTCACTTAACAACGAAGATTCAGGAAACCGGGACCTAGAAAGAACAATGCAAGGTAGTCTGACGAAACAAAAGGAAGTAGCAAGATGGTATTGGAGCTTAATAACAGCGGAGGATAGGGACTTTACCTTGCCAATGGAGGTTTGGGGGAGAGATTTGCCGACGCTGGAGCACCTTGACATATGGCAAGTATCAATGTCTACATGCTGGTATGTTGTTAAATCCGCACCCCTCAGTAAGAATCATTTATTCACAGTGCACAGAGTATACTGGACGCCCAAAAAACCAACGAAAATGAGCAGGCAAGAGGTGAAGTGCTGCCCAAAGTGTGGAGAAGAAAAGACTGACGACATACATATGTTTCGGCAGTGCCCCCAGCTCCAAGATTTCTGGCAAGATGTGGGTAAGACAATTACTAATGTGATGAGCTACAACATAGAGGTAAGCACAGAACTAACAATATTTGGGGTACTTAGTTGTAAGGAAAGTAAAGCGATATTATCCAATAAGCATAAAAATTTACTCTTTATTCTGATCTTATTGGCTAGGAGGGAGGTTTGTATTAAGTGGGTATCTAACATTTAACCCACGCATGAGGAATGGGTAACCTCAGTACAGAGAATAAACAAATTGGACAGAGGGGGGCGCCAAGTAAGAGGGTAGGCTTCTGGGATATTTGGGAAAAGAGATATGGTATAGGTTTAACGGAACAAGGGACATAATAACGTCCAATGATTACGCAATGCAGCAATAATCCACAAACAAGGTTCTCGCACTGGTGATCCCAGAAAGCAGATCCCTTTTTTTGTTGGAGCCAATGGGACAAGATGGAAGGGGTCAATTAGAGCAAAAGGGCCCACAGGAAAACAAAACCAGACTTAAGACGGTACAGAGAGAAACATGACCCCGGATATCTCCTTTATCCCGGTTTATTGCACAAATGAGGACAAATACAAAAAAAAAAAAAAGAGATAGCTGAATGTTCGATGCTTAGGGCGAAGTCAATCACTTCAGTCAAAGATGGATTCTTGCAGCCCAAAATTCTTTCTTTAATTTTGCGAGACACGCAGTTGAAGACAAACTTATCCCTAATGGAATCATTTGCTATGGGGGACAAAACCACACGTGGTTGCAAACACTCTGAGTGCTGTAATATACTCTTCCACATTCTCCTCCTCCTTTTGTTTCCTTTTATAAAAATGATGGCGCTCCAGCATAATATTTGGTTCATCTGAAAACTGTTTTTTTAATCTTGCAATAGCCTCCAAGTATACGTTCCATTGACTATCACCAGATCGAGCTTGTGGCGGCAGGATTGGTGCGATACTATAAAAAATTCTCCAAGCCGCTTGCCCCAAGCTCCCGAATAACAATGCAAACTTTCGCGCGGGGCTGTAACCCACAGCGTCAATTGCCACAAGATGATTTTTGAATAACCTGAACCATTCCGACCATATAATAGCCGGTCTCCCAGGTTTACTAAGGAAAGGCGGTGGTTGGGTGATAAGGTGTGAGTTAGACATGTCCAGAAATAGATTCTCCAACCACTATTCCTGAAGAGCGCACCAAAATATGAAAAGCTCAACTAACCGTGGACAAACTTTGTCAGTTCAGAGAGAGAGGACCCAAAGTATGTGTATAGATAATCCGAGTCACTGCGGAGGTGAAGGAATAGAACCAATTAAATGTGTAAGTCTTAAATTTCTACACACAAAATATACATGCAGCAACCTCCCAATGAAAAAAATGCTCCCAACTAGATCGGATTGATACTCCTCACCTTCAAGCTTGAACTAACGGGTCTTTAGGCTTGACTGTAGGCTGCGGGAATGAAGCAGATACCTTTTCTGTGAACAGCTGATGTGTTATGATGTGGCTGTCACACACACACGACGTTGTAATGAAATCGGGACCATTCCAATATGGCCGACACGTTATGTAGAACGTCATGCAACGTGTGATCAAAGACGAGCCCTTAGCGTCGTACTCTGGTCGTTCCTAGGTAACGGGAACGCTCGCGAGGGGACGCTTGACGTAGCGCTTGAGAGCTCTCGAGGGAGAATGCTTGCGCTACTCAACTCCACCTCTGCTCCTCAGGGAATTGAAGAAAATGCGCTTTTGAGGAAAGCGCGTCCCCGGAAGTAATTATGCTCCCCGCAGTACCGGGTGGTGCACCCGCTGACAAACCAGAACAATTTCCACCAGCGCACACCAGTAGTCTGCCGTTCGTTCTTGCTCTGCGTGGGTGAAGACAGTGGGTGGAAACCAGTATCCCGGCCCGGTCGTCGCCAGATGAAATAAGTACAATGGGTAATCCAGAAGAAACCTAGTTTATTATACTGTTCCACCCACAGCATGAAGCAACCTCCTGGCCCGGTGATCGGATGGCAACTGACACAATGCCATTCGAACCCTGGCCAGTGACCACTCCATGCGTGGGACACATTCAAAGCATAACATGGATAAACAGGTCTCGCACACAGCCGTGCGCGAGACGTACATTCTATACTACAATCTTTAAGTAGGGAATGCCAGTGGGTATCCTCCTAGCTACAGGTATAGCAACAAAGGCCTATGACCCTTGACTATGAAGTCACTGCCACCACTTCCCGGCCAATATAGCTTGGGTTGAAGAGGCAGTAGCAACTGGATAGGGAAATACACATAGTGCAACTCTGGCCACTCAAGCACAGCATGGATGGCAAACAGCAACAAAAAAGATAGTGCTCTTACAATGGATTTGCACGATTGTTAACTAGAGGAAAACAAAGAGTCCAAGTGCCTTTATTTCTAAAATTGACATAGTCTTTTGGGCAGGATGCCAAGTATTTGGGTCTTTAGGGATGGCTTGTTGGCAACAGGATTCCTGAAATGGTCTTTTGAGAGGAAGTAGCCCACTGAGCTATCCCAAAAATAATAAAAAGGTGAAGAACAGTTACATTTTAATCTCTGTATTTGCAGCCATATTACCGCAATAAATGGAATTGTGTGCCGCAAAATGTCCATTTTTATGCTGCTAAATTTGTAAATCAATGCCGTAATATCCTGGGGGTAGGGACTGAATAATAGCACACAATATGTAATCCAGGCCGCACACAAAGACTTAACTCGGGTCCTTATCAGAGCTAAAGAAGATCCAATCGCAATTAAAAACTCCTTCCTTGTCTTAATGGTTAGACCAACTACAGATCCTATTTGAAATGACCTTCACCCTCCCTCACATTAAAGGGCAACCCAAATGTGGTCTCATACAATGTAGAAGCCTAAGATCTCTAAACTTTGAAACTCCAGATCAAACATAGTGACCAACCTTATCTTTCACTCTGGGTGCATAATCTAACAGTAAACTAGAACATTGCTTAAGCAGCTGTCTATGAAAGAGCATCAGTGGTTATCCAGAGAGACATTAGAAGAGTAAAAGGATGATGGTTCCCTAAAGAACTTAAAGAAAAAAAAACAGTGCGGAAAAAAGAAAAGGTCTAGAAACAAATACTATCAATCTTCAACATAAGCGTTCCAAAACTGGCCAGAAAAACATACAAAACGAAAACACTTAAAGCTAAAGTCTTCTCTTTTGAGGAAATTCCAGAAATTAGAAAAATAAAAAAAAACACTTTACATGGTTAACAAAATAGCTAAACAATGTTGAATGACTATTCTAGATGCCTCAAAAACTAAATTTGCCAATTTATTTCTGCACAAGAGGCAAAAGGTCACAAACACAATTCAGAGAACACAATCCAATACTCTCAATTCTGATCTGACCAAATGGGGCTCATTTGAACCTACCTCATCAAGCTCCCTAACATAATCCATAAAACATCTGCCACCACCCTCTTAAGAAGGAGATCCTATGCCAGACTCCTCATCTAAAACTTTAACAACACATTTCACCTTACTTGGTCAACCTCATAAGTTGCTTACTAGAAGAAGGAACAATCCTAAATAAAGGTAAAAAAAAACCTATACTAAAAAGTTGACACTGAAGAACTTAACTCCATTCAGTACCCAGGCTACACTTCTTGGGTATGACATTGCAATGCGTGGTCAACAAAGAACCAAAAAGCCACATTAGGAATAAAAATGTACTTGAGCAGAACCAGTCAGGCTCTAGAGACAAAGGGTACAGCACTGATGACACTGAACTCTCCATTAAGATGAGCTAAGAACAAGGTGCTGTAGACTTAAACAACTCAGACTTGGCTTTCAAAGCATTTCCAAAACTCACTTCAGACAAAACTTTGGTCTTTATTTCGCCAAACGATAAACTTAAAACTGCACATGAATGGATACTAAACCCAAATTCATATGGAAATAAACCAATGTTAGCATGTAAAGTCAAGCCTTTGAGCTTCATATTCAACAATAGAACACGGAACCTGGGGGTGGATTACCACTCATGAACTTGTTGCAACATCCTGCTGAAAAGGTCTGCAAAATTGCTCTTCACCTCCGGGAGGTGTTTACTGGGAGGTGAATATTGTCGTGGACTACTCAGTGCCAAATCGTCTGTGTCCAAATGGGAGAGCTGAAGGGGATGTGTGCCACCCTGCTTCTAGATGTAATACATGGCGGTCTTGTTGTCTGTCCTGATGAGGACTACCGTGCCCCGAATAACCTGCAGAAAGGCTTTGGGAGCTAGGTGAATGGCAAGCACTTCAAATTAATTGAGGTGACGATTCTGGAGCTGAGAAGGCCACATTTCTAGGACTGTGTATTAGTTGAGATGTGCGCCTACCCCATGAGAAAAGCATCTGTGGTAATCGTCTGCTTCAAAACTGTGTTTGCAAACAGCCTGCCTTTTCCCTGGTTGGTGTGGTTCCACCATTGCAGAGGGCAGTGTGCTTTGGCCTGATCCAACACTAGAACTTCCTAGTGACCCACCACTTATGAACATTGGACTACTAGACGCTCTTGAAGGGGGCACATGTGCAACCTTGTATGTGGAACAATGGCGATGCAGGAGACCATCATTCCTAGAACAATAACCACACAAACTGTGAGCATTTGATTGGGCTGACAAAGAGGTAGAAGTTGCTTAAAGAACAAGTTACTTACCTGTGGTAACGATATATCTGTAAGAGACATAGATTAGTTATGGATTCCTCACCTTAGAATTACCCCCAGGCGTCAGACTGGATCCGGAGAATATTTTCCTCAGCAGTACCCCTGCGCGTCGATCGACTCCGCTTCGTCGTTGGCGTCGTGGTTGCCGGAATAACGTCGACGTATGTACTTAGACGCCGCCCTCGCACGCTGTCAGTTTTTACACGACATTCCACGCCAGAAGCACAGAGCCATGCAAGACACTGACCACTGGTGCACAAAAACTAGGACCCTGAAAGGGAGTCCCTTACCCTAGAAGTCAGTTCGCAGAACAGGGAAGAAGGGTGGGGCGGTGAGGAATCCATAACTAATCTATGTCTCTTACAGATATATCGTTATCGAAGGTAAGTAACTTGTTCATCTGAAAGAGACAGTTATGATTCCTCACCTTAGAATAGATACCCCTGCAATACCAACCCCGGTGGTGGGTCAGCAAACCAAGTTCACACCAGAAAGTCCTGGAGAACTGAACAGCCGAAGAAGTCATCTCTCCGAACTTGGCTGTCCATGCAGTAGTGTTTGGTAAACATGTGCAGTTAAGCCCACGTAGCTGCCTGGCAGATGTCAAGAAGGGGGACTCCACGTCCCAAAGCAGTAGTGGCTGCCGTCACCCTGGTGGAATGGGCACGCAACCCCACTGGAGGTTCCTTTTTCGCTAAGGAATAGCAGATTTTGATGCAAAGAACGACCCATCGGGAGATGGTTCGTTTTTGCACGGCCCGAGCTTTCTTGGCGCCTACATAACCAATAAAGAGCTGGTTATCCACCTGGAATTGTTTTGTGCGATCCAGATAGAACGAAAGCGCATGTTTTGGATCCAGACGGTGGAGCCTCTCTTCCTCTTTAGAAGGATGCGGAAAGAAGGTGGGCAAAGTGATGGTCTGTCCTATGTGGAAAGAGGTAACCACTTTGGGAAGGAAAGAAGGCCTAGTGCGAAGGACAACTTTGTCTGGATGAATAGCCAGGAAAGGAGGCTTAGAAGAAAGGGCTTGAAGCTCACTCACTCTGCGAGCAGAGGTGATGGCAACCAGAAAGGCAGTTTTAAGGGCCAGAAGTCTGAGAGGACAGTTATGTAGCAGCTCGAAAGGAGGGCACATAAGATAAGTGAGAACCAGGTTCAAGTCCCACTGGGGCATTACCAAAGGGGTTGGAGGAAACAAGTGAATAATGCCCTTAAAGAAGCGATTTACAATAGGGGACTTGAAAAGAGAAGGCTGGTCAGGCAGCCGAAGGAAGGCCGAAATGGCCGAAAGATAGCCCTTGAGAGTGCCCAGAGCAGAGCCCTGCTGGGCCAAAGAAAGAATGAAGAGGAGAACCTCTGAAAGGGGGGCAGAAAGAGGATCCACAGCCTTTGCTGCGCACCATGCCACAAACTTGTTCCATCTACAGGCGTATACCGTTTTGGTGGAGGGACGCCTGGCTGCCAAGATAACATTACAGACTTCGGGAGGAAGGTCGAAAGTTGTCAACTGTCGCCGCTCAATCTCCACGCAAGGAGGTGGAGGCTAGACAGGTTCGGGTGGAGGACCGTCCCCTGCTGCTGCGAATGAAGATCCTCCCGAAGAGGCAGTCTGATCGGAGGATCGATGGCCATGTGTAATAGCTCGGGATACCAGACTCTTCGTGCCCAATCCGGGGCCACAAGAATGACTTGGTCCCGGTCGCGCTTCATCTTCTTCAGCACTCTGGGCAAAAGTGGTATAGGCGGAAAGGCGTATAGAAGACAGCAACTCAACTGGCGACGAAAAGCGTCGCCTAGCGAGTGCCGCCTTGGAAATTCCAATGCGCAGAACTGCTGACATTGCGTGTTCTCTTCCGTGGCGAATAGATCTAACCAAGGCTCTCCCCACTGCTGAAAGAGACCTTGCACCACCTCCGAGTGAAGACGCCATTCGTGATCCATCATGCATCTGCGGCTGAGTTCGTCCGCCCTGGCGTTCAGAGAACCAGCCAGGTGTTGAACCACCAGAGATATGCCCTGATGTTCCAGCCATGTCCAAAGGCGGAGAGCCTCTTGACATAGGCTCCACGACCCCACCCCGCCCTGTTTGTTGCAGTACCACATGGCGGTGGTGTTGTCCGTGAACACCTGCACTACTCTTCCCCTGACAGAGGGAAGGAATGCCATTAGTGCAAGACGAATCGCCCGATGCTCCCGAAGGTTGATATGGTGCCCGGACTCTGCCAGAGACCAGAGGCCTCTGATCTCCGCCTCTTCCATGTGGCCGCCCCACCCCAGCAGTGATGCATCTGTCACCACTGTGAACTCTGGTTGGGGAAGGGAGAGGGATCTGCCGTAGACCCAATCCCGGTTCGTTATCCTCCACTGCAATTGACGTGCAGTGCCCTCCGAGATCTGGACGCAATCGGAAAGATTCCCCTGATGCTGTGCCCACTGGAACTTCAGGTCCCACTGCAGAGCCCGCATATGCCACTTGGCATAGTCCACCAGCAGGATGCAGGAGGCCATGAGGCCCAGTAGCCTCAGGGTCATTCTGACCGAAATCCGGGATAGAGGCTGAAAGATCAGAATCATAGGCCGAATATCCCGGACTCGCTGCTCGGGAGGATAAGCCCGAAACTGCGCTGTGTCCAGAACTGCTCCGATGAAAAGGAGCTTCTGAGAGGGAATCAGGTGTGACTTCGGCACATTGATGGTGAACCCCAGCGAATGCAGGAGGTCTGCCGTAGTCTGGAGGTGGGAGATGACAGCTTGGGGCGAGCCCACCTTCAACAGCCAGTCATCATGATAGGGGTAGTCTCGAAGGGGAGGGAGTAGCCCCTTCGGACTATCTGCAAAACCCACCTGTCCGACGTGATGCTGAGCCAGTGGGGAGGTGATGGCGAATCCTGCCGCCCACTGTCAAAAGGTGCCCCGAAAGGACAGACTAGGAGGGCTTGGAGGCTGCTGCAGAGGGGGTGCTGGTGGACTGGCCCGCCCGCTGGCCCCCAGACCCACGACGGTGGTTCCCACGTCCCTGGCCACGCAGAGGCTGGACAGCTTGCGCAGGCCTGTGGCTCTGGGGGGGGGGGCGTGGTGGGGCACCCCTTCTGTAGCCACGAAAGGGGCGAAAGGCAGACTGCGCTGGGCCTGAGGTGGATGCGAGGCCCAAGGACCTGGCCGTAGCCCTGGAGTCCTTAAAGCGCTCAAGTGCGTTGTCCGCCTTGTCGCCAAACAAGCGACGGCCATCAAAGGGCATGTCCAACAGTGTAGCTTGGACATCACCCGAAAAGCCAGTAGACCTCAACCAGGCGTAGCGTCTAAGGGCTACCGACGTGGAAATCGTCCTGCCTAGTGAGTCGGCGGAGTCCAGCCCACATCGGATGGCGAACTTCGCTGCGTCTCTCCCTTCGGCCACTGCACGGGAGAGCACGGCCCGGGCCTCCTCCGGGCACTGTGGCAGCACCTGCGCAACCGTGTCCCACACCAAGTGGGAGTAACGGCCCAAGAGACATGCAGTGTTCACCGACCGCAGTCCCAAGCTGGAGGAAGAAAACATCTTCTTCCCAAGGTGGTCCAGCTTCTTAGATTCCCTATCAGGTGAGGAAAATGGGGTCGCCCGGGGCGGGCGGTGGCGTCGGGCAATCATCCTATCCACAGGAGCCCCTTTGTTGGGCTTGGACCAAGTGCCCAAAAGGATGTGCGTGAGGGCCTCATTGAACGGCAGCAGGGGCTCTGAAGAGGCCTCTGCCAGCTGAAGCACCTCGGTCAGGAGGTTAGTCCTGATCGCCACCATAGGAAGCTCGAGGTTTAAGGCCTCGGCCGCCCTACGCAACACCACTGCATAAGATGTCCCCTCCTCCATAGCCACGGTAGGGGGAGAAAGGATGCCAAGGTCTGGGGAGGTTTTCAGACCACTGGCATCACCCAACTCCTCTCTCCAGTCCGGTTCCTCTAACTGGTCTAATAGAGGGTCCACAGACCCCTCCCAGTCCTCCTCACCCTCCTCTGGTAGCCACTCAGGGCGATAGGAAACACCAGGGGAGAACAGAAGAACAAAAGTACCGGTCAGCGCCGGTCCCAACATCGGCCCGGCTCAGTGTCTACATCGAGGGGATGGCTGGAGTCGACATCGGCTGGGGACACAACCGGCGTCAGAGGGGGCGGAGGGGTCGCACTGGATTCGGTGCTGGAGGAGGTGTCACGAGGTCGACCGACACCGATCCGGATCCAGGCCTGGATCCTTGGGGGCCCTGCGGCGCCGGAGCCGAAGCCGGCGGCATCGAAGGCCTAGAGCCCTCAGCCGAGTCCGCGGGGCCCGAGGGCGCGCCGGTGGAGTCGGGCTGTCTAAAGATGGAATGTAAGGCTTCGTAAATATGCGAAGCTGGGCAGGGGTCGCTCCGGCTCCTGGAAAGGGAGGGCAGGCCGGAGTCGACCCAACAGGCTCCGCGGGCGGAGCCGGACGACTACCTTCCGCTTCCCACGTCGGCCGACAGACAGGGAGAACGCGAAGAGTGACTATGCTTCTTCGCATTCTTATTGTACTTCGACTTACCCGATGACGAAGACTTCGATGATGAGTGGTGGTGGTGG
This sequence comes from Calotriton arnoldi, assembly GCA_963921515.1. NCBI lineage: Eukaryota > Metazoa > Chordata > Amphibia > Caudata > Salamandridae > Calotriton > Calotriton arnoldi. Next base: position 510,571 of record CAWUFW010006296.1, read on the forward strand.
CACCGCGACCGGTCTTGCGACCTCCCTCTTGACCGGGACCTCGAACGGCGTGGAGTCGGAGCACGACTTCGGGTCATGGTCGCGCTCCAAACACCAAAGGCACACGAGGTGCGGGTCCGTGACCGATATCAATTTGCGAGAGGAGTCGCAAGCCTTGAAGCCGGTTCGACGTAACATCCCTCCGTGCACCAGGAGTCCAACAACTCAAAAAAGGTGTCGACAAAAGTCACAAAAACGGAGTCAAAAAGTGACTCGAGGTACCACTCTCTCCGGATCAGCGCGCGAGGGCGGCGTCTAAGTAGATACCGCAACGTCATTTCGGTGACCACGACGCCAACGACGAACGGGGAGTCGGCCGACGCCACCTATCGACGCACAGGGGTACTGCTGGGAAAAAAATTCTCCAGATCCAGTCTGACGCCTGGGGGTAATTCTAAGGTGAGGAATCCATAACTAATTGTCTCTTTCAGATTACTTTGTTCTTTGGGGTCAGCTTTGCCTGTAACCACATTTAGGATGAAGCCTAGGAAGAGCTGTATTTGAAGAGGGTGCAGATGGGTCTTGGTGGCATTTATAGTGAAGCCAGGACAATGCTGCTTGAGTATGTGCCACACACCAGAGCCTGCTGCTGCTCATGATCAGCCAATTGTCGAGGCAAGTGAAGACATGAATGCTTTCCCTGCGCAAATGTGCTGCCAGCACTGCTAGGCAAATTGTAAACATCCATGGAGCCTTAGTAACCCCGAAGGGAACTACTTTGAACTGGTAGTGCTGAACATTTACCACAAAGCAAAGGTACTTCTGGTGGGCAGGGCGGATGGGAATGTGAAAATAGGTGATCCCAAAATTAAACGCCACCATGAAATATTGCAGAAGGAGGGGGTCCATTACATAACAATGGGGTAACCCAGTAGATCATAGGGCCTGGGTACAGTGCAGTACAGAAAGGATTTGGTCTTAATGGAGACTCTCTAGATACTTAATTGAATTAGCCTATCCTGACTCTATACCAGTAGTCATAAAACCCCAATCCAAAAGGAGAGGGGAAATTACCACTCATGAGTTAAAATTTGAGTGCGACAACATTACAACACACAAACACAAAAATCTATTGAAATTAATTCAAAATTGTATTGAAGTTATATGTATATATACACATTATATAGCGGTTGCTCCATTGTGCAGAATATAAGTGATTGAAAAAAGTACTCGTGCATAGGTGAAAAGGAAGTCAAAAGGAATACAACATAATGTAGGCAAATTCAAACAACAATTATATAGCGCCTTGGCCTGTCTGACACCCTTCCTTTTTGAATCAATCAAATTTCATCCATGATGTACAGGTCCAGGGTTCGCATCAATACTGTCCTTCCGTAGATTTTAGTCAATCCAGGCTTATAAGAACGGAGTTGTTGATGTTTCGACCCAAGAAAGTAGAAGGCCAATTATAGCCTTGTTAGTAGGTCATCTTCAAGACAGTTGGGAGCAACCTGGAATCGAATGGTTCCGATGATGAATACAACTTGTTACACAGCAAAGGGTCACCGGCTCTTAATCTGTTCAGGAATTATTATACTCCTCAGCCCAATAGTATCAGCCAGCAAAAGGTCAAATAATAGTTTGTGCCTGCCACAGGGGATATGTGCCTTAGTTATTCATTAGTTAATCAACAACGAGCCATCCGATTCAATCAGGCAAGAGGCTCTTTGGGTAACAGAGTATCACTGGAAGGAGGGGGAAATCAGAAAATGTGTTATGATGTAGCAGGTGAGGGGCCTGAGATAGAGGATGATTCTAAAGAAGCTGTGTTTATAGGGAATTAGGAATTGCATCAAGTATATTGCAGTCCCTTAGTGTTGTGGGTATGCCCTTCCTATAGCGCCCTTATGTAGAAGGTCATGCACATCCTCCAGGTTAAGACGGTCCCTGTAGTACCTACTCGTACCCCGGCAACCCTGCATTTTGAAGAAGCCCCTTGAAGAATGTTCTACTACAGGGACCTTCTACCCCGCAAAACTTTGATGCCAAATTGGTATATAGGCCATCCATGACCATATCGAGGAAAGAGTCCTAAGTATGGTCTGTATAATTGTGTGCATGCTTTCCTAAACTTATACGAATGCATCTAGATAGATTGTAAAGAACTACTATGCCACGCAGGTATTCAGCATAGAACATTGGTTCTGAAGAAAGCAGATTGACCTGCTGGGCAGTTATACAACTGAAACAGGTCGACCTTTTGATGTCAAGGCCCAATATATCCTTGTGACATCCCACTGTTTTTATACCTTGACCAAGATCTTGCTCATTAAATAGTAATTTTAGGATCTTTGAGGCAATTTCAACTCACTCACAATCCCTCATTTTGCACCTTTAAAGTGCTCCGCTTACAAACGAGAGAGCACACCCTCTCACACTAGGTGATGTGGGTCCGATGAAGAAGCAGGCCACAGGTGCGACCTATGGGTGAGGTTCCAACACATACATCCAAGAAATGTGGTGATAGCACTAATTTACCTGAGTGTAGATCACACACTAACTTGAGATATAAAAAGGGACACGCATCTAGCCTTGTGAAAAGACAGGATTTAAGAGAGATGGGTCAACCCTCCTTTGTATAGTTCTTGATAGAAAGTCTACTGTTGGTTGAGTTCAAAAGATGGACTAGAAATTTTATTTAGTGACACCAATGGAGTGGAAGAAGATGCTGAATGGATTGGTCAGCCAAGAGTCTTTGAGGCGGCGATGGTACCGTGGTCTCTTCAATGTCAAAGGTTTATGAGGAGGGTACCACTGTCCGGTTTGTCGGTGGTGGATGTAGATGCTAGTTAAAAAGTACAAACCACCACCAGAATATAACAACATTTGTTAATAGGGGTCATTTCAATGTAATCCTCAAAGGGCATTTGTGGAAGGGTAAAATGCCCCTATGGAACCTTTGTTCCTTTGCCTACATTGCACGGCGCGCAGGTTATATAGCGTTGGCATATCTGCTCAGCCATTCTCCGCATCTTAGCGTTTGCCCAAAACTACAACATACTATTGCTCAACCCATCCCAACCCAAATGAATGGGGCCGTGAATCATCAAAGTCATTGGATATAACAGGGCATCGGGCAGAAGATATCTTTTTCTGTCCATAGTCAGACAACAACCCTGAACCTGTGTGCCCGTTATGGCCCAATTCTATTCGTTCTCAGTAAGTTGTTTCTGTATTGCAGCTATTCATTCAGGGCTAAAATCTTGAGGCCCCTTTGCAATGTCAGGGTCAGAGTGGGCTACATACATGAGGGCAGTGGAGGAGGAGGCAGTCCTGTTGGCTGTTTTATCTGCAAAATCATTTGCCCTCCCCACATCATCAGTTATTTCGCTTCATTTCATCACCAACACTTTGGCATGTAAGGAAAGTGCATTCAGTAATCTCGTTATCAACACCCCATGCAGTATTTTGATGTCTTGTGAAGTAATAAACCCACTATCAGCCCATAATCCACCAAAATTGTGGGTGACACAAAAGGCATATGGACTATCCGTATAAATTTTCATCCCCCCAGGCCAGTTCACAACTCTGCTGCCTGAGCGGATTTCTTGGGTATCTTGCATGTCTCTACTACTGTATTGAGAGTGATGATAGCATATGCTGCTGTAGTAATGCCATTAGGCAATTTAAAACAGGACCCATCCACACAGAGAAGTCCATCCTTATCTGCCAAAGGTACATCTAACAAGTTGATCAGACCTTTTTGTTTGCTCTTCTGTCTGTAACACGCAGTCATAAACCTCATCCATTCCATCACTCTCAATAACACTACAGGCAACAATATAGCAGGATTCAGAGTCTTACATCGGTGTAAAGTCACATGTGGACTAAATAGACACAATTCATGATGAGTCAGTCGAGCATTTGTAAAATGTTGCATCTTTGCCCTATTCGACAATAAATCCACAGAGTGAGGGTACATAGACATGTACAGTATGTCCCATAACCAAAATCTCGGCTTGTTGAAGGGAAACTGCAGCTGCTGCGACTGAGCTACCAGGTCTAGTGTTGCAGAAAAATTGGCCCATGGCCGCTTGTGAACATCCTGCTATTGGGTGAGGACGAACAACGCACAACCATTCTTTTTGTGTACAAACAGGTGAATGTCTTTTTCATAGTGCAGTAAACCCAAAGCCAGTGCATTACACAATATGTCCTTCACAGTCCGGAAGCTAGCAGATGCTCCTCATTCCAAGTGATGGGCTCCTGAATGTCTATTCTCATCAATCTTAACAAAGGTTTTGCAATTATTGAGAAATTAGGTATCCAGTGTTGACAATAGCTGGCCATGACTAAAAAAGGCACGCACCTCCTGCTGGGTAGTGGGCTGAGGTATCTTAAGGATGGCTGCACCCATTTGGGGTCCAGGTGCTGACGGTCATGCGAAAAGAGGTGACCTAGATAGACCACCTTAGTTTGAGCAAACTGTATTTTGTCTGGGGAAGCCTTATGACCGCATCTAAGAAATTCAACAATCTAACAGTGTCTTTTGTGCATGTGTCTTTATCCTTTTGTTGTTACAATGCCTGGGCATGGCGCTCGCATTCATCTATTTGATCCAATATCTTGTCTTACCAATTTGGTAAAAGTCGATAGCCCGTCTGGTCCCAGAGGGGTAAAGGAATATCTTTTAAATGTTCCTCAGTGTCTTTAGCATCTTGAAGTGGGGATAGCCAAGGATAGCACTTACTTGGGGGGAGTAAGTTATAAACCAATCCTTACACACATATTTGGTCAAACATCATTCGCAGTAGGTGGTGCTTAATTCTAAGTTTCAAACTGGAGGGAAACTATTACCATAATCCTTTGAACCCGCTTTCATTATGGCATGATACATGTGTTGTACCCTTTACTGTTCTTCTTTGATCATCTGAGTATCTGGTCTAAGTCTTCTTGTTTCATCATCACCTCCTACCTCCAAAAATCGTTAATCAGTAGGTGCAGCATGAGAAGGATGATGTTCTTTCTGTTGAACAAACCCCGCAAGGGTATAATGAGAAGGTCGGTGACTATTAGTTAGTATGTGTTCCATGAGGGGATGGGGGGGGGTCCTCATCACTGAGGGGACAACTGATGTATGATCTATAGGCTTATGAACAAAAGCTTTATGAGCCAGCATTTCTGCTTCTCGCCCTATATCCACAGTTTTTCTTCATTTTTTTTCTTTTAGTAGAATCTGGCTTTCCCCCCCATCTGTTATCGCCCAGGTGACCCCATAGTTTCTGGCCTGTGCATATTCATCCCAACAATATAAGGCCTCGTACTGCAATAATTGAATCTTTCCCTACCCGTTAAACATTGTCGCAAATAATCCGACTTTGCTTTATCAAAGGATCCTATTTCTGGCCTTTGTAAATCTGGATTCTCTTTCATCTAGTCATGCCACCATTTTAGAAATAGGCCTGCCTGGAGACCCTTTTTCTTCATTACATACCACGCCGGACTACAGGGTGGAGGTGTGAACTGTGCCAGTGCCACTTCTAAATACTTCTTGCAACAAGCTCCTATACAGGCACAATTCTTACTAAAACAACAACCCATGGTAAGGAGGAACAAAATCAATACTGATAAAACAGGTGACTCAAACCACCTGTAACTATATAGGAGGCCTCAATCGTGTCGGGGACTCAAACCACCCGCAAACAGGCACTCAAGGGGGACTTGAACCACCTAAAAATTTAAACTCTGATTCCTAACCTGGTCGGTGGCATCTGTATTTTACCATGCCAAAGCATCCCTGTCCTGGTTTGTTGGGATTCAGCCAAGCGGGTCACGTATCGTAGGGTGTCCCAGGAGATTCTGGGAACTGCGACTGCGGGAAACCAGGCTCTCCTCTACAGGCATCAGAGTCATCAGGGTCTCCTGGCCCTCCAACTGTGGCAGTTACTCCAACTGTACTCCGACTTGGTGAATCCTGGGTTTCAGCACCCTTTGTTAAAGCAAACTTCTCATTCCAAATAAAGCACGGACAAACACAGTTGTAAGTAGTCATGAAGCAAAGTTTATTTGCTTTTGCTCCAGCGATAACAGCCAGCAACCAACGGCACTGTTCTGCTGGGGGTTACAATCAGCAGACTTTTATACATTTCGAGCCATGTAGGAGAACATTACACTGAAAACAGTTGGCAAACCATGAATCACTGTGGTCAGGCGATAATCAGGAGGCGCACCCAGAGTGCACTGAAACTGCCTGCAAGCATATTCCGAGAAAACTCACAAACTAAAAACATCCTGCACCTGGTGTTTGTATGCCATCCACAGCATGTACACAGTCTCAGGAACTCCACAGACGAAGAGTAAAAGAACAATGTAATCGCATGAACTGCAAAATGTTGCACAACTTATAAAAGGGATGAACAGTTGTTCACGAAAAATATCTACTTCCACAGCGGTTTGGCAAAGATTTTGCCCATGTTGGGGTGAATAGTCACTGTTGTCTAGCGTCCAACTCCTCCTGGAGTATCAAGAATTGGAGCTTCAACATCCTCTTCACTCAACATCCCATGCAGGTTTCTGTTACTCTTTTGTCCTTAGAGCCCCGGGTGGTTTCAGAGTAGACAGTGGCTTCAGTGCCACTGAAGGCTTTGGCGTTGATGCCGGTTCATGGAAGGGCACTGAAGGAGGTGTTGGTGCTGACCTCCAATGGTGATGAGATCCATGCCTTTGGCTGAAGGCCTGTTGGTCTCAGTGGCCTTTTGTTGGTGCTGATTGGAGCCTAAAGGTGGCAGGGATACATGGCTAGTGGTGCCTTGACTGCTGTGCTTGGGGCCCAATGAGGGGAGCTCTGCCTCAGTGAGAGTTCTTTTGTGGGCCTTGGGCCCTCACAACTCTGGTCATAGTCTTTACTGGGGGCTCTGCCTTTGATGCTGGGTCGATGTACTCCCTCTGGCGATTTGATTCACTCAATGACTTGGACTTCAGGTTGGGAGTGGGTTGGGCCGGGGGAAGCACCAAGGGGCCAGCTTCCTCATATTGTTTGGCCCTGAGGGGGATCTTCCTCCTCAAAGATGTCCTGGTCGCCAGAAAGGTCTTGGTGCTAAATGGTACTGTTTGCCCAGCAACATTCCCTCCTGTCTCTAAGCGTCTTTTTGGAGCTGAAGGCGAGGCAGAAGAAGCAGGTGGCATCATGGTGGTGGAGGATAGGCAAAGATTTACACACCTCATTGTGGCCTGCCCAAGGTTATTTCGAGTGGCAGCGAGGACAGTTCTGGAAAGTTGTTCGTTCAATCACCCGTGCAGTATTCTTAGGTGAAGGAGGACTGGAAATGGTGTTGATACCCCAAGAGAAGATAGGCCTCCGATGCCGCAAGGCGCCAACAGCGGTCTTCAGTGATATTAAAGATTGTGCTCATGGGCAAGAAGACTATCCGCAGCCCAGAGGAACCCAACACAGCTGGATGGAAGAGTAACACAACAACCCCAAAGTCCACTTGGTTCATGTACGAAACTTATGGTGGAAAAAATAGTCAAAGATGGAGTAGGTGCTCATGCACAAGGTTCACCAAGAGGAGTCACACAATATCACATGACTCAAGAGACTCCTAAGAATAAATCTTGCAAACCTCCAAGCCCAATGCTAGGTGGTAGTAATCTGCTAAGCATGTGCACCTACAGCCACACTTCTATGAATAAGTAGTTTCCTTAAAATGAGCGACGAGGATAGAAGCCAGCCAGAGAGATGGTAAAGACGCCGTGCTCCAGGAGGGACAAACACAAGGTGGACAAGCTGGGACAAGGAAAGCCATGGCATAAGAAGCAAGCAAATGAGTGACAATAAAGGTAACCAATGGTAAGCAGTGGGTGGGCTGTAAGCCCCCAGTAAGTTCTTGATAATCGCATATTAGGTCTTTTGCAAACTAGGCTCAACCTAAAAATGGTCATAGAGCTCAATGGCAAACAAAACATGCATTTGCAATGCAACAGGTCTCGCATTTTTTGAAGTTAGAGCTGTTTGCGTTGAAAATAACAATGTTTTTTTACTTTTGTTTTTTTATTTGCAGTGGAGTAATTATATATACATAGCACTATTGCCAATGATATATAAAAGCAAAAGTAAAAAACATTGTCAATTTTAACGCCAACAGCTCTAACTTTAACAAATGCGAGCCTTGTGGCATTGGAAAAGTGGTACTGCACCCTGCAGAAGATATGGGAAATCCACCCTACCCATAATGCATTGCATGTAAGACAGTACCGCATGTAAGAAAGTACCACAAGTACTTTCAAATAGCTATGTCCATATATACAATTAGTAGCTTTGAAATGTGGCAATAGAATTATTATATTAATTCCAGATTAGGTTGTACTCTGTGTGGAGCTGATGAAGGGAAATTTATGGAAGGTCTCATATAAATGTGAGATGTGCTAGTGAGTATAGTAACCACTGCCAGCCTTGCTTGGGACCAAGCGTGTATCCTGCCTGAAGCCCTTTGAGGAAATAGTGCTCCGAGGCTGTAATTAAAACCTAGGGAGTAACTAAACATGTAACGGGGTGTCCTCTTGGGAGGTTAGAAGAAGAGACAAGGCGGTACTAAGGAGAGACTACTAAGCCTATTGACCAATGGAAATCCACCAATTTCCAAGGACAGGGATAGGAGTCAATTAGAAAGATGGGCGGAAAGTGAGCGGAGCTTTATGCCCATATCCTGAATACTAGAATCCTAACAAGGGTTCAAGTAATATATTCCATATAACGTAAATTACGAAAAATATAAAATATAGATCACAAAGAACAAAACAAAAACAGTAATAAAAAACTCTTAACAAATTCGAAAATGCACAAAATTTAATAAGGCAATGATACGAAGTCAAAAAACAATGGCGCTCAATAAGTTACACAAAAAAAACATAAAGACGATCAACAGTGTAAACACAAATAGTGGCTGAGGAAAAATACGTGTAAACTGTTTAGACAAAACAAGAAACAAGAATAGCAGAGAATGCGTCCTCTTCAATCAAGGCCACATGTAGGCGTCGACGGAGTTTCGACCACATTAGACTTGGGTGGTCATCATCAGGACAAACAATATTCAATAGAGCGTCCAGTAGGAAAATCCAATAAAACAATCTAGTCTGAGGAGCCAGCGGCAAAGATAATAGTGGGCTCCACTGGCATGTAATCCAAGCGCAGTTGCGCAAAACAAGTGAAACAAAAATAGTTTAATATCAGTATGCGATCCACTTAAATAAAGGAGGAAATCCAATCAGTCTCCTACAAAGGGCCAAATAGTATTTAGAAGGTCCCTCAATATAGCGTAGCTGCTCCAACTACGAGTAAGTCATCGCGGCGTGCACCGTGCCGATCGTGCTGGCATCGCAGAGTGAAACCGGAAGGGTGGCAATCATATCCTGACTACAGCAGGTCTCCAAGAGACAGAGCAAGCGCTGCCTTGGCGAGACCTCAAAATAGTGCCTAGCTACTTGGAGCCACAGTTGATTTTGGGGACCAAATTCTGGGCCAGAAGGTGCTAGGCACCTCTGATTTTACACAACTATCTCCATTTTGAGAGTTGAATATTTTCATTTTCCTCTAAAGTCCTTTTCTTTCCAAACATAAGAACTATGAAGACAATCACATGATTCCATTGTGTGATGTGTACACGGTTTCCGAGTGTCTAACCTCGGACCACCTCCTGGAGTAAGCCTCCTCGAGATCAGTTCCACTACTCAGAGAGAGCGGAAAACTGAAAGTGAGTGCTTGGTCATCCAGCTGGAGTGCAACAGTATTGTGATCTCACTACAACAGTGGTGAATTACATAATTTGTTGCAACTGATGCCCAGTAACCACCTACTGCCATGAAACAGCAAAAAAGGATCACATATACTCTTGCATCCTCATTGAGTAATAATGTCTGTCTTCAGTCACCCCCTTAACTTCAACATTAAACCTACACATTTTCTATTGACATTATGTCAAAATAGCTCCACGAGCCATCAGGATACTCATTAGTCTTTCATTGTCATCAATAGTACTGTACTTCTTTCCTCAATCTCATAGACCAAATCCTGATCATGTTTGCCTCAATCTTAGACTAGCCATTTCAACATCGTAAGAACATTTTCCTCCACTTGCTTGTGCTATACATCTAACTTTTTTTTAATTAACTTTATTGGCATTTATAAATTATATAGACATCTTTGTAAAGGCATATACTGGAGTAAAAGCAAACTTCCCCTCCCGCCTCCCCTGTCAACCATGAGAAGGGAGGATAGCAGACCACGAATCCCATGTACAGTGGCACTCCAGATCTCAGATGAGGAAAAATATAAAAGAGAGGAAGAAACCAGGTTACATACGAATTCCCACAATAGTGATACATTGTCATACATAATCTACCTCTTCACGATGTCCTACAGAGACCCTACCAACTTCAACCCACGCACTACCCCCCCCCCCCCACTTCTACTTCTGGCTGCAGTCATTAAAAAGGAATTACATTATACATGGTTGTCCTAGGTTGCTCATTTGAAGCCTAGCCATTGCCTCCGGACTGTCTCCTCCCGGGACTCATCGGCGTTAGTTGTATTTCCCCATCACCTGTAGCCCCTTGATTCCCAGAGGCGGGTTCATCTCTTAGCTCTGTTAACTTATGAGACCAAGCCTGGAGATAGTCAGCGAGCTTTTCATCTTTTCGGACATATTTCATTCTTACCATTTCCGCAGTCACCCACTCACACATGCCTCTCATCCACTCCTCTATCTGTGGGGGCCTAGGTCTGAGCCATGCAATAGCAATGCACCTCTTTGCCAGTAGCAACCCCAAGAGAACAAATCGCCTGCTCAGCTTCTTGTGCTTAGGCGTGGGCAACAAACCCAGCAATACTTGTCGGATCTCTTTAGGGATAACCCAACCCGTGACCCTCCGAAGATGTACAAGCACTGTGTCCCAATAAAGGAATATTGTTGAGCAGGTCGAAACCATGTGAAGAAAGTCTGCTGCCTGCGATTTACATCTTGGGCATTCAGCAGTGCGGGCCGGGTATATTACATGTAATGTACGTGGGTAAAGTATACCTGGTGAACTAGGTTATATTGTAGGAGTTTAAACCTGTATTGGAGCTCACTGTTTGAACCCCCTCATGAACTTTCCCCATTCCCTCTCCGACGGCAGTTCCTCAAGCAGTCCATCCCATTTTTACTGAACAGGCAAAGCACCACCCAGTAAATCATCCCTTAAGGCTCTCTATAGATGGGACACCCATCACCTACCCTGCGCCATATACAGCATCACTTTCAAAGTATTAGTACTAGGGGGCTCCTCCGGGAACATCGACCATATCTCCAGTGCCACACTCGAAATCTTGTAGAAATTGTCCTGTTCCCAGATTGAAGGCGGCCATTGCCTCTTTGCGAGTGATACATTTCCCATCCGCGTAAAGATCTCCCAGTGTCTGGCACCCCCACTCCATCCACCACCACACAGACATAGAATCAGCCGTACATGCGAAAGGGCGCAACACACATAAGGGCATATCCGGAGCATACGGGCATGTTGTACCACCTGTCGCACCACGTTTTCACAAATTATGGCTACATGACGCACAATATATGGGAGCGTTGGGGGGGACGACACCAAGTCTGAGCATCAAAAGCTCCGGCAGCGGGCGACCACCATTCGTGCCCGCCAGGAGGAGTCTCTCCCAATTATCTTCTGTCCAGCCAATTTATTGTATGTTGTAATTGGGAGGCCATGTAATAGAATTCTAAACAGGGAACCTCTAGCCGCCCCTTACCCCATGTTCTCTGTAATGTTGCCAGGCATACTCGTCTGCGTTTATTGCCCCATAGGAGATCTGCCAGTAAGCGATCCAGTGTCTGGAAGTAATGACGTGGGATTGTATAAATTGAGTGTTGCAATGCGTACAGACATCGGGGTAGGATAATAATTTTGGACCATAAGTGCCAGTGGTTGGTAAAGGCCAAAATCGTATGGAGCCGCGAATTCCATCAATCACTCTTCTTATGTTTTTTTTTATTTTTTTTATTTAAACAGTTTTATATAGCGCTGGCTAGACCCAAAGGTATCAGAGCGCTTTACAAGGGTCGAGAGAGGGACCAATTGCAGTATAACATTTGTACAGAAAGGCAAAGTGCAAAATACACAGCACAATATGCAAAAGGAAAACAATAGTGTAAGAATAAGAAGTTAAGGAGAACCGTAAGGGCATAACCTGAGTTAGAAATTTGGGGTAGCGTGGGTAGTCAGGGATGGGGGGAGAGAGGATTGAGGAGGGGGGAGAACAGAGTGGGGAAATGAGAGAGGGGACAGCAAGCAGGAGAGGTCCGTAAATTATAAGAGAGCTCAAGGTGTGGAGGGGAAGTAAAAGTAAGGAGGTGAGGAGGGGTGGTTGTAACTCCAGTATAGTATAGTGGGGACAAGACACTGTCATGGGCAGGTTGGGAGATCCGGGGAAGGTGGTAGGATTAAGGACCCCAGTATTTGTTGAGTAGGTGTCGTTTGAGATCATTTTTGAAGCTGAGGTAAGAGGGGGTGCAACGTAGATCTTTGGGGAGTGAGTTCCAGATAGTGGGCGCATTAGCGGAGAAAGAGCGTAACTGGGTAGATTTCTTGTGTACCAAGGGTGGTATTAGCATGAGAGTATTTGTGCTCCTCATTTCTCTTGAGCAGCCTGCTTTGTGGAGTTTGTCAGAGAGATAAACTGGGGTGTGATGGTGCAAGGCTTTGTGCGTAATGCAAGCGTTCTTGAATGTGGATCTGCCTTCGACGGGGAGCCATTTGAGCTCTTTGATGATGGGGGAGATGTGGTCAAACTGCTTACAATCGGAGATAAGCCTGGCCGCGAGATTAAGGACTGATTTGATTGGGGCTAGGTGGATTTTTGGCGTTCCAGAAAGAATGGCATTACCATAATCCAATCTCGAAAGGACTAGTGATTGAACAACTAGTTTAAAGTCCTCAGCAGGAATGAAGGGTTTGATTTTCTTGAGGTGAAGTAGGGAGAAGAGGGCGCCTTTAGCTGCATTTTTTATGTGGGACGAAAGGCTGAGGTTCTGGTCAATGCTTATTCCAAGGGATTTAACTGAGTTAGAGGTGGACAAAGAGCAGTTGAGAGCTTTGAGGTCAGAGATCCAGTGTTGAATGGGGAGCCGTTTGTTTTTAGGAGCGAAGAGAATGACTTCCGTTTTTTTAGGATTGAGTTTAAGGTGATTGTGATGGAACCATTGTTGGATTTTAGTTAAGGTATTGTTGAGGTGAAAAATGTCATCTTGAGTTTTGATCTTATAGTAAAGCTGGGTGTCATCAGCATAGAGGTGGTAGTTGATTCCTGCTTGCTTAAGAATGAGGGTGAGGGGTTCCATGAAGAGGTTAAATAGTGATGGGGAGAGAATAGACCCCTAGGGAACACCTAGGGGAACAGGGATAGGAGTAGAGAGGCAATGGTTAATTTTAATTTGTTGGGATCTGTGGCGAAAGAAGGAGGTAAACCATTCAAGAACAAGACCGCTAAAGCCGAACCGATTTTTGAGGGTGTTAAGTAAGGCGGAGTGGTTGACAGTATCGAAAGCGGCCGAGAGGTCAAGAAGGATGAGAAGGGAGGACTCCCTTTATCGAGGGAGTGATGTATGTCGTCAACAATGTTGAGCATGGCGGTTTCAGTACTGCAGCCCTTTCGAAAGCCAGATTGTAATGTGTCCAAAAGGCTGAAGGAGTCAATGTGCTTATCTAGCTGGAGCAAGACGCATTTTTCGAGGGCTTTGGATAGCAGTGGAAGATTAGAGATGGGGCGCAGATTGTTAAGGTCAGTGGGGTCAGCGGTGGCATTTTTGAGGATGGGAGTAATTTGGCCAAGTTGGAGAGAAGTAGGGACACACCCTGTGGCCAAGGAGGAGTTAATGATGGACGCCCAATAAGGTGCGATGATATGCTTCAGATCTTGGACAAGGTTAGCAGGGAGAGGGTCCAAGGTATGAGAGGAGGGTTTAAGCTTGGTTAGGATGTTGAGGACTTCACATTCTGTAACTGGGCTGAAATTAAGCCATGTTGCTTTATTTTTTAGCTGAAGGTTAGTGAGGAAGTGATCCGGGGTTGCGACGGAGGAAGAGGGTGGAACAGCGTCAGGAGGGGTCGAAGGTGAGTAAGGAGACTTGGGTGGGGGTCATGGGAGGGTGATGAGCAGAGCGGTGGGAGGGTTACGGCAAAGGAGAGATCAATCTTAGCGATCTTTTCGGAAAAGAAGTTCGAAATTTCTTCACATCTTTCCGTAGATGCCGTCAGTTTGGGAGGGGCAGAAGCTGTTTGATTTTTGATAATGCTGAATAGTTCTCTGGGCCTATTTTTCGCTAGGTCTAATTGAGCGCGGAAAAGGAGGCCTTTTCATTGAGGATGTGTTTTTGTAATTTGACCTAGCGGTTCTGAGGTGGGCAAGATTTGAGGAGAGGGATGATGTCGCCATGTGCGTTCCGATAGCCTAAGAGAGCGTCTCTCATTGTTAAGATCAGCATTAAACCAAGATTTGGCAGGGATGTTTTTTCGTGGTTTTAATTTGTTAGGGGCAATTTGGTCCAGGACCTCGATGATGGATTTGTTGTAGTGTTCTGTAAGGTCATTAGTATTTTGTGAGGGGGTGGAAGTTGAAGTTTAGCTTTAAGCTTAGTCTCTAGAACACCTGGTGGGATAAGGTGAAGATTTCTGGATAATATCCTATGTTTGATATTTTTGGGGGTAGGGGGAGGTGCAGCACTATTGATTGTGAAGAGAATAAGGTGATGGTCAGACCAGTCAACGGGGACAATGTGGGAAAGGGAAGCCAGATTATTGCTAGTAATAATAGCATCAAGAGTAGCCCCTTTGGAATGTGTAGGCGAATGGCAAAGTTGAGTCAAGTCAGTAACGTAAAGGGAGGTCATTAAGGATGTCAACCGCGGGATCATCCTTAATGTTCCAATGAATATTAAAATCTCCGAGGAAGATGTTTTTGGAGTTGGAAATTGAGGCCTGGGTAAGCAGGTCAGAAAATTCCTCCACAAAGGGCAGAGGGTCACCAGGGGATGGTAGATATTATGTAGCCGAATCGGAGGGGAGTCTAGAGCTTGAAGTTCCGCTCCAATGTATTCAAAAGTAGTTTGAACGGGGTTCTGAACAAGGGAGAGTTGGAGATCATCTTTATAGATTATGGCTAGGCCCCTCCAATTTTGTCAAGCCTATCTTTTCTGAGGATGGAGTACCCCGGGGGCGAGAAGGTCAATAATTGATGAAGAGTGAGCCTTGAGCCAAGTTTCCGTGAGAAATGCAATGTCTATAGCTTCACTCAGGAGGGTTTCTGAGATTTCAGTAGCATGTCGTGCGGCCGATCGACAATTGATCAGCATGCAGTTGAGGGGTTTAAGCGTAGGTATTGGGGGGACAACAGGAATGGATGGTGGTTAGTTGTTGAGGAGGTCGGGGTGAGTCAGGAGAGGTACGAATACGACTTCTCCCGAGGATCACCGGGATAGCGGAGTGAAGTGCAGGAGGATCAGTAGATATGGGGGTGGGGAGGTGGGGATTAGTTAAGTCCCGGGAGTCTGGGAAGGGGAGATGGAGTGGGTCTAGAGGTGGAATCAGAGGACGGTTACCGGGAGGTCCATCAGTGGAAATACCGAAAGGAGTGGTACTCCTTTGTTGAGGGGATGAAGTGTTAGAATGGACGGCGCCCAATGTATGGGTATGGTTGGCAAGTTTGGTATCGGAAAGGGCATTAAAGTCTTTTCTGAGAGATGAAAGTTCCAGCGTCAGGATAGAGAGGTGGAGTTCAATATTAAAAAGTGATTGGGTTAAAGCGTGGCAGGCGATAAGGTGAGTAAGTCAGGAGGAAGTGGGGCATGTTCCCCATTGGGAAGTGAGATAGGAAAAGGCGGTGGGCGTGGAGGGAACCCAGGTGGGGGAGGGGCTGAGAGTTCCAGGAGTTAGGCTGAGGATGAGTTGAGGAGCGAGAGTCATCGTCCCAAGGGGCCTGATGAGTGTAGTGAGAGGATGAGGGGGTTGGGGGCAAGCGAGGGGGTGTCATCTTGTCTGTGAAGATGGGGGTCACTAAGGTTGCCAGAGATTGGTGTCCTTGGAGGGTCAGAAGGGGGTCGGTGCACAGGGGTAAAGTGAGTAGGGGGATCAGAGTAGGGGGTAAGTTTGAGGAGGCAGGGGGAATGAGAGGTAGAAAGTGAGGGATTAGGGTTGGGTGGGAGAGAGTCAGGAAGAGGGGGGATGGGGTGAGTGTCCGAGTGGGATGATGGAATAACAGGGGAAGGTGGAGGGGAAGATGAGGCGAGGGAAGAGAGGGTTTGAGTGGTTAAGTGAGTTGTGGGAATGAAAAGCGAGGGAGATGATGCTAATTAGACGGCTGGAACCAAGGTCTGAGATTGTGAAACTTCATAAGAAGTTGCAGAATCAGAGAGCGGTGGGGTTGGCGTCAAAAGGGGTGATGTCAGGAGGCCATCCTGAGATTGAGAGGCTGCATAGATACAGGAAGGAGAAGATAGTAGTTCGTGAAGGGTGCTGAAATGGTGCTCGAAGATGGTGAGGTGATTTTCCGAGGCTTGTATTAGGATATTTCCAGATTTAAAGATAGAGATGTCGATTTCGCCTAGAAAGGTGGAGGAAGGTGTGGTGGACAGTTTCAAACCATATGGGATTTTGCAAGATTTCGTTATGGGGAGGTGGTGGAGGAAGATACTTTTCCATTTAGAAGGGCGTCTGGAGTAAAAGATATAGTTAGTTTTAACAATGGATGTGAGGCTGAGATACTTATCCACAAATAAGGTTTCTTGGTGACGTATTAATAGTTTGTGTTTCAAATTCTTCTTAGCATTTTTGGAGAGGTTGGGAGGGTAAAGGATGTTCCAAGAGTTGGGGCCATACCTCGTGATGAGCGGGTCCGGTGTTGTAAGGGTATGGTTGAGGGGGGGCATGATGTTTCAGCCAGGAAGAACAACTGAGTGGAGGGGGAATAGAGGGAAGCACTAGGGTGGGGGAGAGAGGATGAGGGGAGGGGGGGGGGTGAGAGAAGAGTCCGTGAAAGTGGAATTGGCCTCAGAAACAGGTTAAGGGCCTTGTACTGAGGACGCATGAGATGGGGAGAAAGGAGAGGATGAGGTAATCGGAAGTCGGTTGGGGAGATCGTACCATAGGAAAGGATGGGAGGGAGAGATGGCAATCAGAAAAATACTGAGAGGTAAAGTGCACTTATTTGATTAATTGAGGAGTCGGTGATGCGACATTAAAGGTAATTAAAATAGAAATGAGGTAGATCAGTTAGGGAGCATGAAGAACACAAAATAAAGAACATCAAGTCACGATTCGTAAATCATATACAGATAAACTAACAATAAACAAAACAACTTTTGACATATAAAACCTCAAAAAGAGGAAAATAAATTTGGGAGCACGTAGAGCAAAAGGTTAAAAATACAGATCGCTTTGCCACATGATACAAAATTTGTATGTACAGGTCGTAATGGGTAAAAACATCAAGAGATGAGTCAATAGGGTCGAGGCGCTTTCTAAATGAGGTAAGAGTTGATTAGCAGCATTGAGCGTTTAATGTCATTTGTCGAGCAGCCAAATTAAGCCAAAAGGGTAGTGAATGGGGATCATGATCATCAGGGATAGACTGTACACTGGGAAACGAGGGATAGCTGGAGCAGTGTTTTGTTTGCAGGATGAAGTATCAAGACCAGTATTTATGGGTTCCACTCCAAGATGGCTTCCAGTGGAACAATAATTTTTTTATTTTTTATTATAAATTCTTATCGGGGATCAGATCTAAAATCCATTTTGTGAGTGTGCTTGTTGTCCAATGGTGATGACTTAGCCGAGGGGCAAGGATGGAGTTGAGCGGGTAGTGCCTTAACCAGATGTGAGGGATAATGATGATAAAGTGCCCATACCAAGATGGCCACTCCAAGAGGAGGGTGGAAGAGGGTGGACCCTGCCCTTTTCTCTTTCGTTGCTCAGACCAGGAAAGTGGGATACTGTTAGGATGAGCACTTCAAGATGGGAACCAGCCCCTTTCTTTTTCTATGCCATCCGAGCAAAGAAGCAGGGGAGGGTGGGGGGGCATCCTATTATATGCTCCAGAGTACAAAATGGGAGCCCGTGATCAGCAGCAATGAAAGGCACAAACAAAAACAAAATGGGCGACTCTCCAATTGAATCAACCAGAGTCAGGAATGTGTGTGATAGTTCCCCAGGAGACCCACAGGCCCAGTTCTCATTCCTTAAAAACGGGCAGGGACAGCTGTGTCATACGATCGGTGGGGGGGCAGAGTCTTTTCACTCGAACGCCAGTGGATACGGTAGATGGCATCCATGGGGGGGGGGGTGATATGCACGGCAGTTCCCGGGATGATTATTGATGCCCGTTGTTGCGAATCTCGTCCCGACTGCACACCAGACATGCAGAATCTCGTCCCGACTGCACACCAGACATGCAGAGAGTCTCCGGTTAAATCCTGGGTGCGGACACGCAAGGCAGTTCACCTGACTCGGCCAGAGAGAGAGGCTGCGGCAGGAAGGTCGCTCCTGGGATGGGAGGCCTCTCTTCAGCAGGGCCGCAGAGCGAGCAGAGTGTGAACCCACGACAGGGCCAAGGCAGCGAGGAGGCGAGAGCTAGCCAGGGATTCGGCTCGAGCCCGAAACAACACCCGCTCTCTGGGGACTCGGCTCTGGGGCTCTGCGCCAACTTGCCAAATTCCCCTTGGGCAACACGCACGGGGGTCCAGGGCAGTGAGCAACAGGGGGACTCACCAGGCCTTCAGTCATGGGGGACCGGCGGACAAAGACCAGCAGCCCAAAGTCATAGTCAAGTCCAAACCCACTGTTGATGTCAGCCAGTCAAGGAGCAGCGCTCGGTGGGGACTCCGGGTCGTCGCCAGTCGGTCCGCCGAGGCGAGGAACCAGATGGGCTCAACAATGGCCGACGGTCCCAAGCAAGGTGAGAGGGGTCTGTGAAAGATAGTCGGTGCGGAGGGTCCTGCACTGCAGCGTGATGATGGTGGTGGGCAGCAGGGCGATGGATGGCAGGGTATACAGGGATATCGACCGATTTGGTGATCCCTGACCCGGGAGCTCAGTGGAGGAGCTCCTGTCCGGTGGCCATCTTTTAAGTTACGGTCTAAATATGAAGAGGACGTGTTTGCTAGCCGTACCCCCAGATATCTCGATCCCTCTCCTACTAATGGCAGCTCCCCTTGTGTCAGCTCGGATTGGGGCACTCCGGCCAGTCTGCCGATGGGGTTCAGCTTGGATTTCCCTGGATTAATACGGAGACCTGAAACCTATCCAAATCTCTGCAGCTCTGCAAGAAGGAGAGGCACCGAACTCGCTGGTCGACGTAAATAAACCAGCGTATCATCGGCGTATAGGGAGACCAGGTGATTGGTCTCCCCAGCCTGATCACCTTTGGTCCACGTCGGTCTCGCAGGGCGGCCGCCAAAGGCTCCATAGCCATCGCGAATACAAGTGGAGAGAGCGGGCAGCCCTGGCGAGTGCCCCAACAAAGAGCGAACGGTTTAGATACCACGCTTCCGACTCGAATTCTGCCCGTAGGGGCCGTGTAGCGTAACCGAACCCATTTAAGGAACTCCCCCCCCCACCCCCCGCACCAACCCACTGGAGGACCTGCCACATATCGAGCTAATGTACAGAGTCAAAGGCCTGTTCGATATCTATGAATGCCAATGCATAATAGTTCTTCATTAAACGCAGGGCATGCCAGACATGTGCTAAGCGTCGCAGGTTATGAGTGGTACTACGCTTAGGTATAAACTCTGCTTGGTCTGTATGGACATGGTGGGATACCCTCAGGAGAAGGCTCACTGTCAGAATCCAACTAAGTATTTTCACGCCTATATTTAGTAGGGAAATCTGTGGGAGTTGGTTAGTAGAGGGGCCTGGACAGGCTTCGGTATCATGGCCACCACTGCCTCTCGCATGGAGGGCGGTAGAGCGCCTGCCACTAGCTCTTCATTATAGACCTCCAGCAGGTGGTCAGCCAACAAGGGGGCGAACTTCTGGTAGATTCTGCTGGCAGCCCTTCGCCTCCGGGGATCTTGGCAGATTTGAGACGCTGAATAGCCAGCAATATTTCCTCTTTCTTTATTGGGCGTTCAGAACCTCATTAGTTTCCGGGTCCAACTGGGGAAGCTCAACAGAGTCTAACAAGGCTCAGACTGCCTCCTGCTGGGGGGAGGGTTGATACGCATATAAATCACTGAGGTGCTTTGCCAGAGCCGCAGTAATTGCGTTCTGTGTATATAACTTATTCCCGCTGCTATCTTGAAGCTGTAGAATGGGGGTAGTAGATGACTCCCGCTTAACCAGTCGAGCCAACAAGGCACCGGTTCTGTCTCCATCCATGTGTAGCCTTAGTCGATATGCAGTGTGTATATGTTTCTCTAATCTAAGCGGGTCTGTCAGCACCGCCTCTCGGGCCACACACCGCTCCGCCATCCTGTGGGGGGCCCCAAGAAGCACCGCTTCCAGCTTGCCCAGCTTTGCCTCCTGTGCGGCTATATCTTTTTCTGATTGTTGGCGGACTCCATAGGACATCTTCATACACACACCCCTAATTACCACCTTCATGGCCTTCCATTCGAGCGCTCGGCTCGAGGCAGACCTCCAGGGCATCCGAGAGTGTAGCCACGAATGGTGGGTTTGTCAAGGCCTCAATACCAAGGCGCCAAAGGGGTATTGCGGAGCGAACTTTAGTCCCACCAAGGCTCAGCCACACAGGGGAATGATTGAAAAAGTATCTAGGCAAATAGGATATTCCCCCCACACCCGGCCCGAGTTCGGCTAAGAGTAACCAGTAGTCCAATCGACTAAAGGTTCTAGACGCCGGAGAGTAGCAAGAAAACTGTTGGGTGGCACTGTTGCCATATGTCACATAAGTGAATGCCAACCAAAATGTCTCGTATTGCCCCCGTCAGTCGGGGCTTAGTATGGGCCCGGGGGGGCTCACGGCCAGGGAGCCGTCAAGGACACAATTAACATCTCCTGCCAGTAATATCGGTGCGCCCAAGTATGGGGATGTCACTTCCATCAAAGTGGGAAAAAAAGAGGGACAATCATCAGTAGGGGCATACACATTAAGAATGCATATTTATTTGCCGTCTAGTTTCCCGTGTTGGATAACATCTCTCCCCTCTGGGTCCACCACATGGTGTAAGTGTTGAAAGGGAAGCCTGGGGGCCACCCAAATGATGACCCCCTAGCAAATCCAGAATAGGATGTGGCATACAGTTGCCCCCTCCATCGTTTCTTTAAACTTGGCAAGGAATCCCCCCAAATGTGTGTCTCCTGCAGGCATGCCACAGCTACTTTGTATCATTTCAAGCAGGCGAATATTCTTCTGTGTTTTTCGAAGGCGGCTATACCACGGACGTACCATGTAATCAATTTTGTCATGGGGGCTGCCATAAAGCACATACTCCATTCTCACTACCCCATGCTTCTCTTGCAGCCATTGAAACCCTTGCATCACTTCAGACTCATCGACCCAGCACGAAAGTGGGGGAATCAACCCCAACATAAACAGTCACCCCCCCTCCCCTTGGTCAGTATCACCCCCCCCCCCCAGCCGTGAAAGACGAGGTGAGGATGTGCAGATGCCGCCCCATCACCCAGCACGTAGAATAACCAGGGAACCATAAACTCTCAATATCCATTTCAATTTTCCATATGTCCATAGTTTCTAGTATTACTCAGTTTATAACTACCTACAAATACTATGCAGCCCTAGTGGCAGGTCAGCTAGTGCGGTGTGAGGTCAAGTCTCCAGCTCCCCGACCAGGTGCCCGCCTCTGGGGGTTAGGCCCCCCGATGACTACTCTTAGCCTGGATCTAGAGGTATCCCAGTCCCATACAACTCCTGTGCATGCATTCCTCTTATTTAATAATATTCGAGCTCCATCATCTTCCTCAAGTAAACCGCATTGCACTTATTTGGGCCTAGTATGCAAGTGCATTCCCCATCGGGGGTCAAGTCACCCTTCTTAATTTCCAGTATCTTCGTTTGGGCTACTGCCCATCTGCCTGGCAGGGGACAAATCTCCTGAGTCAGGGACAGCATCCGAGGCTTGCAGTGTTCCATCAGGGCATACTCAGATTTACCCAGGACTTTGAGTCTTATTACTGTTCTGCTAGGGGTTCTACTTCTTCCGATCCTGGGGTGGCCGGCCCGATCCAGTTGGCCGGGGCGAATCAGTCGAGGGGACAAAACACGCCCCCGGGTGGCCTCGGGATTCCAACCAGTCGCTGGCCTCTGCAGCTGAAAAAAATAACGCTTTCCCATTGCTTTCAACCTTCAATTTGGCCGGGAAGAGGAGGCTGTGTTTAAGATTTAGGTCCCTGAGGCGTTGTTTCACCATTAGGAAGGACTTCCTTTGATCTTAAACACGCTGTGTGTAGTCTGGATAAATTGAGATTTGGTGTCCCTCAAACAGCAATGGGCCACGTGTGCGAGTAGTTTGCAAAATGGCATCTCAGTCTCGAAAGTTAAAAAGCCAGGCTATAATGGCCCTTGGCGGCGCGCCAGGTCTAGGTGGAGGGACAAGCGCTCTATGCGCCCGCTCAACAGTGAAGAACTTGGAGAGCTTCTTGGGGGCCAGAGTGGAGGTGATCCAGTCCTCTAGGAATAGTTCGGCAGACGGTCCTTCCGCTTTCTCAGGAAATCCTAGAAAGTGTAGGTTGCTTCTGCGTGACCTCCCTTCAGAGTCCTCTAGGAATAGTTCAGCAGACGGTCCTTCCGCTTTCTCGGGAAATCCTAGAAAGTGTAGGTTGCTTCTGCGTGACCTCCCTTCAGAGTCTTCTGCGTGGTCATCCAGTTGCACCACACGTTTTTGGAGGTCAATCACGGTGTCTTGTAGAGTATGAACCTCTGCCTGCAAGGTGTCAACCGTTTGTTCAGTGGTGGTCACTCTGAGACTTTGCGAAGATCACAGTGGAGCAGGTGGACTTCAATCGCAACAGTGTCTATTTTGTGTACCATCTCGTCACGGGTAGCACGAATCGCCGCCAGCACATCCGCAATAGAGGGGGTTTGGTCTGCAACATTCTGCGCACCCTCTGCTTGTTCAGTCAGGGTCGCTGCTTATGCTCCATGGTCCGGAGGGAGGGGATGCGCATAATTCAGGATTTTGGTGACTTGGGCCGTTCGGCTCCCTTTCACCATGATTGTCAGCCCTCGGGTTATCAACGCACTAAACGCAGTTCGCAACCCTGGTCTCAGCCGGTGCCAACCGCACACCAATAATGGTGTGTGAGATATGACGGCTCCAATTCTTACTCCTACCTTTCCCTGCCTGATTGTGGCCACAGATGTGCGCGCAGTGTGATCCCAACACCGTTCCTATGGCCCTTCTCTAGTTCAGCTAGGGTTATTTCCCCATATATGGGGCTGCCAGGTGCTGGGACAAAAACACTATTCCCAGAGTTTATATGCCTGCAGTGTCAGACTTCTAGGCTGCCCTTGCCAGCCTGCACCGCTCACCTCATATCTTGAGTTCAGGCCCTTTCAGTTGGGAGCCTCAGTTCTTTCAATCCTGCTCTCCTGATTCTGTTGGTATCGGCCCTGCTCTGTCCCCGGTCTCCTTAGTGCAGGCTGTCTCTCACTAAAGCTGTATTATGCTCCGCTGCGTCGCCTTAGGTCTCCGTGTTGTCGGGCTGCTGAATGCAGTGTCGTCAGCCGCTATTCTCTGGCCCGCTTCCAAGGCATCGCAGCCTCTCCCGTGGGCCGTGGCTCCATCTCCGAAGGCACCCGGTGCTCCAGGTCTCACCTCAGTTGATCGACTCAAGGAACCAAAGCACCCTCCTCCGAACCATCTCTTGGGACATGTGCCGGGGCCCGCCCCTTGCAGTCTGCGGTATCCTCTTCAGCGCCCAGGTCCCACAGAACTACTGCTGTGCCGGCACAGGTCTCATCCCGCCTCTGTGTCCGGATGCAACTCTCCTCTCACTCTTCACTTGCCTTTGAGGGGGTCCGTAGTCTTCCGAGGGATGACACCCATTTGCTACGTGCCCGGGGTTGTCCTCTTCAGTGGAGGGTCCGCACTCTGCGTTTGTTCTGCTCTAGCCCTTCAGCCCGATGCCGATATTTGTGACTCCGTTCCCACAGCCAAGCATGGATCAGGAAGATGGCGGCCGGCATTTGCACAGACCGCCTCTCTGTCCAGGTCATTGCTTCGTCCCCCCTTCAGGAAACACCGTCTAGTCAGTACCCGGGTGACACTGGTCATCCCCCTGGCATCAGATGAGAAATTGCCATCCAGGCATTTCAGGATGATGCCAGATTAATACAAGGTTGACAGGAGCCCCGGTAGAGACGTCTACTCGGCCATCTTGTCAGGCCATGCCCCCCTACACACCTAACTTTTGACTATCTCAGTGGGGCATATTGTTGAGTGCTCGGGTATAGCACATTTCGAACATAGGCATGCGAGCCGCCATTTCGTCCTCCCTCATTACTGGGACTTTTGCCTAATTACTTTCATTCCCTGATCCTTGCAGATCCTCTCACACACACACTCCATTATGTGTTAAACATTTAGTAACTGAAAAGATCCTTTTCAATCCCATTTTACCTTTCAACCACACTTCCTACTGCACGCAATCATTCTTACATTTGAACAGGAGTTGATCACGTTATCTGTTCACAAATATTCATCCTATGTACCCTCAAATTTGCATCTATCAGCCAACCCACACAAAGATGTTACAAACTCCTCCATCATTTTCCTGGCCTTGGTCCTCGTGTCACAAAGGCTGTGCTACAAGACGATGTTGACTTTGCGACTATAGTGTTTTTCTACTTTCCGTAAAGAGATTTCTTATTTCTAGTGGTAACATTCAAGTAGCTAACCGTTTGTATTGGTGGCATTGTACCAGCAGAACTGTCTAAAATATTCCTGGATTGGTCCCAATTAATTTTCTTGAGTGCGGTCTACCGTGAGTTGGGCAATGGAGAAGAAAAAGTTCAACAAATTCTCCCACTTGAGGATTATGGAGGTGGGGATATACAAAGAGCACTCAACCGAAGACTGAAGATTTTGCTGGCAAAAAAAGTGTGACCTCAAGCAAACACAAGTTGACACATTGAGTGTTGCCCATAAAGTCCTTCCCAGAACCTGGCACAGTGTAGCCCAGAACTCTGAAGCAGCTGAGAGTATCAAAGGATGAACCACAAAAAGGGCTTGTGTGGTCTTCCCAATATCACAGTGGACTCTGGGTGGCAAGACAATTTTATACAGTTCACATTTCTGTTAGTGGGATGACACACTGGTATCAATTGAGAAGGCTAGATCATAAAAAGCATCAATGATATTCAAAGAAGAACTAAGAACAGGGGAAATCACCCTCCATCCCCATTTTAAAAAAAAGCAGAAGTTTCTGCAAATCCGCAAAATAGGAAAATATAAGTGGGGCATATTTAGAAAATCAAGCTGTAAATGAAATCCCTGACAGAATGGTGTAAAACATGACATTTAGCAGGGCCTGTAAGGAACATATCAAGTTATTCATACCAAAACTTCATGCCTAAACAAGTAAGTACATCAAGTGATCAGGTAGTGAAGAAAGCAATAATGGCAGACTAACCCAAAATGTTTTGGGGGATTATTATAACAACTCACCAATATTACACATCAGAGAAGGAAAATGCTACTTACCAGTATGCATCTGTTCTTGGCATGTAGAGCTGTAGAGTTGTATACTTTAGCATAGATCGCCATCTAGTGTTGGGCTCGGATGTTTGCACTTTGTTTTTGTTTGAAGAAGTCTTTGTAGTCACGAGATAGGCGACTCCTCCTTATGGTGATAGTGCGCATGGGCATCGACTCCATCTTCAGATTGTTTTTCGCCATAAAGGGTGATGATAGAGTTAGTAAGAGAATAGAAAAGGATGTCCATGTAATGTATCTAAATAAGATAATACTGCAACAGATAAAGGTACCTGGGGAGGTGGGTGGGCGTATACAACTCTACAGCTCTACATGCCAAGAACAGATGCATACTGGTAAGTAGCATTTTCCGTTCGAGGCATCTGAGCTGTAGATTGTATACTTTAGCATAGACTATACAGCAGTTTTCCTCCCTAGCGGTGGCAACCTGTATCTGTTGCAGTGGTTTGAAAAAGTGTTCTTAGTACAGCCTGGCCCACAGTAGCTTGTTGTTTTGCTTGCACATCTACACAATAGTGTTTAGTGAAAGTATGTGGTGTAGACCAAGTTGCTGCTTTGCAGATGTCATCTAGGGGAATGTTCCCTAAGAATGCCATAGAAGCCCCTAGTTTGCGTGTGGAATGAGCTCTAGGGGGAATAGTTAATGTGCGTTTAGCTTTAAGATAGCATATTTGGATGCATTTAACAATCCACCTTGCAATTCCAGTTTTTGAAATGGGATTGCCTTTGTGAGGTGGGGAGAAAGCTACAAAGAGTTTTGTGTTTCTAAAGGGCTTAGTTCTTTCGATGTAGTAGAGTATCGCTCTTTTAACGTCTAGCGTGTGGAGAGCGCGTTCTGCCACTGAGTCTGGTTGAGGGAAAAATACTGGAAGTTCAACCGACTGATTATGGTGGAAGGCAGATACTACTTTAGGCAGAAATTTTGGGTTAGGTCTAAGAACCACTTTACTATTGTGTATTTGTAAAAATGGTTCTTGTATGGTTAATGCCTGGAGTTCACTAACTCTCCTAAGGGATGTGATAGCTACCAGGAAGGCTACTTTCCAAATAAGGAACTGTAACTCGCAATTGTGCAGAGGTTCAAATGGGGGACCCATGAGTCTGGTAAGGACTATATTGAGATTCCATACAGGAGAAGGTGGAACTCTAGGTGGAATTATTCTTTTAAGTCCTTCCATAAACGCTTTGATAGCGGGTACTCTAAACAAAGACAAATGTTGTCTGTTTTGGAGGTAAGCAGCGATTGCAGACAGATGTAGCCGTATAGATGTGTATGCTAGGTTACATTGTTGTAGGTGCAAAAGATAACAGATAATGTTTTGGATGGAAGCATCTAGCGGATCGATTTTGTTGTTTGTACAATAAATGACAAATCGCTTCCACTTTGCCACATAGCATGCTCTAGTGGTAGGACGTCTAGCCTCTTTAATGATGTTCATGCAGTCTGGCGGGAGATTGAGGTAGCCAAACTCTAGGACTTCAGGAGCCAGATCGCAAGATTGAGTTGATTGGGATCTGGATGCCTTATCTCTCCATGGTTCTGAGTGAGGAACTTGGGGGAGAGGTGCAGCTTTTGATGAGGCACTACTGAGAGTTCCAACAGGGTTGTGAACCATGGTTGGTGTGCCCATGTTGGAACAACTAGGATCATTGTGAGGGAGTGTTGTTTGAGCTTCCGAACCACTAACTGAATGAGCGGGAGAGGCGGAAAAGCGTATGCAAATTTGCCTGACCAGTTCATCCATAGCGCATTGCCTTTGGACAATGGGTGTGGATATCTGGAGGCGAAGCTTGGGCATTTTACGTTTTGGTGTGTGGCGAACAGATCTATGTGTGGATGACCCCACATGTGAAAGAATGAAAGAAGAACTTGAGGATGAAGTTCCCATTCATGGATCTGCTGTGTTTGACGACTGAGCAGATCTGTGATCTGATTGTGTACTCCCGGGAGATGTTGTGCGAGGAGGTATCTGTTTTGAGGAATAGCCCATCTCCATATGCTTTGCGCTAGTTGTGAAAGCTGAAGAGAGTGCACCCCCCCTGTTTTTGTATGTAGTACATTGCTGTTATGTTGTCTGTACGTACCAAGAAAAGCTTTGCCTACTAGCAAGAGTTGAAAAGACTTTAGTGCTAGAAAGATTGCCAGTAACTCCAGGTGATTTATGTGGAGTTGTTTTTGTTGATGGGTCCATATGCCCCGAACGGTTTGGTTTTGGAGATGAGCTCCCCAGCCGGTGAGCGATGTGTCTGCTGTTAGCACTATCTGTGGAACCGGGTGGAGGAACGGCAGCCCTTTGGACAGGTTTTGTGTGTTCCACCACTGCAGAGAGCGATGTGTGCAGCTGTCCACCAACACCAGATCTGTCAACTGACCTTGAGCCTGGTTCTTCTGATGTGCCAAACATTCCTGTAATGGCCGCATCTGGAGTCTTGCATAAGGGACGATGAGGATGCAAGAGGCCATCATTCTGATTAACTGCATAAAGACTCGAGCTGGCAATGAGTGATGAGGCTGAAATTGGGATATTAGAGCCTGCTTGGTGTGGATCCTGACTGGATTGGGGTATGCTAGGGCTTTTGAAGTGTCTAGAGTGGCTCCTAGATACTGTTGTATTTTGGATGGTTGAAGGTGAGACTTGGTGAGGTTTACTGTGAACCCCAAGTCGTGGAAGTAATTGGATGGTTTTGTGTGTGTGTTGTACACAACTGTTGAGACTTGGCTTTTATGAGCCAGTCGTCCAAATAAGGGAACACGTGGATGTGTTGCCTTCGTAAGTGAGCTGCCACCACTGCGAGGCATTTGGTGAAGACTCTGGGTGCTGTGGTCACTCCGAATGGGAGGACTTTGAACTGATAGTGTTGACCGTCCACTATGAACCCGAGGTATTTTTTGTGAGAGGGATGAATAGGAATATGAAAGTAGGCGTCCTTTAGATCCAGAGTGGAGAGGAAGTCGCCTTGTTGAAGTAGTGGGAGCACCTGTTGGAGAGTGACCATGTGGAAGTGGTCTGATTGAATGTAGAGGTTTAGGGGTCTGAGGTCCAGTATTGACCTGAGAGAGCAGTCCTTTTTTGGGATTAGAAAATAGAGCGAGTAAACCCCTGTGCCCTGATGATGTAAGGGGACTGGTTCTATTGCGTTTTTTTGTAAGAGAGAGAGAATCTCTTGTTTTAGAAGGGTCAAATGTTCCGTGGACATTGGACGGTGTTTGGGAGGGATGTGTGGGGGATTGGAGGGGAGTTCCAGGCAGTAACCATACTGGATAATTTGTCTTACCCACCTGTCTGTGGTGATGGAATTCCAGACAGGTAGGAACTGTGATAGACGTCCCCCGACAGGTGTGGAGTGGTCGGGGAAAGTGGAGGGAAGTCACTGCTTGGTGGTAGGGGAGGTGCGGGTGTTATTACCACGTCCTCTTCCCTTATTGTTGTTGCCCCTGTATCCTGCCCTAAAATATCCTTTGGAAAAGGAACTTTGATTGGGGCTTTTATAAGATGAGGAAGGTTGCTCTGATGTATTGGTTTTGGAACCACCCCTATAAAAGGAGCGACGAAAAGAACCTCTATGGGAAGGTAATTGCAAGGCCCCCATAGATTTTGCAGTCTCTGCATCTTTTTTCATCTTTTCTAAAGATGTGTCGACTGTAGGCCCAAAGAGATGTTCTTGGTCGAAAGGCTGGTTAAGAATACTGGTTTGCACCTCTTGTTTGAAACCGGATATCAGGAGCCAAGCGTGCCTGCGTAACAAAACGCTGGTATTAACGGCACGAGATGCGGTATCAGCGGCATCAGCGGCATCAAGAGCACATTTAATGGATGTATTTGTAATTAATTTACCCTCTTGTATAAGGTCATTTGCCTTGTCCTTATATTGGTCAGGGAGATGCTGGATAAGCTTCTCAAGCTCATCATAGTGAGCTCTGTCATATCTTGCCAGCAAAGCTTGGGTGTTGGCAATTCTCCAATAATTTGCAGCTT
Source organism: Calotriton arnoldi (assembly GCA_963921515.1). Classification (NCBI taxonomy): domain Eukaryota; kingdom Metazoa; phylum Chordata; class Amphibia; order Caudata; family Salamandridae; genus Calotriton; species Calotriton arnoldi. Next base: position 540,257 of record CAWUFW010006296.1, read on the forward strand.
GTGACGCAATAAGTTTTCTGGATCCGTCTAAAAGTTTTGATTCTTTGTCAGGAGGTGGGGCGTCGCCTGTGGTTTGTGAATTGGCCCTTTTACGTGCATTAGACACCACAAGGGAGTCTAAAGGGACCTGACCCTTGATGTATATTGGGTCGTTGGGAGCTGCCTTATATTTTTTATCTATTCTAGGGTTAAGAACCCTGGCCCTGACGGGGTCTTTAAACACTTCTGGTGCATGTTTAAGCAAGCCCTTGAACATTGGTAGTGTGTGTGTGGACTTTTGTGGCTGAGCGAAAGTTTCTAATAGGAAGTCTTCCTCTAAGGGATCTGAGTGTAATTGTACCCCGTGATATTGTGCAGCCCTGGTGATTAGTTGCGCAAACCCCACATTGTCATCTGGAGGGGATGGGCTAGAGGGATATAGGTCCGGGTCATTTTGTAGATCCGGATCAGTATTATAATCCTGCCAGGGATCTGGATCTTGTGGGATGGGATGTGCGTCGTCATCATCCCCTTGTGGACTTGTGTTCCCATCCCCACCCCCAAAATCACTATCCTCATCTAGTGGTGGAGGTGAAATTGAGGGTTGTGGGGAATGTACTGGAGAAAATAGTAGGTTGGGATCAGTAGGAGGAGAGGGTGGGGGAGGTGTAAGAGGTGGAGAGGTATTAGTGCCTATATTTCTTTTTTTACTAGGAACTGGATAATCTTATGAATAGTCCAGTTTCCTTTTTGGTGTGGAAGTAATATGACCAGTCTCTGGGTCAATATGTATTGTTTTCTGCTTTGGATCTGGAAGATCTGGTACAGAAGGGTGTTTGGATCCAGTGTCTTTTTTTCGGAGTCGAAGATTTATGGTCCGTATGTACCTTTGCCTTATATGGGGTTTTATCCTGTTTAGGCTTAGGTGTAGGAGTTTTCGGTTCGGGGACGTTTTTTCGGCTCCGAAGACTTCGGTTTAGGCTGTTTCGGCTCCGAAGGCTTGGTTTTTGGCTGTTTCGGCTCTGAAGGCTTGTCTTTTGGCCGTTTCGGCGGCGAGGGTTTCGGCGTCGAATGCGTTTTCGGCGGCGGGGGTGGCACATTTATGGGTTTGGGCTTCGGTGCCGGAGGTGTTTTATCGGTACCAGAGTGGGGTTGGCTCGAGCCCGAGCCGGAAGGCTTGTCTTTCGGTTTCATAGCCGGGCCGGAGGGCTGGGCGTCTGAAATATTTGGCCGGTGTGGACCTAGGCCCGAGGGCGAAGGTGTTACCGGAGCCTCCTGTGTGGGAGTGGGTAGGACAGGGGTCTTGGTACTCATGGACTGCTGAGCTGGAGTGACTGTCGTCGACGTCGGAGTCATCGGCCTCGGAGACGGAGATCTGTTCTTCCTCGGCTCCTTGTTCTGGAAGGGTATCGGGACCTGGTTCAAAGATGTCCGGAATCGAAGCGCTTCCCCGGGACATTTCGTGGCATCGAGCCCGACGATCACGGATGGTTTTCTTGGACCTGAAAGATGAACAGGCCTCGCAGGTGTTCTCTTCGTGATCCGGAGAGAGGCAAAGATTACACACCTCGTGTAGGTCCGAGTGTGGGAACTTAGCACCACACTGGGGACATTTTTGAAGGGAGTCCGTTCCATCGACGTCCAACGTGGTGGGCGCGGGTAGGCCCAATGGCCCGCGTCGAAGTCTAGGTCGAGTAGCTTGATTGTAGAGGATGCGCGTCGAAAGGGAAACGCAATCGAGACAATACCGTCGAGAGGTGAGTGATTGCGCGTCAAAGGGGGTTTCGATAATGACACCGACCCGGAGTGCAGCAAGTCACATCCGAACCCGATGGCGGAAATAAACAATCTGAAGATGGAGTCGATGCCCATGCGCACTATCACCATAAGGAGGAGTCACCTATCTCGTGACTACAAAGACTTCTTCAAACAAAAACAAAGTGCAAACATCCGAGCCCAACACCAGATGGCGATCTATGCTAAAGTATACAATCTACAGCTCATATGCCTCGAACATCTTTGTTTTCAATACAACCCTTCGTGGAACCTTGCATACTTTTTTTAGGTCTCGCCCTGATCTAGCGCTTGCGCTGGTCTGGCGAGACATTTAGTTGTGGGGTTTTAAAAGTGCGACCACAGCTTTTTCCGTGGCATACAGTGTGCAGTTACGCGCACAGCACACGCTTCTGTCATGGCTCGTTAAGCCTTCCGGCGCGTGAATCATGCTCCTCCACCACCTTGCTGTCTGCTCTCACTACCCCCTCCCTTCAACCCCCTCCCTTCTCCCCCTCCCTCCTCGTTAGCTTGTTATTCTTAACTTCGGAAGCATCTGATGTGAATTCTTCAAGGAGCAATTCACTTCCGACTAAGCCAATGCCGCCTCAGACAGTAGACATTTTCTGGTGCTTGTTTATCTATCCCTCGACCCTCCCCCTCCCCTCTGTTGCTTCTTGCCTCTGTTCTTCCCCCTCCCGAGCTGTTGCTTATTTCTTTCGTCTGCTCCTGCCCTTATAATTTTATGGAGAGGCATTGACTTCACTCACTTTCAGTCTGTGGCGCCTATTTCATTTGAAAATCTTACGAGCTGCTTTTTCTGTCACCTCCAATGTCAACTTCTAATAAAAAGAAAAAAGGTTTGTGGGTGCGGTAGAACTGAAAAATAAATAGATCATGTGAGACCACGACGCTTTTAACTTCTTTGTTAACACTGTTGAACGCACGTGTTGTTTATATAATTGACACACGTTATCCACTAAATGTGCTTGCTTCCGCTTCTGTTAGTTGTGTTAATCTGCAGGCAGATTGTTAAAAGAAACTGTGGTGATCTTTGCACTTGCAATTTACAATGAGACTCAGCACATTAAGACATGTTTTCTGTCAGTTGCCTCATGGCTAAGGAACTCCTAATTTTCATAGAGTGTCTCGTCAGAATACAGACAGGAGCTGACTACATTATATGTAGTTGGAGAACAGCGACAAACTCTCTCTAGAAACAAAATGACACATAGTAAAACTGTTGGCAGAAAGATTCACAGCGCCGTGACTCAGTGCCTGCTTTTAAGGCGCTGTTTCTGGTGAGCGGTATAAGATCTTGCAGCAAACATCGGCGTTTTATCACCAGCTAAAATGCAAAATAATTTCAAGGACTATAAAAGGAGTATATTGGATGACAGTGACCCACAATCTGCAGTTTTGTGAAGCTCACAGTGACAGATGCAAGATACAAAGCGCTGTGTAAAATACATAACATTCCAATAATCATGTGTTCTTTTTAAGGACATTGTTTAAATGTAAATTAGTGACTGAAAGCGTCTAGACTGCTTTATTTTAAGAAACACATGATGCTGTGTTTGCCAAATGACGCTTAGTCGAAACTGTTTATTTTTCCTTTCAGCGTTTATATTAGGCTATGCAATATTGAAAAACTAGCCAGCCTTATAAACCAAATTATGACATTTTCAACAGATGGATACGAAAACAATAGTGGACTATAAGATGGAGAAAACTCAGCTGACTGCACACCGTCTCGCGCTTCTGTTTTACTGGTAGAGCTGGACTCACAGACCCTCTCTCACAGACTCTCACAGACACTCTCTTACAGACTTACAGACACTCTCTTACAGACACTCTCTTACAGACTTACAGACACTCTCTTACAGACACTCTCTTACAGACTTACAGACACTCTCTTACAGACACTCTCTTACAGACTTACAGACTCTCTTACAGACACTCTCTTACAGACACTCTCTTACAGACTCACAGACACTCTCTTACAGACTCACAGACACTCTCTTACAGACACTCTTACAGACTCTCAGACACTCTCTCACAGACTCTCAGACACTCTCTAATAGACACTCTCTAATAGACACTCTCTAATAGAGACTCTCTAATAGAGACTCTCTAATAGAGACTCTCTAATAGAGACTCTCTCACAGACACTCTCTCACACACTCTCTCACAGACACTCTCACAGACAACTCTCTCACAGACACTCTCTCACAGACACTCTCTCACAGACACTCTCTCACAGACACTCTCTCACAGACACTCTCTCACAGACACTCTCTCACAGACACTCTCTCACAGACACTCTCTCACAGACACTCTCTCACAGACTCTGACACTCTAATAGACACTCTCTAATAGACACTCTCTAATAGACACTCTCTAACAGACACACTCTCACAGACACACTCACAGACACTCTCTCACAGACACACACTCACAGACACACACACTCTCACACACACACTCTCACACAGACACTCACAGACACTCACACAGACACACTCACACAGACTCTCACACAGACACTCTCACACAGACACTCTCACACTCTCTCACAGACACTCACAGACTCTCACAGACTCTCTCACAGACTCTCTCACAGACTCTCTCACAGACTCTCTCAGACACTCTCTTACAGACTCACAGACACTCTATCACAGACACTCTCTCAGAGTCTCTCAGACTCTCTCTCACAGACTCTTGGCCTTCTTGGTCATATATAAGGTAACAAAAATGCTTCTGGCACTTTTTTATTACAACTTTTCAGCATGCTGCACAGCAGCCACACTTCTCTACAGCACAGCTTAAACACATTGGCAAAGTCAATAGCTCTACCTAAACACTTATAAGGCCCCAAAGGCGAGACCTATTGGCTATGCCAATGCTTGTTCCCCTAAGGCATGGATTCTTGGGAAACTGATTACAGATTCTGTTGAGCATTGCTAAAACATCTACATTTTCAGACTGGATACAGAGAAGAACTGACCTTTAAAAATGATAAAAAGATAGTATGTGGGTCAACCCAGAAAAATTACAAGTAGCAAGAAATGTTCCCTAGAAGTTCTTATCTGTTAAGCTATAGCACCTTGTCAGGGTCCACCATCCATGTTTTAGCACATCACACAAACACAAAGTTTATTTCATGAAACTTTTTTTTATTAAAAAGTCCAACATACGGTTATATAATTCTAAACCGGTGAGGACTTAATACATACAAAAAAGGCCTGGGAAGTTTATATATACAATAAGCATTCCGCCCAAGTTCCAGCTTACAGATGTCGAGAACCAAAAAGACACATATGAACACTACTCTAAGATGGCAAAACACTACCATAATGGATCCTAAAATAGCACCCTGCCTTTTTATGCAGCCTTGCACAGGTTTCATCAAGTTTATGCATTTATGGTGTGTTTTTTTTCCCATTCAGCTGAAAGGGAAGCAGGATGTACAACATAGAAGACAGAATTTTATTTGCATAATCCAATAAGTGAAATACTTGAACTACCTTAGTGAAGTAGACTCTTTGAAGAGAGCGTTGTATTCAAATGTAATATGAATGTGATTTTTTTTTTTTTTTAAATCAGTTTCACAATTTGATTTGCTTTTATAAAAACCGAATGGGTTGGTGTTAATAAAATTAATTTCACATCAATTGCTCTTGTGGGCTTGCATGAAGAGAACTCTTGAAAACCCCTGTAGGCCATCTCTCAGACTGGAAACTTCAACGTGGTATCCAAGTCTCAGGATGTGATCTCACAAGAGGTATCTGCAGGAATGCAGAAGGCCTCCCACAGTAAATGTAGTAGACAAAATGTCTAAATAATAAAAACAGTAACACACTAAGAACAATGTAGAATGACGGAGAAAACTTGATGCAATATCGAAAAAACAAATATAGTATTGGTGGCTCTGATTCACCTAGGAGGAAGGTTGATGGGGCTGTGGGGTCTTCTCGGCTGCCTGCGCCACAAGGACACCATGTCTGCTCTGGAAGTGGTATTAAACTTCTCAGCAAGAAAGACATTTAGGAAAATGCTAAGGCATCATAAGCATGGTTTGAAAGGGGAGCTACTCTACAAGATTTCCAGATAGCAGGTGTACCTGTAAGTATGCAAGAACTAGCCAATTCATTGACCCGTTTAACATCTGGCAATAAAACATTCTGTACATTAGAGGGTCAACAAATCCACTTAAGAATCCAGCCTATGCCTCGCCCTCACCTCTCGGCTGGGTGCCGCTGTGTGAAGACAGTAGTGTGAGGGAGTGGCTAAGAGAATCCTGCGGCGGACGGATTCAACACAGATTATCTAACAGACTTAGCCTCTCAAGTCTGGTATTTGTAACCTTTAGGAAAGATTTTTCAAAATGGGAGAGGCAATGCTCACCAGCACAACCACATAGCAGACAACCAAACTTCAAGTTAGGCTCTCTTCTCACCACCTACAGAGAACAAAAAGGTGGCCTTCCTCCACCCCATACTACAAGCTACAAATTTCAACAAAGAGAAGTGGTTTTATTTTTCAGATACAAGTGCAAAAATAAAACTTAACAAAGCGATGTAACAGCAACTCCTACATGGTCACATTATTTCTATGCCCTAAAAGGTATTTAAAACATTCCTAAACACAGGCTTTCCTGAAAGGCACCGAATCCTCCTTATCAAATTTAAATTTTCTTTCAGTTAATGAATTTTCTTGCATGTTATATTGGTTCCGCAGCAGTTATTTCTCTTTGGACTGCAGTTGGGCACTTCTTGTTCACTATTTGCGATTAAAAGGCAAAGCCATACAAATAAATCAGGATCAGAGACACTTTAACAATAGAAAAATACTTTTCAGGATTAAACATTGTGAAGTCTACAGCTTAAAATTAAAATTTTACTTTGGTAAATAGGAAGGTAACCCATTTGCCTCAATCCCTTCAGCTGTGAAGCTGTTGAATGAAGGAGGTGGACAAAAATGTGCACTGATTTAACAAAAATGGAGATTGTCCTTTTCTTTGCGGTCAGTATACAATGCTGTAAGAGGGCAGTTTATTTTTTCCACCTCAAGTGGAAAACAGGAAGGCACGAGGTGGGGAAGGAGAGAATAAGAGTGGCAACTCATTTGCCTTGCGCTTGTCCTTCGTTTTTCTTGTTGAGAAGCTTTTTCAGATCAGCGGACATGAAGTACGGCCGGTCTGCAGATCCATCATTTCGCTCCAGGTCTTCCACTGCAGACAGGCCCCCACAAAAATTAAAAAAGAAATAATAAAAAAAAGAAATTGAAAGTTCAAAATGAAATAAAATAAATACAAAACTGAAGCAAGGCAGAATACAGAGTTTCACAGGAGAAAGGCACTGGCATTCTGGGTAGGAAAATGGCATGCATATTAATTTAAGCTCTGGTGACCACAGTGAGACACTTGCGTTGGGGTGAATAAACACAGATAATGAAATAGACACATTTTAACAAGATTATAAATAATTTATAAACAGGTGCAAAGTGTGTTAAAATATCCAGAGCTGCTTGCAGAACAGGACGAAACGTAGAGGGGTGTATCTGGACCTCTCCACTTCAGACAGAGCGATGTAGGGTCATCGGCAGCATAATAGGGTGTTTTTTTTTTTTATAGCAAATGGCTTCAGGCCAGAGGGTGTCCCATCCGAAGCCCTGAGGCAGAGTTCATGGACGCTGCTATAGTGGCAGCAAGAGTTTTGTGGGTTAGCTTTGGGGCTGCCATCCTTGCATAAACATGTTTTGGGTGGGCTGTCTAGCTCTTTTGCACAGTGATTCAAGAGTCAGTCTGCACTGCAAGAGTTGAGTTGTGCACTATGAACTGTCCAGAGGCCAGTCTGGCACATTAATGCACATGGTTATCGTAGAGTGAGAGGTGGAAAGGGGGCATGGCACTCGCATCAGAGGTTTGCCAGACTTCACCCTGGGTTTGGGAACAGAGGGTAACAGAAATTGGTATGAACATCTCAGCTTCTCTGAGCCAGGGAACAAAGCTATGGCAATCACAATGGCAATGTTACTTACGACTCTTCTAAATAAGAGAGCAGAGTATGGACGCCTGGAGTTTTAGATATATCGGTCATGCATTCTACAGAAAGCACATGGCTGGCTATGAGGGAGGCTTGGAACAGTCTACGCTGCCCAACATGCGGTAAGTAGGGTTGGATTTTACAATGGACTTACTTAGTCTGTTCCACAATTTTTACAAGACCACTATGTCAAAACCACAATCGTAGTGTGTGAGTGACACACATCCGAATTGTGCGCATTCATCCAGCCTTACACTTGTGGTCCATCCAATCTCAAGCATCAGAACCCTATTGCTAGAGTAGGCTGTAGACAAATAAATTGCACCTGTGACCTACCACTGGAGGGGTTACTGCTGCTCAGGTGTATCTCTGCTCATTCCTGAGGTGGTCAAAATACCCCTTACCCTCTGCATCCTTTGTTAACCAGCAAGCAGAAAAGAGGACAAGAACCCATGCTCCTGGAGACCATGGACGAGTGAGGTTTATAGGTCTTCGAAGGATGCCCCGCGAAAAGAGGCACAATGGTGCTTGTAGAAATTGACTGCATAGAACCAAAAGGATAGAGAAATTGTGTAAACTGCAACTCAATGGTCTCTAACACCACTTGCAGAGAAAAAATGTTTGCACCAACTCAAAATCCAACTACACAATGAAGCAATTTAAGGACAGAAGGGAGCACAATATTTTTGGCAATGTCAAAACAGGTGGATGGGCCACAAGTTCCCACTGCTGTCTTCCAATGGCTAGAACTTCTGAAAACAGACTTCTGCACGTGACGATCTCGGTCCCAGGATCCCCACCTCCTTTCCACCTCAATCCCTTATCCTTAGCTCTCCAATGCCTTCGACGTCTCAGAGTCCTTCTTCAAAAGGATCTCCGTTAGCTCAGGGGACATGAAATAAGGCCGCTCCAAAGATCCGTCGTTTCTCTCCAGGTCATCACCTGTCAGTTGGGATGGTGTGAGAGCACACAGTGGAGGGAAGGGAGGGATGAAGTGCAGTCGGGCGCAGAGGCAGGAAGAAACAGATGATCAGGAAATGTTAAGTGGAGGCAAACGTAGGAGATGCAGAACAGGCCAACGAAGAGCATCAAGAATGGAAAAGAAAGACAAGGAAAAAGTAAAGTTAGCTGAAGGTACCACCACAGGAGAGGTAAGATCATTAAGACACAGCAGAGAGGCTAGCCAGGAACACCAAGAGAGACTGAAGACAAGGAAACCAGTCCTCACAGAAATATGCCTCCCCCCCACACCAGCTGTCTCATTCATACACCATCTCTGGCTTCGCACACTTCGGCATAGTCTGACACATGCCTGTTCTTAGATTTCATAGTACCTACCACCTATACCCCCCAGTTATACAGTGGGGCATCCCATGGTTCATCCATTGCTTGCTGCAGGCAGACTAAGGAAAACTGGCCGGGTTGGTGGGGGTGGGGATTGCAGACGTGGAGCATGTTGATCACCGAACAAAACCAAATAATTTTTTTCTAAATGGACCAAAATATCTCACTTTTGAATTTTACATAATGTTCACCACTGTTTATTCTAAATTTCAATTAAATATTCCTAAGACACTCCCCATTATTAAGTTTGGGAGTTTACTCAAAGTCATGTGTTATTTAATTTATTGTTAAAGTTACAATATACCAACTATGGCTGCTCATGCTAATGTTTGAAACCTTTCCTTATCTATGTAATACAAATGGTCTTTTTTTCTTAACCTTCAAGATTATTCACTTCCCCTTTATTTTTAATACAAATGATTGAGTGTATATTTTAAATGAAAGCATCACTGAACTAAGGCCACGAGGCGCTGTGCACTCTGACGCGACTGGACAGAAAAATAGATAAACTGGTGAGGATGTAAGAGGCGGCAAGTGAAGATTTGGTATTTACCTTTAGCCTGTGTAATTGAAGGCACTACTTCAAGGCCATCGAAAACTTAAGAGCCTTTTACAAGTTGGTGTTTTTTAGAAAAAGAGATCCTAAGCACGTCAAACAAGGCGGATGGGAGTAGCGCAATCTTATTTGCCAGGTGAAAGGAGTATGGCCATCAAGGTCTTTCTGAACCAATCAACAGTCTGAACGCCTTGCACCACAAGAAACCACATAAGAGACCAATGCAGTTCAGACTCATGGTCACGTTTCTTAACCCTTCCTTAGTAGTTTGTGTTGGGCCAGCTGGCACTGCTGAAATAAAACCAGAAGAGAATATGGATAAAAAGCACTGGAATAGTGAAGATGGGAGTTGGTAAGGGCCTCAGTAACCACGTATCCATCCTTAATCATGGCTCACGCCTGCTCCTTCAGATAAGGAAAAGGTTACAATAACCTAAGGTGGTGTCTGCGTCCTGATGGTATTGCAGGTTTTGGCTTCATGATTAATGGTCATTCTCGGAACAAAGACTTGAATCTTGAAGTAAACAACTTGTAATATTCTGAACACAACATTAGATGCCAAGATTGTGCACAGCATGTACCTATACAACATGACAAGCTGCATACAGTATTATCTCACTACACACGGTGATTCTCCGTACTCGAGCTAGGAGCGAGTGCAGCACCAAAAAAGGACAAAGGAGATTTGGGAAATGCCAGACTAACCGATCACAAACCCTCTGTATTATTCTCTTTTGAATTGTAACAAATTGTTCTTCATCCAGCACCCAACCACTCCTTAGCAAGATGGTGGGGTAATGGCCATGACACAGCCTGCCTATGCGTATCAGCAGCATAAGAATGGCAACTCAGGCCAAAAAGCCACCTGAAAGTCACAGAACGCAACCTTCATCAACCACCAAATTAAGACAGAAGGCTTCATTGTGTCCAAGGTCATTGAAACAAAGACAGATCAGCATTACATGACTTTGGCTCTTCATGAAGAGAATGCAACAAAAAGCATATTTTAGGGCGGTCTCTCCACCAGGAAAAAACACTCATCCCATGGTGCAATTACACCTGGAGGTGGCTAACCACAATCTCCTCCATCACTATAGCTAGGGTTGAGAGACTCGCAAAAGACATTTTTTGCTAAACGATTTGATACTAGAGATAGTTTTGTGCCAGAACTGATATTCTGTCTAATGGACTGGCATTCTGAACCTACCACAACAGACTCTTTGCATCTGCCGAACGACGCATTCTGCAGCGCCTTTCAGCTTAACAGCACAGTCTTTAAATGTATTGACTGCCCACTGTGAACTAATGGATTAGAAGGAGGTCTAGCTGTAGGACTATTCTTTTGAGTGGAGGTGAAGATGGGCAGAGAGTAAAAACCAAAGAAAAGTCCACTCTGTCTGCCAGAGAGATAAAACATGGCAAGCGGAAACACCCATAGTAAGTGTTAATGCTCAGCATGGGGACAGGTAAAGACATTGGATGAGCTTCTATGACGTGGCCCCAATAAACTCATCGCTGGTCAGTTGTCTTAGGACTTCACTCCTTGGCAGGTTTTGAGTAGAGACCTACCTACCAGTGTCATTTAGTTTTAAGGTTGTATAACCCTATATTTAGTTTAACATTCAGGTTATGAAATAGTCCCTATTAATAACCTTTAATTAATTAATGCTATGAACTCATATATATTACTTGTCTTATAAAGTTACAAAATCTTTTCTGTAATTTGTCTTATTGAAAAATGTGTTGCAACTTTTGCATGCCCCACATTGTAAGACTGAACTATTCACCAATATTACTTTTGAAAGTAAAGTTAGAAATTACTAGCCATTATTTGCCAGGTTCAACAGAATAAAATATTCCCCATTTTCATCTAAATTTAAGGTTCTAAAAGGCTCCCCAATTTTATGTTCAATTTTAAGCCGATAGTGTGCTCCAGTCATTGCGGCATCACCCAAACGTACCCTAACAAGAACATTATGCTGTTGTGCCACCTCATTTACACTGGGCTGGTGGGAATGGATGGGAACTGTTACCCAGACTCATTTTCCTGGTGGCATGAGTACTTACAGAAGCACAAGAAGAGTGTGTCCACACACATTCCATAAACGCTGAAGAATCCATGAGCAATGAGGTAGGAGCCGAGAATCACCGTCTGTGAAAGAACAATAAAAGATAGTCCTGAGAAGCCAAATCGGACTCTAGAATACCCAACAAAAAACACTATTTAACCAAGAAAAGAGGCACGTCTCAAAAGGTATCCTCTTCCCACGCACAGCACACAGTTTAAACAAATCCCAACTGAAATGAGGCCACATGGCCATCCAGCAAAAGGTCAAAACCCAAGTCCCCAAAATGAAGGCAAGTGGACCCTGCTGGCTGCTCTGCTTGTTAAACGGAAGGGTTGTCAGCAAAAGGTGATGTGGTGTGGCACTCAGTCTTCATGGCCTAATAGCAATAAAGTTCTAGGAGACTGGTGTTATCATTTGTCTCTTCATGTACACAAAAGGTTTAGCAACGGGCGCGGTTCAGATAAATTATTGGAGGATTAGTTAAGCTTTGATTATCACTTTAGTAGTAAATCTTCTGATTATGTTTAGGAGGTACAGACAGACAGTAACGTCAGCTTGACTGTATAACTTAGCACCCAAAATGGCTTATGCTGATGTCTTGTGTTTGCAGGCAGCCCTGTGAGTAGGAAGCCTGTTCTGGATTGGACCATACCCCAGGATAGCAAGCAGTCATGCAGGGACCCAACAAGAGACAATCAAAACTAGGGCTAATTATAATATGGAGGAAAATTCAACTTGAACAAACAGATTCAAAAGAGCCCTTTTGGTAAATCTTGTTCCTTGAAATTTTTAGAATGAATGCCTAGGTTGTAGGTTACAAGAAGAAGGGTGCCTTTAATGTTGAAAATCATTCCTTCATCATGTTCCACGGTTTTCTGGAGGCAGGGAATGCTTACCTCTGAAATCCCCCTCTCCATTCTAAAGCTCACCGTTTCTTTCTCCGACACTCCTTCTGCCTGTCTGCCATTTTCGTAATCACTTATTTTTGCCCCTCTCCCCCAACTTACAAGACCTCATTTGGCGGTTTGTGTTTTGCCCCAATCACTCCATCTCACTTTCACCAGTTACATTCTACCTGTTTGGCACATCTTCAACAATCTAAACTCCTATTTCCCCTTTTATTTCAATTCTCCCATCCTTCCTCATGAGTGCTATTTATGGAATTTATTTTTGATAATTCAACAAATTGCCTTTTCCTAAGAACTGCAATTTACTCATTCCGATACTCCAGTTTCGTTTCTCCAGGTCGTTGGGTTTTCTTGTGAAAAATTTAACTTTCACTCATGGACTAGCGCCATTAAGTAGGTAATGGCTGGAACTCTCAGCCTAGACAAGGAAAAAGTATCAGCATCAAGGTATGAACATTAATGTTTAAAGTAGAAAATAAAAAGTAAAAAAGTATGGCCATTTATACAGAAAAGTGTACGTTATTTGAATATATAAAGATACTTTGAATTGCTTTTAGATTTAGTCTTGTAAAGCTTGCAGGTTCGATGAGCTCTTTCGGGGATCTTGAGCAAATGGCAAGTACTCACCATGATTGGAATCCAATAGTAATTAAGAGGCGGTGCGGTGTCCTTTATGAGGTTTATCCGATTGGTGAAGAAAAAGAACGCTAGGATACCTGGGAAAACAAAACATGTACATTGTTAGAGACATCTCACTGCAGAAATGCTTCAAACGATGCAAAAGCAGGCAGGAGTCAATCCAACTAGATGGGCTTTTTCAGGGGCATTTGGGTTCAGCCTCTGTCAGTTCATCTCATAACCTATGTGGATTGAACTGTTGGATGTAATACATTGTTTGCCACACACATTATGTTTGCCACACATGTCCTAATTAAGAGCCCATGTGGCAATACTATCCCTAGGAGGTCACGAATTATAGTAGGCTACTCATGTTAAAAGAGAAAAAGCCTCCTACGATTCAAGACCCAGAGATTTTTTTCAACATCAATTGAGTACTGTAGACAACAAAAGTATTCTATTTTGAGAAAAATTCAAAACTAGAATTCAGAAATGACCAACATAGGCTAGGACATCAAGTAGTTGGGAAACAGAATATTGGTTAAGAACGGAATTCCTATGTTTATTACAACTAATCACAATTGATTCTCAATGCAGGAAACTCACCAAGACATACTTATTCCTGCTAAATCTCAATGGCTGAGCATGGATAAGAAAACGTCACTTCATATCTCAAAAATTAGATCAGCTATAACCTAAGGGAAACTAAGACAAAATGACATCCAGAGAATACATAGCGAGGGAAAGGCATAACCACATTATTTATGTCATGCATTAAAATGTAGCAAGGGACGATGAAGTACCTTTACCTAGATATAGTCCAGTGTCTTCAGTGAGGTTATACTTTGTCATTCCAAGCATGTTCAGATATATGAAGAGCATACCATCATTTTTCAGATCTAAAATAAATCTGTAGACTTTAACTCTCTTCCTTTGATGGATAGCCGGGCTCCTATCCTGATTTTCTTTTCTTTTTTAATTCCCGATATTCTTACCCTTTTTTGTGACCCCAAAGTTTTTTTTAACCGTAATCATCACCTCACCTCCTGCCACATGGCTACAATCTTTTTAGTCTGCTGGGTACATTATAGAGCCAGACACTGTTACACTGTTAGAACCCTCCATGTCCCTAGACCTGTTACTGCTGCTGCAGTTCTTTGCAGTTGTAATCTGCAGTGAAGCACAGGGTAGTTATGGTGTACCACCTGTGGGTCCACAGCCAGCGTGGACCATCTTATCACGGTTACCGCAGATGTCCTTGCTCATGTAACATTATTCTTGGTGAAGTGACATGTCCATACATGTTTTTGGTCCTAGTTTTATTTTTCTGATGGTATTTTCGTACGCTTGAGTGTCTGACTCCCGCCACCGTCATTATGGGGCTCTGGATATCTCAATGGGGCAATATTTCCATTTCTGCTGGTTGAGACTACAGAGTTTTCAATTATTTCTGGGTACCTTTAGGCTGGGTTTTTTCAGTTGTTTGCTACTGTGAAACTGTATTTTGGGTTTGACTGTCTAAGGTCAGATTTGATTTGCACCTGGAGCGCCTTCTCTGGGTTGCACCATTGGGGTTACAGAACCTCGATGGGTCTTTGCAAAGGCAGTCAGTTGTTCATGAACTGTTTGTTGTCTTGGTGCAAACAGGCACCGATGCAGGACTAGACAGCAGGAAGACCACCTGTAGAGTGGAAGGTGGCAAATAAGGTGTCCTTTCAGGGGAAGGCTGCAGAGCACAATCTCTATGAGGAGTTTCCAGTGAGGTGAAAGGCTTTTGGTGTAGAAAGGGTGTATTTTTAGGTGGACGACACCAACCAGGTGGCAAAACCTCATGCAAGAAAGAAAAGAAAAAAAGCATATTCAATGCACTACCCTATTTCTCACCCTATACCTCTATCAATATCTTTATTCTACATATACTTACTTCCTTTATGCATCTATAAACGTTCCATGTACTTATGGATCTATACATTTATTACTTTCTTCTAATTCAGCATATCCAATGCACTACCCTATTTCTCACCCTATATCTCTCTCAATATATCTTCTACCTCAACTCTGACTCATCTCAAACTTCTTTCTACTACTCTTTCCAATGCACTACCCTATTTCTCATCCTCTACCTCTATCAATATATCCTCTACATCCACTCTCATTCATCTCAAACCCTATACCAATACTATGATCCCCAAAATAGCCCTTTCTAGACTCTCCCCTACTCTACCCCTCCTTGCACCATCTGACACCTCTTTTACTATACTGATCCCCCAAAACAAGCCTTTCTAAACTCTTCCCTCTGACTCTTTCCCTCCACATCCCTTTTTACTCATCCCAAGCCTCCCACTACTGCTATGACCTCCCAAAAAAAAAAAAAGTCGAAGTCCTTCACTCTTCTATCCCTCCACTATCTTTTTCAATCAAAATAACAGACTAACATGTCCACTTCTTAAATTTCACTATACTAATTCACCACTAATCCTTTATGGGTTCCGGAGTAGCGTGCTACTCTCCGAAAAAGAGCATCAATACCCCATCAGGGGTAACAAGCGATATATATATATATATATAAACCTTTGTCCCTCTTATATCCCTCTGCTACCCTTCTCAATCCAAATAACTGACTAACATATCCACCACTCAAATTACTTTCATATTTCACTATACTAATTCAACACTAATCCTTTAATGGGTTCCGGAGTAGTGTGCTACTCGCCAAAAAAGCGCTTCAACACCCCATCAGGGTTAACAAGCGCTATATAAATGCAAACCTTTTTCCCTCGTCTATCCCTCCGCTATCCTTCTCAATCCAAATAACTGATTAATATCCACCACTCAAATTACTTTCATATTTCACTATGCTAATTCAACACTAATCCTTTATGGGTTCCGGAGTAGCGTGCTACTCGCCGAAAAAGTGCTTCGACGCCTCGTCAGGGGTAGTAAGCGCTATATAAATGCAATTACAATACTTTCTTTCAGTGACTCTCCCTGCGGCAAATACGCCACCCTGCTCGCGTTCTCCCCCCCTTGCTCTCTAGTTGGTAGGTGTGCCCTGGTTGGCAGGAACCCAGGGCACACTTAGTCAGAGAGCATCAACATCAGGCAAAAAGAGGGGGGCAACCATGCAAAAAGGGGCCCTTTCCTACACAACCCCACCAAACGAGAGAGGATGAGACTATCCTTTCCCTAGAGAGTCTTCTTTGCTTAGTGGAAGAACCTGGAAAGTCCATCTGCATTGGCAGTCCCAGGTCTATGTTTCACTGTAAAGTCCATTCCCTGTAGGGAGATGGACCACCTCAAAAGTTTAGGATTTTCACCTTACATTTGCATTAGCCATTTGAGAGGTCTGTGGTCAGTTTGAACTGTGAGGTGAGTACCAAACAAGTATGGTCTCAACTTTTTCAGGGACCAAACCACAGCCTCCCTCTCAATGGCACTCCAACGCTGCTCCCTGGGGAGTAACCTCCTGCTTATAAAATCAAAAGGCTGGTCTTGGCCATCATAGTTTGTCCTGGGATAGGACCGCTCCTCTTCCTAGCTCAGAGGCATCAGTCTACATAATGAACTGCTTGGTGTAGTCTGGAGTTTTGAGAATTGGTGCTGGGCACTTTGCCTCTTTCGGGGTGTCAAAAGCCTTTTGACAGCTAACTGTCCAGTTTGCCTTTTTGGGCATGTTCTTGGAGGTGAGTTCTGTGAGGGGTGTCACAATGGATCCATACCATTTCACAAACCCCCTGTAGTACCCAGTCAAGCCAAGGAATGCCCTCACTTGGGTCTGGGATGTTGGAGCCTCCCAGTCCAGGATAGCCTGGATTTTGGGTTGTAGGGGTTGTACTTGGCCTCCACCAACAAGGTGGCCCAAGTATACAACAGTTCCCTGCCCCATCTGGCATTTGGATGCCTTGATAGTTAGGCCTGCAGTTTGCAGGGTTTTTAAACCTTCCCCAGGTGGATCAGGTGATCCTGCCAGGTGGGGCTAAAGACAGCAATATCATCAAGATATGCTGCACTAAAGGCCTCCAATCCAGCATGGACATGATTCGCCAACCTTTGGAAGGTGGCAGGGGCATTCTTTAAACCAGTGATACTAAAGTACAGCCCGGGGGCCACTTGCGGCCCTCTTGACCTTTACATGCGGCCCCCCTGGTGAACAGCAGCACCAGCTGCTGTCTAGTTGCTGAGCACTAATATTCAGAAAGAAATGTTAAATAAACCGGAAAGCATTTATTAACCTGCAAATAAATGCTTGCCCGTTTATTTAACATTTTTTTCGACCTCCTTACACAATCCCTGACCCACCCAGACCCACTACCGCCACCCTGCTGGAATCAGTGCGGCCCTCGGTCACACCACAGACCCTACTATGTGGCCCCTGGGCAAATGTTAGTGAGTAACCATGCTTTAAACCAAAGGGCATACCAGTAAACTGATAATGCCCATCAGGTGTGGCGAATGCGGTTTTTTCTTTGGCTCCTGGGGCCATGCCAATCTGCCAGTACCCTGCAGGTAAGTCTAAGGTACTAAGAAATTTGGCTGCACCCAGTTTATCTATCAACTCATCAGCTCTTGGTATGGGTTGAGCATCTGTCTTGATGACAGAGTTGAGACCTCTGTAGTCCACACAAAACGTCATTTCTCTCTTTCCACCCTGTGGATGAGGTTTGGGGACTAAGACCACTGGGCTGGCCCAGGGGCTCTCAGAGGGTTCAATAACCCCTAACTCCATCATCTTGCTGACTTCAGCTCTGATGCTCTCCTTAACTTGATCAGACTGTCAATAGATTTTGTTTTTGACAGGTACACTGTCTCCAGTGTCCACATCATGGGTACACCAGTGTGTCTGACCAGGGGTCAAGGAGAAGAGCTTAGCATACTGCTGCAAGACTTACTTACAGTCAGCCTGCTGTTGGCCAGTAAGGGTGTCTGAATAGACAACTCCATCCACTGACCCATCTTTGGGCTGTAAGAGAGGAGGTCAGGGAGAGGTTCACTCTCTATCCTGATCCTCATCAGTAATCATCAGCATGGTTATGTCAGCCCTGTCATGGAAAAGCTTTAGGCGGTTCACATGGATCACCCTTTTGGGGGTCCTGCTTGTGCCCAGGTCCACCAAGTAGGTGACCTCACTTTTCTTTTCTAAGATGGGGTAAGGGTCACTCCATTTGTCCTGGAGGGCCCTTGGGGCCACAGGCTCCAAAACCCACACCTTTTTGCCCTGGTTGAAATTCCAACAGTGCAGCTTTTTGGTCATACCAGTGCTTCTGGAGCTCCTGGCTGGCCTCAAGATTCTTGGAAGCTTTTTTAATGTTCGCTGCCATTCTGGACCTTAGGCCTAGTACATAGTCCACAATATCCTGTTTGGGTTCTTGGAGAGGCTTCTCCCAACCCTCTTTAACAAGACAGAGTGGTCCCCTAACAGGGTGGCCAAACAGAAGTTCAAAGGGGGAAACCCCTACTCCCTTCTGAGGCACCTCCCTGTAGGCGAAAAGCAAGAATGGCAAGAGGACATCCCATCTCCTTCTGAATTTTTCAGGGAGCCCAATGATCATGCCCTTCAAGGTCATGTTAAACCTTTCAACAAGACCATTGGTTGTGGGTGATAGGGTGTAGTAAACTTGTACTGCACTCCACACATGTTTGAGGTATGCAGACATTAAGTTTGACCCCCCCCCCCCCTTAAGAAACCCTACCCTGGTGAAGACACGAACGAGGGCCTTGGCTACTGCAGGAGCTGTGGTAGTCCTAAGGGGAATTGCTTCAGGATACCTGGTGGCATGATCCACTACCACCAGTATAAATGTGTTTCCTGAGGCTTTGGGAGGTTCAAGTGGACCCACTATGTCCACACCTACCCTTTCAATGGGAACCCCAACCACTGGTAGTGTGATTAAGGTTTTGTTTTTGGGTGTCCACCTGTTGTGCCAATGGCTTGACAGGTGACACAGGAGCCGACAAACGCCTTTACTTTCTGGGACATCTGGGGCCAGTAAAAGTGGCTAACTAGCCTGTCCCAAGTCTTGGTCAGGCCAAGATGCCCAGCTAGGGGGATGTCATGAGCCAAAGTGAGAAGAAACGTTCTGTACATCTGAGACACTACCACTCTCCTAGTGGCACCAGGGTTAGGGTTTCTGGCCTCAGTATACAGGAGTCCTTCCTCCCAATAGGCTATGTGGGTACCACTAACATCTCCCCTTTCCTGTGCAGCAGCTTGCTGCCTCAGGCTTTCAGGAGTTGGAAAGGTCTGCTGTCCAAGGCACAGCTGTTCCCTAGTGGGTCCCCATGGGCCTAAGAGCTCAACCTGTTAGGGTCAAGTTCCATGGGCTCAGTTCCCTCTGGGGTTGACAAGTCCTCTCCCTGAGGAGAGGGGTCCTGAATCTTTTGCTGTCCAGAAACTGGTTTCCCAGTCTTCTTACCTTTTCTCTTGGAAGGTTGGGCCATTCTTTCAGGCTCCAACACTTCTTTTTCACCCTGTTTTTGGCTCTGTGCTCTAGTCTT
The DNA here is from genome assembly GCA_963921515.1 of Calotriton arnoldi. Taxonomy (NCBI): domain Eukaryota; kingdom Metazoa; phylum Chordata; class Amphibia; order Caudata; family Salamandridae; genus Calotriton; species Calotriton arnoldi. The sequence goes on from CAWUFW010006296.1 coordinate 560,046, forward strand.
GAAACACACAATCTCAGGGATGTCCAGCATTGCTGCATGGGTTTTTAACTCTACCTCAGCCCATGCTGAGGTCCCCAGGTCGTTTCCAAGCAGACAGGCAGCTGGAAGTTTTGGAGAGAGCACTACTTGTTTCAGGCCAGTAATCCCCCCCTCCCCCCAGTCTAATGTTACCATAGCCATGGCATGGTTAGTAGTTACACTGTCAGAGTTGGTGACTGGATAAGACTTTCCAATCCGGTATTGCTCTGGGGAAACCAGTGTGTCTCTCACCATGGTGACACTGGTACCTCGATCCCTCAGGGCTTCTACCCTAGATCCATTTATCCTGGAGTATTGCAAATACTTCATTAAGTTGGGGGGGGTTCACAGCTAAAGTGGCAAACTTAACTTCACCCTCAGTGACTAGAACTGCTTCAGTGTGAACCCTGATTTGCTCTGGGCACACTGTTGATCCCATCTGGAGATTGGCTACACCAGTACTAACTGGAGGAGGACTAGGGGCTTCTTGTTAGGACAAGTATCATCTCCAGTTAAGTGTCCCAACTTCTTACAGTTGAAACACCAGGCCTTCTGGGGATCAAAGTTCTTCCCTTTGTACCTACCATTGGACTGGGAAGAGTTTTGGGACCCACCCCCCTGAGCAGGTTTTTGGGGCGCTTTAGAAGACTCTTTTGTTTTTGGGGTTCTCACACCCTTTCCCCTAGGGAGGTTTGGTAACCCTTTTCTTTTAGTCACCCCCAGTGGCTGTTTTTGTTACCCTAGTCTTGACCCAGTAGGCTGCCTTATTTCCAAATTCTTGGGGAGAAATTAGACCTAATTCTACCAGATGTTGATGCAACTTCTCATTAGTGCAATTACTCAAAATACGTTCTTTCATAAAAAGATTGTAAAGTCCACTGAAATCGTGCACATTATTTCCTGTTAACCATCCATCTAGTGTCTTAAATGAGTAGTCTACGAATTCAATCCAGGACTGGTATTGTGAGCCTCCCTGAATCTAATCCTATACTCCTCCATTGTGAGCCCAAAGCCCTCATTCAGAGTTTTCTTCATGAGGTCATAAGACCCAGCATCTGCCCCTGTAAGGGTCAGGAGTCTGTCCCTGCAGTTACCAGTGAACAGTTCCCAAAGGAGTACCCCCCCCGTGTGACTTCCTCACTTTTCTCATTTCACAATCTCTCTCAAAAGCTGTGAACCATTTGGTGATGTCATCTCCTTCCTCAAATTTGGGGACAATCTCTTTGGGGATTTTGGGATCATAAGATTGCTCTCTGTCCCTATTTATTAAGTTGCTGCCACCATTGATGGGAGCTAAGACCATCTTTGCTCTTTCTTTCTCTAGAGCCAGGAGTCTGGTCTCTAGGTCTATTCTTATGGTCAACCTCACTAAGAGGTTGGTCTCCTCATTGAGGCTGTTCTCAAAGGACTCAGCACCTAGATCCCACACAGGTGGGTCAGGTGCTTCTGTGAGTTGTATTCTTGGAGTTAGGGGCACGGGCGCCCTGTTCTCCCTAGGAAGTAAGGGGGGGTTGGAAGTTATCCTCATCCCCTCCATCCTCTTCCCCATCGCAGAGGTCTTCACCTTGCTCAGAGGGGTGGTCCTTAGCATACCCTGCCAATAGCTCCTGGGGCTTTTGTTTGGAGGGATGGGACCCCATGGTAATGTTTTTAAGTTTACATTGAGACCGTAACTCCCTAAATTCTAAGTGGAGATAAGGGGTGAGGTTGAGCTCCTCAACCATGTTCTCTGTCATTGGTTATATTTTCACTAATAGCTGGGTTCTTGATAAGAGAAATTCTACAAAAAGAATCTAACCCTCTTACCCCTAAATATGGAGAGTTTTTATTTTTCTAAAATTCTAAAGGGACTTAACCAAGGCCCTAACAAGTCTTTTAGTAATTTGGAAAAATTTGTCAATTCAAAAAATGCAGAATTCTAAAGACAATTTAGGAGTTCTGTCGTGTGGAAGAAGGACGAAAGAATGTCCTTCTTCGTAGGTTGCTGGAATCTGTCTTCTTGGTTCAGGGCTGCCCCCTAAATACTGTATTTAGGGGGCGTTTTAGTGGTTTTGAGGTCGGTAGCCTATGGACTACTGACATTAGGGTGACTACACCCTTGGGGTGCTCACCCCATGTGGGGGAGTGGGCACAATCTCTAACACTGATTGGAGAGTGCCTGCCATCTGCAAGGTGGCGGGCACTGCAGTGTGGGCTTCACCTCGCCTCCACCTGAGGGGTGGGGTTGGCAGAGGTGGGAACACCTTTTGGGCTGTGCTAATTTTTCCTGCCTGTCCTACCGCCGAAAAGGGGGTGAGACAGGAAGGGGGCCTGCTCCTGATAGCAGTAGAGGCTGGGGTTGCGTTACAAAGGCGGCAAGCCTTTGAAGCTCCCCTGCCACAGATCGCTCTTCCTTACCTGGGAGAGGTGTGACCAACTCCACCCAGGAAAGGCTTTGTTTCAGGGCCCAGGGAGCAAAGGCTCCCACCACAGGGGTCCAGAAACATGTCTTGTGGTGGCAGGCTGGTGTTTACCAGTCAGGGAACCCACCAGAGGTTGGTTGTTTTTCAGGGGCATCTCTAAGATGCCCTCTGAGTGCATGGGATAATAACTCCCACACTGCCATCAGGGTGGGTTTATTATGCTGAGACGTTTGCTAACAAACTTCCAAGAATTCAGTAAAGCCATTATGGTGCTGTGGAGTTCGTAATGACAAACTCCCAGACCATAAACTCTTTATGGCTTTACTGCACTTACAATGTCTAAGAATGGACAGACACTGTAGGGGCACAGTGCTCATGCATCTGTACCCTCACCAGTGGTATAGTACACCCAGTTAGAGGGGTGTCTTCCCAATACTATAGGTAGTGGATTGCAGGCATGGCACACAGGTATGCGTGCTGTCGACTTCACTTTTCTATGCAGCAAAACACGTAGCCTGCAATGGCAGTGTGTGTGTGTGTGTTAAGGTACAGGACCTCTAAGGGTGGCACAATATGTGCTGCAGCCCTTAGAGGCCTTCCCTGGTCACAGTGCCCTTGGTACCCATGGTACCTGTTAAAGGGACTTACATGTAACCAGAGAGGTGCCAATTGAGGGAAGAAAGGTACAGTTTGGGAAAGAACACAGGCCCTGGGAACCTGATTGGCAGGGACCCAGGGCACATCAAGTCAAAGTGCATCAGAAATCTGGCAAAAAGTGGGGGGGGGGGTTACTGCAACAGAAACCCAGCTTTCAACACCTTGGTACCCATGGTAGCTTTTACAAGGGACTTACATGTAGCCAGAGAGTTGCCAATTTGGGTGTGCAACAGTACAGATTTAGGGAAAGAACATAGGCCCTGGATACCTGGTTGGCAGGAACCTAGGGCACACTTAGTCAAAGCGCATCAACATCAGGCAAAAAGTGGGGGACAACCATGCAAAAAAGGGCACTTGCCTACACTTGGTGAAATGTTTTACTTGTTGGGCATCTTGGAAAGGTTAGTAAGGTAGTCGTTGCCCTGGAATCCCTTGACTATTACACCTATAGTGTATGGTCTTCAAAAAGTGGATTTCCCTATAGGGGACTGTAGGGCGCACATGGACTTTGTAATGTCTCTGTCTTTTTATTTTTTTCTAGCATTTGGTCGAATTGAGGGCCAAACAAATGCTCTGTCGAATGACTCATTCGAAAGATTTAGTACATTTGGAAGGAAGGCTGACACTCTAAGCCTTGCATAAGGGCAGCATGACGTATGGATACTCCTAGCTGCTGTGTCACCTGTGCCGAAAGCACACCTAATGTTTGCGTTGCTTACGGTCTTGCTTTCAGCATCAAATTCTCCTTTTTTCACAATATTCTTCCAAAATATGCTTAGGAAGCTTCTCCATAGCCTCCTGTGTTACAAATCATATCTTGATAAGAGTGTCAATGAGTGGCTCCTCTGAAAGCCACTCTTACCAGCCGCATCCACCCGTTTGGATTCTTTATCCAGAGTAGGAGCATCCTTAGTAGTTTGCGATGATGCACATTTTTACGAACTGTACTGGGTACTAGTGAGTTTGGTACAATTTACTGATGTAGAGCAGATCTTGAGGGGCTGGTTTGTACTTTTTTTTATATGCGAGTCTTAGCAAGTTATTTAAAGGTATCTGTAGTTGATTTTAACATACCTTTAAGAATAGATAAGTAACTAAATAACCTTTCAGTTTTTGATGTTGTTTCACATAAAAAATCCTGCTCATCCTGTACCAGATTGTGCGAGGCTGCCCTTTTATAACCACATGATAGTATGGAGTATCATCAGGTGGTTATAGTTTTATAGAACATGGGTCAATATCCAGGTCAACTTGAGGGGCAGACTATGTATTCGTGCCATAGATCTCAGCCCCCCCACGACCCACGTGGCCTGAATGATTCCACCCCCGCATCCACCGGGTAATAATGGCTACCAGGGTCAGAGTCTGTATCTTGAACATACCATGGTGGAAAATGCAGTGGTAGGGGAGGGTGTAGTGGAGGAGAACAACGAGGGAGTGGTGGGAAGCAGGGGAGGTAGTGGTTGTTTGCCTAACTCTCTTTAGACTAGGTGGCAAATGAGATGATGCATAGGGCTGTTCCTTTGCCACCAAAGGTCTTTTCTCTGGAATAGTAAGCAAGCCTGGTACTGGATGCCTGCCAACAATTTTCCCTATGTCAAGGGGAATGAAGAGGTTTTGTTGTCGTTCGTCGACGTCTGCCGGTTTATCTAGTTTTGTACCCTCAGATGTTTGGGGCCTTCGTGTTGAGGGAAACTACAACTTTGGAGTTGAAATGTGTTGTGGCTCAACCTCTACTTCAGACCCGAGGCCTTACTCTAAGAAACTGGCTCTATATATACTAGACCAAAATGAGGTATAGTGTGTATAGGGTCCAGGTGACTCCAGAGGTAGGCAGAGGTTAAAGTTAGATAGAACCTTACTCTCTAATAGTGGTAGCTTGGTCGAGCAGTAAGGCAGTATCAGAGGACAGTGTTAAGCATTTGATGTACACACTCAGTCAGCAAATGAATTCACACACTCAAGAACTGAACTCTAGGCCAATTGTTTTTGTATAAAAATATATTGTTTTATTTTAGAACCAAGCAAGACTGGCACAGGTAAGCATAAAATACTTTGTAGTAATAAGTTACTGAATGTCGAACAGTTTGAAAATGCAATGGAAATTGTACTTTGTTTGATTTACAGGGGAGCAGTAGTATGCAACACTTAGCTAATGCAGTACATTGGAATGAATAGGCTTTTTCAGTAAATTGCAGGTAAGTTACTTTTCAAGTTACTTTTCTAACTCAGTGCTGGATACATAGATTCAGCACTGGGACATTTCCTGCAAACAGGTAAGCAATTACGTTTTGGTTATTTGTATGATTTTTAAAGAATATTCTCAGATTTCAAAACTCCACACAGTCGTTTTTTGGAAGAAAAATTGTCAATGTTATCCTATGGAGGAAATACAGGTTATCGGTTTGCAGGTAAGTAAACGACTGTGGGAGTTAAGGTTCTGGGGTTAGACTCAGGGGTCCCCCAGGGTCAGTGATGCACTTTTGTTTCACCCTCAGCGGCACTAGGGCGGCAGGGTGCAGAGTGTTGAGGCCCAATGTTATCCTATGGGGGATAGGGGGCCTCCGGTTGGTGGCTGCTGGCAAGCAGGCTACTGGGTTGTGGGAGCAAAGCTCCTAGGGTTTAGGTCAGGGCAATTGGGGAAACAAGTTGGCACAAAAAGTGCACCCTCAGCGGCACTGGGGCGGCCGGGTGCAGAGTGCTGTTTCGGCGTCGGACGCCCTGTTGTTTTCTATGGAGAACCTCCGGTTTGAAGAAGCACTGCAGGCTCAGGGACGAGGATCTTTTGGGTGCGACCACCACTTCGAGGGGTAAGTTGGGATGTCTTGGGTTGGTTAGGCACCGTTGGTTTGGGCACACAAGGCCGTGGGGCGCCGGGGTGCCTTTTAGGGTCGGATTTTCTTACCCGCTCTGGTCGCGGTAGAGTGGATCCTCTGGATTTAGGCTGCAGGCGTCGTCTGGAGGCTTGAGGCAGGTCAGGAGTCGCCGGATCTCGGGTCAGGATCGCGGGGGTGACCTCCTCCTGGTGTTTTTCCACTCGAGCTCGGGCCGGGTTCGGCGGGTGCAGAGTGGGCTGGATTCGCGGTGTCCGGCCGGAGCCAGAAGCTGCAGTTTAAACACGTTCGGTGTTCACGGGAGAAACAGTCTTGGAAGTGAAGGCAGGCAGGTCCTCCGGGGTTTGTGAGGTTGCTGGCTGCTGGACACGCCGGGATTTCGCAGGAGCAGGTTCGAGGTGAGACAGGCCTGTAGGGCTGGGGCCAAGTCAGTGGGCGTCGTCCTCTTGTTCACTCTGCACGGCTCTTCGTCCTTCTTTTCTTCTTGTAGGTAAGCTGGATCTGAGTTCTTGGTTCAGGGCTGCCCCCTAAATACTGTATTTTAGGGGGTGTTTTAGGGGTCTTGAGGTCAGTAGCCAATGGGCTAGAGACCTTAGGGTGACTACACCCTTGGTGTGCTCACCCCACGTGGGGGAGTGAGCACAATCCCTAGTCCTGATTGGGGAGTGCCTGCCATCTGCAAGATGGTGAGCACTGGAGAGTGGGCTTCACCTCGCCTCCCCCACCTGAGGGGTGGAGTTGGCAGAGGTGGGCACACCTCCTGGGCTGGCTAGTTTTTCCTGCCTGTCTTCCTGCCGAAAGGGAGGGGAGACAGGAAGGGGGCCTGCTCCTGATAGCAGGAGAGGCTGGGGGTCGCATTACAAAGGCTGCCAGGCCTTTGACGCTCCCCTGCCAGAGATGGCTCTTCCTGGCTTTGTTTCTGGGTTCAGGGAGCGTAGGCTCCCACCCTAGGGGTCCACAAACATGTCTCGTGGTGGCAGGCTGGTGTGTACCAGTCAGGGAACCCACCAGAGGCTGGTCGTTTTTCAGGGGGCATCTCAAAGATGCCCTCTGTGTGCATTTTTCATTAAATCCCACACTGGCATCAGTGTGGGTTTAATGTGCTGAGAAGTTTGATACCAAACTTCTTAGTTTTCAGGGTAGCCATTATGGTGCTGTGGAGTTCGTAATGACAAGCTCCCAGCACCATATACTCTTAATGGCAGCACTGCACTTACAATGTCTAAGAATGGACTTAAGACACTGGAGGGGTACATGGCTCATGCACCTGTACCCTCACCACTGGCATAGGGCACCCAGCTAGAGGGGTGACTGATCTATGCCAGGGCAGTGGGTTGTAGGCATGGCAAACAGGGATGTGTGCCATGTCGACTCTTCACTTTGTTCTGCACCAAAACACGCAGCCTGCAAAGGCAGTGTGCGTGTGTAAAAAGGTACAGGGCCTCTAAGGGTGGCACAATAAGTGCTGCAGCCCTTAGAGGTCTTCCCTGGTCACAGTGCCCTGGGTACCTGTGGTACCATTTACCAGGGGCTGACCTGTGGCTAGAGATGCCAATTGGGTTAGTTTTGGGGAAAGAACACAGGCCCTGGGAACCTGATTGGCAGGGACCCAGGGCACATCAAGTCAAAGTGCATCAGTGGTCTGGCAAAAAGTGTGGGGGCGGGGGGGGGGGTTACTGCAACAGAAACCCACTTCCTTACACTTACATAGTGACTGTTGGGATGTCGGTGAATTCGACCAGAGTGCAGCTGAATCTTTGATGCTGATGGGCCTTGGGGCTTCAAAACCGAGCGTGGCTTGCCAGCACTTGGACTCATTGTCAGGGTATGATAAGGGTCAGCACTCTCTGCTTGACACAGAGCTTGCTTGTGAAGTGGCATGCTTTGCGGCTTTTGGCTTTTCAGACTTTTCACTTACCAGCTCTGCAGCTGATCTTTTAGGGCTCAAGGCTGGCCTGTTGGCACCATTGTGGTGCAGTGTGTGGACTTTTGTCTTTGGCCCTTGACTTTGTTGTGCTTGGTGAAGGTCTCAAACTTCTTCTTCAATGTCTGAATGTTCTGATGAGACATCTAGGTCGTCTTGTTGGAATTGGACAGATGTCGATAGCCGATCTTCCTTTTCTTGACTCCCTGTATTTCTTTGATGTCTTGCACATCCTCGATGCTAGTGATGACAGCATTTTGTAGTGTGCCCAGTGTCAGCCTCTTTGGTGTTTCAAAGCTTTTTTTTTTTTTTTTTTTTTAACAGTGAAATACAAGACAGACCTTTCAGTTTGACTCGTGTTCGGGGGAAAACATAAACTGTACATGTGGTGGTCGACCAAACTTATTTAGCGTTGCACGGAGGACTGAATCATAAAGGTGTTCTCTCTATGCTAGTGTCTTTGGTGCATTCTTGAGAATTACCCCCTGATGTGTCAACGAACACTGTAGGCCAGGGGTTCCCAATCTGTGCGCCGTGGCACCCTGGTGCGCCTTTAAAACTAAACAGGGGCGCCGCGAACATATGCTACAAATATTAATTATGTACGTCCTCTAAGTCAAAGTCTCGGGTAAACTTTAAGCTCAAATTACAGTTCCCATCAGCCCGGGCGTGCTGAGATGCCAACGAATGCACCAGTGTGAAAGGCTGTTTGACCTCTGAGGCAGAAGCTGCAGCACATTGGTAAGGAGTATTTCACTGCAAAATATACGTTATGTTTTTTACCTCTCAACATGAAACCAATTGTCTTGAAAAGACACCAATAGAAAGTAGGTTGCATCACTCACACGCACAGATTACTGCTGCTGTTTGTTAGTCATTTTAACTCCAGCTGCACACAAATTCCTGATTTTTGTTGATGGCTTAGTGAAAGTGTTTCCGTCTGCCGTCAGTAGAGGGCTGTGTCTTACAGGAGCCAATCGGGCTACTAAATGTTGCATGCAGGCCTCGTGGGCCAAGGGGGGCGTTTGAAGGCCTGGGGTGGGGGTGCAGACACTGAGCTTCCACCTCCAGCATGCAGTTTGTCATAAAGGGCCCCATCGGAAATGTAGGTCATGTGCTGGTTGTCTCAGTGGTGTTCTGAACTGTAGGGCAAGACACATTTTAGGCACCTTTACTTAACATGTTTCTGATGAATTATGGAGTGTGATCTTTTTCTTACAACATAACATTTCATCATTACTAACATAATGCTAGTTTGGGATCTTTAGTGCGCTTGAGGCATTGCACAAAGGTGTCATGTTGTGTCTTGTCTCTGCCCAGTGGAGTGTTCATCCATTGGCTTTTGGGTAGATTTATTCATGTCCACTTGAGTGCTTGCATTGAACTGGATGACAAATAATTTGCTAACTATACTACTCTACATTCACTCTACTGCTGCTGGCATGCTTTGGCACATTAAAGCAATCTTGCTAAAGGTGTAAATGAGAAATATTGAAGTCGTCCCTCGTCCATCACCTGTTCCACTTGGCTCCCTGAATGAGCTCCTCTAGAGGCAATTTTTTAAAACAAAAGAGTTTTTAAAATTCCATATGCAGACCTCAGATTATTGTTTCTGGCTTACTTAACAAATCCAAGTTTTTCATTAAACAGCTGTCATATTTTTAATTTGTTACATCTATGATTATAATACCTTCATCTGCTTCATCCCAATTATTTTCAAGGTGAAAAATTGAAGTAGTCCCAAAGCTGGGCTTACATCCCTTCACCCACAAAAAAAAGTAAAATAATGGGGAGCCATGGCCAACGGCCAATAGGTCAAGGGAGCCGTGGGTCGAAAGAGTTTGGGAACCACTGCTGTAGGCGAAGAAGCTCCAGTGAGTGGCTTCAACGACTTCTTATGGAAAAAGGTTTAACTTTGACTGAAGCTATCAACTGCTATTCTTCTTCGGAGCTGCTCGACCCAATAGGCAAACAAATAAGCTTTTCAGCATATTCTCCACACTTCGACTTCGGAGCGGCGTCCTGAGCTTCCGAGCCTGATGGCGGAAGAAAACAACCTAAGGTGGTGCTGTTATACTGATGCATTCTGTGGCAAGGGAGGAGTCACAAAAGGTTTTGTGATTCTAAATTTTTTGAAGAAAAACAACTTGCAAATGTCCGAGCCTAACACTAGATAATAGGAGTATGCAGAGTACATGATCTACAGCCACACATGCTATGATCATATAATATATATATATATATACACAATTTATCACTTTTCCTTGTTTCTTTGTTTTGGTCATGTTTTTATTATAATACAAACATTTCCATATAGTGAGTAAGTGCGGTATTCAAACTCGGCATACTCACTTGTTCAGGCACATAAGCTAAAGCAACTATGTACAATGGGATTTTAGAAAATGATTTTTTGTTTTCTTTTAGGTCTTATGTGATGTTGTTTTTAGCTTGTTTTTAGCATATTTTAAGCTACCTTTTACTATGCTATGCCTGTCATCTATATGTATTCATGTATTTATTTATCAATAATTATATGAAATGTGGTTTTGTCTGGGGAAACTTTTCTCGATACATGACTATACAATGATACAATATTGCCCATGAAACAAGGATGTAGATACATTGTATCTGTTCTTCTATGTCTATGAATGATTGTTAAGCACTGGCACTTTAAATAGGTGAAAGCACCACATCAGCGCGTCATGTGATCAAGGCATCGTGGATGCCGAAACGCGTAATGGCGATGGTGCAGGGCGTTTGTTTTGAATAAATCACACATTGCACCTCAAAGGGTCTGTTTTCGTCTGTCCAGGAGTGGATGTTGTGGGGCGAAGTCCAGGGATATATATATATATATATATATATATATACACATACACATACACACACTTGCACATAGAAACACACATTCACTGAAAACACTTTATCTTATTACCATACCAAGCTATAACATTGCTTTAACATTTGTTTTGCAAATTTCTAGTGTTTCTTGATCATATTCAGCCAACCCTCCAGCTGAGCACAGCTTCCTCTCTGGGTGCCCAACCCCAGCAGACGCCTGTAGGAAGCTGGCTCTCTGCACAGTGCACCTCATTTGAGTACACTGTATAGAGTCCAGGTATCTCCTATTAGTGTTCAGGGGCTTGCTTTAATAATCCCAAGGTGCTCTGCTTGTGGTAGTACGGTCGAGCAGCCGTAGCCTTATCAGAGGAGAGTGTTAGGCATTTGTTGCACACACAGTCACTAAATGAGACGCACACTTAATAAGGAAATCCAACACCAATTTAGACAAATATCTGAATTTTATATTAATTTAGACAGCAAGATCTACAAGATTAGGTAAATACTTTTCGAGTTAGCGATTTTCAGAACCACGGAAAATACAGCTGTCAGAATTGAGGCGTGAGCCTCGAACGCCGTTATGTTATCCTATGAGAGAAACATACACTGCATAGGGGTACTTGCAATTGGGTCACAGGGTTGTTCTTCTGGAGTTAAGGTAAGTAGGGGCCAAGGTCCTCGTACCCAAACCACCTTCAGTTTTGATTTACCTGCCCTGGTGTTTTCGGGTGCAGAGGTGCTGGTCGCAAGGGTAGCCTCGAATGCTACAACTGAAGTCAATAGAGAAAAACTGTACCAGAAAAATGCTGCAAGTGGGGACTTAGTGACAGGTCCGTCTGAAGCCAAAGGGTGGCTTGGTTCTTGAGGGTCTCTAGGGCAAGGTTGCACCGTCGGAAGGCTTGGACTTGGGCTGTTGAGCTCAGGTGCAGAGGTGTTTTGACCGGAGGGTCACTTGCATTGGCGGCTCTCACTCTTTAGGTCGACCTGGAGATAGGAACACAGCATGATAGCAGGGCCACTCTCGACCATGGCCTCTCTGGTGCAGACGTCCCACATCAGTAGTTCGGTGTTGGTGTCTGGGCTGGACACCAAACAAGCCTTGGCTGCTGTAAGGGGTCCAGTACCCCAGGTTTTGTTGCAGGGCGGCTCCTGGCATCTTTGAACTTGGTGGGGAGATGGATCTGACCTCCTGGAGCATGGTGACCTCCTCCTGGGTTGCTGCTGCTTCGGGTGACCCAATGGTCTGCAGATTGGCAAACCGGACATTGTGGTCGGGGCCTGCAGGCAAGTGGCTCCTCCACTTCAAGGGAGACGCTGGCTGGTCAAGTGCTGGCAGCCCTCCAATGCTTTTGGAGGATGCACAGCTGCAGGAAGAATCAGCTCTTTGCAACTGTCAACACAGGAGCAGGCAGGGTTTAGCGCCAAGTCCACAGCTAGTCCACAGTTCTTGCGTTCTTCAGCTCTTCTTTGTCCTTTTTCCGTCAAGTAAATCTGAGTTCCTGGTGTCAGGGGGCCCTCTAAATACTCAATTTAGGGGTGTTAAGGGGAGTGAAGGGTAGTCACCAATGTGCTACTTACCCCTGGGGATCACTATACCCCCTATATGACCACTTCCTGTTTGGAGTGGGCATAACCCTTTAATATTAATGCGTGTCTTTCAGTACTTGGTGTAAATCTGTTCAGCCATTGTTGAGAAATTTGTGTTTGAAGAAATGCTTGGGCTGGTTATAAAGGGCTTAAAAATATAGTGATTTTTGGACGGTTGGTCCCTCGGGAGCCCAGTGGTACAGTAATTTTAAAAAGTAAGGCTCACATGGGGTAACACTATTTGCAGGGTGCAGTAAACATCATACCTATCCCGACCTACTTAGAAATGGGGACTTAAGAGTCTAACACCAGTGCTGTGAAAGGCTATGGAATCCCTTCTGATGATTATATTATTCAAAGATTTCTTACCAACACATCCCACGACAAAGAGCTTCCCCAGGAACAGCAGGAAATCCGTCACTTTGTCCAATACCGCTACGCTAAAATAAAGAAAAAGGGAGAGCATAAGGAGTTCTCATGCATTTTGATGAAATCACTGAGACCCTCTCTGTGACCTCCTTGAACCACTTCATCGACTGTCTGATTTCACTCAATCACCTCCACAATCCTGCACCCAAGCTTGCTCGAGGTGTGCAGCAAGTCTTCTGCCAGGTATACTATGCCCAGCCTGTGACCCTTCTGGCTACTGTAAATGGTGTACCAGCAGATATCCCCTCCTGTGTCTTTCTCATACCTTCAGCACACTGTACCCACCCCTCTTATACCCAAGTCTCATTTGTCCAAGATACCCAAGTCTCATTTGTCCAAGATACCCCACATCATCTCTCTCCCTGCAGGCCAACACCTACGTGTTCAAATCTCTGGTTATTAAACCACCCTGTGACCTGCCCTCAGCACTGAAGCCCTTTGGATCTATTCCATTGAAGGCTCTGGCCTCCAATGTCTCTCCCCTCCAGGACACTGTCCTTTCAACCTGGTCTCGCTGCTCCACCACTCCCAGACAATGGTGTCATGTGTCCCTCTCTCCTCCAAGATATTGAATCCCATAGTACCTTTCTACTCTAGTACACTGGACCAGTAATGTTTTTACCCTGCCACACTTTATTCCTTGGGGGTTCTTACCGAATAATGTTCCTCATTAACAAGGAGAAGGCATTCCGGGCAGAGGTGCAGAAATTAGTTCCATAAATGGCAATCTGGGGAGATAAAGAGCTAAAGTCAAAGAAGCAGAAAAGTTGTGCAATGGTGAAGGTTTTGAGGGACAGCTTACACATATCCCTGCCTAATGATTGTTTTACCGAGTGTAAGGAATGTCTAAGAAGCCTATGCTGAACACCACTAGAACAGTGTGCCATGAATCCTTGTACATAACTCCCCTTCTTAAGATGTGGGAGATCACCATATCACAAAAGTATGTCACAAGTTCAGGACAGCAGATTCTTCTACATGCCCCTCTGGTATGTGCAACTTTATACATAAGCGACATGGCACCTCAAAGAGTCTGGCATGAAGGGAGGGAAGAAAAAGTTTCACGCCTCAATACCCACCCTCCCGAAGACGTGCTGCTTAGGGCTGGTGCAACCTTGATGCAGAAATTTTTCAACATGCACGGTTGGGGCATGGAGAAGCACAACTACACACCCAAGAATTGGGGAAGCTGGAGGACATTTCCTCACTGTGGTTTCTGGATCTATACAGAGAGCACAGTCTCTCAATGAAGCAGGACAACTCAAGAAGTGAGACACAAAGACAGAGGAGAAGAGAGGCGAAGCATAGAGAAAAATTGATATGAAACAGACAATGAGGAAGTGTAACAGTAAAAAAGTGAGAAGGAATCGCAGAGAAAAAAAAAGCATAGTAATATACCACATTTTTAGCATGGATTTTTAAAAGATAAAAACAGCTTTTACCTCCTTACTTCCAGTCATCTTTAGTAGATGGTTCACTGGTCTCCAAAAGAAGAGGGGTTTTCCCACATAAGGCACATTTCAAATTCAAATACAAAAGATGGATACAGCAAGTTACGCTGATTTGTTTGTGGTGGAGTCTACTGCTGCCAGTTTAATCAGGAAGTCATAGCCAACTTAGTAATGCTGCAGTCGTTGATAGTGCAATCATAATGCCATTATTCTTGGGTTACTCAAGAATAAGATGGTCATGCCCGTAAGGTTTGAGAAACCCAGATCAAAAACCCACATTTTGGTCTACAGATAATAGCGGAAAGAAGGAAATGCTGCAATTACTTCCCAGTACTAGCATTACTCGGAGTCCTTCGCTCGCTGTGATAAATCGCATAGTGATGACCCTGTGCCCCCATTCACAATCCCTTTCCTAAGGAATAAAAGACCCCCTCCTCACTTCCTGTTCCAAGCCCAAACACCACACAGTTGGACTAGCTGAAATGGTGGGAGGGAGGACCCGATTCGTCACACGAGAAAAGAACTCCGAGTAATGTTATTACCAGTGAGTAATTGCAGCACTACCTCCTCGTCCCTCTCGCCGTGATGAATCACATAGTGAGATGCACAAAAACCACAAAAAGGACAAGGACAACTGCACAGAAATGAAAGCACAAATTTAATCCATAGGGAAAAAAAACAGGTTATAAAAAAAGCACACAAGACCCTGGAACCCAATAAGTCGGGCACCTCCAGCCCCTAAAGTACCCGATAATGGGACACAAAAGTAGAAGGCACCATCTAAGTGGGCGCCCGACAGATTTCCTGCAATGAAGCACCCTAGAGTTCCGCCACAGAAGTGGGCATGCCCCTAGTAGACCTCCCCATGATCCCCAGGGGAAGAGGACAACCCAAACGGTTTGTAGGCAAGCAGGATCAAAGACTGAATTGACCTGCTCAAGGTCGGAGTGGAAGGTTTAACCCCCTTCTGAGCCAGACCAAAGTTCACAAATAGGCAGAAGACTGCCTGAACTCCTTTACTTGATCCAGGTAAACCAAGAACCCATACGCACATCAAGGGAATGAAGGGCAACTTCCTCAGGAGACTGAGGATCAGGGAAAAAACACCAGAAGAATCACTTCCTGTTGACGATGAAACAGAGAATTCACTTTGGGCACAAAGCCAGGGCCGAACCAAAGAACGATCCAGTCATCAAAAACTTAAAGGAGACAGACAAGACAAAGAACCCAGCTCACCCAACCGGCTAGCAGATGTAACTGCCACCAGGAAAAAGACCTTCAAAGTTAAAGGCGTAAACTCACAGACAGCAGAGGCTCAAAAGGAGGCTACTGGAGAGCCCGAAAAACCAACTGCATATCCCAAGGAGGACACACTACCTGAGGGACAGGACATAGATTGGCAAACCCCGTAAAGATCAGGGACAACAGACCCTGATCATCCAAAACCTCCCCCCCCCCACAGCCTCCCCTTCCAGGGAGACCGAAAAGCCTTAATCGCCGCCCACTGCACCCTAAGAGAGTCAGGACTACAGCACAACTGAAACCCATCCTGGAGAAACTCCAGCACCTGTGGTAGGGCAACAGAAAGAGGATCCACCTGCAGTCAATCACACCAAGCCTGAAACGTCTTCCAATGCAGAGCATAAGACCAAGTTGACAGGCTTACACAGAAGAGACAGAGGTAGAAAGGCCCTGAAACATCTAACCAGCCAGTTCAACCACCAAGCAGTCAACCGGAGCCGCAACAGGGAGGACACTGGGAGAGTCGGAAATCTCAGAGGAGATGGAACCAACGGAAACCTACACTCTGGACCCACCTTCATCTCCATCGCAACCAAACAGAGCGGGGCAATGCCAGAGCAACCAGAGCCCCCTCCCTCAGAACCAGAAACCTCCAGATCAAAGGAACTGGAGGGAAAGCAAACAGAAGGCCGACAGGCCAAGGACAGGTCAGGGTATCCAGCCCAGAAGCAGACACCCCCCCTTCCTCTGGACAAAAACAGGGAAGAAGAGCATTGCCCAGACTTGCAAACAGGTCCACCCGAGGGCGACCACACAACCGACACATCTTGGCAAACACCAGGGGAGCAAGACAGAAGTCCTCAGAGGACGAAATCTCCCTGCTTAGGTGATGGGCCCGACAATTCAGAATCCCCTGAATAATGATGGCCCTGCACTAAACCGCAGTCATCTGAGCCCACCGGAATATCTGATCCGCAACAGCTGACAGAGCCCTCGTCCCACCCCCTGCCGATTGGCATAGGACTTGGCCGTAGTGTTGTCTGTCTGGACTATGACAACCCTGCCCTGCAGACGAGGAGAAAAATATAGGAGAGACAGACTAATACCCCAACTCCCTCCAATTGGAAGACCTGGAACCCTGGCCCGCCAGCCATAGACCCTTGGCTGTGAGAGATCCCAACCAGCCCCCCCAGCCACTCTTGCTGGCATCTGTTGTGACGATCACTGGATCTGGAGACCACAAAGAGACAGACCCCCCAACAGAATGTTTGCTGGAAGGAGCCAGCATTCCAGGTCGGCCCGAATTACAGGAGTCACCAGGAGGAAACAAGTCAACTCCTACACATTGGGGACACACTTGCTCAGTATGAACCTCATCAAACGATCCCATGGAACCAAGAACACAGTGGACGCCAGGTCCCCTGTACCCGCATCCAAAGCGACACAAACGGGACCACAGCCGACAACAAATTGATCAGATGGGAATGAATTTTCAACATCCTTGATTCTGGCAACGTGAAAATGCCCAGATCCGTCCAGAACCAGGCCCCAATGAAAATGCGATTCAGACATGGAACCAGCTGTGTCTTCCTTGCATTTATCAAGAATCCATGGGAAGACCGAAGGTCCAGGAACTTCAGGATATGCAAACAAGTCAGAGGAAGAGGAGCCCCCTTGACCAAGCAGTCTTCCAGGTAAGGGAAGATAGTCACTCCCTGCAGATGAAGAATGGCCATCAGGGGAGCCAAGACCTTGGTAAAGACACGGGGAGCCGACTTCAGACCAAAGGGAAGAACCCAGACTTGGAAATGAGAAGCCCCTACAGTGAACCTCAGAAACCTCTGATGACAAGGATAAACAGGAACATGTAGGTAGGCATCCTGTAGGTTTGATCGTAGTCATGAAGTCCCCTGGAAACCGGAGGGGAATAAGCTGTTGAAGAGACAGCATAATGAAAGGAATCAACGTCACCCATTTGTTGAGGAGCTTGAGATCAAACTCTGGCTTGAACTCCCCGGACACCTTCTGAATGAGGAATAGGATCGAGTAAACCCCTTGACCAACCTGATCCAAAGGCCCCAGAAAGAAAGCAAGCTTCTGCACTAATTCCTGGACCCCTTCCAGAAGTGCCTCTCTTTTCACCAGATTCCTGGGAACAGGAGTAGGGATGCACCCCGTGCTGGTAGGAAGAGAGACGAAGTGTATGCGATTACCGTTCTGTGCGATATTCCTCACCCATCTGTCAGAGACAGCAAGTACCCATGCCTGTCAACTAGGCACCCACAGAAAGCGTGCCCACAGGACTCCCATAGTCAGGAGCGCTGGCCAGAAAGTCCTGCTTTGGGGGTCACACCCTGCTGCTTACTGCTCCGGGGCTGGAACTGCTTTTTACGGAAGGCATATGAATGAGTGACCTTGTGAGGAAAATCCCTGGAGTCTCTGGCAGATGAGCGATTCCAAAGTTGAAAGAATTTGCCAAATGAAGACCTGCATGACCACATATGCTTCTTATCCTTGCAAGACTTCCGCATAAGATGATTCAGACGGTTGCCGAACAGCTTGACACCCTCGAATGGAGTTTTCAGAAATGCAGACTTCTCAGCCGGATCCGTCTTCCTGTCCTGCAGCCATAGGTTCCGCCGAGCAATGACAGCTGAGGTGGAAGCCACAGTAGCCGCCTTAATCACATCAGCCGTACCGTCAGCCAGGAACTTGGCCTGTTGTTCCATATGAACCAGATTATCGGACACCCTGGACCCCTCTTGCATAGCCTCAGCCAGAGATTCAAAATCCTTCAACAGGGATTGAGCATTCAAGGCACCATACGAGGTGGCCTTGAGAACCAGACTGGAAGCAGAAAACGATTTCTTCAGACCCACTTTCACCTTACGGTCCACAGGATCAGAAGGCAGACAATCATCGGGATTCATTGAGGATCTGCCAATCAGAGGGGACAAAATGGAATACACCTTAATGGAAGAAGGCAACAGCTTATCCCCCTCATCCAAAGCATATGATTTCTGAAGGAAGCAGGGCACCTGGCTATG
The DNA here is from genome assembly GCA_963921515.1 of Calotriton arnoldi. NCBI lineage: Eukaryota > Metazoa > Chordata > Amphibia > Caudata > Salamandridae > Calotriton > Calotriton arnoldi. The sequence goes on from CAWUFW010006296.1 coordinate 578,478, forward strand.
CTCAGGTTTCTCCCAGGACCAAAAGATCACCTTTTTTGACCTTTGGGTGCAATGGCAAAGCGAGCGCCGCAGGCTTAGCGAATTGCAGAAATAAGTCCACAGCAACCCCCTCCACCGGAGGAGGTGCCATATCCAGACTGACACGGATACGAGACAGAATGTCTGGCAGGTCATCCCTGGAAGGATTATGTTACTTACCCAGTAAGCAACAGTTCTTGGCATGTAGAGCTGTAGATTCACATGCTTTGCATACTCCTGCCATCTAGTGTTGGGTCCAGATGTTTGCAAGTTGTTTTTCTTCGAAGAAGTCTTTCCAGTGACCAGGTAAGGGGACTCCTCCTTTCGGTGATAGTGCGCATGGGCATCGACTCCAATGTTAGATTGTTTTCCCGCAGGAGGGTGAGAATGGAGTAACTAAGTGTAGTATAGAGATGTCCATGCGTATGTGGTGTAAATAATGAGAACTGCAACAAATACAGGTGTCCGGTTAGCCGGGAGGGCGCTTGTGAGTCTACAGCTCTACATGCCAAGAAAAGATGCTTACTGGGTAAGTAACATAATCCGTTTGAGGCATGTGTGCTGTAGATACACATGCTTTGCATAGACTATATAGCAGTATCCTCCCAAAGCAGTGGCTAGCCAGTAGATGTAGCAGTTGTCTGAAAAAGTGTCTTTAGCACTGCTTGGCCTACATTTGCCTGTTGGCGTCCTAATACATCCACACAATAGTGTCTGGTAAATGTGTGTGGTGTAGACCATGTTGCTGCTTTACAGATGTCAGCTATAGGGATGATACCTAAAAAGGGCATAGATGCCCCTATTGTGCGAGTGGAATGCACTCTGGGGGTATAAAGTTCTTTTAGCTTTTGCGTAGCAAGTTTGAATGCACTTAACAATCCATCTTGAAATGCCCGATTTAGAAATAGGATTGCCTTTGTGAGATGGTGTAAATGAAACAAACAGTTGCTTTGTTTTACGAAAATCTTTTGTTCTTTCAATATAATACAATAGAGCTCTTCTGACGTCAAGTGTGTAAAGAGCCCGTTCTGCTACTGAATCAGGTTGAGGAAAGAACACAGGTAACTCAACTGATTGGTTAATATGGAAAGCAGAAACCACTTTGGGAAGGAATCTGGGATTGGTGTGAAGAACTACCCTATCTTTATGGAGTTGGAAGAAGGGTTCTTCTAAAGTTAATGCCTGTAGCTCACCAACTCTCCTTAATGAAGTTATTGCAATGAGGAATGCAACCTTCCATGAGAGGCTCTGTAAGGGACACTTGTGTGGTGGTTCAAAAGGTGGACCCATAAGTCTTGCAAGTACAATATTAAGATTCCACACTGGTGCTGGGAGAATTCTTGGTGGTATAACTCTCTTTAAGCCTTCCATAAAGGCTTTAATGACAGGAACTTTGAACAAAGACAAATGCTGTCTGTTTTGTAAATACACAGCTACTGCCGCAAGATGCAACCGAATTGATGTGTAAACCAGCCCACATGCTATAGGTGCAACAAGGTAACAAACAATGTTCTGAACAGAAGCATCCAGAGGCAATATTTTGTTATTGTTACAGTAGACAACAAATCGTTTCCATTTTGCTGCATAGCAAGCTCTGGAAGTAGGTTTTCTTGCTTCCTTCAGAATAGTCATACAGTCTGGTGGCAAATTTAAATATCCAAACTCTATGACTTCAGGAGCCAAATCGCTAGGTTGAGCTCCTTGGGATTTGGATGCTTGATTTCTCCATGGTTCTGAGTGAGGCGAATGGAGGTGAGATGTAGCTTTTGATGTGGAACTACTGAGAGTTCTAACAGGGTGGTGTACCACAGTTGACGGGCCCATGTGAGGGCTACTAGAAACAGTGTAAGGGATGTTTGCCTGAGCTTCTGAACCAGAAATGGAAGGAGAGGGCGAGGCGGAAAAGCATAGGCAAATATCCCTGACCAATTCATCCATAGGGCATTGCCTTTGGATAGAGGGTGTGGGAACCTGGAGGCGAAGCTTGGGCATTGGGCGTTGTCTGCTGTGGCGAACAGATCTATTTGAGGATATCCCCATTGTTTAAAGTATGGAAGGAGAACTTGGGGATGAAGTTCCCACTCGTGTATTTGTTGCGTCTTTCTCCTGAGGTCCGCAATTTGATTGTTCACTCCTGGGATGTTTTCTGCCAGAAGGTGAATGTTGTGATGGATTGCCCATTTCCAAATTGTCTGAGACAGTTGTGACAATTGGAGAGAGTGTGTCCCCCTTGTTTTTGTACATAGTACATCACTGTCATGTTGTCTGTGGGGACTAGGACAACTTTGGCTTTGAGATGAGACTGAAAAGCTTTCAGCGCTGAAAATACTGCTAGAAGCTCTAGATAGTTGATGTGGAATGGTTTGTGTTTGTCATCCCAGAGACCCTGAATTGTGTAATGATGGAGATGTGCTCCCCAACCTGTGAGAGATGCATCTGCTGTTAACACGACTTGTGGAACAGGGTTGATGAAAGGCTGCCCTTTTGATACATTTTATGGGTTCCACCACTGCAGACAGCGATGGGTGCGGCGGTCTACCAACACTAGATCTGTTAACTGACCTTATGACTGATTCCACTGACGTGCGAAGCATTCTTGTAGTGGACGCATGTGTAGTCTTGCATGAGGCACTATTGCAATGCATGACGCCATCATTCCCAGTAGTCGCATGAAAGTCCTGGCTGGTAGGGATTGGCCTATTTGGAACTGCAGCAATGGAGTCTGGATATTACAGATTCTGGCTGCATTGGGAGAGGCTAGAGCTGTGTGGGTGTTGAAAGTGGCTCCCAGATAGGATTGTATCTGGGAAGACTGTAAGTGAGACTTGTGAATATTGACCGTAAAACCTAATTTGTGGAGTAGGTGTAGTGTGGTCTGAGTGTGTTCTAAACACTTTTGGTGTGTGCTGGCTTTGATGAGCCAGTGGTCTAGGTACATGAAGACATGAATTTGTTGTCTCCTGAGATGAGCTGCCACTACTGCTAGACATTTTGTGAACACTCTGGAAGCAGTAGTTACTACGAATGGGAGTACTTTGAACTGATAGTGTTTGCCTGCTATCACAAATCTGAGATATTTGCGATGAGCAGGATGAATGGGAATGTGAAAATATGTGTCTTTTAAGTCCAGTGTGGACATAAAATCGCTTTGCTGTAGAAGTGGAAGGACCTGTTGAAGCATTACCATATGGGAATGTTCTGAAAATATGTACTGGTTTAACTCTGAGATCTAAAATTGGTCTTAATGATCCGTCCTTTTTGGGGATCAGAAAATAAAGAGTAAACCACTGAACCTTGGTATTGTAAAGGAACTGGTTCTATGGCTCCCTTTTCTAAGAGAGACTGCATCTCTTGTTTGAGTAACTGTAAGTGGTCTGACAACAGTTTATGAGAGCGAGGTGGAATGTTTGGTCGATTGGTGGTGAGCTCCAGGCACTAACCATGTTGGATAAGGTCGAGCACCCATTGGTCTGTTGTTATGGATTGCCAAATGGGGAAAATCTGTTGAAGTCTTCCCCCGACAGGTGTTAAGTGATCGGGGGGGGGGGGTGTGGAGTGTGGGCAAGTCACTGTTTGTTAGGGGAGGGGTGTTACACAGTGCAGCACCTCTACCTTTGGAATTATTTCCTCTATAGAAACCTCTAGAGGTAGAGGATTGATTGTTGCCTTTATAAGAGGAAGCATTTGGGTCTGAAGATGTTGTTTTGGACCCTGCTTTTAAAATGAGCGAAGAAAGGAGCCTCTATTGGATGGGGACTGGAGCGCTCCCATGGATATTTGCTACTCCAGTGTCCTTTATTTTTTCTAAGGACTGGTCGACTACAGGACCAAGCAGGTGTTCCTTGTCAAAAGGGGTGTTCAAAATGGACTGTTGGACTTCTGGCTTAAACCCCGAGATTCTAAGCTATCCATGCCTTCTAAGAAGAATGCTGGTATTAATCTCTCTAGCTGTCGTGTCAGCTGCATGTAATGCACATCTGATTGAGGAGTTAGAGATGATTTTCCCTTCATCAACTGACTGCTGTGCCTTATTTTTGTGTTCATCTGGGAGATATTGGAGCAGTTGCTCCATCTCATCCCAGTGTGCCCTGTCGTATCTAGCTAGTAGGCCCTGTGTGTTTGCGATGCGCCAGTGTTTAGCAGCTTGAACAGCTACTTGTTTTCGCGAGGCATCTATAAGTTTAGATTCCTTGTCTGGGGGAGGTGCATTGCCAGAGGTTTGTGAATTAGCTCTTTTACGCACAGTGGACACTACTAGGGAGTCGAGAGGTAGTTGTCCTTTGATAAATACAGGATCTGATGGTGAGGGTTTGTATTTTTTATCTACTCTTGGGAGTTTAAATACATGCTCGGACAGGGTCTTTAAAAATATCGTCTGCATGCCTCATCATGCCTTTAAGCATAGGGAGTGTTTGACTTGACCTGTGTGTGGACTCAAGTGTTTCAAATAAAAAATCCTCTTCTAATGTCTCTTTATGTATGGCTACCCCGTGATACTCTGCTGCCCTAGCAATGAGCTGTTGGTAAGCCATGCTATCATCTGGTGGTGATGGTTTAGCAGGGTAAAGGTCTGGGTCACTGTCCACTGGGGGGGTCAATGTGTAATCATTCCATGGGTCTACAGGCAAATGAGTATCATCATCCCCATGATCTCTATCTGGATCTGTATGTGGAGATCCCGGAGGTGTTATATGCAAAGGATATTCAATTAACTGTGGAGAAGATGGTGGAGGAGGAGAGGGTTGTGGGGTAGGATACAGAGGGCTGGTAGCCATGTCCTTCTTCTTCTGAGGGATCTTTGCAGTATCCTCTAAAGGAGGTTGTGTTTTGCTGGTGTTTTAGCAGAATTGTGTCCAGTATCAGGATTAATGTAAATCTTTTTCTGTTTAGGATCCAATTTGGCCTTAAGAACGTCTAAAATTGGTTCCGGAGGCTCGGAGACATTGTCTTTTGCTTTCGGGGTCGAAATAGGCTTGTCTTTAGGTTTCGGCTCCGAAGCGTGTTTCTGTGCGGAGGATTTCCGCTCCGAACTAGATTTGTCCATGGAGCCTGATGGTTTCAAATCCAAAGGAGGTCTGGGTCGACTCGGTCCCGAGCCAGAAGGCTTGACGGTTTGTTTCGGTGCCGAGCCGAGAGGCGGGGCGTCGGAAACATTGGCTCGATACCGACCTTGGCCAGAAGGCAGAGGTGGTGCCGTAGCCTTATGTGTCTTGGAAGATTTAGGGGGCAAGGGGTCTTCAGTACTCGCGTCACCTTGTCCCGGAGGCAGATCTTCAGATTCCAGATCGAGCTCGGAATCAGACTCTGGAACGGAGAGGGCCTCTTCCTCTTCTGCGGCTGACGCGTCGATCTCCTCTTGCTCAAATTCTTCCCCGAAGATATCTGGAGTGTGTTGGATGCTTTGACGTTGCATCTCTAGTCGTCGAGCCAGACGATCGCGTAGAGTCTTCTTGGACCGAAACTATTTACAAGCGTCGCAGTCTTCTTTCTTGTGCTCCGAGGCCGAATCATCCTCTAAAAGGACTGCAGAACACTTCACATTATGCTTCCCAGACAAGGCCTTAGCGACAGCAGCATCTATCATAGCCTGGGCCTCCACAGCAGACAAGGAAACAGACACCCTAGCCGGGACACCATCAGTTGCAGCCGCCACATCCTGCTGAAATCACTGTCATCCCCTGATTTAGGAGAGTGCAATCTGCATTGCTTTGCAGTACATTTCTCCATAGTAAATACACAGACACCAAAAAGAAACACTACACTTAAATAGTCCCAAAAAACATTCCATTGGGGGAGTACTCTCTCCAAAAAATCCAAACCTGTAACAAACGGCCATGACACGACTGGTTAATCACCAACCAACAAGTATACAGTCACCAAATACACAGCAGGACAGTGCTGTATAGAAAATTCCACCAAAAACATGTCCGTAAGCCCAGCAGCCAGAGATCCAGAACTGGAAGTAATGTCCATGATGTGAACAAAACGTCCTATACTGCTGAGGAAGTACCAGAAGCGCAAGCAGCAGCATCTATTCATAATTCCTGCCAATGCCCGTAATATCTGTGATGCCAGTCAGATCGCATTGAGACCTGCCGTAAATCGCAGCATACACCGGCTGGAGAGAATGCACCGCAGACCTCCAGCCGGGTAAAGAGTACAGTAGAAACGGGGGCCAAAGAAGATTTGATTTGGATTCAATCAGAAGACAGATTTGGTTTTAGATCAGTATATAAATTTGGAGTTAAATTAAAGAGTTTAGATTGCAGGATAGAGCGGACATTTAATCATAATACATTAGGAATTAGTTTAGATGTAAAATAGTTAAGACTGAAAAAAAGAGGAAAGAGGTAAGAACAAAATTAGGGAGGAATGAACAAAACAATTTTAGAACAAAATATAGGGTTGATACAGACAAAACGATAAAAAGACTAAAATAGTTCAAGTTGAGAAAGTAAAACAAAAGCAAGAGAACCAGGCAAACGAGAAAGAAAAAGGAAACAGCAATACATCAAAAAGGCAAGCGACAATGCGCAACGGGGGTGGGGGGGGGTAATTAGAGCTTCAGCGCATATACCCCTGTGAATTACGAAACAATAGGACACCTCAGTGCGCTTTGAAAATCCAGCCCTGCACTATTCACACAGTAGCTTCGCTCCAACATGCCCAAAAGTGGCCTTCCCCTCACTCCTGGTTGCACCAGAGCCCATATATGCCCATATTTCTATCCCACAGATTGTCCTTACGTGCACCCACACTCACCATGATGTAGGCATTGCGGTTCAGGAATTTTATGAACTTCTCCAAGCACCAGAAGCAGCACTTCAGGCAGCACAGAAGGAACCGTGCAAACTTGTTGTCAGACCCTGGGGGCGTGGCATACCAGAAACAAAAGACAAGAGATGAATCAGCAGATCGAAAGCCAATTCCCACACTGCCCGACCCAGAGAATCACACACACACACACACACACACACACACACACACACACCTGACCACAACGTCACTCACTAACAGAGTAATCCAGGTGGAAAAACGCCTGGGTATGAGGCAAATGTTTGAATGGGGTGCGGAGCATTTGGGTGGAAGACTAAAGATACGTTTTCTTTCAGTGAAAGGTGTATCTAGGGCTCCAGATACACTAGGTAACTATTTTATTCCCTAACATTATGTCAATACTGCAAGAAAAATAATTCAGTCTGCTGGAAAAAATAAAATAGCCACCCATCTCATCACAATGGCTTATGCAAAAACTCTAGGTACAGGTGCAATTTATGCACAAAAATAATAAATGGTTATAATTTTTTTTCAAATTAATACTTTTTGTTGAGTCACTAAATTAGTAAAATATAATAATTGTGTCACTACGCTCCACCAAATTGTGATGCCAATTTGGGCACTACAGAACAGAAGATGGTAATTATTTGGCCCGTTATGGGGTTTATAAAATGTTAGTTCTGAATTTTGCAGCGGCACTGGCGTACATCTATTGGGCACTCTCTAATGAAATATTTCTGCAAAACCCTCATATTTTCATATGAGGCACCCACACCACTGGCACTGGATTTAAAATTTACAACAACACTTGTACAGAGACAGTCTGCAGTAATGGATCTATAGGAGTAAGCCTCTGCTTCTACCTTTCCACCCTTTAGCATGATTCTCTGATTATTTTGGGGCCTCATTTAAAGATACCTGCAAATCAGTTTTTAGGTTGATCCTAGGTAGCGTATGTGCTGCTCTGCAAGGCATGCTGTAGTCACTGTATGGGCTTTCAACATGCCCAGCACTTTTGGTTGGTTGTTTGGCCTGCCTTTCAAAATTCCTTTACTTTGGTTGGTCAATAGTGTTCATCTGTCCCACCTTTGGGTGCTTTAGTTCCCTCCCAGCAGACATCACTGATTGATTCTTTTGGATGACCAGCTCTGGCCATCTGTTGCCTCCTCACTCAAACCCCCTCCCTCCCGCCTGTCATTGCTGCGGTCACTAAATCTCCCCAGTGCCGTTCCCACAACAATAACTCGCACTTCATTTCCTTTTTTTAAGCAGCGTGGCATGCCGCGCTTCATCTTAAACAATGGCGGCCACGCGCCTTTCTTTTCTTTGGAGCGGCTCGCCAAGCTGTATTTTTTAATATTTCAGCCCCATTCATCTTTCCTGTGCTTGTGGAGCATTTTCAGAGTGTAATCTCCACACAAAGTCCCTGCCACTCTGATCTCTTTATTAAGGACAGCAGCTGTAATAGCGCTCTCCTGACCAGATTCCACACAAGGGCGGCTTGCAGGTTACAGGAGGGTGTTGCCAGGGGTAAAAGGCATGCATTGAGGCACAAGTTATTAACTTGTGTAACGATATATCTGTAAGAGACAGTAGTTAGTGACAGATTCCTTACCTTAGAATATCCCCAGGCGTCAGGCTGGATCCGGAAAGTTTTGCGTAGCAGTACCCCTGCGTGTCGGTAGGCGGCGTCGTGCGGCTCCGCGTCCGTCGTCGGGATCGCCGGGATGACGTCGCGGCCAGTACTTACACGCCTCCCATGCGCGCTGGCGTCAGTTCTGTACACGACTTTCCGCGCCAGAAACGCAGAGCCATGCAAGAAACTGACACTGGTGTCTGAAAACTAGGGCCCTGAAAGGGATGTCCTTAACCCTAGAAATCAGTTCGCAGAACGGGGAGGATGGGTGGGCGGTAAGGAATCTGTCACTAACTACTGTCTCTTACAGATATATCGTTACACAAGTTAGTAACTTGTGCATCTGAAAGAGACATGTTAGTGACAGATTCCTTACCTTAGAATAGATACCCCAGCAATACCAACCCCGGTGGTGGGTCTGCGAACAAAGATCAGACGAGGAAGTCCCGGAGAACAGAACGGCCAAAGAAGCCGTCTCTCCGGACTTGGCTGTCAAGGCAGTAATGCTTGGTAAACGTGTGCAGCGAGGCCCACGTAGCTGCCTGACAAATGTCCTGCAATGGGACACCACGTCCCAAAGCCGTGGTGGCGGCTGGCGCCCTGGTGGAATGGGCACGTAGCCCAACAGGGGCCTCCTTCTTAGCCAAAGAATAGCAGGCCTTGATACACAAGACGACCCAGCGGGAGATGGTCCGCTTGTGTACCGCCCGACCTTTTTTGGCGCCCACGTAGCCAACAAAGAGCTGGTCGTCCACCCGGAATTGCTGTGTGCGGTTTAGATAAAATGAAATCGCACATTTTGGGTCCAGACGGTGGAGCCTCTCTTCCTCTCTAGAAGGATGCGGAGGCAGAAAGAAGGTGGGCAAAGTGATGGTCTGCCCAATGTGAAAAGCAGTAACCACCTTTGGCAAGAAGGACGAACGCGTCCTAAGAACAACCTTGTCTGGATGGACAGACAGAAAGGGGGGCTTGCAAGAAAGAGCCTGGAGCTCACTCACCCGCCGAGCAGAGGTGATGGCCACCAGAAAGGCTGTCTTCAGAGTGAGAAGACGAAGAGGACAATTATGTAGAGGCTCAAAGGGAGCGCACATTAAGAAGGTAAGAACCAAGTTCAAGTCCCACTGAGGCATTACAAACGGAACAGGAGGAAAGAGGTGTGTAATGCCTTTAAGAAACCTGTTAACAACAGGGGACTTGAAAAGGGAGGGCTGATCAGGAAGCCTGAGGAAGGCCGAGATTGCACAAAGATAGCCCTTGATGGTACCCAGGGCAGAACCCTGTTGGGCCAGTGAAAGAAGGAACAGAAGAACCTCAGAAAGAGGGGCAGAAAGGGGATTCACAGCCTTTGCTGTGCACCATGCCACAAACTTGTTCCACCTGCAGGCGTATACCACCCTAGTGGAGGGACGCCTGGCTGCCAGAATCACATCACAAACTTCGGGAGGCAAGTCGAAAGGAATCAACTGCCGCCGCTCAATCTCCACGCAAGGAGGTGGAGACTGGACAGGTTCGGGTGGAGGACCGTCCCCTGCTGCTGCGACAGAAGATCCTCCCGAAGAGGCAGACGGATCGGGAGATCGACGCTCATACTGAGTAGCTCGGGATACCAAACTCTTCGAGCCCAGTCCAGAGCCACAAGAATGACTTGGGCCCGGTCGCGCCGAATCTTCTTCAACACTCTGGGTTGAATTGGTATAGACGGAAAGGCGTACAACAGACCGCAACTCCACTCGCGACGAAAAGCGTCGCCGAGCGAGTGCCGCCTTGGAAATTCCAACGCGCAGAACTGATGACATTGCGCGTTCTCTTCGGTGGCGAATAGATCTAACCAAGGCTCTCCCCACTGTAGAAAGAGTCCTTGCGCCACCTCCGAGTGAAGACGCCATTCGTGATCCATCATGCACCTGCGGCTGAGTTCGTCCGCCCTGGCGTTCAGGGAACCTGCCAGGTGTTGAACCATCAGGCGCATGCCCTGATGTTTCAGCCATGTCCAGAGACGCAGAGCCTCCTGACATAGGGTCCACGACCCCACCCCGCCTTGTTTGTTGCAGTACCACATGGCGGTGGTGTTGTCCGTGAACACCTGCACTACCTTCCCCTTGACAGGGGGAAGGAATGCCTTGAGTGCAAGTCGGATCGCCCGGAGCTCCAGAAGGTTGATATGGAGCCGGGACTCCGCCGGAGACCAGAGGCCTCTGATCTCCGCCTCTCCCATGTGACCGCCCCATCCCAGAAGGGACGCGTCCGTCACAACTGTGTGCTCTGGCTGGGGAAGGGAGAGGGATCTGCCCATGACCCATTGCCGGTTCGAGAGCCACCACTGCAACTGCCTTGCAGTTCCCTCCGAGATCTGGACGTAATCGGACAGGTTCCCCTGATGCTGCGCCCACTGGAACTTCAGGTCCCACTGCAGAGCCCGCATATCCCATCTGGCATGATCGACTAGCAGGATGCAGGAGACCATGAGGCCCAGCAGCCTCAGGGTCATCCGTACCGAAACCCAGGATAGAGGCTGAAAGATCGGAATCATAGCCTGAATATCCTGGACTCGCCGTTCGGGAGGATAGGCCCGAAACTGCGTTGTGTCCAGAACTGCTCCGATGAAAAGGAGCTGTGGAGAAGGAATCAGGTGCGACTTCGGCACGTTGATGGAGAACCCCAGCGAGTGCAGGAGTTCGGCCGTAGTCTGGAGGTGGGAGACGACTGCCTGGGACGAGCCCGCCTTCAACAACCAGACGTCGAGGTAGGGGAAGACTGGAACCCCTGCCCGGCACAGATGAGCTGCGACCACCGCCATCACTTTCGTGAACACCCGAGGGGCGCTGGTAAGGCCAAAGGGGAGCACGGTGAACTGAAAATGCTCAAGGCCTACCGTGAACCGCAGGTAACGCCGGTGGGCCGGCAGGACGGGGATGTGAAAATATGCGTCCTGCAAGTCCAACGCTACCATCCAGTCTCCAGGGTCGAGGGCAGTCAAGACCTGAGCTAGGGTGAGCATCTTGAACTTCTCCTTCCGGAGGAAGCGATTGACGTTCCGGAGGTCCAAGATAGGACGCATGTCCTCCTTGTCCTTTTTGGGCACCAGAAAGTAGTGGGAGTAACAACCACGCCCTACTTCTGGGGTCGGAACGCGCTCGATGGCCCCCTTGGCCAAGAGGGCCGCAACTTCCTTCTGAAGAAGCACCAAATGATCCCCCGACATGCGGTGGCATTGAGGTGGCATGGCTGGGGGGGTAGTCTCGAAGGGGAGGGAGTAGCCCCTTCGGACAATGTCCAAGACCCACTTGTCCGATGTGATGGCACGCCAGTGGTGAAGGTGATGGCGGACCCTGCCCCCCACTGGCGTGCTGTGGACCTGAAAGGATGGACTAGGAGGGCTTGGAGGCCGCGGACGGGGCGGAGGTGGTGGCCTGACCCGCACGCTGTTTATCCGACCCGCCTCGGCGGGAGACACGTCCTCGGCCCCGCGAAGACGCTTGCTGCGCGGGCCGGTGGCTGGGCAATGGACGTGACTGGGCGCCCCTTCCGTGGCCACGAAAGGGGCGAAAAGCAGACTGCTGCGGAGGGCGCGAGGCTCAAGGACTTGGCCGTAGCCCGCGAGTCCTTAAAGCGCTCCAGCGCGCTGTCTGCCTTATTGCCAAAAAGGCGGATGCCATCGAAGGGCATGTCCATAAGGGTGTTTTGGACATCGCCCGAGAAACCAGTGGTCCTCAGCCAGGCGTGACGGCGAAGCGCCACCGTCGTAGCAAGCGATCTGCCCAGCGAGTCAGCGGTGTCTAGGCCACATCGTATTGTGAACTTCGCCGGGTCTCTCCCGTCTGCAATAACACGGGTGAGTAGTGTCTGGACCGCCTCAGGACACTTAGGCAGCACTTGCGCCACCGAATCCCACAGAGAGTAGGAATAACGGCCCAAAAGGCAAGCGGTGTTCACGGACCGCAAGCCAGCACTGGAGGAAGAAAAAACCTTCTTCCCAAATTGGTCCAGTTTTTTGGATTCCCTGTCCGGCGGAGCCGTAGGGAAGGCGCTTTGAGAAGTAGAGGCTTGGACAACCAAGCTCTCGGGGGTGGGGTGTTGGGAGAGGAACAAGGGGTCGCCCGGGGCCGGGCGATGGCGTCGGGCCACGTTCCTGTCCACAGGAGCCCCTGTGGTGGGCCTGGACCAGGTGCCCAAAAGAACGTCAGAAAGTGTGTCGTTGAACGGCAGCAGTGGCTCAGAGGAGGTAGCCGCCGGCTGAAGCACTTCCGTCAGGAGGTTAGTCCTGACAGCCACTGTAGGGAGCTCGAGGCGCAAGGCCGCGGCCGCCCTACGCAACACCGTTGCATAACTTGCTCCCTCCTCCGTAGCCACGGAAGGAGGAGACAGCATGCCAAGGTCTGGAGAGGTGTCCAGGGCACTGGCATCACCCAGTTCCTCTGCCCAGTCCTGATAAGGCTCACATTGGGCTGCTAGAGGGTCTTCCGACCCCTCCCAGTCCTCCCCGTCCTCCAAAACAGGTGAAAAGTAAGGAGGATGGACATGAGGGAAGAAAGGTCCCGACGGAATCGGCGTCGGCCGACGTCGATCCGGCTCCGTGTCCGGTGCCGGGGAGAACCTGGGGACGGCGTCGTCCGGGACCTCGGACGGCACCGGGAGTGGTACCGGGGAGGTCGGCGCCGGCGGAGGTGTTGTCAGGTCAGCCGGCCTCGACCGGGATCCAGGCCTGGATCCGAGGGGGTCCTGCGGCGCCGGGGCCCGAGCCGCCGGAGACACCGGGGCCCGAGCCGCCGGTGGTGCCGAAGGGGGACCTCCACTGGGGCCCGCGGGGCCCGAAGGCGCACCGGGGTAACCGTTAGGCCCGAAGATGCGAGCCATGGCCGACAAGAAGTTCTGGATGTCGGCCGGAGTCGACGTCGAACCCGGAACAGGCGGGTAGGCCGACGCCGGCTCAACGGGTACTCCCGGAGCCGCGGGGGCAGTACCAACAGGACCCTCAGCCGAGTCGTGAGACCGGCGAGGGGAGGTCTTAGACCGACGCTTCTTAGACCTCTTGTGCTTCGCCGTACCTGAAGACGAAGACTTCGACCCCGATGAATGACGACGGCTCCGCGACCAGCCCCTCGACCTCTCCCGGGACCTCGATCGGCGCGGAGCCGAGTGCCGGGCCTCGAGAGGCTTTCGAGACCGCTCTTGCAAAGCCTTCGGGGCGAGGGACCGACGCTCTGGGCACGACGTGGGGTCGTGGCCGCGCCCCAGGCAGAAGAGACACTCGCGGTGCGGATCCGTAATCGACATCATGCGATTACAGACCTTGCATGGCTTGAAGCCGGGCATCCCTACTGACACCTTGGAGTCGAAACGACTCGAAAACTTGGACAAAAAAGTCTCAAAAATACTCAGTCAAAAAATTACTGGGGCACTGCTCAATCCGGATCTGCGCTTACTGGCGCGGAAAAAGAAAGAACTGACGCCAGCGCGCATGGGCGGCGTCTAAGTACTGGCCGCGACGTCATCCCGGCGATACCGACGCCGACGACGGACGCGGAGCCTCACGACGCCGCCTACCGATGCGCAGGGGTACTGCTACGCAAAACTTTCCGGATCCAGCCTGACGCCTGGGGATATTCTAAGGTAAGGAATCTGTCACTAACGTGTCTCTTTCAGATATGCATAACTAAAAAAAACATAATTTGCAATGCCAATAGCTCGAATTTTCACTAATGCAAGACTGATTGCATTGCAAATACTCGTTACTCAAACAAAAAAAGGATGGTGTCCTAACATTTATCCTTGCTAGTGGTTGAAGTAAGTTAAGTATAGGAAGTGTGATCCTGAGAACAATTGGGTGGGACCATTTTTCTGGTTGGACAGTTCGGTTGGTTAATGCAATCACTTCAGATATCTGTAAGATTTAAATCCTGGCTGGTGCCCTGGGGAAATAGTGACGTGTATTTATAGTGCTAAGAGGTCCAAGCCTTTGACAGGAAGCATAGTGAACTAAGTCATTAACATAAAACATGCATTAAAAATAGTGTAAGACAGGTTTAACACACGCTGTCGCAAAATGTGCAAAAAGAATTTAAATGTTTACAGTGCTTTCAAAAGTAATGTTTTTAGTAATGCGCAGAGTGTAGATAGTGCAAACTTTTTTTTATTTTTATTAAAAAGTCCAGATTCTATCCAACCTACATTGGCTTCCAAGCAGTCTTCAGATTTGCCAATTAACCAATTGCACACATTTACATTCCTTCTAGGCAGCAGGCAGACTACAGAGAAATCTTGTTTCATCTTTAGCTGCCTCTTTCTCTCACTTCACAGTAAAAGAGACTCTTCTGCTCCCCTTTCAACATGCGGCAACGCAATCGTTCAGGAATATGGGAACTGTTTTGATCAAATTGATAAAGCTTGGTAACCTGGTTCCCTGCCCACTTCGACCTCCGCTCCCCGCCCACAACAAACCTCTTCCCATCATGTTTGTCTCTACTGGAACAGTTTGTACCTTTCAGCTGGTGATCTAGATACTCCAGCATGACGCGGATGAGCTGCACTATGGCAAGGATAAGCGAGCCAAAGGCCAGTGATCCTGTGTGATATCTGCGTTGAGCAAGTGGAAAGAAAGAACACATAAGGATATGCTTCACAATGCTCTGCATAGGGAAAGGGGGCTTTGACTCCCCTCCCCCACAGTCTGCAAACAATCGCTCAATGTCAATAGGTCTGGAGCTGGCGGCTGACCTTCTTAATTTGCCAAAGCTTACTTTATGAATGGTTTTTGTATCCAGGCACTCTGTGTATGAAAACAAGCATGGTCTAAAAGCCAAAATTTTTTTTTAGTGTGGTACCAGAATATGCTGAAAGTGAATGGGACTACTTTCTGTGCGCATGTGCACAATGTGCAAGAACAGAATGCAGTCACTTACAGTCAAGTAAGCCAATGGGGTATGTGGCCTGACCCTGTGCCCCATGCTGCAGTGGGTGGAAGCAAATTGTGAATGAAACTGAAGCAGGGCTATGGATGAAGAGGGCTGACTGAAAGCCCCTGTAAGTAGGTATACTTGTATTAAAAACCAAAGGTCTTGGTTAACGCCAAACCTTTGGAGATGGGTGGTTCAGAACAGCCCCATATGCCTAGTGTTTCCACTGCCTGCAAGGGACTGGTGTTTGAGGGACTGGGAACACCACACAACACATGAGAAACTAATACCTGAGCGCTCGTCCCATGGAAGAGAAGATGGGGCAGGCCGGCATGTCGTCGGGCTTGTTGACAGCCCAGTAGTAGGAGGAGAAAGCCCCTGCCAAAGTCACCTGCCCCAGCCCGATGACGAAGTTGACTAGCCACAGAAACATGAAGGCATTGAAGATTTGGAAGAAGATGAGGTACTTATGGTATTGGCTTTCGCCCCCGTAGAAGGCAAAGAGGCAGCGGGCTTCCGGGCAAGCCTTTGTGATGTTTGTGGTGTTGAACGTCTGCAAGAAATCCACATCAAGATACAGCATGTCAATCAGGGCTAGAGAAAAAGTCCTGTAAAGCAATGAACCAATAGGGAGGTGGGCACAATTTGGGTTTACAAGTGTTCCATTCCTGGGAAATGCACTGAAGTTGATGAAGCCTCAATGAAACTTAATAAAAAGAGCAGAAAATTGGGACAAACCCTCAGGATGCGAACAGAGAGGCTCTCGGTACCTACAGGCATGAGTAAACGAAGTCACTCGGGGATAGCCTCCTAAGCACAATTCATTACACTGACAGCAGCATTCGTCTCTCTTTCTGCACATCCACTCACCCACTAACCTACAAGGAATAGGAATGTATATACACCTATGAATTTGAGAAAGTGTAGGCACGCCCCTTCTCTGAGAGACTTGGTTCACTCAAGTTTACGTATGATGGCCGTCAGCCTTTTCCATATCTCTGGAGGAGCATGTTAAGTCCCCAACCAGACAGCACACCTCTAATTCGCCTGAAAGAGCAGGAGACACTAGGGGAGCCTGCATATGTGCCTAAGTCCCTGAAAGGGTTGTGGCCTATATAATCAAGGGCGTGGCTTAAACATATACACTAAAATAAAGAGCCACTCTACCCACATTTGCACAGAATCACAACTGCAATTGGCACACGTGAACATTGCTCTGTGCGGTTTGCAGAGAGGCAGAGGATTGGATGGCCACATATTCTGAACACCTTTTTGCCCCCGACAGGCACCGCATTCCACAACTCAATAGTGCACGGTCATAAACACCTGGATACGACTGAATTCAAATTATGCACCAGACCAAAAGTGATGAAACATCCTGGAAAAAGTTAACACCCATGGGGGAATGCTGGGTTAAGTAAAGTTTGTGAAATAGAAGCATCCACGACATGGATGACCTTAACGGGTTCTACACCCATTGTTCAGAAATAGATCCGTGCTTTTGTATGAAAACTTAAGGACAAACACAAGGGACCCGTTTCAATGTCTGTATTAAATTACTACCGGGACCGAGCCCCCGGAGGGACCTGGCCTATTTAAAGCCCTGCCTACATTCTTTTAGTCTCATTAATTCAATGTAGCAGAACAAGACCACAGCACTCTGAATGCATTGGGTTATCAAATAAAATTACAAAACTCGAAAGTGTCTGCGATAACCTGTAGGGACGTGGTCATCATATAGAAGGGTGGCTAGCTTAGGAACAGACTGGTGCAGGAATTTCTCTCTCTAGGGTCCCATGTATTGCCGGAAAGCTTCCTACACCATAAAAATGTGGGGAGCCAACACCAATAAATGCAATGGAGCCTGTGGGTAAGAGGTGGCAGCTAGATTCATTAAGCAAACCATGAGGACCCTATTAATCACCCACCAGGTCAGGCACACATGACGGGCTGCAGGCATTCCCTCTCCCTCTTGCGGAAGGAGTAGTCGCAAGACCAGTCACACCTTAAACAACTCTGTGCCTGTTTCTATTCCCACACTCACCCTCAAATCAAAGTCTGCTTTTTGAGATTCTTGTGCACGGAGACAAAAGGAAGAAAAAACAATATTCAATATTTCCAAACAAAAGAGAGCACCCCTCATTAACAAAGGCCCCTGGAAATTAAGGGCAGGAAGGTTGCTTCATGGGAGCTTAGTAACCCGAGGACCTACGCCATGCACGACACAACTGACTACAGCAGCAATGTCTTGGCCACATACCCAGAAGGATCCCCGGTTGGCTTTGTACTCCCCTTTTAAACCGCAGGGTCAGGAGTTGACGCAAATATCCTCTTACCTCTGGGTCACATCGTGCTCTGGAATATTCACAGGAAGACTCATTGAAGACCTTGTAAACCGCCTCCTGCGACGTGGACAGGAAGCTTGAAGAAGGTTAAGGCTTTTTTTTTTACATGCCTTTGTCTCCTCACCCCCCCGCCCCCTCCCAGAGATCTCTGGGAGATTTCTTTTATTGAACTTTTCTCAAACCACCTCTAAGCCACTTAGTGGAAGTCTGAAGATCAAAATGTCTACAACTGTCCCCATTGTTCCATTACCAGCCCAGCATTGGTCCCCTTTCATCTCTTGGGTCCCTTAGCAACTTTCTTCCCCTCCTTCGGCTCACAAACGCAAATATCACCAATAGTATTACATAACACCACTCCTGGAGAACAGACTCCAGGCATCTCATTGCAGTGAGACATTTTGCTAACATGCTGTAGTAATGGCAAAAGTGTCCTTTATAAACAAAGTATTGTAACAGGCAGACAGCCCCTGGAAGCATTCACAAGAAAAAAGGTTACATAGGAGGAAGCTCCTTGACTTTGAAATTTGCTTGCAGAAGTATCTTCTAATGTGGTAATACTTTTATCGGTATAAACAAGTTAGTCTGGAAAGGGTTAGTGAATGGTTAACAGTAGTGAAACAGCGTGAAAAGGTATGCTGAGTCGGACACCTGCACTCCCCGACCCTGCTTCCACAAGTGACATCACCTACAGCAGGGGGCCTCACTGGCCTTCAAGGAAAGGCTCACTTTATATCCAATCACCTCTAAGATATCACAGCCCAGTAAGTTGAAGTAAATACCTGATCTATGAAATCAAGTGGAGGCTGACAATGGCACTTCCATACCCAACGTTTTTGCTACTACTTCAACTGGAATGAGTTAAGTTTACTTTTCTGCTATTACCAACAGCACAGTCATCGACTCTAATTGGACCAGTGTCTGGCATTGCATAGCTTTGTGTTTCACTGAGTATCTTCATGGTGGATACAAATGCTGTCCAGATTGGACAATCACCAATACTTTGTCCATTTCTTCTTAGAAAATGATGACCCGGCTGTGCATCACTTTAAGTGAGTCCACCTTCCATACTTGTGCAGATATTGAGTAAATTCAATCTTAATCTCCCCAAGCAGTATTTCAATTGACTGACCAACTGATCTACTTTTTGGTTCTGGATAACAAACCTAAGTTAGCCTGATTCTGGCAACTGCCCAGCACCTAAACAGGTAGTAAAAGCATGGAGGCAGAAAAACACACACACTGGGACAACACAACAGACACTAGGGTAGGGAGACCACAGTATGAAGACAGAGACAAACACCAGGCAGTGATACTCAAGACAAAACACTGGACCAAAGACAGTAGGGAACACACTCAGACACTCTGGGCAAAAGTTACTTTCTCTTGGTAATACTCTTTCTAGTGGATACTGCACCTACAGATTTCTCCCCTTGTGAATTTCTCCACCTATCGGACGGCACCACCTGCTTCTGTTGCGACTCCATCTACCTCGGGACATGATGACAAGAAGCTGCTTAAAGACACCCCCCCTGGATGTTTCGTTATTATTTCTATCTGCACACTTAGACGCAGAGCATTGGTGAGTGATTCAATTTCAACTGGTAATGTGCAAAACCTGGAAATGTATTAACTTCTGGAAGTCCATTCCCCGGAACAGGGAGTAGGGTGATGAATCTGCCGTTAGATACACTGTCCAACATTTAGTCTGGAACACGCAGAGCCAATGCTGTAGTTGTGGCCTCCACCCTGGTGGAATGGGTTTGAAGGCCCTCCAGAGGATCCTGTTTGGCTAGGGCATGGCATAGCTTGATACATTGAACAGTCGATCAAGATCAGATGTTTCATGATTGCCCTTTCCTTTCTTCACACCTGTGATCCCAACAAACCACTGATGATCCACACGATACTCCTTAGCCCCATCAACGTAGAAGCGGAGGGTCCTTTACTCCGCCTTAAATGGATGTGGTGGAGAAAAAAAACACAGGGAGCATAATGGACTGCCCACATGTAAAAGTGATGCCACTTTCAGAAGAAAGGATGTAGGAGCCTTAAGTACCAACTTGTCAGGAAGGAAGTATACAGCAGCTGAACTCAAAAGCCTGCAGTTCACCAACAGGACACGCAGGAGTCATTGTAATGAGAAACAGTTTGAAGGTCAACAGAACGACTATGAAGAGGCTCGAAGACGGCACACATTAAAAAATGTTGAGACCAAATTAAGGTCAGACCGCGGAATAATGAAGAAAGCAGGGGAAATTATATGTCAAAGTCCTTTTACGAAAAGCATCACAACAGGTGAATAGAATAATGAGGGATGATCAGGCATATGAAGAAAGGTCGACAGGGCTGATAAGAGCCCACAGAAAAGCCTTGCCCCATGCCAAAGTTAATATGAAGAAAAGAACATCTGACAATCTCGCGGGTGGTGGGGCAACCTGTTTTCATCCACACCAGGAGACAAATTCAAATCAACGACCTGAGTAAATGGACTTGTTGGACGGCAGGTAGCCAGATGCAAACTCAAATTCTTCAAAAAAAGAAGATCTAAATATCTCAGTTGGTTCAAGTCAACTTCCACTCATGAAGGTGTAGATTGCAGCTATGCGGATGGACACCATGCAATGCCACTGGCATGACCTTTGTAAAGACCAGAGAGGCTGGTGTAAGGCTGAGAAGCAAGATGGTGAAATTAGAAGCAGTCTGACCTGACCGACCACAAAGTGTAGATCTTCCTGAGGGACTGTAGGATTAGCAAATGAAAATATGAGGCCTGAGAAAGGAAGTGGTGTTAAGGAGTAAGTGCTGAGCCCAGCAGCAGGAGACCAGGTGAGCATCAGCTGCTGAGCTGTAGTCTGGCAGCCTATGCCACATAGGGATCTCACCTGTTAGAGTGCCTTTGAGCCATCTGGGAATCAAGGTTAGGCATCTTCAGAAATTCCCAGGCTGCTCCCGTCGAGCTGGTTTGCTGCTGCTAGTGCTGGGCTCTAAAGAAGGGGGGCTGGCTGAGCCTGTGTGGAGGTGCAAAAGAAGCAAGTACAAGTTTTGTGCAAGGCTGGGGTGTGCATGACTATCCCTAGTAAATTTAACAAGAAATAAAAGTGCTATGACCGAGCCAGTGTGGCCGCAACATTGTGTTTTTTTCCCCTTTACTTTAAGCAATGTTGCACAGCAGCTAAAAAAACAATGGGTAGCGAGAAGAGGAGGGTGTGGCATGGGGGGGTGAAGCAAGAGGAGGGAGCCCGGGGTGGGTAGAGGGGGAGAAGCAACAACAGACAGCAGGAGGTGGGGAGACCGTACAGTGCCATGGACTCTTATATATCGCATGGCAAAAAGTTAAAACAATCACAAAAAAAGCATCTGGAGACAGAGAGACCCTGGCCGCAAACAGGAAGCTGGTCCATGCTCCACAGTGGGGACAGAAGCCCCAGCAAAAATGCAGGAAACAGGAGGCGTGACCAGTACGAAGCAAGGAAACAAGAGTGATGTGGAAGCCAGCCAATGGTACATAAATGTAAGTAAGTAATGGGTAGGCTTTGAGCCAGTTTTTATGATTTTTTTTTTTTTTTTAAACAATAGCTTTTGCGGACAGTGCATGGGTACTGTAAGTGGAGCTTAAAAAAGTTCTAGACAACCAACCGAATGTGATACAACTACAAAGGTAAATGCTACTTACCAGTATGCATCTGTTCTTGGCATGTAGAGCTGTAGAGTCATATGCTTGTGCATAGATCGCCATCTAGTGTTGGGTCCGGATGTTTGCACTTTGTTTTTCTTCGAAGAAGTCTTTCCAGTCACGAGGTAGGTGACTCCATTAGGTGATAGTGCGCATGGGCATCGACTCCATTGTTAGATTG